>CM062804.1:937927276-939127276 GCA_031772625.1 Pinus tabuliformis
TGCATGCAATGATCCTCCAAACTGAAGGCAAACTGATTCATGACATCCTTGGGGCTTGTCCTCTCTCCTAGAATAGATCAGCCTCATCATGCATGCTTTCTCTGCTCCTATAGAATCTTGCCTTTTCTAGATATAAAACAAGAACTTAACTGATGGTGGCACATGCATGCCTAGAACATGCATGTGCCATCTTCCAACCTGTCCTACATAATGACGATGCTCCAAAAAGCACAAGTAGCACTGTGCCTAGCATCCATCTGTAATGAATATTGTGCGTACAACCTTGAGGTATGGATCCACTATGCCTAGTATGGATATACTAGCTCCATTGTGCCATGAAGAAGGAGAACCATCTACTCAACAAACAAGGTAAAAAGCTAACACTCCCTCTTTGCGAGGAGGTGTGTTCTCTTAAGCCTGGTGTTCCTTTTAAAATCTTAAAATAACCCAGTGCTAGGGGCTGAGTCAAAATGTTTTTGACTTCTGAATTGGAGGGAACATACTCAAGAATCATTACTCCCTTTTGAACTTTGTCTTTGAGGAAATGGTGTTCAATCTTTATATGCTTGGAGTGATGGGAAAGACTGATCCTTAAAGAGCCCGATGCAACTTTGATTGTCACTGTTACAACAAAATCTAGCACCAAGTGCAAAGACTCACTAGGTGACCTAGAAAATGTGTGACGTTGGGGAGGGTCACCACTGTCACCTCAGCAACTAACTACTCCCTCTCTTTAGTGAAGGACACAATCCAACACAAGGGAGGCTTCCTTGGTAGGGCTTAGGGATCAAGTAACCCAAGGATCTTAAGCTAAATGCCCCCTAAGGATCTTACAATGTAGATCCATTGGATAAAGGTATAGCAAATTAGGGTTTGAGGTGGATGGAGTAAATTCTAGATTTGGGTTCAAGGGAGCTATGGGTCAATATAAAGTCTATTGCTTATCCAAAGAGTTTCAAATAGGTTCCCAAACACACCAAATCAAGAAAATACTCAAGGCTACTATAAACTAGGGTTTATAACAAATTGCAACAATACAAGAGTTTATAACAACAACTTTAGCTGTGAAAATAGTGAATAAACTATGTGAAATGAAGGCCAAATTAGAGAGTAAACTAGGGACAAAGTTAACAGATTTTGACAGTTAATAAAGAAAATAACAACAAATAAAACCTTGGTGTTAGCCCTAGAAAATAGCAGAAAAATGCATAAAACTAAACTTTTGCTTCTCTAATGCACTTATACACAATGTCTAGCCCTAGTGCATACATCAATAAGTCATTAAATGTTGAAAATATAAGATTCTTCTGTAATTTAACCCTAATCTACCATGAAATAAAAAGAAAAAGGAGTTTTGTATTTTAAATGAATGTGACAAGTGATACTCAATCCAAACAAACCAGAGTCTAGGGCAAATAAACCTTACCTAGGGTTTGATATTTGGGTTCTCAATTTTCCCGATGATTAAGAGAGAGAAAATGCTATCTCTTTTCCTCAAATACCTGGAAAAAGGGTTTAGCTAACAAGACAATGAAGAAAGTAGTAAATAAACTAACTTAGCACATGAACATACATCCCATGAAACATAATACCAAGATAAAGCAAATAAACCCATTGACTTCACCATGCATCATCCAAGATTCACCATAAACATTCATGAAAAGAGATCACATCACATCACAATTCCACCAAGAGAAGTCACTCAACTAGGCCTCCATAGCGTACAAGAGAGAAGAATACTAATCAATAGATGAATGATCCAAGTTTGTGACAATGAATCAAGGGGTCAAATTGATCCCCCATTCATATTTTGGGAGCCAAGCAATTTAACTCACAATTAGGCTTAAAAGCCCCCTAAAAGTGTGAAATCCATGATACAAGGTGGATACATCATCAAGCCGACCCCTAAAGGTAGCCTGTAAAAGGAAATAAGATGAAAAATAGCCTCTAAGAGCCCACATGTGAGCAAAATCTCCTCCAAAGGCAACATCCATCATTAAAAAGGCATGTCCCTCTGTGAAAAGGTGTAAAGGATGACTCAAGGGGTTTGTCTCTGTCCAAAGTGGTGTCCCATCCAAAAGAATCCTCTCAACCCCAACGTCATCCTCAAGAAAACCCATGCAATCATCCACAAGGGTGTTGTCATCATGCCAGGCACGATGTCACTATGATAGGTGTAAAATCCCCTCCAAAGGTGTCTCAAGTCATCATCATGATCAATCATCATCAAAGAGGGGCAATGTCCATCAAGTAGTTACAAGGCTAACCTGAGGGTGTTTTTGTCATCTAACGGGTACACCTGATTTCCAAGCAACGTCCAAGCCTATAAAGTCAACGTCCAAGGTCCTCAGGCTAGGGAAGGGTGTCATTAATTGTGCCAAGTCATGAACAAGGTTAATGCTCCTCAAAAGTGCCCCATTGTCCTCCATACAATCCTCTACGTCACCAATGAAAGTGATGGAGCCCCTATGTGAAGTGTCGGAGCATTCTCACATCATCCTCCCTCAAGGGTTCAATTTGCACCTGAACATCATCTAACACATACTCAAGGAATCAAGTGAGATCAACATCATGGGTACAAGAACCATAAGAGCATCAAGGTGGACCATATTTAATGTCAAAGTCATCAAAGTACTTCACATAAGTATCATCTTCAAATTCAAATGTCTCACTAACATATGATGATAGACAAAGTTGCCCACACTTAGGTGTGGTAGGGTTACACATGACCCTATTAGGTGCTTCCAACCCTAAGGGAAGAACAATTCCTAGGCCAACCCTTTCAAATGATAGGTGTTATGGCTCGGGATTTACTTCATGAAAGGTGTCATAGTCTTATACTAGGTTGTGTAAAACTATCATCCATGAGGGACTTTGTTGAGGGATCACATAGCTACTTGCGTTACCTTTCCTCACTTTTGTTTTTCCAAGCCTCCTTATTTTCCATTTTTTTTTTGATTTGGCTTGTATAACAACCTTCATTAATTATCATGCAAAAAGGATAATATAACCCCCCTTAATTATGGGTAGATTATTGCTTCATTGGGTTGGAATGTTTTGATAGTTTCTTTTACTTTGATAGGCGTGATATGCATGGATGCTCTTGTGGACGAGTGGCTATATAAGAGGGGTAGAGCTTAAGCTATAATTGGCTTTTGATTGCTTCACATCCCTTGCCATTCTTTTACATTTTGACATTTGGCTTATGATTTTTCTTTTCTTATAGTTGCATCAACCTTGAGTATTTCCAACTCCTCCTCATAGGATGAGTATACAGGGAACTGTACGAGCGACTGGCAACAACCAATCAAAAGATGGGACAACGAAATAAGGAAATAGACTGTTGTTAATATGAGAAAAATGGAACACTACCACAATTAGAGCCTCCTATTTGTATCCATCCTAAATAGTGAAAGAAAGACCGTAAGGAAAGTCCGAGTGGACTAGGAACAAATGATAACCGCTTGGAATAGGAACAAATGATAACCACCAAGGAAAAATGATAACACCAAGGTGAAGTAAGGGAACAAGTATACAACCCAAGCATCAAGTCTACAATCAAATTTCAACCCATGATCCATGTTAAAATGTCAAAATGTTAAGTGAAAGAACTTGTATGCAAAAATGGTTAATGTACCTCACAATAGATGACCCCACCTTCATCAAATGAATATGCTAGATAAATGAAAGTACTAGCTGAAGAATGTGTGAGGGGCATTTGAGGCTAGCTATTTGTGGAGCATGGAAGGGGTTGTTGGTTGGTGAGCTGCATCTTAGGAGAATTTTTTTTCCTAGGTTTACCCATGTATGTGGATGGGTAACATTTGGATCCAACTCAGGGACATGTGCTCACTATTACTCCTACTGCCTACACCTCTCTACAAGTCAGTGAGAAAAAACCTTCAACCCCACAAGGTGTATAATGGTTACAATTTCTCAAAAAATGAGGCTTTAGAAGAAGAGGTGAAGCATAGCTAAGGAACCCCTTTCCATTTGGAACCTAAAAACGTTACTCTTGCCGCCTACACTTACCTACAAGTCAGTGAGAAAAACCTTCAACCCCACAAGGTGTTGTTGGTGGTAGAGAACTAAGAGAAGGGACTGTCATGCTAAATCCCTTTTCCGTTTAAGTTATCTCTTAGGTTAGCTATGGGGGGTGGTCCCTAAATGGAAAACTAAGTTAAAGAAATGTGAGGTTCTAGGAGAGGTGTTAACGTGAAAGTGGATCACTTTTAAGAATTATGAGCAAAATATGATATGAGCAATAAAAATCATTAACATGATAAAACCATAAAGCCAATGCCTTAAGATAAATTGCTCAACAAAAATGAAAGATAAATTTGCTCAAAACAAAAGTAGAATGCTTCCAACAATGAAAGCAAAGCAATCCTGAAATGGAAACAAAGATGTTAGCACGGTAATTGATACAATATATAAAATGCTTTCAAAATATAATCAAAGCATATAGAGATATCTTGCAAAAGGAAAAACAATTAGTGTTCTACTTGCAAAAAGAAAATGAAACAATGCTTGCCAACATAAATAATTCAATAATGACAAGTAGAATGGACAACTGCAAATGAAACCATAAGATGTATTATCATGAGATGCACTTATACTAGGTTTGAATGCAATTAGTCTTGGTTATTTTTAATCTAAAATGCCTAATCTAAGTAAGAAATCTTCCTCTTGAGCTTTTACCAAAGGGTAAAAATTTGTGGTCACTGTAAGAAAGAGGGGGCAAGGGAAAAAATGTCATTAACGATACCTATCCCTGAGTCTTACGAGTCAGTGTGTGTCTTCGTTCCTACAAGGAGACAAGCCACCTTCATAACTGTAGGGTTACAACGCTTTTACCTTACTTTGTACTAGATGGAAGAACTTTCCAAGAAAGCCTTTATCCCTATACTTTCTATCAACCAAGCTTATGCTTGGAGGTTAATTTTAGTGAGGCTTTGGAAGCTTGGATTAGAAGCCTTCCTATACTAAAATGCCTAAATGAAATGCAAATTGTGTTCATTTCCCAATTAAAATAATGCTACATGCAAATGCTTCAAAGAGAAATAAGATAGTTGCAAAACTTGAGAGACTAGAATGTAAATAGCTCATGTGTTTGCACGATTAGATGGAAAAATAGGGAAGTAAAATAGAATAGTTTGCTTTAAGCTACAATTGTTTCAAAAAAATGATAATGCTCCAATAGTTTCCATGACCAAGTAGTGAAGCATGTACTTGAAGAAATTATGAAACAATTAAATCTTGCCAAAGTATGAAGTGTTTACACATGAGATAAGATTTGCTCAAGTTTACAAGTTTTAAGCTTATGCATGTGAGAATTTAAATACAAGATTAGGAAAAATTCCATGTGGAGTGAAATGTGTTAATTTTAAGCACGCAAAAAATGAAATTTAGTGCTAGAAAGATAAGAAAAATTATAAACAAAATTAATCCACCCACAAGAATTCCCTCCTCAAATGAGGAAGGGGGATGCCATAGGAAAAATCCCAAGCTCCCAAAAACACAAATTTTAGTTTATTAGAAAATGAGGCCCTCTTATAGAAATGAGGGGCTTGGGAAGAGCTTAATATATGCACTTTAAACTTACTTTTTCCCAAAGTTACAAGTATTAGATTTTTAAGATTTTTACTTGTGAGATGTTACAAAGTAAAGACCTAAACCCCTAAAGTGAATAATGGTTACAATTTCCTCAAGCATGTGAGGCTTTAGAAGAAGAGTGAAGTGATAAGAAGGAGGTACTTGGACTTGAGGTTCCAAATGGAAAAGGGTTCTTTAGCTTATGCTTCAAGTCCCTTTCTTCAAACTTGAATTGCCTCCAAAAACACCTATAGGAAAACAAGCAAAAGAGATAGCATGCAAAAGAAATAGTGCTGAAATATGTGAGAGAAAATCACATGCATGAAAAGGAAAGAGCTAAAAACCCAATGCAAGAATAAAACACACTTTATATTACAAATTCCTTCACTAAGATCAGCCTGAAAGAGCTGATTTAGTGAGTGAGAGTTAGGATTTAAATCCAACAACTGACCTCAAATACTAGATAAAATCAATATGTGCACAAATGAGATAGCAAATATATGATCTTTTAGGGATGGAAAAAAAGCAAAGGGCTCATGAAACCCCCTTTTAAATAAATCTCTTGATGTCTTATGAGATTGTTGGCTTGAACAACTTGTGGGATCTTTGATATCCTTGGAGGTGACTATTCCAACCAAAGAAGTCCTCACACTCCAATAGACTTAGCAACCTATCCTTTGAACACACAAATGTCTGCAAACCAATTGTTAGTGCAAAAGAGACTTGGCATATAGAGGCCAAGTTGAGCTTATCATTCAACTGAAAATAACAAGCTACAACAAGAGCACAAAATATACCAAGCCCAAAGGAGATTTGAGATAGCTGCAAATCTCCTCTCCCTAGAGAATAGTGCCGTCAGGCAAATGCACAAAAAAAACAACTAGATAACAATGTAAAATCAAATAATAACAACATCAAATGAAATAGGTATACCTCATCAACCAAAGAATGCACCACAAGAAAAGCTAGTAACCCCAAAGACTTTCACTTTATTTAGCTCAATAACAATTTCGACATAGTAACAATAAGCACAAGCTTCAAAAGCCATGCTCAACAATGAGAGTTGGGTTACATTTATAAGAACCTGGGAGAAAATCCCAATGTAGAATGACAATGACAAATGGCATTGGAGCCAATCCCAAGGTAGAGAGAGCCAAGCTCTAGTTGGAGATGATGATCATCCTAATGCAAAAAACGAATTTGCATATGGCACCAAAACTGTCCAAGTGTAAAAAATGTTGGAGATCACTATTGTGGATTGCTGTAGGTGTCTCAGACTAACTGCACATTCCTCCTTTGCTGGCCTGTGCATATACCCTCACTGCTACCAAGTGTATGAACGCTGGTGGAATGAGGAAACCACTCCTTAATCAACTGCTGTAAACTCCAGTGCATTCCCAACGAATTTCCAATCAAAAACCATTTTGATGACACCTCTCAAAAATGAATCCCAAACTACCTGTGCATTGATTGCCCAACAGATATGCGTGTAGCTGTGTCAGAGAGACAGTTGCAGCGGCTAGGAGCGCTAGAGACTGAACAACGCAGAGCAAAGTTGGCAGCAGTGCAGATGGCACAGAGCAGAGTTGGCAGCAGTGCAAATGGCACAAAGCGGAGGTCAGCGTCAACGCAGTAGATTCAGAGGGTTAGTGCAGAGACTAGCAACAGTCAGGCTTCAACATTCACATGGTATCATACTGAAAACAATTAGTTTAGTAATTTAGGATGTTTTTCCGTTGTTGATGGAGTAGCAGCAACAATTTGCAGTGCAGTAGCTGTTGGCAGTGGCAGTGCTAGTAGTAGCACAGATGCAACACTTGAGAGGGACGACGCAGTAGTTGGTGGACAACATGTCGGACATGAGCAACACAGATGACGATGCTTCAGAGTCAGAGCAGTATGCAACAACGTATATTGCAAGAGCACATTCCTCGCTAAGAGGGAGTGTTGATTTGGGGTAGCATCGGATGTGTTCTAGGCCTCAAATTTTGCAGGGATGCTTGGGCACATGTATTCCAAAGAACCCAAAAAGCGTTTTGGGAAATTCCACCCGGAGAAAATTTTATTAAAATAATTAATATTTTTTAATGAGACCCTAAGTTTGAACTTAGGAAATTAAAAATATTAATGGGTATTAATCTAATTGTAGGTGTAACTTGTAGAAGAAGACGAGGATCAAGCTAAAATGATTTTCACCATTGATTAGCTTTTAATCTGGTTCGTTGAATGTCAACGAGAAGATTATTTAAGGGAGCTTGAGGGTCATTTGGAAAACACACCAAGAGAGATCAAAAAATCGATTTTCTGAAGTGAGAAGTTCTGAGGAGGAAAATTCGATTGAGGAGATTTCTTGCAGTTGAGGGGCAGGGATAGTTGGGTTGGAGGATCTTCTCCAGAACCCTGAATACTCAGTAGAGAGGCAGAGAAGCACCAGTGGAGGCAACACAGACCCAGGAAGGACTAACGCTGGGCTAGGAGGGCTAGTGCAGAGGTAGAGTTGCCTTCCAGCAGAAGTCCAAAATTGCCAGGGAGCTGTCAGATCAGCCGGGAGGGTTGACGTCAGAGCTCCAAGAGGCAAGGAGACCCAACGCAGAGCTGATGCAAAGCCTCAAAGAGCTCCATGCAGGCCCACGTAGTTACTGCGAAGGGGCAGCGCAGTTGTAGTTGGGGATAGTCAGTTCAGTTGCCGAATCAAAGGGATTTGCCAGGTGAAGTGAGGTAATCTCACTAAGTTTTCTACCAGTGTCTTTTTCTCTGTAACTGGATTGCCGGAAGGGCATCCAAAGTTGTATTCAGAACTACTGCTTAATAATAATAAACCCTCAGAGTTGTTGCACCGGTTTTCCCGCATTGGGTTTTTTCCAGGGACTTTTGTCCAAAAATAACGGTGTCTATTGTGTTGTATTTTCTTTCTTGCTCAGTATCTTGTTTTATAATTTAATTTAAGTGAAGGCTGCAGTTGTATTAGCTTCGATATTCGCTGTAGGAAGCAATAAATAATTTGTTTCTGTAAATAACAAATAGGAGAAGTTTAATCAGTGGCTGCAATAGTAGATTCGGGTGGGCTTCTCGAATTTTCACAGCAAGGACTTGATGAAATTTATCTGGGTCAAGGAAAGTATGTGATCAAGATGTTGAAGAGGTTTGACATGATGGACTGCAAACCTATGACCACTCTGATGATCACAAACTTGAAGAGACTAAGGAGTTCCGAATCGAGCCCTGTGGATCCTTCCAAGTATAGACAACTGATTGGCTCACTGATGTACTTGGTGAATACTCGACCAGACATATGTTTTGTAGTAAACATTCTCAGTCAATTCCAAGTGGAGCCAAAGCATGATCATTGGATAGCAGCAAAACATATACTGAGATATCTGCGAGGAACTATCCACTACTGCCTGAAATATGATAGGAGGAATGATGTCCACCTGATTGGATATACAGATTCCGACTGGGGAGGCAGCGAGCAAGATGGAAGAAGCACTACGGGAGGATGTTTTAGTTTGGGATCCTCCATGATCTCATGGATGAGCAGAAAGCAAGACACAATTGCTTTGAGTAGTGCTGAGGCTGAGTATGTTGTAGCCTGTGAAGTAAGAAGAGAAGCGGTCTGGTTAAGGAAGCTGCTATCCGACCTATTCAAAGGACCGATGGACCCTACAGTGATACATTGTGACAACACCAGTTGTATACGATTGTCTGAAGACCCAGTATTTCATGGAAAGACAAAGCATATAAACAACAAGTATCACTATATTCGGAGCTAGTACAAAATGGTGTGCTGCAACTACAATATATCTCCACCGATGAGCAGGTAGCTGACATATTAACGAAATCTCTTCCTAACAAGAAGCTTGTGTACTTGAGAGACAAGCTTGGCTTGGTTGATATATCCTCCTTAGTTGAGAGGGAGAGATAGGCACATCATTCTTGTCTTCACTTGGGAAGATAGAATGGAGGATTGGGTAACCATCTGGCATTCGATACTCTTTGAGGATGAGGTAGGGCATCCAAAATCAGAGTAGTCGTGGACTGATATTCTTTGAGGACTAGCTATCCAAGACAAGAATAGTCCAAAGAAGGTCATACTCGTGAACACCTGGGTGGAGTATGCACCTTGAGAGACAATGATGATGGTGTCTATAAATCATTGGTCTCGCCAGCATTGTGCTCTGATCTTGTGGAGAGATAGAGTTGTTAGTCAAGGCCTTGCTATGTGACAATGTTGGTTGATATGATGTTAGATAGATGGGTTACCAATCCGACTCTTCTTATGAGATCTCTTCAGATTGAGAATGTCCATGTACCATATATGAATACCTCCCTAGTTAAGAGGGAGTGTTGAAAAATGTGTAACTAGGTTCGGTCTTCATATAGATGAAATGTACTTTTGATTCTTGTAAAGTGTAAAATGAAAAACAAAAAATATATTATTATTATTTTTGGAGCATGGGTTTCATGCTCAAGGTCTTTTATTTTATAGGTCAAGCACCCATTCAGTGCTTCCAGGGTTTGTCCTAGGTTAAGAAGTCAAAAAAGTCATTGTTACATGTTGAAGCCCCCATTAGGCACATTTTAACTTGTAAAGAAAATTATTTTTGTCTTAAAAGGTATCTAAATACCCTCCAAGACCAAGTCGGCTTGGCAGCTGGCAAGTCGGCCTAAAGGAAGAGCCACATCCACCCTTGAAGAGCCTATAAATAGAAGAGAACTCGTCCTACTTGAAGCACATTCACTCACCACTCATTCTAGCGAAGGAAGAGGAAGAAGAAGGCAGCGAAGGAGGAGGACGAAGGAGTTTTATGTTTGTGCTAATTTTCTCTCACACGTGCTAAGGAGAACTAGGGTTTCTACAACAAGACCTAGGGTTTCTATCTTCAAGTTCGATCTTGGAGAAAAGGAGACAAGTAGGTCAAGCGAAGGTCACCAAGGGTAATCCTCATGCTCCTAAAGTGAGGGAAAGTCAAGCGAAGGTCAAAGGAGGGCTCAGAAGGCAGACCGAACCTCACACGTGTAGGAACAACAACTACAGGGGGGCTTGAAATTCCAGATCTGCAGTGAAGGCCGAAATTTTTGTATCCGGAGGTCGAAGAAGTGCTAGTGGAAGAGATTTCACTAGGTTTGACAGGATCAAGATTAGCACATTATCTAGAGAGGTTGGTCTTGGACTTGGAGGGTTCTGAGGTTAGTGTTAGGGTCTTGGAAGTTGTCAATTGAAGAATCTATAAGGAAGAGGAGATTTGCGGGTTTTCCTCTAAAGTGGAGAGGCTTTGGCCCTAGTTTGCAACCTATATTATGTGTTCTTTTTCTTCTTGTTTTTGGTAGCTGTTTGATGATTCACACATATAATAATAAGTAGCAAAGCTAATAAGTAAAAGGACATCACAAACAATTATTAAGTAAAGAGAAATCTCTATAATAATTGCCCTTTTGGTTTCTCAACAAAAGACGCTTAAGGGGCTGCAGCTTAAGTAAAAGACCTGAAAAGGCCTCGACCAACCCTAAATGGCTTGCAACAAAGGAGAGGAGGGGGTCCGAGGGCCTAAAAGGCCCTCTAGGGTCATGACTAGGGAAGAAAGATAGATGGCTAGGCCTAGAAGGCCTACAATTTTTTTTGGACCCCTGCGATTACACAAAAAATGCCAAAAATCACTTCAAAATGCTGGACGACTTCACTTCTTCAGTTGGACGTTGAGTTTCTAGAAGTTGGAGAGGTCAGACCTTACCCTCAAGGGCCTAGATCAACCTTCCTTGCTTTGAATAGCCCATAAATAATTTGCTGCTTCAAATTCTTTAGCTATCCCTGCACAAATGAATAAAAAATTCCAAACCCCAAATATATACAAAATATTCAAAACCTCAAATACCCATGTGCTGCAAAATAACAAGGGTTAGAAAAAGACAAAATATTTACAAATGTACAATATTTCATTGTTACAAAAATTGCGATATTATCGGCAAAGCGTGATTTTTTGAGTTTGGCAATATTATCGCCCGATTTTTACCTTAATTATTTTTTTCACAAAAAATCGCGGAAAAATCTCGTTAACTTGAAAAAATTGCGATTTTTTAGGAAAAAATCTTTGGGAATTTTTTTTTTCTCCGATTTTTTGATGAGGAGGAGGAGCAACAGGAGGAGGAGGTGACACAACCTACCTAGGCTATCCTTGTGACCAGTAGAGGATGTGGTCTACCTCCTATAGCTCCTAGTTCTTCAACTTCTAGAGCACAGTAGAGTCCACTGCCAACTCCACCGACATCTACATCTAGAGGGAAAGGGAAAGTTATTGCATTTTCTTGCAAGAGGGGCAGTGGAAATCAATAGTATTAGACCTTAGTTATTTGGTTCATTTCATTGTATATGACATTATGACTCATGATATGAGATACATTATTATATTTTTTGTTGATATTTTGAGGCTGAGTTGGGACTCAGGAGTTAGGACTCAGGAGTTAGGACTTACTATTCAGGACATGATTCATTGTTATGTGTGATGTAGCACTAGAAATGATATTACACATCTTATATATTAGTTCTTTTATCATATTTATGTGTCAATGTATTTATTTTATGTTGTAGATGCTTTAGATATTAAAAAAATTGAAAAAAAATGAATATTTTTGTATTTTACGATTTTTTCCGGATTTTTACCGATTTTTTTCCCGATTTTTACGATTTTTTTCCAATTTTTTCCCCTCACCGATAATATCCCGATAACGATAACTGCAACATTGCAATATTTACAAAATAAATTTACAAGCTCTCAGTGGCATATTAATTCTTTTTAGCCCAAGATCAAATAATAATTTTGAAAATATTTCTAAATAAATTGCAATGGACGAATAATTTTGAAAGATAGATTGGCCAAAACCCTTCTGCAAAATAAATTACCACAAAGAAATCTTAGAGCCCAAACAAGGCCAGCCCTTCCCCACTGTCTATGAACTTGGGGCCCAAGGGTTAGCGTACTTGTAAATCTTTATAATTTTCTCAACATAAAATTGTTAGATCATATGGTGAATCAGATCACCTAAGATAGCTCATACCAATAGAATTTTCTTATCATCAACAAATGAAATGACAATTAAAAAAAATATTCAACAAAATATAGGATAACGCATAACTACCACATACCACAGATAAATAGATAGAAGAACACCATGAAATGAACAACAAAGTCTTTCGATTGTGATAAAAAATGTTCCCAGCAACGTAGTAGCTCAATACCAACGTCACAGATTGTTAAATTTAGATATGTTCCATGCTTAGCGCAATTTACTTCAATTTTTCATATTAGCCCAATGTCAATATTCAGATTAGCAATCACATTAACATGATAGTAAAGTGCAGATAGAACATAAACATAAACAATAGAAGACAAGCCAAGACAAGAAGACACAAGATGGGGCACCAGCCAGGGACAAACCCCAATGTGGGGAAACCCTTGATTGATTCTTCTTATATTCTTCAATAGTTCAGCAGAGAGAGAGATAGTACAAATACATTTGAAGTCAATACTTGACATGCCAAAATAGAAGATCAAACATCAGAGATCTTCACCATGAAGATGACACAATGCAACAAATGATAGGCCTAGAACAACTCAACCAATGACTCAACATACTGAAGCTTTTCTTCTATAAGACTCTCCTTCCTTTGCTGCTTCACTGATCATGTCAAGGCTGCCCATCTGGCAACTTGTATATGCTATAAGGACTGAAGCATATCTTAGCAAACTTGATCACAGGTTAGGGCACAAACTCAGTGTGCTACAACACCCTAAACACCCCCACAGTCCACCTATATACAACGGCTAACCTCCATACAGTCCATCCAACCACACGCTGCCTTACAAGGCTGCTATCTTTTTGAACGCAACACTTAGAGACCTTCAACTGCTGGCTATGGCCTACGGCCTAGCCCAACAGAGGGATGAAGCTATAGCATCTCCAAACAATGATCCAAACAACCCTTATGCAACAACCCCTAGCTCCTCCCTATTGTGGATACTTCTACCCAGCATATCATACCCAAGCAATACTGAATTGGCCACGCTGTCACCTACAACAATGTGGCATTATCCTAGCGGCTAGGTGACTGTGTAAGGCCTCCTTCTGGACAACAACCAACTGTTAGAACTGCCTTTGACCATCCTCCTGTAGCTGAGTATTAGGGACTAGATGTTGCAGAAAAGGATCACCCTCTTGCTGTGAAACTGCATATAAGGGCCTCTTAGAACAGTCACCTTTAACTACAGATTGAAGCCTCCAAAGACAACTTATTGAAGACACCTTAGTACAACATATAAGGGCTTCTTTGAATCACCCTTAACTGCGGATTTAGGGCACCTCATGACCTGCGATTTAGGGCACTTTAGAACAACAAATAGGGCTCTTTAGAACTGCGGATAGGAGCCTCTTCTTGACAGCGTATATAGTTCTTCCTTTCTGCTGTCTAAACTCTTCTCAATACAGTGGCTAGAGTCCCCATTCAACTGCGTCTAGGGCACACCAGAACACCAACTATGACACTTGATTGGACCGCGGCTAGGGCTTGTTAAGGCCTCCTCTATACAGCGTATAAGGATCCTCCTTCATTGTGTCTATTGGGCCCGCGTTTAGATGTCTCCTCCATGACTGTAATTTAGGGTAGCGTATAAGACCGGGGCACTCCCTCTAAGACTCCTGCTTTAGGACTATGTCTAGATCTTCATTAGGGCAGCATAGAGGTCTCTTTCATGGCAGTGTATAGGGCACTCCCTCTAGATCTCTCTTTCACCAAAACCCAAACAAATGAAGAGAGAGATCACAAGAGGTGTGTGTACAAAATGACTTGAGGTCCTCTTCTATTTATAATAAAATGTTGAGGATAGGTTGGGGTAAATTGGTTGTTGGCCGACCTTGACGAATTGTCACATAACACAAATAAATTCATATCTCCATGAATACATGTCGGAATCGGATGATCTTTAGATCAATCCTACACCTCTCGACGAGAGGAATCCAAGAAAAATATTAGCTGCCATAAATAAGATGACTCACATGGAGTTTGGCCCTAGTTGCCAATTTTAACACTTCCTCTCAACTAGGGAGAACTCCATCTTCCAAGTCATCTGCGAGTCCGTACTATATTTGCCATTAATGCAGTGCCCTGCATTGCTTTGCTCTGCTAAACTATGAAGAAGAAGAAGTGATCGAGAATGTATCATACCATTCTCTACTGACCTGAAGTTAGTCCCATATAAAGAGAGTGTCTCATACCACTCTTACTGATCTGAAATTAGTTCCAAATAAAGAGAGTGTCTCATACCACTCTTACTGATCCGAAATCAGTTCCAAATAAAGAGAGTGTCTCATACCACTCTTACTGATCCGAAATCAGTTCCAAATAAAGAGAGTGTCTCATACCACTCTTACTGATCCGAAATTAGTTCCAAATAAAGAGAGTGTCTCATACCACTCTTACTGACCCGAAGTCAGTTCCAATTGATCCCAGATCAATATCATCCTAGCATAGGGAGTATGGTAGTACACGATGCGTCCATCGGTAGTACTATGGTCCCTATCCTCATTTCCCTACTCATTGGCCAGATGAGAGGTACTTCCCATGAGTCCCAAACTGCATGGGTAGGATGTCTCAGCAGGAGAAGGATGAACCACTCATCCTGCCTACATGTCGCCAGGGGTATCCTAGGGGAAGGTTGAACCACTCACCCTATACACAACAAATCACTAGGGGAAGGCTGAACCACTCACCCTATGATTGTGTCTCAGTAGGAGAAGGATGAACCACTCATCCTGCCTACATAGCAAACCACTAGGGGAAGGCTGAACCACTCACCCTATGGTTGCTCATCGCTCCAAGAAGTACCCCATGCCCCCCGGAGCTCCCAGAGCTCAATATCCATATCATACAGGACCCTCAGGAGAGGGTCTCTCCACGACTCCTAGTCGTTCTCAGAAAGTCAAGAATTTGACCTTTCCCAGGGGCTTCATCTGAATATCGGTGACCTGCACATCAGTCCCAGAGTGATGGAGCCTTCTTGCTCCTTGTACCATATCCCAGATAAAGTGGCACCTGATGTCTATATGCTTGGAGCGATCATAGAACACGGGATTCCTCAACAATCGAATCCCACTTTGGTTGTCACAGAAGATCACGGTGGTATCCAACACATGTCCAAACATCTCACTGAAGAGCTTCCACAACCAGACAACTTCACACAAGGTCATACTCGCAGCTATGTATTCAGCCTCAGCGGTGCTCAAAGCAACCGACTTCTGCTTCCTACTCATCCAGGATATCAAAGCAGAATCAACACCGATAAGTGCTCTTGCGATCCTCCACACTGCTTGCCCAATCAACACTAGAATAACAATGCAGCCTCACAGCTCCAGCAGTGTATCTCAGTCCATGAGTGATTGTGCCCTGAAGATATCTCAGAAGATTCTTGGCACCAATCCAATGAGAGAGATGAGGCTCAGCCATATGTTGGCTCAACATGCTAACTGCAAAACAAATATCCAGATGAGAGTTCACCAAGAACATCAATGCTACTATGAGTTGACGATCTTAGAGGCATTTCCCAAATCAGGTTCGGCAGCACTACCACACAACTTCTTAAAGTTAAGCTCCATCGAGGTAGTTACAGGCTTGCAGTTCACCATTCCAAATTCAGAATCTAACTCCCTCTTAATTTTGTAAATGAGAGGGTCTGTACTTGTCAGAAAGAGGTCATCCATATAAAGCACCAGTGTGAGAGGTCTATTATCCACAACCTTAAAGCAATGGTTTGGATCGGCTTCACTCCTAGTGAATCTCAGCTTCATCGGATAGCTATCAATCCTCTCAAACCGAGCCGGTGTGCTTGCTTCAAACTATAGAGAGCTTTCTTCAACCTGCATACATGAGATTCCCGATCATGAATCTCAAACCCCTCGGGTTGTTCCACATCTGTGGTCTTGCTATTACATGAGGGGAATGGTCCCCTTGTAAGTTTTCCTTCGGTACATCTCGGACATGTACCTTCATGCTCTTCTTTGAATTCAGGCATCCCTGTCACCATCTGTCTCACATCGGGTAGGGCCTTACATTGAAGATGGGAAAACCTTCGGTGCCATAGAAGAGATGTGTCACACAACATGGTCCCCAATGGACTTCCTGCAACTTGATACAAAGTGCCAACCTTGAACCCAAGAGTAAAAGCATCTTTAAAATTTCTTTTCCAAACACATACCTTTCCATCGATGAATGCCACCTTGTAACCTTTGACTTCCATTGCCAAAATGGACACCACATTCCCTGCACCCTTTACGAGATAGGTGGCATCATCTCCAAGTTTGTCTCCTTCTCTATCAGATTAGAGAGCGCTTCGTTGTATCCGGTGAAGTGCCTTGGAGCACCACTATCAATAAGCCAATTTCCCGAAGAGTCTAGAGGAGAGGTAGTGGAGAGGGCCGACATAAGATAATACTCCTGCTTATCAAAAACAACATTTGTTTCTTCATACCTGGAGGTCCTTGCTTTCTTGGAGAGTTAGCCATTTCCTTGATGTCTTGCATTCCTTTTTCCTTTGCCATTGTACCTGTCATTCCTTCGATCATTGAAGTTGCCCTTGGAATGATTATGATCATCATCATGTGATGTGTCCCTTCTATTTGGACACTCCCTCGCATAATGGCCAAAGTTATTACAAGCAAGGCACCTGCCCTTCCTTCTACCCTTAGATCCGGACTTTCCATTGAAGTGACCTTTAGGTAGGCCACCAGACACTTGTCAGTGGAATCTCTGATAATCTTCTTCGCTTCGACTTCACCCTTGGTGTACTTGAACTTTGGAGCAACCGATGCATTTGATGGAGGCTCAGGGATTTTACCCTTGACGGAATCCAACACTTATTTCTCTTCCAATTTAGCCAGGAAGTGGGATGAGGAACCCATTGAGCCTTTGACCTAGTCCAACTGTCTTCGGTGATTGCTCTTTCACTCTTGCTTGGGCTTTGCCTTCACCTCAGCTCTGAAACCATGTTAAATTTAGGTATGTTCTATGCTTAGCACAATTTACTTCAATTTTTCATATTAGCCCAATGTTAATATTCAGATTAGAAATCACATCAGCATGATAGTAAAGTGCAAATAGAACATAAACATAAACATCAGAAGACAAGCCAAGACAAGAGGACACAAGATGTGGCACCAGCCAGGGACAATCCCCAATGTGGGGAACCCTTGATCAATTCTTCTCAATAGTTGAGCAGAGAGAGATAGTACAAATACATTTGAAGTCAATACTTGACTTGCCAACATAGAAGATCAGACATCAGTGGTCTTCAGCATGAAGATGACACAATGCAGCAGATGATAGGCCTAGAATAGCTCAACCAATTACTCAAGATACTCAAGCTTTCCTTCCATAAGTCTCTCCTTCCTTTGCTGCTTCACTGATCATGTCAAGGCTGCCCATCTGGCAACTTGTATATGCTGTAAGGACTGAAGCATATCTTAGCAAACCTGATCACAGGTTAGGGCACAAACTCAGTGTGCTACAACACCCTAAACACCCCCACAGTCCACCTATATACAACGACTAGCCTCCAGACAATCCATCCAACCACACGCTGCCTTACAAGGCTGCTATCTTTCTGAACGCAACACTTAGAGACCTTCAACTGCTGGCTATGGCTTGCGACCTAGCCCAGTAGAGGACTGAAGCTATAGTCTCTCCAAACAATGATCCAAACAACCCTTATGCAGCAACCCCTAGCTCCTCCCTATTGTGGATACTTCTGCCCAACATATCATACCCAAACAATACTGAAATGGCCACGCTGTCACCTACAACAATGTGGCATTATCCTGGCGGCTAGGTGACTGTGTAGGGCGTCCTTCTGGACAACAACCAACTGTTAGAACTACCTTTGACCATCCTACTGTAGCTGAGTATGAGGGACTAGATGCTGCGGAAAAGGATCATCCTCTAGCTGTGAAACTGCGTATAAGGGCCTCTTAGAATAGTCACCCTTAACTGTGGATTGAAGCCTCTAAAGACAACATATTTAAGACACCTTAGTACAACGTATAAGGGCTTCTTTGAATCACCCTTAACTGCGGATTTAGGGCACCTCTTGACTTGCGATTTAGGGCACTTTGGAACAACAGATAGGGCACTTTAGAATTGCGGATAGGAGCCTCTTCTTGACAGCGTATAGAGGTCTTCCTTTTTGCTGTCTAAACTCTTCTCAATACAGTGGCTAGAGTCCCCATTCAATTGCGCCTAGGGCACACCAGAACACCAGCTATGACACTTGATTGGACTGCGGCTAGGGCTTGTTAAGGCCTCCTCTATACAGCGTATAAGGATCCTCCTTGACTGCGTCTATAGGGCCTGCGTCTAGATGTCTCCTCCATGACTGTAATTTAGGGCAGCGTATAAGACTAGGGCACTCCCTCTAAGACTCCTCCTTTAGGACTGCGTCTAGATCTCATTAGGGCAGCGTAGAGGTCTCCTTCATGGCAACATATAGGGCACTCCCTCTAGATCTCTCTTTCACCAAAACCCAAACAAATGAAGAGAGAGATCACAAGAGGTGTGTGTACAAAATGACTTGAGGTCCTCTTCTATTTATAATAAAACGTTGAGGATAGGTTGGGGTAAATTGGTTGCTGGCCGACCTTGATGAATTGTCACATAACACAAATAAATTCATATCTCCATGAATACATGTCGGAATTGGATGATCTTTAGATCAATCGTACACTTCTCGATGAGAGGAATCCAAGAAAAATATTAGCTGCAATAAATAAGATGACCCACATGGAGTTTGGCCCTAGTTGCCAATTTTAACACAATTTTTTTCTCATGCAAAGATGATATGAAAATAGAAGCTCAATAGCCTCCTTATATAGAGAAAACCCCTCAAAGTGGAAAATAACAGCTAGTTGGCTTGATCCTCGTCAAAATAATCTCGACTGTCGAAAATAACTTGATCATGTTTTAGTCTCCACAGTTGAATATTTATTTTTGAGGAAAAATTCGATTTTCTCTTAAAATCATTTTTTATTAATCCAAAAATGAATATTTTGGATTAAGTTCCTCAAAAAATTGACTTTGACTTAACCCTTAAGGTCCAAGGGCTCAAATTTTCTTAAAATATCCATTTTTCCCTTGATGGAGAACCTCAAAAATTAGACTTCTTTTTGACCCACAATTTTTTTGATTATTTTGCACTTGGAGAGAAATTAATTTCTCTATAATTATTTTTTTGACTCAAAATTAAAAAAAATTTTGGCTTAGGATTTTTATATAATTTAGCCAGAAATTTAATTAATTGACTCTAGAGGGGGTTAATAATTTTTTCCATCCTCAAATATTTTAGCCATGGTTTCTGATTGCGAGGGACCATGCACTAAAATATTTTTACATCAAAATATTACAATTAATTCAACTCTTAGAATGGGAAATACATATTTAGACCATACCCCCAAGACATTACCCAATTCTGCGACACAATATGATCTAGTATGAAACAAAGTGTGTTTATAATAAAATAATTTAGCCATGGTGTTCTGATTGCGAGGGACCATACACTAAAATTATTCCTAAACACACTTTTATATCAGACTCGATAAACGCTAGGAATCACTTAAGACCTTGTCAACAAATTCCATCCTAGCTTTGAGGTTATAGCTAGAAGAAAAGCTTTGCTGATTATGCGCGTTTACGAACACATAACTCGGGAAGGTTAAAAAATTCTCAGGATGAAATCATTTGCCAAAATTAGAGGCTTGACTAGGTGTTGTTACATAATTAAATGGTCATACTAGCATCATTTACAATAAACTGGCAAAAATTTGGTTTACAATGGTAACTAATGACTTTGATCTTCAATTTTTATCTCCATTTCTTTGTATTCTGCGCTCTCGGATTGTTGACAAAGTGTGGTCAACATCCGACTCCACATGGGGACACGTTGCTTCGTTGAAGGAATGTGAGGATCCAAAATCTTGTATCCAAGAAAGCAAAAGTCCATCAAAAGATATCCGCTCAAAATCAAAATCATCATGTATACATAAAACATCTGTTGGAATAGAAAAGGCCTTTTCTAACATATCAAAACGTAAAGACATAAAATATAAATGTATGGAATGAAAACTAACTAATGACATAAATAAAATCCTATCTAAGAGTGTAGGTTTAGAGATACAATACAGAGGATGCCCAATGGCATCAAATTTCATCAACGAAGTGGATACTGAGCATCTGTCGACTTTTAGATAGATCCATGGTTTGCTTTTCTGACGTGTCATGCTGAATTCTGAAGATCCTAGGACTTTGACTTATCTGAATATTGAGTTGCTCCCGACAATTAGATGCATCAAACCTCTTCCTTCTTCTTTTTTGATTTTTACTTTTGCTTCCAGCATGCTGTGATGCTGATGATGCAACCAATGTAGATTTTCTGCTTTGATGCTCAGAGGAAAAATTTGAAGTATTTGAGGCATGACCAATTTTATTCTGAATATATTTCGTCAAAAATGACACATAAGTCCCACAAGCACTATGACTAACCTCAATGGTTTGCTCTTTCTCAATTTATTTTCCAACCATGGCACTTCTAGTTAACTTGTTTTCGATGGGACAAGTGACCTCTTCGTAATGAGATGGGATTTGCTTTAGTGGACTGGGAGGCTTGTGATTTGTCGAAAATTCTTTGCCCCTTTTATGTTTATCATCCGGTCTATGTTGAAATCCCTGCATCTGTGATCTTTCCATTTTGTTCAACTTATTTTGAAGAGTGATCTGTTCAATTTTCATGGCATTCATTTGCTCAGAATGTTCTTCCTTCATAGCACTGATTTCCTTTGTGTGACTTGATTCCATAATATTCATTTGCTATATGCGATCAACCTGCATGGTTTTTATCATGTTTTGTAACCTATCCTTCATGACACTCATTTCCTTAGCATGATTTAATTTTATGGTCTTTATTAATTGTGCTTGGTTTTGTTCCACAACCAACAACTTGTTCCTCTAACTGTCTTCGATATCCTTTATTACTTTGTCATGATTTTCTTGGATGGAACTCATCTCTTTCTCATGAGCTGCTTCCATGGTTTCCAACTCATTAACATGATTTTCTTCTATAGCTAATATTTTGTTCCGAAGATTGATTGCCATGTCTTGCATAGAGCTCATTTCTTTCCTATGATTTGCTTTTATGGTGTTTATGTTGAAATATGTAACTGGGTCCGGTCTTCATAATGACGTGTAGTCATGATTTTATGTAATTAATATAAAGAACAAAAATTAAATTATTTTATGCTTGAGTCATGGGTTTCATGCTTAAGGAATTTTTATTTTTATAGATGAGGCTCCCATTGTGATCTATTAGGATTGGTCATTAAGTCATAAAGTCAATTGAGTCTTTGTCATGTATGAGAGACCCTTCTTGGGCATGTTACATATGTATTTGAGTCATTTTAAGATTCAAATGGCCGTCCAAGACCAAGTCCAAGCACTTCTAGCAAGTCGGCCTTCAAATGGAGCAATAAGCCTACACCAAGATAAATTTACGGCCTTGGATCATGACAAGTCAGCCTACAAGCATGGGGAGAAGCCTATATATAGGGTACTCAGCGTCATTCAAGTGAGATCGTCATCACACACAACAAGCTCAATAAGAAGGATGAAAATAGAAGCCTTACATCCAAGCAAAGAGAAGAAGATCAAGGTTGAAGGAAGAGCGAAGGTATTGCAGGTTTGTTTTGTAGAAGCCTTACATCCAAGCAAAGAGAAGAAGATCAAGGTTGAAGGAAGAGCGAAGGTATTGCAGGTTTGTTTTGGGTAATTCTTTTCACATGTGCGAGGAAAACTAGGGTTTCCTACTTGTAGCAAGTTCAGATCATTGTCATCTCAAGAAGGATAAAACAAAGCAAGTAGAGCTATATTGAAGGCCGAAGTCACAAAGAAGCCAACCCTAGTCAAGCGAAGGAGAGCTTAAGTAGCCCTAATTCGGTCACGCGTGGGAAATTGCAGTCACCTACAGGTAGCTGAAAATTGCAGAGATAGAGGTTGAGAATTTCAGTCTTGACTCTTGAGTTGCAGGATCGAGGGTGAGGAAGGAAGGAGAAATTGCCAATGTTGTGAAAATCGCGATTTTATCGTTTTATCGCGATTTTTCCGATAAAACGATTTTATCGTGATTTTTATACGAATTTATCGTGGGTAATTTTTTTTGCACGATTTTTATGAAATTATCGCAATAAATTCGAATTTATCGCGATAACAATTGAAATTATCGTGGGGGTCTCCGGCAGCGAGGTTTTATAATGTTTTTTTTTGTTTTTTTATGAAATCATTTGCACAATCGGGGCAGCGAGGTTTTATAAGGGATGCTAAATGTTCGAAATGCAATTTTTTTTTAAAGAAACAAATAATTTTTGAGTGGGGCAACTTAATGATCAAGTCTAGGCCCTAGTATTGATATGCTATTCATGGTAATGTTAAATTCTTAAAGTAAAAGTGACATTCTCCTTAATCTTCATTTTCATCCTTTTACTTAAATTTTTAACATTACCATGAAATGACTTAGGATGTTTGAGAGTGGTTTCGGCCTCATTGGATTTCATATGGAGAAAGTAGAATTTTAGATTTCATTCAAAATGTAGCAGACTTATCAGTTTTTCAGGATTTCAGGATTGGGAGATTGTAATGTTTCCAGGTGACACCACCTGCCCGGGCTACCCCTGCCACCAGTAGAGGATGTGGTCTACCTCCTATAGCTCCTACTTCTAGTTCTTCAGCTTCTAGAGCATAGCAGACTCCATTGCCAACTCAACCAGCACCAGCATCTACATCTAGAGGGAAAGGGAACACTGTGGCATTTTCTCGCAAGAGGGGCAGAGGAAATCAATAGGATTAGACTTTAGTTATTTTCTTCATTTTATTGTATATGACATTATGACATGATGAGATACATTATTATATTTTTTGTTGATATTTTGAGGCTAAGTTGGGACTCAGGAGTCAGGACTTACTATTCAGGACATGATTCAATGTTATGTGTGATTTTAGCACTAGAAATGATATTAAACATCTTATATATTAGTTATTTTATCATATTTATGTGTCAATGTATTTATTTTATGTTGTAGATGGTTTAGATATTAAAAAAATTGAAAAAAATGAAAAAAAATGAATATTTTTGTACCAAACGATTTTTTCCCGATTATTTTCCGATAATTACTATTTTTTCCGATTTTTTCCTTGCGCCGATATTATCCCGATAACGATTAATGCAACATTGGAAATTGCCACATCTTCAAGCAAGAGATGACTTGGTCTTGGAGGGGTTGTTAGTCAAGGGTCTTGGTCTTGGAATTCATCATTGGAAGATTCTATAAGAAGAAGAATTCAGTGGGTTTTCCTCTGAATATTGGAGAGGTTTTGGCCCTGGCTGATAACCTACATCTAGTATCATTTGTCTCATTGTTCTTTATGGTTTGGTAGATGTTTGATGAAGAAGAAGTTAGAACACATAATAATAATAATCAAGTAAAGAAAAACCTAATTAATAAAAGGAAAAAGTCCTCACAAGCAATTATCATTGCTAGAGAAATCTTCTCATATTTCTGCCCTAGATTTTTCAACATGGTATCAGAGCTAAGTCAAGGAAGGGCAACTCAATATGGGATACTCAAGCTCTCAAATATCAAGGCTCTAGAAGGATATCAAGGGCATCAAAGAATCGAGAACATCATCTCCAAGGCATTTTGAAGACAAAAGCTACATCATCATCTTGAAGGAAGTGTCAAAACCCTAGATTGATCAAAAGAAGAAGTCCTTAATTAAAGAATTCTTGGAATCCTCGCTTAAATCATCATCACAAGGAAGGAGACCTCAAAAGACCCTAACTCTACTTGAATTGAAGAAATCATCAAATCAAAGCATCCTAAAATATACTCATCCAAGGGAACCAAGAAGAAAGGAGTTGTTGGCATCGTCAAAAGACTCAAGGTGATCTCCCTCTCTTTGGAGTCAAGGATCACTTTTGAAGAAAAACGATCTTCATCATGAAGAAGTTTTCTATATCATCATCAAATTTAGAAGGCAGCATGTTGAAGGAGCCTGTTCCCAAGTAAGTATATTTATGTCTACATCTGAATTAGTCAAATGTCTTTTTGCAAAGAAAGCAACAAATTGGTTGGGGCTTCGAACTTTCTTGCATGGAAGAAAAAGACAAATCTGAACCTTATAGAATATGAGGTCTTGGAACATGTTAAGGGCTCAATCACCAAACCTCCAAAGGAAGATTCTCAAGCACTTGCAAGGTATATGAAAGGGGAAGTAAGGGCTCAAAGGATTCTCATAGAATCCATCAAGGATCCCCTCATTCCCTATGTATCAAAATTAGAAACATCAAAAAAATATATGACAAACTTGTAGAATTGTTCTTCGTAAGCACTGTAGGAGAAGTAATTTCGTTAAGGCAAGAACTCTACAAGATGAAGATATCAAAAGAAGAAGGAATAGCCTCATACTTTATGAGGATATCTGAAATAAGAGATCAATTACAAGAATTGGGAGAGATAATGTCTGGCAAAGAGATGACTACCATAGTGTTCAATGCACTACAGGAAGAATGGGGCAACTTCACATCCAACATCTATGGAAAGAAGCAAGCTACTCCATGTTGAGAAATCTAGGGCATTCAATGTTAGCAATTTCTCAGCTTGATAATTGCTTGATCTTCTTTTACTTATGATCTTTCACTTTGTTAGCTTATTAGTGTGTTCTTTTCATCGTGACAATTATCAAAATAAAGACAAGTGACACAAAATATAGGCTTCTCTAGCCAGGGCCAAAACCTTTCACCTCTAGAGAGGAAAACCCGATAAAATTCTTCTTCTAGATCTTCAATTGATAAGTACCAAGACCATGACACTGACCCTTGACTCTAGTATCCTCTTTCAAGAACGTTGTCACCAGTCTAGTTTTTCTTGTCCTTCCTTCTCTTGCTCCTTCTAGAGAAATTCCGTCTCTACTTCTTATGCTGCAGCTTCGTAATTTCCCTAGAGAATCTCGACCTCTAGGTCTTCTAGAGAAACTCAATCTCTACTTTTTTATTCCAGAGGATTCCTTCCTTTGCTATTCCGAAAGAAACCTATTCACTGCCTCCCAAAAGATTCCTTCTTCGCTGCCCCAGAAGATATTGTTGCCCCAGAAGAATCTACTTCACTGTCCTAAAAGAATCTACTTCGCTGCTCCAGAAGATTTTGCTTCGATTTACCTAGAAGATTCTTCCTTCGATCTTCGATACCCTAGAAGAGTGTCCCTTTTAACTTAGAGAAAACCCTTTCTTATTGCCTCCTTTTTCCCACTTCTTTCTGCACTTCTTCGCTGGAATTGAGGTTGAACTTCATATTTAGAATAGAGGTTGATCTGATAATCACTCTATGAGTGCCATCAGTTAAAGATTTATTAAAACAAAAAGGTATTACAGACTTATGTGCTAGTGTGTGTGTTCTGTGTTATTTAAGCAATGGATCGATCAGATTGCCAATACACAGAAAATAAGTGGAAAGAAAGCAGAGAAATATAGTAAGCAACACAAAGACACAAACAATTTTAATAAGGAGTTCACCCTATTCTCCAGGGCTATGTCTCTGGTCCAGCTTCAGTGGTGGCCTTGTTTTATTGTGTCTTTAAGCAGAGAATTACAAATACAGGGACTCATAATGAGTTCTCCCGAAGCAGATTTTGCTTGGTAGGGTGGTTCTTGGATTCCCCAAGCCACTCAGAGTTCACAGACTCTTTTTCTTCCTACCAGCTCTATGACCCTTGGTCTATAGTGGAAAGAGCCAAATGTGATGCTCAGTCCGGACAGATTCCTCTATGGGAAGGCTTGAATCTTCAAGCTCTCTGGTGCTCGATGCTGCCTGTGGTCAGCTCGACCCTCTGTCTCCTCTGCTTGGCTTTACTGCTCTCTGTGTTCACTGTCTCTCTTAGTTGCTTGGACTCCTCTCAATTCGGGTTTCCAATTAACTCTTCTCTTCTCTCTGTCTCTCTTAGTCTCCATTCCAACTGTCTCTATTCATGGCTTTAGTCATTCGATCCCTATGCCTGTTTGGTTCCTCTCTTGCCTATGTCGATTCACCTTCTGCAGCTGTGCTTGGAATTCCTTGTTCGGCGTCAGCATGAACGCTCTGGCAGTGGCCACGTGTCTCCATCTAACTGGTGCCAGCATGCTTCGTCGGTTCGTTTCTTCCGTTATGCCGGGTATGCGTTCTTTCTCCACCGTGGCGGTCAAACGGACTCCAAATCCCTTTAGAACGCGGCTTAATCCCCTGTCGATTCCACTTCCTCCATTGGGCGCAATCTTAGCCGTCCGATCTGGGCTCCTCCAGATCCAACGTCATACGCACGTCGAGCGCGGTTGACTTGCTCGACCAATAGCACGCGATCACGGCGGTTTTCTCTCACCTCCGCTGCCACGCATCGATCGCTGAGTGGGATCGCTCCACTCTCTTCCAAAACCCCTTACCGTTCAAGGGCGCCTCGATCAATACCGCCGGTTTTCCAGAGCGCGGGTCCCGCCTTTGTCCTTTAGCGCTTTTTGTTTCTCTGCCTGCGGTTCTCCAGCTCCCAATGCGATCGAGTGCTTAAGGCTCTTCCATTTTGGCGCATCAAAATCGCCTCCTTTTCCCGATCCGGGGCTCCTAGGGGCTACTTTGACCTCCTGCGCAGTCTCCATGGGCCTCTGTCAGCGCGCTTTGACGGAGGTCCTTGTTGTTCTATGTTGGCGGCCATTGCCACTAGTTCAAGGCGTTTTTGATCGCTGTTTTGGAATTTTCAAGGATTTGTTCAACTCGATACAGTCAAGGTTCTTGATAGTCTTTTGTAGATCTGATTCGGATCACGGTTTCCCTACTGAAAAAGCTTTTGGACCACCAAAAGTTAGTTTTCTTCAAGCATCGACTAAGTGAGGAAACTGCTGTCTCACTTGTCCAATCTCAATCCACTTCGCACTGCTTGGCTTCGAACCCTTAAGCCCAATCTTGAGGTATTCCACTTGTCCACTATGCGTCTTCCTTACCTTCCTATCCAGCACTGTATCTTCCTGCAACTCATTAAGGTGTTCAGGTAGGAGGTCGTCAACAGAAGGTAATTGACTCTGCTCTTCAGGGTCCTCAATCATTGAAGGTTCAAACAACCTCAAACAGTCTGCATTTATGACTGAGTAGATGTGCATGTAAGCTGGTAGCTCAAGGCGGAAGGCATTTTCACCAATCTTCTCAAGTATCCTGAAGGGTCCATACCTAATAGGTTTTAGCTTTTTACCTTCACCTTGCATCCTGTCCTTGCTGATATACAACCAGACTTGGTCTCCAACTTGAAAACTATGCTCCATCCGATGCTTATCATGCCTAGCCTTGTACTTGGCCTGGCTCTTTTCCAGTTGTTCCTGTACTGCCTGGTGGATCTCCTAGATCTGTTCAATGAACCTAGTTGCCTTGTCCACATCATTATGTCTATCAACCATGGTATCTTTACCAAAGACAAAATCCAAAGGAGACCTTGGTATGAAACCAAAGCAGGTCTCAAAAGGAGATCTCTGTGTAGAAGAGTGTTTGGCTCTATTGTAAGCATGCTGCACATAACACAAGTGTTCATCCCAAAGCTTAGGGTGTTTGCTGCAATATCCTCTCAGTAACTGGATCACCGTCCTATTAACTACTTCTGTCTGGCCATCTGTTTGTGGATGAAAAGCTGTGCTTTTCTTTAACTTGGTGTCCATTAGTTCCCACAGACTTGACCAAAACTTCCCCACAAATCGAGTGTCTCAATCAGATACAATAGAAGTGGGTAATCCAAAATGAACCCATACATGTTCAAAGAATAATTTTGCAGTTTGTTCAGCTGTAATATGTTTACTATAGGGTATCAAAATACACATTTCGCTGAATCTATCCACAACAACATACAGATAATCATGACCTTTCCTAGATTTAGGCAGTCCTCCAACAAAATCCATGGAAATGCTTTCCCAAGGGTGAGAAGGAACTGGTAATGGAGTGTATAAGCCTAGTTTTCTGTTATTGGGCTTGCTTTTAGCACACATAGCACACCCCTTTACATATCTAGAAACTATCTCATTCATTTTCTGCCAATAGCAGAACCTTTGCAGTTGTGCAACTGTTTTACTTACCCCAAAGTGACCTGATATCAGAGAAGTATGTGCTTCCCTAATTATCTTTACTCTCTCAGTTTGTGGAATGCAGAGTTTCCCACAATGATATAAGAGTTGGTCCTTCACATGATAGTCCAATTCTTCTACTCTTTTGCCTTGACTCAAAGTTGCATATACATCTTGAAAGTCCATGTCCTGAGCATACTGTTCTATGTAGCTTTCATGCAGCATAGAATTATGCTTAAGTATGGTAGATGCATTTATAATGGGTCTCGATAACATATCTGCAACCTTGTTATGTATGCCCTTTTTATATCTGATGACTAAATGAAACTGTTGTAGAAAACCCATCCATCTGTAATGTCTTGATTGTTGCAACTTAGTTTGGGAGTGTAGATATTGAAGTGGCTAATGATCAGTATGTATTACTGTTTCTTTGCCCATTAAGTAATGTTTCCACTTTTTCACACTCTGAACTAATGCATACAATTCTTTATCATATGTAGGATAGTTAACTACTGCAGGATTAAAAGTCTCAGAATGATAACATATGGGTTTACCGTGCTGTGTCAACACTGCTCCCATGGCATAGTCACTGGCATCAGTTTGGATCGCAAATGGTCTTTGTAAATCTGGCAGTGCTAGTACAGGTGCTGTACTAATCTTTTCTTTCAAAGTGTCGAAGGCTTTCTGTTGTTTGCCTCCCCACTGAAACACCTTATTCAATCCTGTCCAAGCATGTAAGGGAGTTGCAATTGAGGCAAAATTTGAAATGAACTTCCTCCAATATTGTGTTGCTCCTAAGAAGCTTCTCACTTCTGTAGCAGACTTGGGTTTAGGTCAGTTTACAATGACTGCCACTTTAGAGGGATCTATTTTCAGTTTGCCTCCCCCTACTATATGACCCAAGTAATTTAGAGAGGTTTTGCCAAATTCACATTTGGAGAGTTTAAAATAAAGTTTTTCTCTTTTCAAAACATCTAATGTCTGCTTAACATGCTTTAAATGTTCTTACCACGTTTTACTAAAAATTAGAATGTCATCTAGATACATAATAACAAAATCATCAAGAAAAGGTCTGAGTACATCATTCATTAATCTCATGAAAGTAGCAGGAGCATTAGTTAGGCCAAACGGCATAACCAGCGATTCATACAATCCCTGCTTTGTTTTGAAAGCAGTCTTCCATGCATCTTGCTCTGCAACTCTGACCTGATGGTATCCACTGTGCAAATCCAGCTTGGTGAAATAAACAGCTTCCTTCAGTTGATCTAAAAGATCATCTATGCGAGGAAGGGGATAACGGTTTTTGATTGTTATCTTATTTAGTGCTCGGTAGTCAATGCACATTCTCCACAAGCCATCTTTATTTCTCACCAAGATGATGGGTGACCCACATGGTGATGTGCTAGGCCTGATGAACCCTTTCTTGAGCAACTCCTGCACCTGCTTCTTGATTTCAGCATTCTCTAAAGCAGACAACTTGTACATCCCAATGTTAGGCAAAGGAACATCTTGCTGCAAAATAATATCATGTACTATTCCCTTTTTGGGTGGCAGACCTTGTGGTTCTTGAAACAAGACATCATACTCTGAAACAATCTTTTCTATATCAGCTTGCTGATCAGCATTACAGCCCCCAAATACATTGGTTTTATCAGATTTCTTTTCCTTTACAACCATTAGTAAGAACTGTTTGCATGAATTTATCATTCTTTTCATCTGTCCTGAGTTTATGAGAGTATAATTATTCTTGAGCTTATGAGCCCTTACAAAGTATTTGATTCCATCTTTAACAAGTAGATACTTGTTCTCAGCTCTATAGAAAATAGCCTTTTTATCATACAAGTAGGGACTTCCTAAAACAATTCCACATATATCTAAAGGAATTACATCTAACTCAACCTCATCTACAAATGCTGACCCAAAAGAAAACTTGAGTTTGCACTGTCTAGTCACTTGTAGTTGCGCTTTATCATTCAACCATCCTAATGGGTATGGCTTCTTATGAGGTGTAGTTGTTAATCCCAATTTCTTTACAATTGCTTCAGAAATCAGATTTACTTGTGAGCCACTATAATAATAAAACAAAGTATCAATCTTTTGATTTTTGGAAACAACTCGAATATGGAAAAGCTCATGTCTTTTTCTCTCATGTTCTTCATCAATAACAGATTGAACAGAATTACTAGTAGATGCTTTAGAATTCTTACTTTTTATACCTGTGGCTGCAATGATTGTTTCATCTCCCGAGTCTGGTCCCAAATCTTTCTGAATAGCTGCAGTAGTCTTCTTGTTATTGCCCTCGGACTTCTTAGGTCTCAGCTCTGGATGCAGAATCCAACAGTGCTCATCATCATGCCCCTCGTTTTTACAGTGAGTGCATGAAGCTTTGCCTTTTTGTGCAGTGTTAGCCTTCCTTGCTTTCCACTTCTGCTTCCTTTTCTCCTTGCTCTTGCTTACAGTGGGTTGGGATGGTCCCCCAACTTCTGGATTTCCATTCTTTCCTCTAGCTTCTAGATGAGTAGCTTGTACAGATACCTCATCTATACTAGTGGGATTAAACATGAGGATGGTATGCCTCATGTAGCTGTGTAGACCACCAATGTACTTCAAAAGAGTCTCTGGTGAGTCTAATGAGATACCCAACATCAATGCTCTCTTTCTGAACTCTTGAGTATACCCTTGTACACTTTGCCCTTTCAACTGCCGAAGAGTTTGCCAACTCATCATGGCTTGTTGCATGTAGGCCAATGGATAGAACTGCTTTTTGATTGCAGCAACAAATTCACTCCAGACAGAGATGGTCTTACCATGCTTCTTCATATCAGCTTGGGTTCTGCCTTCCCACCAAACCAAGGCAGTGCCTCCTAGGCGTAGGCTTGCCAGCTGAATCTTACTCTTGTCTGAGTCTATGTTCTGTACTCTACAATACACATCAATTTGTCTAATCCAATTGTCCAACTTTTCAGCATTTAGCTCTCCATCATATATAGGCAAATCAAATTTAACATCTAACTTAATCAAAGATGCTTTCTTATTATGCACAGGGCTATTAGGAGGTGTGAGAAAGCTTTCCTCTTTCCCCTTTCCTTTGGAGTGGTCATGGGAATGAGACTCATCTTCTTCTTTATCTTGTTTAGAACCTGATGAATTTTCATCCCTATGCTTTCTAAAGTCTCTATACATTTCCTCTACCATAGACTTTATAGCTAGGAAACTTTCTATGAATTGAGGGTCTGGCCCTATAGAACCTTCCTCTGACATTTTCTTCCTAGAATAGACTCTCCCAATTTTAGGATTAGTTTCCACCAACTCTCTTCCTCCTAATTTGAGCTTTGATCTAGTGAGCATTCACAGCTAAACCAACACAAGCTTGTCTAACCTTATAACCTAGAGTTTTGGTACCACTTGATCTGATAATCACTCTATGAGTGCCATCAGTTAAAGATTTATTAAAACAAAAAGGTATTACAGACTCATGTGCTGGTGTGTGTGTTCTGTGTTATTTAAGCAACGGATCGATCAGATTGCCAATACACAGAAAATAAGTGGAAAGACAGCAGAGAAATACAGTAAGCAACACAAAGACACAAATAGTTTTAATAAGGAGTTCACCCTATTCTCCAGGGCTACGTCTCCGGTCCAGCTTTAGTGGTGGCCTTGTTTTATTGTGTCTTTAAGCAGAGAATTACAAATACAGGGACTCAATATGAGTTCTCCCGAAGCAGATTTTTCTTGCTAGGGTGGTTGTTGGATTCCCCAAGCCACTCAGAGTTCACAAACTCTTTTTCTTCCTACCAGCTCTGTGACCCTTGGTCTACAGTGGAAAGAGCCAAATGTGATGCTCAGTCCGGACAGATTCCTCTATGGGAAGGCTTGAATCTTCAAGCTCTCTGGTGCTCGATGCTGCCTGTGGTCAGCTCGGCCCTCTGTCTCCTCTGCTTGGTTTTACTGCTCTCTATGTTCACTGTCTCTCTTAGTCGCTTGGACTCCTCTCAATTCGGGTTTCCAATTAACTCTTCTCTTCTCTCTGTCTCTCTTAGTCTCCATTCCGACTGTCTCTATTCATGGCTTTAGTCATTCAATCCCTATGCCTGTTCGGTTCCTCTCTCGCCTGCGTCTATTCACCTTCTGCAGTTGTGCTTGGAATTCCTTGTTTGGTGTCAGCATGAACGCTCTGGCAGTAGCCACGTGTCTCCATCTAACTGGTGCCAGCATGCTTCGTCGGTTCGTTTCTTCCGTTACGCCGGGTATGCGTTCTTTCTCCACCGTGGCGGTCAAACAGACTCCAAATCCCTTTAGAACGCGGCTTAATCCCCTGTCGATTCCGCTTCCTCCATCGGGCGCAATCTCAGCCGTCTGATCTGGGCTCCTCCAGATCCAACGTCATATGCATGTCGAGCGCGGTTGACTTGCTCGACCGATAGTGCGCGATCACGGCGGTTTTTCTCTCACCTCCGCTACCACGCGTCGATCACTGAGTGGGATCGCTCCGCTCTCTTCCAAAACCCCTTACCGTTCAAGGGTGCCCCGATCAATACCGTCGGTTTTCTAGAGCGCGGGTCCCGCCTTTGTCCTTTAGCGCTTTTTGTTTCTCCGCCCGCGGTTCTCCGGCTCCCAATGCGACCGAGTGCTTAAGGCTCTTCCATTTTGGCCCTATTTGCCCAGCGATGCGCGATTAGCGCATCAAAACCGCCTCCTTTTCCCAATCCGGGGCTTCCAGGGGCTACTTTGACCTCCTACGCAGTCTCCATGGGCCTCTATCAGCGCGCTTTGACCGAGGTCCTCGTCGTTCTACGTTGGCGGCCATTGCCACTGGTTCAAGGCGTTTTTGATCGCTATTTTGGAATTTTCAAAGATTTGTTCAACTCGATACAGTCAAGGTTCTTGACAGTCTTTTGTGGATCCAATTCGGATCAAAGGTCGAGTTCGACTACTTATACAGCCTTCTCTGGGTCTTTAGGCCGACTTGACAACTAGATGTAGGTCGACTTGTTCTGGCAACTTCTTTAATGTTTGTAGGCCGACTTGAAGAGGTTTGGTGACAAGTTCTTTGGAGGATACTTTACATAGACAAGATGACCTTTTACATAGTGTAACATGACTTCATTTACATGACAATGACTCTTATATTTTATGACTAGATGACAAATAAATCCTAAAGACTCTCAATGGGAGTCTTGACTCAAAAACAAAATCCTTGCTCATGAAACCCATGAAGCAAGTCAATATAATAATTTTCATTTTTCTTATTTACATCTCTTTACATAAGATCATAATTACATGTCATTATGAAGACCAAACCTAGTTACAACTTTTAACACTCCCTCTTAACTAGGGGGTACTCATAATGGTACCTTGGATTTTCTCAATCTGAAGAATTTCTCTTAAGAAGAATTCGGATTTGTAACTCATTTGTATAACATCATACCAACCAAAATTTATAGCAAGGCCTTGACTAACAGCTCTATCCATAGAGAAAAATGCTGGCAAGACAAATCATTTATAGACATCCTCATCATTGTCTCTCTCAGAACATACCCCACTCGGGTTCTCTCAGGATATGCTCCATGAGGACTATTCCTTTCTTGGACTCCCCAGTCCCCAAAAGAATATCGGTCCTCCACGACTACTCTTCCATGGGATTCCCTAACTCATCCCACCAGAGCATCAGATGCCAAATGATTACACAATCCTCCATTTTGTCTTCTCAGGTGAAGCACAAAATAACATGTCTATCACTCCTCCTTATACCAGGAGATTTTATTCCTTTGATGTACCCATTCCTATCATAGAGGAATGTACCTAAGCTTACGGCTTAGAAATTTTTGAGTTTCTTCCAAGTAAGAAACTTCTTCTCAGGCTCCCTCTTAACCAGGGACCTATAGAACACTTAGCTGCATGAAGAGCTCCTTTCTTCGATGTCATGAATTTCTTTTAAGGAGTCTTCAACTTTTGGGAACTTCTGTATATAGGGCACAGATCATCCATCACTTTTGTCCATGAGTTAGTCATGTCCCTAACTCATCAGAATGTGATCCATCAAATTTTCCATCTGGCTTTGCTTCATGTCATTCTGCTTTCATGCGATATTTCTGGAAGAACATTACGTCCTTTCATATGGTCTACTTGGAAGTCATTCACAAATCTTCCCTTTTATAGTTTTACATAAGCCCAACTAGATGTTAGTTCAAAAATAATCAATGTACACTTCAAATTAGAATTACCTTTGTGATGATCTTTTATCATGACATCTATCTATAAGTATCGGCATCCTGCATGTAGATTAACACATCTTCCACAGATATTCAGTGTCACAGGTCTCTATCTTTTTCCAGCTTCTTCCGGGAGATATTCTAGTCAAATCTTCTTGGACTTCGAATGCCTTCTATCATCGTTGTATATTATCATGATCTCTTCCTTTCTTTTCACACACTTCATTCCCAGAAGCTTCCAATCTTGATTGTAGTCAGCTTCCTTATGTTGCATATATTATGTTGATTTCATCTAGTGTGACTTATGCTCTTCTGCAATACCTAGAAGGAGGATATCCTTTCTTCTCTAGATCATGTTGTAACCATATGACTTTCATAATAATCCATGTGAGCATACCTAATTTTTCTTTCGGTCATCCAAATTTCCTGTAGTAACTTCATTTGAAGGGACTTTATTCTTTAGATCTACTTTCCTTGTTGTGTCATCATATTATTCCTTGAATCCCACAAGTTGGAACTCCTTAATGAAAAACTTTTGCTTCCTTTCTCTAGTGGTGAGTCCTTTGATGAGAATTCTATCAGAGAAACTTGAGGATATTTTATGTCCTCATCCGGCAGATGATTTCTATGATGATCCCAGTCGATGATGATCTTTTGCTTCTTATAAATACTCATGAGGTTTCCTAAGAGCTTCTGAATTAGTAGGTTTTGGACCAGACATACTTTCTTCCTATGTCACGAGCTCTTTACTCTAATGTTTCTATGCTATTTTTCTAATGAGATGCATCGTATCTAATCTTACACTGCATCAAGACCATAATTTACAAGTGAAGAGTACCTTCTTGAGAAGAATATCATCTCAGTGATAGTAGATATCTTTCATTTCTTCATTCTTAGGCTTCTTGGACTCAGGTTCTTGCGCTTCTTCAGGAATGTGTGCTCCTTCTCTATTCCTCTTGTCCTTACCACGATTAGGACAATTTTGTTTGTAGTGTCCAAGTTCTTGACATCTGAAGCACCTTATCTTATCCATGTTCTTTTTCCTTGAGGGACCAAACTTTCCAAATTTTCCCTTTCTTCTTGTCATTGTAGCATATGCTTGATTCTGTTCACTTGGTCCGACATCAACTTTTGCTTTTAGTCTGGTTTCTTTGATCTTACATAGTGACCATAAATCTTGAAATGGAGTAGTTTCTTTCTTCCCATATAATCTTGAAGTGAAGCTGCCCCATTCTTCTAGTAGTGTATTTAGTATCACTGTGGTCATCTCTTTGTTAGACATTACTTGTCCTAGTTCTTGTAGTTGATCTCGAATTTCTGATATCCTCATGAAGTATGAGGCTATTCCATCTTCCTTGGATATCTTTAGCTTGTAGAGTTCTTGCCTTAAGGAGATTGCTTCTCCTGCGGTACTTAGCGAAAATAACTCTACTAGTTTTTCATATATAGCTTTTGCAGTTTCTAATTTTGATACATATGGAATTAGAGTCTTTTATAGATTCTATAAGAACCCTTTGAGCTCTCACTTTTTGTCATGTTCCTTCTCAAAGACATTAGTCACATGGTGCAACTACACATTTTTGGCACAATTTTGACCTAGGAGGAGGACCCCACACTTAGACTTAGGAACTATGGGGCAATTTCGACTTTATTTAGGAGTTAGTGGAATGTGGGGGCCACCCACATGGGGAATTCGAACTTGGTCATTCGATGTGCTTGGAGGGAAATCGAATGGGTGGATGGAGGGGTCCACATGAGGCTAAGGAGGCCCAAGGTAATAAAAGGAGGATCAACTCTCATTTTCGACCATCTTCTACATTTGCAAACAAACACTCGTACGCTTTGCTGCTTAGCAATTCTACCAATTGTTTAGCCACAGATCTCTCACGTGGGAGATTCAACCTCTACTTCGGGGGACCATCCGTGCCCGCCCTAGGGAGGTTGTTCTAACAGGAGTTTCAGGGAGTTAGGGACAGCAACACACTTCAGCCATCAGTGCAGAGAGGGAACTGTGTATTCCTGGGCAGCCAAAAAACACGCAGGAGGAGTTGGAGGTCAGCAAGGGGATTCATTGCTTGCTGGGAGATCCAAGAGTTGAGGAGGCAGTATAGAGAAGGCATTTTCGCTGGAGTTTGCAGCCAGCTAGACCAGCGCAGCAGTCAGTCGAATTCCTGGATAGAGGGACTGCGCAGAGGCCATCCAACAACAAATTCGTGGGACTTGGGGAGCAGTTGATCTTGGCCAAGAGCCATCTGGGGAGCTTGGAGTTGAATAGCACAGGTAAAACCAACATTTTGGAGGAGTTTGTAGAGGGATTTGCAGGCTGTTCCCTACAAGTCGAAACTAGCAGTCGAAGCTGGGGAGAGGCTCCAAGGAGGTCAAAAATCCAAAATCAAAACCAGCTAAATTCCCTTCTGGGTTTTTCTGGGTTTTGTCCAAGGAGTCCGGGGTTAAAAGCACACAATTTTCTGGGCAGTTTTTGAGCACCTTCCAGCTAGTCGAAGTTCAGCAGGGAAGTAGTTTACTAGGGCAGCACAATGTAGAGTGGTGCAGCAACTGGGCAGCCTTTAACTCAACTATTTTCCCACCTGGGGTTGGTCATGCTTGTTCATTGGGACAAGCCCAGGTGCACCATTCCATTTCATATTGTATCTAGCCTGCAGATTTTAGTAATATGGCTCAATAGTTCCTTAGTGGCAGCGTTTTCATGGATGTTTGATGTGTGTTTTATTTTTTATATGCTGCTGCACAGTTTATTTGCTTAATATCACTTACATTCCTACTTAGGAACATTACAGTGGTATCAAAGCCTAGTTCTTGGCTCAACTATGGGGATTGTTCCCTATAAGGGAAGAGGACCAGCAGAATGGGGACCGACAGAACAACACCTACCGTAGGAAGAGGTACAATTGCAGAGAAAGGGAGTTAGAAATTACTCCAGATATGGAGGACAGAGGGAAAGCAGTGGCTGGAGAGGAGGAAATGACAGAGCCCAAGAGCAGGGAGGAGATGGATTTCGATTGCCTCTTGAGGGCCTTGAGTGACTTGCCTAAGGGGCAGAAAGACATGCTGGAGGAGATCAAGTCACAAAACAGAGAAAGGAGCACACTTAGAGGGTTTCTATGTGGAGAAACTTCTGGGGCCTCTCAGCCTTTCGATCACCCCTCACCAGCAGTGCAACACCCTTCAGTTAGTGTGCCGACTCGGGCTACACTACCTTCTTTCGTGCCAGTGGCACAAATCGAGCCTGCAAGGGAGGAAGATCCTCCTTAGATGGGGGATTACTTCAGAGAGTGGCAGACCATGGATGAAGACTTCAAAGAAGCCCTCTCCTTCAGAGATTACTACAAGCTCAAGCAGAGTGAGAGGAACAAGGGGTACGGAGGACAAGGGACCTAGAATTATGAGCTGCAGAGAACCATAGGGAGGATGTATTTCCCTACTTTTGATGGCACTGCCAAGTGCACGGCCAGGGCTTGGGTTGAAAAGATGGACACATACTTTCAACTCAACTAGATGACAGAGCAGGAAGCCATTAAGATGGCCACACTGCACCTGGAGGGGGAAGCCCATGATTGGTGGTTCCATGGCTTGACCACCTTAGGGCATGCCCAGATAGTTTCTTATGAGGACTTCACCCGGAGGGTGGTGGAGCGATTCGATCAGAGGGATCCAGAGGCGTATTTCAGGGAGCTGACACAACTTCGCCAAACTGGCAACCCAGAGCAGTACTTTTCAGATTTTTTGTGTGTGTCAGTGATGGTCCCGGATCTATCCGAGGCAAGGAGGGTATATACCTTCATTGAGGGCTTGCTTGAGCCCCTGCGTGGACTGGTGAAGTCATGTAGACCCTCCACGTTGTAGGAAGCGGTCTTGTGTGCCAAAGATCTACAGGGGGCCATCCCCAAGACTAGAGCACCATTTCCTGCACGGACCCCTTTCCCACAGAAGGGGCATGAGACTAGACCCCCACCACCGAGGACCACATAGGGGAGGGGCAGTTAGATGAGGAGACACGGAAGGACCTCCGGAGGAGGAAGCTGTGCTTCACATGCAGAGAGCCTTGGGCACCTGGCCATAGGTGCATTGCAGGGAGAGCACACCACATTGAGGTCTTTTCTGACAGTGACCAGGAGGATGAGGTGCAACAATATTGTGGTGGGATAGATGGAGAGAGTCTGGCAAACAGAGGGCCACCACCTCCACAGGGAGGGGCATTTCTTGCCCCAGCAGGAGGAGTCCTTGCTTCTTTATGTGAGATTCCTAAGTTTTTGACACCAAGGATCAGAGGCACTGTACAGGGACAAAGGGTGTCAGTGATGGTGGACAGTGGGGCTACCCACAATTTCATAGATGCACAGCTGGTCTAGAGGAGGGGCCTCGCCACAACAGAGTTTGAGGGTTTCTTAGTCCTTGTGCTAGGTGATCGTACCATCCAATTCACCATATATGAGCCCTCCTTGACAACAATTATGGGGAACTACTCGATGACGAACCACTTCTTTGAGGTCGATGTGCCAGACACCAACGTGGTGAGGGGTGTCTAGTGGCTATATTCCCTTGGGTGAGTTACAACGGGTTGGAGGAAACTAGAGATGGAGTTCATTGGGCCAGATGGCAAACTGGTGGTCTTGAGAGGCATGCAATCTTACCCACCTTATAGACAGTTTCGGCCCACAGGATGGAGGCAAATCTACGACATGGGGACATTGCATGGGCAGTTGAGTTGAGGATCTAGGAGGCTGGGGGATAGGCGTAGCGACCACCAATAGACATAAAGGCTTTACTGGACAGGTATGCTGTAGTGTTTGGGGAAATTCCACCAGGGCGGCCACCAGATAGAGGATTTGAGCACACCATTGAGCTGGAGCCTGGTGTACGGGCAATGATCACTACTCCTTATAGGCATCCCAAAGCCTATAAGGACGAGATAGAGAAGGCCATCCAGGAGCTGCTTACATTGGGCCATATCAGGCCAGGTTCCAGTCCTTTTGCTTCTGCAGTAGTGCTGGTGAAGAAGGATGGAACCCTTTAGATGTGTATTGACTACCGGGCCCTCAACCGAAAGACTCCTAAGAACCAGTACCCTATTCCCTGCATTGACGAGTTGATGGATGAGCTTAGAGGAGCCAAGTACTTCTCTAAGATTGATCTGCGTTCAGGGTACCACCAGATCAGGGTGAGGGATCAGGACATCCCGAAGACAGCTTTTCGGTGCCACTATGGGCACTTTGAGTTTCTGGTCATGCCGTTTGGGCTGACCAACACTCCAGCCACATTCCAGTCATGCATGAACCATGTCTTCCGGGGACAGCTGAGGAGGTTCGTGCTAGTGTTCTTCGATGACATCCTGATCTATAGCTGGACGTGGGAGGAGCACCTCCAACACTTGGAGGAGGTATTGCGCATTCTGGAGGAGCAACAGTTCTATGCCAAGCTCTCCAAGTGCGAGTTTGGGTTGACAAAGATGCTCTACCTAGGGCATATCATTGGAGTAAATGGGGTGAAAGTTCACGAGGAGAAGGCTCGAGCCATTCGGGATTGGCCAGTACCCCGAGACGTGACTATGATGATGGGCTTCTTGGGCATTTGCACCTATTACATGATGTTTGTCAAAGGGTTTTCGCAGCTGGCAACACCTTTGACCAACTTGACCAAGAAGGGGGCCTTCGCATGGACTAATTGAGCACAGGTTGCCTTTGATCACCTTAAGGAGGTGATGAGCAATTGCCCTGTCTTGGCACTTCCAGACTTTTCCCAGCAATTCACGGTGGAGTGTGATGCATCTGCGGTAGGAATTGGAGCAGTATTGTCACAAGAGGGGCATCCCATAGCTTTCGAGAGTCGAAAGCTCCTATCGCATGAGCTGTCATATTCGATATTTGATAAGGAGATGTTGGCCATTATGCATGCATTGGCCAAGTTCCGCCAGTAGTTGGTGGGCAACCGGTTCTGAGTGAAGACTGATCACAACAGTCTTCGACATTTCATGGGGTAGTAGGGCCTCAACGACAGACAACAGAGATGGGTTAGCGAGGTGTAGGCCTATGATTTCGACATCGAGTATGTGCGGGGGAAGCACAATGTGGTGGCCAATGCTCTATCTCGGAGACTAGTAGGGTTATTTCTCATGAGCATTTGCTAGGATTGGAGGTCTCAATTGTTGGTGGAGTACTCCAAGGACAGGAGGGCATGCAAGGTATTGGACGGGACAAATGCATATGAGCATTATCGTGTGATGGATGAGGTCATCTATTTTAAGGGGCGCATTTACTTAGTGCCCAACTCATAGTTGAAAGAGAGGATACTCCAGGTAGCTCATGATTCACCACTGTCCGGACACTAGGGTTTCCAGAAGACTTATATGGCTCTTCTGGAGAGATTCACGTGGAAGGGCCTCAAGGAGGACGTGCTGCAGCACGTACGGGAGTGTGAGGCCTGTCAGCGGAACAAGGGGGAGCTGACCCACCCTGTAGGACTACTACAACCACTTCCCATTCCGGAGGGGAAATGGGAAAGTATTTTGATGGATTTCATCACTGGGCTCCCCACAGTACAGGGGAAGGATTGCATATATGTAGTGGTTGACAGGTTGACCAAATTTTCCCACTTCTTCACCATCCCCACTAGGTACACGGCTGCACAGGTTGCCGAGTTGTTCTTCCGGGAGGTTTTCAGGCTGCATGGGCTCCCCAAGAACATAGTGAGCGACAGAGACAACAGATTCATGGGTGGCTTTTGGCAGGAACTCTTCAGGTTGGTTGGGACGAAGCTCACTCCTAGCACCAATTATCACCCTCAGACTAATGGCCAAACAAAGAGGGTTAATTAGTGGTTGGAGGGGTACCTGAGGAACTATGTGACAGGTCAGCAGAGGACGTGGATTTGATGGTTGCATCTGGGCGAGTACTGCTACAACACTACGCACCACATGTCTATTGGTATGACTCCTTTCCGTGCCCTTTATGGATATGATGCACTAACTTTTGTTGATATTGTTTTTGGAGACAATCGGGCCCCAAAGGCCAAAGACTGGGTCCAAGAGAGCCAAGATATCCTCAAGGCTCTCAAGGATAATTTGGTGACAACCCAAAATCAACAAAAACTTTATGTAGACCGGCACAGGACAGAGAGGCACTTTGAGGAGGGGGACTTAGTATACCTCCGGCTGCAGCCTTACAGGCAGTCTACGCTGAAACAGAAGGGGGCCAAGAAGCTACAACCATGCTTCTATGGGCCCTACCGAGTGACCAGGCGAGTTGGGGAGGTGTCTTATGAGCTGGAGTTGCCTCCAGGGAGTAGAATCCACAATGTGTTTCATGTCTCATGCAGTAAGAAGGTGTTGGGACAACAGGGGACAACAACAATTGATCTACCCCCGCTAGATGATGAGGGACACTTGGTGTTAGAACTAGAGGCCATTTTGGAGAGCAGGGAAAGGAGACTGAGGAGCAGGACCATTAGGGAGTTCTTGGTATGCTGGAAGAACTTGCCAGATGAGGATGCCACCTGGGACCATGACAAGTACCAAGACCATGACACTGACCTAGGTGGCATCCTCATCTGGCAAGTTCTTCCAGCGTACCAAGACCATGACACTGACCGTTGAATCTAGTATCCTCTTTCAAGAACGTTGTCACCAACCTAGTCTTCCTTGTCCTTCTATACTTCTTATGCTGCACCTTCGCAATTGCCCTAGAGAATCTTGGTCTCTAGGTTTTCTAGAGAAACTCGGTCTCTAATTTTCTATTCCAGAGGATTCCTTCCTTCACTATCCCAGAAGAAACCTATTCATTGCCTCCCAAAAGATTCCTTCTTCACTGCCCCAGAAGATGCTGCTGCCCCAGAAGATTTTGCTGCCCCAGAAGAATCTACTTCGCTGCCCCAGAAGAATCTACTTCGCTGCTCCAGAAGATTTTGCTTCGATTTACCCAAAAGATTCTTCCTTTGATACCCTAGAAGAGTGTCCTTTTTACCTTAGAGAAAACCCTTTCTTACTGCCTCCTTTTTCGCACTTCTTTCTGCACTTCTTCACTGGAATTGAGTTTGAATTTCATGCTTAGAATGGAGGCCGAGTTCCCCTACTTATACCCCTCTTCTCTGGGTCTTTAGGCTGACTTGACAGTCAGATGTAGGCTGATTTGTTCTGGCAACTTCTTTAATGTTTGTAGGCCGACATGAAGAGGTTTTGTGACAAGTTCTTTGGAGGATACTTTACATAGACAAGATGACCTTTTATATAATGTCACATGACTTCATTTACATGATAATGACTTATATTTCATGACTAGATGACAAATAAATCCTAAAGACTCTCTATGGGAGTCTTGACTCAAAAACAAAATCCTTGCTCATGAAACCCATGAAGCAAGTCAATATAATAATTTTCATTTTTCTTATTTACATCTCTTTACATAAAATCATAATTACATGTCATTATGAAGACCGAACCTAGTTACAACTTTCAACACTCCATTCAATGATTTATGGTCACTATGAAAAATTGAAGAAACTAGGTTGAAGGCAAAATCTGATGTAGGATCAAATGAACAAACTCAAACATATGCTGCTATGTGAAAAAGAAAAGGGAAGTTTGATAAATTTGGTCCTCAGAAAAGAAAGAAGAATATGGCAAAGGTTCAATGCTACAGATGTCAAGAATATGGGCACTATAAGAGAGATTTCCCTAAGATCAAGAAGGACAACAACAAAAGAGGAAAAGAAGAAGCCCATATCAGTGAAGAAGTAGAGGAAGCTGAAATAAGAAATCCAAGAAGGAGGAAGTAAAAGATCTCTACTATGATTGAGATAGTCTTTCTTACCTAGTTCCTTTCAAGTTTTTGTTTCAAGCTTTTGGTTGTGGTAGGAATCATTAGAAGCATGATAGGATGCATCATGCTAGGAGATAACATCATCGAAGCATACGATTGAAATCAAGAGCTTATGACAATATCATAAAGAAATGTGAAAGAAGCTGAAATAGAAGTCTATAACAATCACCTATAGAAGGATGTAGCTCTTGGTAACCTCATTAGAAACATAAATAGTACTTATGAGAAGAAGAAAGTCATCTAGTATAAAGCTCATCATACATCATTCAAGAGGAGCATTTGCTGGATAAGGATGATCAAGATCCTTTGTTGGAATCTTCATTGGAAGGTTCACCTATTGGAAGAAGCAAGTGTCTCGTCGAGAACTCCACCTTGTATGGGATTCATGGAATGATGGTATGATGTCAAAAGAAGTGAAGCAGGTTAAGGTGATTGAAGTTCTTTCAATCAAGGAAGTTGCTGAAGGAAGTCTAGATGACCTAAAAGGAAAGAAGATGAGGTATGTATGCTTGTATTTAATAAAATTGAGTCATGTCATATAGTTGCAGGTAGCAGGATGAATGCTCTACCTCAAGAGCATGATCAAAAGAAAGGATCTCCTCCTTTGGAAGGATGCATGAAGGCATGATTCACACATTGACTAGATGAAATCAACATAATATGTCCTCATATGAAATATGAGGTGGTTGACAAAGTTGAAGGAACTATGATTGAAGTCCCTGGGAAGAAATGTGTGTATAACGAAAGGAAGAGATCATGAATAATGCAACTATGGAAGGCAATCAACATCCAAGGACTAATAGTTTTGACTATAATATCAAGATATGAAGATTTCGATACAGTGTAAAATAGAAAGAGAACCTTGATATTATATATCTTTTTGGAGATGTGTCAATATGTATGCAGGATGTTGATGCAAATAAGGAGATGCCATGATAAAAGACCATCACAAAGGTAATTTTGATTTAATGTTCATTTTCTATTTTTGAACAATATCTGTATAGGCTAATGCAGGGATACCAAGGAAAGAGTTGTATATGTCATCTACAACTGATATTCATGTGATAGGATGAAAGATCCTGAAGGAATCATGACATGAAGAAGGTAGCAAGGCATGAAGGAAGGCCAGATATGGACTAATGGATCACTTTCCGATGAAAAGAAGGATGACATGACTGACATAATTCCTGAATGAAAGTGATGGATGGTCTGTGCCCTACAAGAAGTCCCAAAAGGATGTAGGCTCCATATCAAAGAAGAAACTCATGACATCGAAGGAAGGAGTCCTACAAGCAACTGTTTTTCCCATGATCTCCACCTAAAGAGCTGTTGGAAGAAAGTCCCTGGTCAAGAAGGAGCTTGGTCAAGTCCCTGATTAAGAGGGAGCTTGTGTATATTCCTTTTATAGGAATGGGTATATCCTGTTTAGTTAAGAGGGAGAGGTAGACACATCATTCTTGTCTTCACTTGGGAATTTAGAATGGAGGATTGGGTAAGCATCTGGCATCCGATACTCTTTGAGGATGTGATAGGGCATCCAAGACAAGAGTAGTCGTAGAGGATCGATATTCTTTGAGGACTGAGAATCCAAGATAAGAATAGTCCTGGTGGAACATACTCTGAGAGAACCCGGGTGGGGTATGTTTCGAGAGTGATAATGATGAGGGTGTCTATGAATCATTGGTATCACCAACATTGTGTTTTGATCTTGTGGAGAGATAGAGTGATTAGTCAAGGCCTTGCTATGTGACAATGCTGGATGATATGATGCTATACAAATGGTTTACCAATCCGACTGTTATCAAAATTCTTTAGATTGAGAATGTCCAAGTATCTTGTATTGATTATGAATACCTCCCTAGTTAAGAGGGAGTGTTGAAATATGTAATTGGGTTCGGTCTTCATAATGACATGTGTAATCATGATTTTATGTAATTAATGTAAAGAAGAAAAATAAAATTATTTATGATTGAGTCATGGGTTTCATGCTCAAGGAATTTTTATTTTTATAGATGAAGCTCTCATTGTGATTTATTAGGATTGGTCATTAAGTCATAAAGTCAGTTGAGTCTTTGTCATGTATGAGAGACCCTTCTTGGACATGTTACATATGTATTTGAGTCATTGTAAGAGTCAAATGACCCTCCAAGACCAAGTCCAGGCACTTCTAACAAGTCGACCTTCAAATGGAGCAATAAGCCTACACCAAGATAACATGTCCGCCTAGGATCATGACAAGTTGGCTTACAATCATGGGTAGAATCTTATATATAGGGTACTTGACCTCATTCAAGTGAGATCATCATCGCACACAAGAAGTTCGATAAGGATGAAAATAGAAGCCTTACATCCAAGCGAAGAGGAGAAGATCAAGGTTGAAGGAAGAGCGAAGGTATTGCAGCTCTGTTTTGGGTAATTTTGTTCACACATGCAAGGGAAGCTAGGGTTTCATACCTGTAGCAAGTTCGGATCATTGTCATCTCAAGAGGGCTAAAACAAAGCAAGAATGAGAGCTATATTGAAGGCCGAAGTCACAAAGAAGCCAACCCTAGTCAAGTGAAGGAGAAGGAGGGCTTAAGTAGCCATAATTTGGTTACACATGGGAAATTGTAGTCACCTACAGGTAGTTGAAAATTGCAGAGATAGAGGCCGAGAATTTTAGTCTTGATTCGCAGGATCGAGGGTGACGAAGGAAGGAGAAATTGCTAAATCTTCAAGCAAGGGCTCCCTTGGTCTTGGAGGGGTTGTTAGTCAAGGGTCTTGGTCTTGGAATTCATCATTTGAAGATTCTATAAGAAAAAGAATTTGGTGGGTTTTCCTCTCAAGATTGGAGAGGTTTTGGCCTTGGTTCATAGCCTACATCTGGTGTCATTTGTCTCATTGTTCTTTATGGTTTGGTAGTTGTTCTATGAAGAAGAACACATAATAATAATCAAGTAAAGAAAAACCTAATTAATAAAAGGAAAAAGTCCTCACAAGCAGTTATCACTTCTAGAGAAATCATCTCATTTTTCTGCCCTAGATTTCTCAATAGTTCAATTCTTCAACATGCCTTTCTTCTATAACTAAAAACTTGGTGTGCATGGATTTCATTTCCTTAGAGTGATTCTCTTGGTTGAGTTTCATGGTTTTCCTCAACTGAGTTTGATTGAATTGCATGTCTCTAAGCATTTGAGTTAATTCCTTTATAAGATGCTTATCATCAACACTGCTTTGATCATTTGTTCCTGCCATTCCACTATCGAGGAATATTGTTGCAACGATACAAGTGGATTCATCATGAAAATGCTCACAAGGTCTGCAATATGGCAAAGATTGATGCGACACATTCTCTTGAAACCTTTCTATGATAGTTGGGCCCTTTACAGGATCACTTTCATCTCTCTTTACATTGTAATTGGCACAAGGTGAATCCCTTTGATCTTCATATCTATTTTTAAAAGCATTGACAATGGCTTGCAAAGAATCAAAAGAATTGTCAGGAAAATCACAAAACCAATTCTTAGCATCACCTTCCAAGGAAAGGACAAAGAGCCGCATCTTGACGTCTTCATGATTATAACGTGTAGAGTCACAGAACCTTAGCATACAATGAGTAAACTTTATGAGATGATTGCATTATTACCCGTGAAAGAAGGTAAATTATTAATGGCATTTTCCAGAATATCATGAGGAATGTTAGTAAAATGACAAGGGGCGAACAAGTCATTCATGATGACTTGCTTAAAGGGAAAAGGAGCTAATGGATGTCAGAGAGAGAAATTTTTGTTGAAGGAAAACAAGGTGTTTCCAAGAAACGAGCTTCTAGCATAAATTCTTGCAAAAAATGAAAGAAGTGGAGTTGTCACTCGAACATGAATTTAACTCTAAAATCCAAGAGGCAAAAACGGAAAAGTTAGTGAAGAACCAGGAAGAGAAAAACTCTATTTCCGAGTCAGGGAAGAGCAAGTGGATATCAAGAAGGGCTTCCTGCTCGAGAAAAAATGAATGCCTACTAGAATGTAATTTGTTTAATCGAGTTCTATGAGCAAGGTTAACCAAGCTACCATGATTTCTTCTAATACAAGCGCTTGTAAATGGATGAATAAGTGGAGTGGCCATCCAAACAGGAAACTAACCAAAACGTCCAGGTGCTAAAGGTGCAGATAGAAAAGTGATGGTGAACAAGGTGATGAAAAGATTGGTGAGATGTCAAAGCATTAGGAAATGTGGTGTTTGACAGGTTAATGAAAAGATGAGGAATGAGAATGATGATATGATGAGAATATGTCGAAACATCGGGAACAAGAAACTTGTCCCTGACAATGGCGCCAGAAAAATTTGTTGCCCAAATTGTATAGGCAAGATGTGACAACGCTCAGGATAGGGGCTGTCATACTGATCCTCGCCCTCTCTGTTCTAGTTGTCTCCCTACAACAGGATATGGGGGCTATGTTGAAAAAATGTAACTAGGTTCGGTCTTCATAATGACATGTAATTGTGATTTTAATGTAAGAGATGTAAAGAAGAAAAATAAAATTATTGTAATGCTTGCATCATGGGTTTCATGAGCAAGAGATTTTATTTTTAGTTGAGGCTCCCATTGAGAGCCCTTAGGGATATTGTCATCTAGTCATAAAAGTCTAAAGAGTCATTGTCATGTAATGAAGGCATGTTACACATTGTAAAGAGTCATACTTGTCTTTGTAAGTAACCCTCCAAGACCTTGTCACTAGCCCTCACTCAAGTCGGCCTACAACGAAGAGATAAATCTAGAAGATGAAGTCAGCCTTTCTCCAAGGGATCATGTCGGCCTAAACAGTCATGACCAATGACTATATATACCCATGCTTGGCCTCATTTGGAGGTAAGCAATTCGGTGAAGCAAGTCTCCAATAAGAAGTGCGCAATACATCTTAGAAGAAGCCCCCAAGCCAACGAGGAACGAAGGAAGGTGAGCAAAGGAGAGAGGCATCATTAAGTACTATTTTGGGCATAGTATATCCTCACACGTGCGAAGGTTGCAGGTCCGAAGTTGGCAAGGGAGGATCGAAGATTGCAGTCACCTAGAAGTATTCTTGTTTGGATAGAAATATTCGTTGAAGCAAGCTGAGTAAGATAGAGAAAGAGTCTCCCTCTTGAAGAGACTATTCAAGGAACAAATTTGATCTAGGGTTTCTGTTATCAAGAAGAGGGATTGCAGACCTACAAGAAGAGGCTAAAATTTTGAAGGAAGCCGAGAAGGAGAAGAGGAAGAGCGGCATTGGAGAAGAGGCTAGTGACTTGGTCTTGGGAGGACTTTAGTGTCAAGGGTCTTTGTCATGGTCTTGGTATTCGTCAATTGAAGAAGATCTATAAGAAGAACTTCGTTTGGGTTTTTGAGAGGTTTTGGCCCTGGATGACAAGCCTATATACTGTATCTCTTGTCTCTTTATTGTTCATGATTTGGTAATTGTCTTGATGAAAAAAATACAATAATAACTAAGGAAATGAAGATCTTAATCAAGAAGTTAAAAGTCTATCACAAGCAATTATCACAAGAAGAGAAATCACCTAACTATTGATGCTCTAGATTTCTCAACATGGTATCGGAGCTAAGGTGCTAAAGTCAAGGAGGGGCATCTATTTAAGGAGACACTGAAGGATCGAGTTTCAAGAAAGGGATCAAAGCAAGACAAAGAATACCAAAGTGTGAGTTCAAGATCTACATCTTACCGAAACCCTAGATCGTAGAAATCTACTTCAACAAGAATCTTGGAATCATAATCAAGGAGGAAGTAGAAAGAAAGAAGCATTTCCGAGATCATCACACATCCATCATCTAAGGAGTGAAAGCTTTTCCAAATACCAAGACTAGATATTCAGACTAGATATTCTTGAAGCACAACACCATACTCTGAAGGCCACATTTCATCTAATTTTCATACTGGACCCATCAATATCATTGAAGCACACAATCAATCAACACTAGCATCATCAATCTCTGAATCACCCAATACTGAATCACTGAAACCAGAACACAGAGTAGAACACAGAACTCTACAACAATGTTCAGAACCAACTGTATCATCAAAAATCATGCATCAGAGTGCATACGCTACTTGGAAGTGCCGAACCAGCGTGTATACGCAACTTCACCAAGGCTAACCAGCGTATATGTCATTAATTACTTACTTATAACTTCGCTCCACTTCCTAACTTCAGACATACCCAGATCATTACATATACAAAAATAATATGTATGTTAGCAACCAGATCTAGTTCATCAGATCACATAAAGATAAGTCATTCTGATCCTGATCCATTCATCCATCAATACTGAAGCTAAACATAATCAACCAATCTGAATATGCAGAATACTGACACCAGTAAACAGTCATCAAAACTCATCAACAACCAGAAACACCTGTAACTTCAAACATCATAGCTCATATGGTATACGCTACTTAGATGTATCTAATCTGCGTATGTACGCGCTTTTATCATAGTCAACCAGCGTATATATCTGTAAATATTCATGCAGCTATTCCAAACTTGAGTCATACCCAGATCATAACATTTACAGAACATTACATGCGTCAGTATACAGATCTAGACTAAACAAGATCAAACCGTATAGAGATGATTCATTCCAAGCCATTAGATCCCGATCTATCCTTAGATCTTGTTCTCCATCAACCATTGAGATTCCTCCTTAGCTTATATCAAGCAATGCATCATGAACCCATAACCTGCATACTGGATTTCATCCTTCATCAGATATTCAAGACTTTCTCAATGCCTTTGCCTAATGATCTTCTTCTCCTTTTATAGTCTTAGGCTTTACTCAATACTATGGTCCAAAACCATTGAGAACCAATACTAGGGACCCAATACCTGGGTTCAACATTTCGGACACAATACCAAGGACCAAAACCATAGGTTTAAATACCACGGACCCAAAAATAAGCTTTCCCACATGTACGCGCTTTTCCGTGCATGAAAGTGCGTGCATACACATACGCGACTTTTGATTAACAATCCCGCGTGTATACGCGCCTTTGTATATAGTGAACCTGCGTGTATACCCTACTTGGTATATAGCGAACCTGCGTATATATGCGACTTGGTACATAGTGAACCTGCGTATAACCTGCATATGTACGCGACTTGGTATATAGTGAACCTGCGTATATACTCTTCTTTCTTCATTCTTTGTAGTCTGATCATCAACTCTTTGCTACTGACCTGCTGCACTATGATCTGTCATCTGTGTGAGTTGCCATCAAGGACAACACTTGTATCATAATGCCAACAATCTCCCCCTTTGGACTTGATGGCAAAGCTAACTTGTCGTACTGAGAACTGTCATTTGATTCCTTTGAGCTGTCCTGCATCCCATGTATTCTGTCACATTTGATATCTCTTCTGTAGATTCATCTAGTTATATATAAGTGAGTTGTTCTTCTACGAGTGGGTTGCCATCAAGTACAACACATGCATCATAATGCCAACAATCTCCCCCTTTGGACTTGATGGCAACAACACCAAATCACTCTCCCCCTTTGACATCAAGGGCAAAGGGTGGACCAAGATATTCTCTTTCCTTGATAAACATTCCGCTGTCCATACTCCCCCTGAGTACCTGCTGAAATCTCTGAATGAGCTCCCCCTTTGTATATGCTAAGGTGTACCAATCTGTCCATGCTCCCTCTGAGTACATGCTGAAATATCTGCTCTGCTGAAGTGTGCTGTTCATGCTCCCCCTGACTGTAAGCAAGGTCTGCAAAAAGATGTTCTACAAGAAAGAACATGACTCTATACATCATAAGTGACCTTCCTATCACCAAAGACTCATACATACATCCATCTCCCAACCAAGTGGGGATATATCAATATTGACTCATCCACCCAACCAAGTGGGGATACACCAGATACCAAATGTTTATACATGACTAAAATATTACATCATCCTTCCCATGCATAGTGGGGGTACAAATTACAACATATGACCAAAAGAGATTCATCAAATGACTACAATAGATAGAGACAAACTATTACATCAAGAGTCTTGTTATGACCTTTACATGACATTTATAACAGAGACCAAACATCTAAATAAGACCATGATAGTCACAATGTATGATCTGCTCCATAAGCATCTGTCAACAACATCTAGACCAGCAACCGAATCATTCACATTGTATCATATGTGATAAATGCCATAGCCATCTCATCAACATCAAGATCTGCATGATCTTATATATCATCCAAGTATCATCACTTGGGAACATCTGCATCAATCAACCACAAATCTGATCTGAACACCAACTATGTAACCCCAAGAATCATATGAGACTTTGTCATGGACAACTCATAACCATAGCAAGATGTATCATTTAGCCATATAAGCATCATCACCAAGGACTACTAACCATAATGCCAACAATGCATTATTAAAAGCATATGCTCCCCCTGAACCTATGCCATCTTTTTTACTGTCAGATCTGATCAACCACAAGTTAAGATCAAAACATTTCTAAACATCTTACAAGTATCAAGACATTTCCACACATCAGCAGCAGATTATAACCATTATTAAACAGAGCAAATAATGGACTGAATCATATCAGACCCTTTTCCTGAGTCTGTCCCACTGCTTTTCCTCAAACTAACATATACGCGACTGTGTAGTGTCTAACTCGCGTATATACGTGACTTTTCTTCATGAAACTTGCGTATGAGATTTAGAACACTGAAGTTTCACACTTTCAGTTCCCTCTAAGTCTGTTATGTCTGTACATTGTGCTGTGCCACATTTTTCTGACTGTACTTCCTTCTTCTTCCATATCTTCAAGTGTGATGATGTTTTCTCCTTTCGGTATGGTGCCCGTACTTTGTTCCTGCATTCCTTAGCTATATGTCCAAGCTTGTTACATGCATAACATCTCATATATTTCATATTCCTTTTGTAGCGATCAACAGCTTTGTGACCAAACATATTGCAAGAAAAACAATATCCCTTAAAGTACTTGGAACGTGATGAGCTTTCTGTGTGATGGTCTTGAACCATTCTACTTCTGCATCTGGCTGCAACATGTCCAAAATTATGACATACATAACATTCAACATTATTCTTTTGAGGAATTGACTGATTATCACTTCCATAGTTAGGAACAAAAGATTTTCTTTGAAGAATTTCTTTCCTTGGTTGTTGATGGAATTGACCTCTCATCTCCTTGTTGAGCATTTCAGATTTTGCATTAGAGTCCCTTGTCTTATTTTGTGAACTAGATTCTCCTTCAACAGATTCATGAAAACCAAGACTAGTTTTGATAGCAGGAGACCTTTGACTACTAAGAATATCATCCAAGATCTTAGTACTATCTTGAAATCATAAGAGCTTATCCTTTTCTTCTAATTTATCTTTTAGAATATTTACCTCAACCTGATGTTGCTCTTCCTTTTCAAGACAATGCTTCTTCATGTTTTCTTCAGCTTTTCTTCCTTCTTCCAACTGATGTCTTAGTTCAAGAACTTCGTTTTCTTGTTTTTCAAGAGCTTGGAGTAGTTATTTATTCTGCTTATTTGATTCTTCAAGATCTTCTTTTAGCGAGAGGATCGTAGCTTCAAGCCTTTCATAGTAACTGGATCTATCTCTGAGTTTCTTGATTGTTGTGCTCCTTTCATTGACTTCATTTCTTAATGATGTCACTTCATCCTGCAACTTTTGCCATTGATCTTCCTTGTCCTTGAATTATTAGAATATTTCTATTTAGTATTTAATGCTCATTCTTTTAGCTGTTGCTATTTTTATTCTTTTAGCAGTTTCTTAAGATGAAACTGATTGTTTCCATATTCTACATAGAAACCTGATGTTTCTATTATTGTAAATATCTCTGTATTATCATTGAGCTGTTTGCTCATTTCTAATTAATTCATTCGATATTCTTTTACATGCGTGTTTCGCACTGTTTTATGGTATCAGAGCACAGGGATTTTTTTTCGAAATAATTTTTCATAGTTTGAAAAATTCAGTAGTTCATTTCGAAACTGCTCTCAGGGTCTGTAGATTTCTTGATCAGCTATCCTCTTCGTATCCTAATCTCTTGAGTTCCTTCATTCCTTTCTAAGGTCGAGCCCTCTGTAAGCCAGGTAGCCTTCACTGAGTCTTAGCCTCGGCTTTGCTCACTGTGATAAAAGCTTACAGTCGTCAATCTCGATACAGAAAGGGATTCTTCTCCTGCATTGTCATTTTATGAGGAATTAACTTTGTGGCGGAATCGTGAAATTGCCTTGAAATTAAAATCCGGCATTTCGAATCCGGGGGCAGCAGTCTATTTGTCGGTTGAACAGTTTATTTGTTTGAATACTTGTTGTCTCATCGTGGCACTTGAAGCCTAGCCACTCTCGAAATTTGCCACCGGAACCCTTCCCTTTCCATAGAGAATTTGCTTTGCTTTGCCACACGGGAACGTGGCAACACGGTCTACACGCCCGACGCCCACACAGTCTTCGCTACACGGGAATATATCAGTGTTCGCTGCTCAGCTGAGGATTTGCTTTGCCACACGGGAACGTGGTAACACAGTCTACACGCCCGACGCCCACACAGTCTTCGCTACACGTGAATCGCACGCCCGAATCATATCAAAGTTACAGTAATATCATTCGTTATCAGCACGAATCAGATCCCGTGGTATTACATTCGCTGCTCCCGTGGTATTACATTGGCTGGTCCCGTGGTATTACATTGGCTGTCTCCTCCACCAGATCGAGGGCCTGAATCAGAACCGGAAGCGGTAGCGGAAACCAAAGCCGTATTTTGGCTCACGTTTTCAACAGATCGAGATCCTCCAGAGATTTAAGCCCCGCTTGCATCACGTGACGGCAGTTTCCAGATCATAGTGACGGCATTAAAAATATCACGCATTTTCCAGGGATTTTCCAGTGACGGTATTTTCAAGTGACGCCATTTTCCAGATTCACGTGTTTGCTTAGCGATTTGATTAAAAGTTTATTGTGATTTTCTTTTGAAGCGGTGGGACCAGAACAGCGTATATATAATCGTGGACAGCTTCAGTCTACGTATTTTTTTTCTCTCTCTTCAAATCAGCTTTAATTTTATGAAGATACAGATCTGAGTTATTTTTTGTGCAAGACTATTTCTTTCAAAACAGAATTTGTTAAGGTTTGGTACAGTCATCTTGAAAGAGGAATTTTAAGCAGGCAGCTACATTTTTTGTGTGTCAAACTTCTGTATTGTCTTTGGGAAAATGGCCACGCTCACCAATCTGATGTTAGAAGGAAATCAACGCTTTAATGGCAGCAACTATAACATTTGGAAACAAAGAATGCTGACCATTTTTGAATACAGGCGTCTTGATCAGCTCATTTTGGGCAAAGAGCCTCGTCCCGGTACAGCTGGTACCGATCAAGATAAATTTGATGATCGAAATCGAGAGGCTGTTATGCTTCTCAAGCTCTCTGTCGCTGATGATCAGTTACCACAGATTCCTTCTGGCAAGACCGCTGCCGAAATCTGGCAACAGTTGAAAGAACTGCACGAGACATCTGACAAAAGCAGAGCTTTTTTTCTCAAAAATCAGTTGTTCTCCATCATGATGGATGAACATATGTCTTTACAGGAACATCTCAACAAAATTAAAGACATTCGAGATCAGCTCGAAGCCATTGGTTGGACCATGGAGGAAGAAGATATGGTAGTCATTACTCTGAAAAGTCTACCGAAATCTTATGAACACTTCATAGAAACACTCAACATTACAACCACAAATGTTGATTTGAAGTTTCCAGATTTATGTACCAAACTTCTGCAGCAGGATCGGTGGAAACAGCAGTTTGGTAGTGGTGCGTCATCAGTGTCCTCGGAAAATGCATTTGCTGCAAAATACCAGTCCTCTCAGTTCTTTCAGCAGAAAGGCTCTTCTCAGCCTTTTGATCCTGCTAGGAAGAAAAGTGTGCAGTGTAATCACTGTCACAGGTTCGGTCACATGAAGAAAGATTGCCGACAGAGGATTGCTTCTGAACAGAAGAAACAGGGAGGGCCACATCAGACAGCAAATGTTGCAGAACATTCCGAGCAGACAGAGTCTGCCTTTTACGCCTTTATGGCTAAAAGGTCTTCAGAACATGTTCCTTCCTCTGCATGGTACATTGATTCTGGTGCATCACGCCACTTCTCTCACAGGCGTGACTGGTTTATTGACTTCTCACCTTTCAGTGATTCCGTGGTATTTGGTGGAGGTGAAAAGTACACTGTAGCTGGCAGGGGTACAGTTCAAATTCAGTCTGGTGGACGCACGCTCATATTTCTGAATGTATACTATGTTCCTGGTATGGAGATTAATCTGCTATCTGTCAGCCAGATTATGAGGAATTCTCCTCAGCTCGATGTTGTGTTCAGTGCACACAAGTGCTCCATCATTGACAGGGAGACCAGTCTAACAGTTGCTGTTGGCCTAGAGGACCATGGTCTATACAGGCTACTTGACACCGGTGACTCTCCAGAAGTGGCTCTAGCAGCACGTGTCTCTCCCATCAGCACTCTATGGCATCAGCGATATGGGCATCTAAATATGCAGTATCTCTCTCAGCTCTCTCGGGAGGGACTTGTGTCAGGATTACCTGATATTCAGACTCAGCAGTTGGGGGTATGCAGCGCCTGTCAAGCGGGAAAGCAACATCGGTCTTCATTCAAAAGTGGAGAATCTTGGCGCGCATCTAAGGTACTTCAGTTACTTCATGCTGACATTTGTGGTCCTATGAATACAGCTTCTATCACTGCTTGCAAATATTTTTTACTTATTGTAGATGACTTCAGTAGAAAGATGTGGGTGTATTTTTTAAAAAATAAATCTGATACTCTTAGTACCTTTCAGAAGTTTAAAACCTTAGTTGAAAAAGAATCTGGGTGTAATATCATGACCCTTAGAACCGACAATGGGGGGGAATTTTGTTCCTCAGCTTTTGCCAACTTCTGTGATATTCATGGCATCAAACGTCAATTAACCACACCTTACACTCCCCAGCAGAACAGTGTTGTCGAGCGTCGCAACCGCACGGTTGTTGAAATGGCTCGTTCCATGTTACAACACAGGAGTGTTCCAAACAAATTCTGGGCTGAAGCAGTATTTACTGCTGTTTACCTTCTTAACCGATCACCTACTCAGGCTGTTAAAGGGAAGACTCCTGAAGAAGTTTGGTCTGGTCATAAGCCTAAGATCAGTCACCTCAAAGTTTTTGGCTCAGTTGCATATGTTTGGATTCCACCTGCTAAGCGCTCTAAGTTGGATTCCAAAAGCCAGAAACTCATGATGACAGGTTACAGTGATCATCACAAGGCCTATAGGCTGATAGATATAGCCACTGGTCGTCTTAGCTTCAGTCGAGATGTAGTATTTGATGAAGACAGAGGATTCTTTCAGTCTTCTTCTTCTGAGCAGTGTTCTGAGGATCAGCCTCACAGTGTTCTTCTTCCGGTCGGTCCACCTGATGGGAGGGATGATGCAGCATCAGTATTTGATAATACTCTATCTGAGCTTCCTCCAGAAAATAACCCTCCCCTTGCTGCCCCTATTGCTCTTGAGTCTTCTCCACCTCCTCCTGATATTGGTTCTTCTACTCTTCGGCCTAAATGGTGGGCTAAAACCATTGGTGATCTCCGGGATGATGAGCTGCTTGAAGGTAGAACTTCTAGACATAAGAACAGACAACAGTCTACAGTCAATTTCGCTCTTATGGCTAACTTACACAGTATTTTTGAGCCTCAAACCTATTCAGAGGCTAAGGGTACATCTGAGTGGGAACAGGCTATGGAAGCCGAATTCCAGAGTCTTCAGAAGAATCACACCTGGACACTTTCTGATCTTCCTGCCGAAAAAAAGCCCATAGGCTGCAAATGGGTGTATAAAGTGAAATACAAAGTTGATGGAACCATAGACAAGTATAAAGCTCGCCTTGTGGCTCGAGGGTTCTCACAGAAGGAAGGCATCGACTATGAGGAGACTTTTGCTCCTACAGCCAAGATGAGTACCATAAGGCTTGTCCTTGCTCTAGCAGCTCAGTTCAATTGGAAAGTTCATCAGATGGATGTAAAGAGTGCTTTCCTAAATGGTGATCTCCAAGAAGAAGTCTACATGACGCAGCCTCCAGGATTCAAGGTTGCTGGTCAAGAACAGAAAGTGTGTCGGTTAGCTAAAGCAATCTATGGATTGAAACAAGCTCCTCGGGCTTGGTACATGAAAATTGATCAGTACCTGACAGATCAGGGTTTTCAGCGGAGTCCATCTGATGCAAACCTGTATATCAAGCATACTGGTGGTGATATCTTGTTTGTGGTTGTCTATGTGGATGACCTTATCATTACTGGCAGCTCTGCACATTTGATCCATGGGATCAAACAAGATCTATGCAGAACTTTTGAGATGACAGACTTGGGACTTCTTCATTACTGCCTGGGGGTTGAAGTTTGGCAGACTGAAAATCAGATCTTTCTCTCTCAGTCCAAGTATGCCAAAAATCTTGTGGAAAGGTTCAGAATGCAGGATTGCAAACCGGCCACGACTCCTATGGAACCAGGGCTCAAACTTTCAGCACAGTCACCCTCTCCTCTTGTGGATGAAACTTTATTCAGGCAATTAGTGGGCAGTCTCATCTATCTTACTGCTACCAGACCTGACATCAGTTTTGCAGTAAGCTACATTTCCCGCTTCATGTCAGCTCCTAAAGCTGATCATTGGATAGCAGCAAAGCGGGTGCTACGATATGTGCGTGGTACTTCTGATTATGGCCTCTTATATACTCGCAGTTCAAATCCTATTCTCAGTGGCTACACTGACTCTGACTGGGCCGGTTCGGTTGATGACCGTAAATCTACAGCTGGGTATGTGTTTAGTCTAGGATCTGGTGCTGTTACTTGGACTAGTAAGAAGCAACAGGCAGTGGCTCTCTCCTCAACAGAAGCTGAGTATCGGGGAGCAGTTAAGGCATCCTGTGAGGCAGTTTGGCTTCGACGTATGCTTGCATATATGCATGTTTTCCAGACAGGGCCTACTCCTTTGTTCTGTGATAATCAGGGAGTGCTCAAACTTGCCAAGAATCCAGTCTTTCATGAACGAACAAAGCATGTGGAAACTCATTGTCACTACATTCGCCAGCTGGTTGAAGACGGCTCAGTTCAGTTGCAATATGTTCCCACAACAGAGCAGCCCGCCGACATTTTCACCAAGCCTCTTGGTCCTGATAAATTTGTAAAATTCCGAGGGTCTATTGGTGTTGTAAATAGATTGAGCATTAAGGGAGGGTATTAGAATATTTCTATTTAGTATTTAATGCTCATTCTTTTAGCTGTTGCTATTTTTATTCTTTTAGCAGTTTCTTAAGATGAAACTGATTGTTTCCATATTCTACATAGAAACCTGATGTTTCTATTATTGTAAATATCTCTGTATTATCATTGAGCTGTTTGCTCATTTCTAATTAATTTATTCGATATTCTTTTACATGCGTGTTTCGCACTGTTTTATGAATAACTTCCTTACTTTGTTTCCTTCCTCTAGTTGAGCTTTTAGTTTGGTAGCTTCTTCTTTGAATGCACATTCCCTTTTGTTCAATAGATCTTGTTGATCTCTAATTTTGTCTATAAGCCTTTTAAATTCCGCCTCTATTTGATATCTTTCTTGCTCACCCATAAGAGCAAATTCAGTTGTTTCGCTATCACTTTCATCATCTTCAAATGGATGGATAAATGTATCACCAGAGGATAACAAATTCATACCTGATAGTTCTTTTGCTTGTTCATCTTCATTCTGAAGTGATTCTGAATCTGAAGTGCTTCTTCCACATATTCCCCAATCGATTCTCCCACTGTCATAGCTCTTCTGAGATGTCTTCTTCTTCTTAGGCGCTTTCTTCTTAAGCTTCTTTCCCATTGATCTACGGATCTCCTTCAAGTGATCAAGCTTCTACCAAAGGACCTGCTCTGATTCCAATTGTTGGAAATAATACTGAGACGGGGGGGGTGAATCAGTATTATCAAATCAATATAACTTTTTCATTTCCATATTAAGATTCATATACGCTACTTCAGTTAAGGCAAACCGCGTGTATACGCAACTATGTGTAATGCAACAAGCGTATATCCAGTAGACTTATGATTCAGTTAGTTGATCCTTAATGAGTGCATCAGAACATTATTAATCATATGAACAGTTAACAGGAGCAGTAAAATAGAACAGATCATCACACACAAGAAGCACACATGAACACCATGATGTAAGGTGGAAACCCAATGTAGGTGAAAACCACTTGTTGCAAGTCGTCTCAATCTTCTTTTTAATAAGAAACTTCTTTTTACAATGATTCTGTACTGGTGCAGTCTTATACCAATACACAGGCTTTTACCTGCAGAAGGCTACAACCTTCTCTCGTTCTCCAGCTTCTCCTGGAATGGAGCTACCACCCTCTTAGCTCTTGTACTAGCCGATCCTTTTACTAGTACGTAGGTGCCGGCCTACTGAATGCTCCAACCTTCACTCATTTTCCAGCTGGTACTGGAAGGGAGCTACCACCCCCTTTAGCTCTTGTACTAGCTAATGTACTAGTACATAGGTGCCAACCTACAGAAGGCTACAACCTTCTCTTTCTTCCTCCAGGTACCACGTTTCATAAATTTTCAGACTAGATACTCCAAAAGCACAACACCATAATCTGAAGGCCACGTTTCATCTAATTTTTATATTGGACCCATCAATATCATTGAAGCACACAATCAATCAACACTAGCATCATCAATCTCTGAATCACCCAATACTGAATCACTGAAACCAAAACACAGAACTCTACAACAATGTTCAGAACCAACTGTATTATCAAAAATCATGCATCAGAGTGCATACGCTACTTGGAAGTGCCGAACCAGCGTGTATACGCAACTTCACCAAGGCTAACTAGTGTATATGTCATTAATTACTTACTTATAACTTTGCTCCACTTCCTGACTTCAGACATACCCAGATCATTACATATACAAAAATAATATGTATGTTAGCAACCAGATCTAGTTCATCAGATCACATAAAGATAAGTCATTCCGATCCTGATCCATTCATCCATCAATACTGAAGCTAAACATAATCAACCAATTTGAATATGCAGAATACTGACACCAGTAAACAGTCATCAAAACTCATCAACAACCAGAAACACCTGTAACTTCAAACATCATAGCTCATATGGTATACGCTACTTAGATGTATCTAACCTGCGTATGTACGCGCTTTTATCATAGTCAACCAGCGTATATATCTGTAAATATTCATGCAGCTATTCCAAACTTGAGTCATACCCAGATCATAACATTTACAGAACATTACATGCGTCAGTATACAGATCTAGACTAAACAAGATCAAACCGTATAGAGATGATTCATTCCAAGCCATTAGATCCCGATCTATCCTTAGATCTTGTTCTCCATCAACCATTGAGATTCCTCCTTAGCTTAGATCAAGCAATGCATCATGAATCCATAACCTGCATACTGGATCTCATCCTTCATCAGATATTCAAGACATTCTCAATGCCTTTGCCTAATGATCTTCTTCTCCTTTTATAGTCTTAGGCCTTACTCAATACTATGGTCCAAAACCATTGAGAACCAATACTAGGGACCCAATACCTGGGTTCAACATTTCGGACGCAATACCAAGGACCAAAACCATAGGTCTAAATACCACGGACCCAAAAATAAGCTTTCCCACATGTACGCGCTTTTCCGTGCATGAAAGTGCGTGCATACGCATACACGACTTTTGATTAGCAATCTCGCATGTATACGCGCCTTTGTATATAGTGAACCTGCGTGTATAACTTGCATGTATACCCTGCTTGGTATATAGCGAACCTGCGTATATACGCGGCTTGGTACATAGTGAACCTGCGTATAACCTGCATATGTACGCGATTTGGTATATAGTGAACCTGCGTATATACTCTTCTTTCTTCATTCTTTGTAATCTGATTATCAACTCTTTGCTACTGACCTGCTACACTATGATCTGTCATTTGTGTGAGTTGCCATCAAGGACAACACTTGTATCATAATGCCAACAATTTCCCCCTTTGGACTTGATGGCAAAGCTAACTTGTCGCACTGAGAACTGTCATCTGATTCCTTTGAGCTGTCCTGCATCCCATGTATTCTGTCACATCTGATATCTCTTCTGTAGATTCATCTAGTTATTTATAAGTGAGTTGTTCTTCTACGAGTGGGTTGCCATCAAGTACAACACATGCATCATAATGCCAACATACTCTCGGTAAATGTTCTTCATGTTCTTTCTCATTTTTGGAGTAGACAAGCATATTATCTAAGAAGACTTGTACAAATTGATCGAGATATTTGTGAAAAACGTTGTTCATAAGGTTCATGAATACTGTTGGTGCATTGGTCAACCCAAATGGTACCATAGTGAACTCATAAGGCCCGAAGCGTGTTCGGAATGTAGTCTTAGAGATATCTCTTTCCTTATTTCTTAATTGATGATACCCTGATCGTAGATCGATTTTTGAAGAGACAAAAACTCCTTTCATTTGGTCGAAGAGGTCATCAATTCGAGGCATTGGATATTGATTCTTTACTGTAGCTCGATTTAAGTCTCGATAGTCTATGCATAGTCGCAAGGAACCATCCTTCTTAACAAAAATTACAAGTGCACCCCAAGGCGAGATACCAGGTCAGATGTATCCTATATCCAATAGTTCCTTCAATTGGATTTGTAACCCTTGAAGTTCAGGAGCCGTCATTTTGTAGGGTGTTTTAGAGATTGGTTCTGTACCAGGTTTCAATTCTATTGTAAGATCAAGTTCCCTTTCAGGAGGTAATCCTAGTAGTTCCTTTGGAAAAATTGTTGAAAAATGTGTAACTAGGTTCGGTCTTCATTAGTATGAAATGTATTCTTGTAAATGTAAAATGAAAAAGAAATTATTATTATTATTGAAGCATGGGTTTCATGCTCAAGTTCTTTTATTTTATAGGTCAAGCATCCATTGAGTACTTCCAGGGTTTGTACTAAGAGTCATTGTCATATATGGAAGACCCTATGGGCACATTGTAAATTGTAAAGAAAAAATTATTTTGTCTTGAAAGTGTCAAAATACCTCCAAGATCAAGTCGGCTTAGTAAGTTGTCAAGTGGGCCTACATGAAGAGCCAAGTCCACCCTTGAGGAAGCCTATATATAAGAGGAACTCGTCCTCCATTTGAATCACTCTCTCTCTCATCTCTTATCCAAAGAAGGTAGAAGAAAAGAAAGTCGAAGAAAGAAGTGTTGATTTTGGGTAGCATCGGATGTGCTCTAGCTCCGAAATTTTGTGGAGGTGCTAGAATACATAAGATCTCCAAGACCTAGAAATCGTTTGGAGAAATTCCACTCAGATTGTGAGTTATTAAAATAATTAATATTTTTAATGAGGTTCCTAAGTCTAAACTTAGGAAAATAAAAATATTAATGGATACTAATAAAAATATGGGTGAGAAGCTTCTAAGAGACAAAGATCAAGTCTGTTTTAATCTTAGCCATTGATTAGGGACTTAATCTCGGCCGTTGATTCATCAACAGGAAAAGTATAAGAGGAGGCTTGAGGGTCAGTTGGAGATACACCAAGTTGATCAAATCTGTTCGATTTTTCTGGGGCATGGTTTGCTGAGAAAATTGAACCAGTGATTTGAGTTGCGGTGAGAGGGGCAGAAGGAGTACCGGGCAGAGAGGCAATAGTAGCATTAGAGAGGCAGGAAAGAGGCCTACACAGCCCAGGAAGGGGCTCACGTAGTGCTGACACAGGCAGGAGGGTCTCTTGAAGTGGCAGTGCAGAGTATTCGTCAGAAGTCCGAGATTTTGCTGGAGAAGCGAGGTTCTGAGCTGGGAGGGCTGAACAACAATCTTCCTCCAGTGAATCGATCCAGCAGAAGGGGTGACGCAGTCTCCTAGAGGCAAGATGCTGGCCCAAGTAGTGATTGCGCAATGTTTGCCAGAGTCAGGCCACTCAGTGGATCAGTTGTGACTTGGAGAATGAGGTAAACCCTCATATGTATTTCTTGCTTCCGAGATTTCTCTGAAAGGTTAACCAGTGTGAGAGGCAACTTGTTGTATTGAGGTTCTGCTTGTTTAATAATACAAACCCTCTATTTGCTGCACCGATTTTCCTGCATTGGGTTTTTCGGGTACGTGTTGTCCAAAAATAACGATGTCCCTTGTGTGTTTGTCTCATATATTGTTTCAGTTTATGATCTGTATGTCAGTGTAGTCTGTAGTAGTGTTTTTCATCATTGTTTATAATCAAATAACTTGTTGAATGAAATAACAAGTAGGAGATGATAGACCAGTGACTGCACTAGGATTTCTGTGTCTAGATTAAGAATTTTTCACATGGTATCAAAGGATTGTAGATCATAGGATACTGAAGCCATCAGTTGGGAGATCCAACAAATCTACTGCAGAGAGGCAACTATCTCGAGTGACAACGTTGTTTCAAGAGCCATAGGAGCAGCTGAAGGAGTGACGCAGTGCTAGAGGAGTGATGCAGAAGCTCACGTAGTGCCTGCGTTAGCTTTCTGAGCCAAGAGGAGGAGACGCATTAGCCGAGAGGAGCTCATGCAGTGACTGTGTTAGCTCTCTGGGCCAGCACAGAGCCTGAGGGGCTCGGATCACTCAGTTGCCGGGGCAGTAGGAGTAGTGCAGATATGATTTGTGATGCTGGTGGGATGCTGTTGCTGTTGTTGCAGAACAATGTCTGTGGAGACGAAACCGAGGTAGAGGGAGTCACTGCCTTAACGAATTTCTTGCCAAAGAAATCTAGGTCTGGATTGCTGAGCAGCATCAAAGGAGGATTGGAGAAGGGGTGATTCGACATTATTTGGCGGTCGGATTTCCGGGAAGAAAATCAAGACTCAGAGGGAGTCTAGAAGGAACTTGTTCCTTAGAGGATTTCTAGCACCAAAGAAATCCAGATCCAAGTCTTGCTGGGGCAGCAACGAGAGAGGGAGAAGAGAACTTGTTTTATCCTTGTTTGAGTAGAGATGGCGGTTAATGGATTGAGGGATCAGGACAAATTGGATGGAGCATCCAACTTTGTCATCTAGAAGGCCATGATCCTGACAGTCTTGGACAAGAATCACATCAAGGATTATGCCTTGAAAGTGGTGGTTGTACCGGTCGATGCTGATCCTCTCAAGAAATACGAGGAGGCTCAAGCAAAGGCGAAGTGCGTGATCTTGGACGGGGTCAAGGATCATGTGGTCCCACATATTGCTGAAAATGAAACAAGAAGGGAGATGTGGGAGGCCTTGACCACCTTGTATGAGGGAACTTTGGTCCAACGGAAGATGTTGCTTGAGAAGCAACTAAGAAAGTATCAGATGCAGAAGGAAGAAGAAATCGATCCCTTCCTTCTTAGGTTACAAGTCCAGCTGACTTCTGTGGGGTCTAAACCAGATCCTGAGTTCATGGTTAGGACTGCCCTGAATGCAATCACTAAACATTGGGAGATCTTTGTCCAGAGCATCTTGGGCAGTGCTTCTCTCCCCAGTTGGGAGGAGATGTGGGAAGCTCTTCGACAGGAAGAGATCATGCGGTTAACCAAGGCAGGAATTAGCGGTAAAGGAGTCAGAGTCAAGAAGGAGGAAGAGGAGGATGCAACTCTCGCGTCAGTGGGACAACCAGGGCACCAAAAGAGGAAAAAGAAAGACAACCAAAGTCAGATGCTTCAGGTGTGGGGAACTTGGACATTTCGCCACTCAGTACCCTCAAAAGAAGGGCAAGGAAGAGAAGTTTGACTCCAAGGCTGCTCCAGCGAAAGCTGACAAGGAGGATGATGATGAGGATTGTGCCTTGAGTTCTCATGCAGCTCTAGAGAAGAGGTAGGGCGACATTGAGCTGTAGTCGGGAGGACTACACAAGGGCAGGATCCTTGAGGTGCCCAAATTCTTGGATCACATATGGCTACGAGAGCCTTTAATGATAGTAGCAGAATGACGTGAGTCAGTTGGTGTGAGGGATGATGGAGCGACAGTGGCAGAGCTAGAGTGCCAAAGTCTGAAGCAACGCAGTAGAGTAGAGTGTTGAGTAGTGTGGGAGGCACAAAGCAAATACAACAACAACACAGTAGCATTAGAGGGTCAGCATAGATTAGCAGTAGAGGTAGCTTCAGCATCACGGGGTATCCAGACTGATCAGTATGTCAGCTTTGGGTGGCTTTTCAGTTGCGTACTTCTCAGCAATTGAGTTGCAGTGCAACAGTTAGCAGTGGCAGTGCTATGAGCAACATGATGCAACATATTGAGAGGGAGTTGCAGTACAGATGCAACAGTGACAGTGGCAGTGCCATGGGCAACAATATAGGATGCAGCAATGCAGTGGATGAAGGGTAGCAGGCCGAGCATCAACAACACAAAGACCGATGTCATGAATCAATGTGATACTTCTGTTAGGAAGTATTGCTAGAGCACATTCCTCGTTGAGATGGAGTGTTGATTTTGGGTAGCATTGGATGTGCTCTAGCTCCGAAATTTTGTGGAGGGGCTAGAATACATAAGATCTCCAAGACCCATAAATCGTTTGGAGAAATTCCACTCAGATTGTGTGTTATTAAAATAATTAATATTTTTAATGGGGTTCCTAAGTCTAAACTTAGGAAAATAAAAATATTAATGGGTATTAATAAAAATATGGGTGAGAAGCTTCTAAGAGACGAGGATCAAGTCTGTTTTAATCTTAGCTGTTGATTAGGGACTTAATCTCGACCGTTGATTCATCAACAAGAAAAGTATAAGAGGAGGCTTGAGGGTCAGTTGGAGATACACCAAGTTGATCAAATTAGTTCGATTTTTCTGGGGCGTGGTTTGCTGAGAAAATCGAACTAGTGATTTGAGTTGCAGTGAGAGGGGCAGAAGCAGAGATTTGGATCAGAAAGGAGTTCTTAGCCAAAGAGTATCGGGCAGAGAGGCAATAGTAGCATCAAAGAGGCAGCAAAGATGCCTACGCAGCCCAAGAAGGGGCTCACGCACTGCTGACGCAAGCCAGGAGGGTCTCTTGCAGTGGTTTTGCAAAGTATTCGTCAGAAGTCCGAGATTTTGTCGGAGAAGCGAGGTTCTGAGCCGGGAGGGCTGAACAACAATCTTCATCCAGCAAATCGATCTAGCAGAAGGGGCGACGTAGTCTCCTAGAGGCAAGATGCTGGCCCAAGCATTGATTGTGCTGGGATTTCACAGTGTTTGCCGGAGTTAGGCCACTCAGTGGATCAATTGTGACTTGGAGAATGAGGTAAAGCCTCATGTATTTCTTGTTGCCGAGATTTCTCTGAAAGGTTAGCCGGTGTGAGAGGCAACCTGTTGTACTTAGATTATGCTTGCTTAATAATACAAACCCTCTATCTGCTGCGCCGGTTTTCCCGCATTCAGTTTTTTCGGGGACGTGTTGTCCAAAAATAACGGTGTCCCTTGTGTGTTTGTCTCATATATTGTTTCAGTTTATGATCTATATGTCAGTGTAATCTGCGGTAGTGTTTCTCATCATTTTTTATAATTAAATAACTTGTTGAATGAAATAACAAGTAGGAGATGATAAACCAGTGACTGCAGTAGGATTTCGGTGTCTAGATTCAGAAATTTTCACAGGAAGTGCGAAGGAGAGAAGGTTGAAGAAGTCAAAGTGTTTAGGTCTTTCTCTTTTCTTCTGGAAGTGCGAAATTAGGGTTTCTGCACTGGGATATTCTGAGGTTCGATTTTTGAAGCAAGAGAGAAGGGAAGGCAAGCAAAGGTCTCTTAGGGCATCTTACTAGCCCTAGGACTCAAGTCAAGGCAAGCAAAGTCAAGAGGAAGGCTGTGAGAGGGAGATCGAAGTTTCCTAGTGAAGCAACAACAGTTGCTGGGGAGCAGAATTTCGAATCTACTGGGAGATCAAAGATATTGCAGCAGGAGGCAGTGGAAGACTTGATCTTGGAGGGTATTTGTCTGAGTTTAGGTCATTGTATTCGTCAATTGAAAGATCTAAAAGATAAGAAGAGATTTTTGGGTTTTCCCCTCAAGAGGAAGGGTTTTGGCCCTGGCTTGTAGCCTATATACTGTGTCATTGTTCTTACTGTTTTGGTAGCTGTTTGATGTATTGCGCATTGGAATAATAAAGATTAAAGCTAATAAGTAAAAAGGTAACACAAACAGTTACCAAGTTAAGAGAATTAACATATACATTGCCCTATTGAATTCTCAAGATGGTATCAGAGCTTTGGTTCTCTAAGGGCATCATGAAGATCTCATCTACAATGAAGAAGTTCATCAAGAAGATTGTAAGCCATCTCAAGAAAGGTATCAAGGAAGCATGTAGTCTCTTATTTTCTTCAAAGAAGACATCAATCAATGAAAGGGATGAAGGTCTCTTTTCAACTCTCTTTGGTACATTCCAAGACGAAGACATCTGGGTAATTGATAGTGGTGCATCAAGGCACATGATTAGTCACTCCAACCAATTGAAGACCTTATCAAAAGGAAAATCCGCTTACTTTGTGGAACTTGGAGACAACAAAAGCTATCCAGTGAAGGGCATTGGATCAACTTCTACAAAACTCAAGGATGGAAGCAACATCCACCTCAAAAACATTTTATTTGTTCCAGTTTTGCACCAAAATTTACTTTCTATTTCAAGTTTAGAAGATAAGGGAGATAGAGTAGCCTTCATTGATGGAAAGGTAGTTGTTTGGGGAAAGGACTCAAGCATGGATCAAGCTAAAGTTATTGGTATCCAAGAAGGAAGGCTTTACTTATTAATATCTCCTGTAAACCAAGCCCTGGTTCACATTGAGATTAGTCCATGTGAACTTTGGCATCGAAGGTTTGGTTATCTACATTTTAAAATTCTTCCAACTTTAAATTCCATAGTAGATGGAATCCCAAATCTAAAGGAAGATCATGAAGGTTTTTGCAAGGGATGTGCATTGGGTAAGAATACCAAGAGACCATTTGGAAGCAGTGCTTTGCGGTCGAAAGAAATATTGGATCTTATTGACTTTGATGTATGTGGCCCTATGACTCCAAAACCACTAGGAGGCCATCTATACTGTCACATTCATAGATGATCATTCAAGAAAGACCTGGGTTTACCTAATGAAAAACAAGGATGAAGTATTTATAAAATTTCAAGAATTCAAAGCTGAAGTGGAGAACCTTACAGAGAGAAGAATTAAGATACTAAGATATGATAATGGAGGAGAATATACATCTAAAGAGATTATATCATTCTGTAAGGAGTGTGGGATTAAGAGGGAGCTGATAGTCCCATACAATCCCGAACAAAATGGAGTCGCAAAAAGAAAGAACAGATCCATTGAAGAAAGTGTAAAATCAATGTTACACGATCAAGATCTACCTAAGTTTCTGTGGGGAGAGGCAACCAAGACAATGGTCTACATTCAAAATCGATGTCCTCACATATCTCTAGACAAAAAAACTCTAGAAGAATTGTTCATTGGGAAGAAGCCATCTGTAGATCATCTCCGAATCTTTAGGTGTCTTGTGTATATTCATATACCAAAGGACAAAAGAAAGAAGCTGGATCCATCTGATATAAAGGGGACCTTTGTTGGGTATAGTAACTCATCAAAGGCCTATAGAATCTATATGAGAGATGGACATCATATTGAAGTTAGTCGTGATGTCATATTTGATGAGAGTATAGCATTCAAGAAATCAAAAGAACTTTCTATAGATTTTGATGATGAAGAAGTTCTAATGTTTGAGGAAGAAGTTGGCGAGGGAGGAGAAGGATCACAACATGAAGAAGGGCCAAGTGAACCTGTTCAACCCTTGGTCATTCCTGAAACAAGGAAAATATCTAATTGGTTGAAATCTACACTACTTGATGTAGAAGGTCATGGTGCAACACAAGGATCATTTAGAGAAAGTAAGAGACCCAAGAAATATTCTAGGTATGCTGCATACATGACAAAATTAATAGAAGCAGAACCATCTGTAAGAACAACAAAATTTAAATACCTGAATATGTAATTTAAGCACAGAATTTAAAGAATTTAAATTCATTGATTTAATGAATACCAACCTGTCTGCTCTACTGCGAAGCTCTACCGCAAATTGTTCTGTTTCAGTTCTTATTCTGACTGCAATTCTTGTTCTCGCTTCAATTCTGTTCTAGCTGTGTTACCAAAACAACCTAAAACCACCCTGCCGAACTGAGTACAACCTGGGTACACAGTTTCAGAATGCTTTCCAGTTGAAGCAATCTGATCCCCCGTGCCCAAAAACTCTAGTATAGTCAAGACTCAAAACTTCCAGAGTGTTTGTATCTCTGTGTTAAGTTTTTGAAAATTTTCTCTGTCTTTCCTCTTTTTTCTTAAGATATCCTTTCTTCTTTTAATTCCTCGTCCACCGCCTTCCTCCCATCTCCGTGTTATTATTTTGGTGCGTGTAATTTTTATAAGAACAAATCTTATTTGATTTTTGTTGATTTTATTCGAATATGGAGATTTAATTTGATAAAGTTTATTTATTATTTTAATGAATTAATTTAATTTATAATTTTAATTAATTAATTTTATTAATTTTAAATTTTAAATTTTAATTTGTAAATTAAAATTAACATTTTCTGTTAGTTTAAGGATTTATCATATATAGTGCGATACATGCGGTTCCATGCATACGTAGCTATTGTATGGAGGTCTCGTATGTATGCTAATACTTGTATTTTATTTATAGTTATAGGTGGGTCATTACACCATCCACCTTCGAAGAGGCTGTAGAACATCGAGAATGGATGGATGCCATGAATAAAGAATATCAATCTATAATGAAGAATGGAGTTTGGGAGATCGTACCTAGGCTTGAAGATAAATTTGTGGTTACTTCTAAGTGGATGTATAAGATCAAGCATGCAACTGATGGAAGTATAGATAAGTATAAAGCAAGATTTGTGGCTAGAGGATTCTCTCAACTTGAGGGCATCGACTATGAAGAAACATTTGCTCCAATAGTAAGATATACAATGATTCGATCATTAGTCTCTCTGGCAATATCAATGGGATGGAACATCTGCTAAATGGATGTCAAGACTGTGTTTTTGAATGGCACTATAGATGAAGAAGTCTGTATAGAACAACCCTTGGGATTTGAAGTCAAAGATAGGAAGGCATATGTTTGTAGATTGAAGAAAGCATTATATGGCCTCGAGCAAGCACTAAGGGCATGGTATGCTAGAATGGATGTATACCTACAGAGAATAGGCTTCACAAAAAGTTCTGGTGACCCAAACCTTTATATTAAGGTTGTAAACAATGAATATGTAATTATTCTTCTGCATGTAGATGATCTTCTCTTGATAGGTGTTGAAGGTCGAATTGAAGAAGAAACTGGCAACAAAATTTGACATGAAGGATCTTGGGCTGATGCATTACTATTTGGGGCTAGAAGTCTGTCAAGGACCAAATGAAATCTATTTGGGTCAAGGAAAGTATGTGATCAAGATTCTAAAGAAGTCGACATGATGGACTATAAAACTATGACCACTCCAATGATCACAAACTTGAAAAGACTAAGGAGTTATGAATCAAGACCTGTGGATCCTTCTAGGTATAAACAACTTATTGGCTCATTCATGTACTTGGTGAATACTCGACCAAACATATGTTTTGCAGTAAATGTACTTAGTCAATTCCAAGTACAGTCGAAGCATGATCATTGGATAGCAACAAAGCATATTCTGAGATATCTATGAGGAACCATCAACTACTGTCTGAAGTATGATAGAAGGAATGATGTCCAATTGATTGGGTATACAGATTCTGACTGGGGAGGCAGTGAACAGGATGGAAGAAGCACCATGGGAGGATGTTTTAGTTTAGGATCATCCATGGTCTCATGGATGAGCAAAAAGCAAGACACCGTTGTTTTGAGTAGTGTTGAGGCTGAATATGTTGCAACATGTGAAGTAAGTAGAGAAGTAGTATGGTTAAGGAAGTTGCTATCCAACTTGTTCGAAGGACCAATGAAGTGTACAGTGATACTCTGTGATAACACGAGATGTATTCGTTTGTTTGAGGATCCAGTGTTTCATGGAAAGACAAAGCATATCAACAACAAGTATCACTATATTTGAGAGCTAGTACAAAATGATGTGTTGCAGCTACGGTATATCTCCACTGATGAGTAGGTAGTTGGCATATTGACGAAATCACTTCCGAACAAGAAGCTTGTATACTTGAGGGACAAGCTTGGTTTGGTGGATTTGTCCTCCCTAATTGAAAGGGAGAGATAGACACAACATTCTTGTCTTCTCTTGGGAAGAAAGAATGGAGGATTGGGTAACCATCTAGCATTCGATACTCTTTGAGAATGTGGTAGGGCATTCAAGACAAGAGTAGTCGTGGACTGATGTTCTTTGAGGATTAGCTACCCAAGATAAGAATAGTCCAATGTGAGATCATACTCTTTGAACACCTAGGTGGAGTATGTACCTTGAGAGACAATGGTGATGGTACCTATATATATCATTGGTCTTGCCAACATTGTGCTCTGATCTTGTGGAGAGATAGAGTTGTTAGTCAAGGCCTTCCTATATGACAATGCTGGTTATTATGATGCTAGATAGATGGGTTACCAATCCGACTCTTCTTATGAGATCTCTTCAGATTAAGAATGACCATGTACCTCTTATGAATACCTCCCTAGTTAAGAGGGAGTGTTGAAAAATGTGTAACTAGGTTCCGTCTTCATTAGTATGAAATGCATTCTTGTAAATGTAAAATGAAAAAGAAATTATTATTATTATTAAAGCATGGGTTTCATGCTCAAGTTATTTTCTTTATAGGTCAAGCACGCATTGAGTGCTTCTAGGATTTGTCCTAGGTATAAGAGTCATTTTCATATATGGAAGACCCTATGGGCACATTGTAAATTGTAAAGAAAAAATTATTTTGTCTTGAAAGTGTCAAAATACCTCCAAGATCAGGTCGGCCTAATGAGCTGTCAAGCCGGCCTACATGAAGAGCCACGTCCATCCTTGAGGAAGCCTATATATAAGAGGAACTCATCCTCCATTTGAATTACTCACTCTCTCATTTCTTATGCAAAGAAGGCAGAAGAAAAGAAAGTCGAAGAAGGAAGTGCGAAGCAGAGACGGTTGAAGAAGTCGAAGTGTTTGGGTCTTTCTCTATTCTTCTGGAAGTGCGAATTTAGGGTTTTTCGCTGGTATATTTTGAGGTTCGATTTTGGAAGTAAGAGAGAAGGGAAGGCAAGCGAAGGTCCCTTAAGGCATCTTACTAGCCCTAGGACTCAGGTCAAGGCAAGCAAAGTCAAGAGGAAGGTTGTGAGAGGGAGATTGAAGTCTCTTAGAGAATTAGCGACAGTTGCAGCAGTTGTTGGGATGCAAAATTTCAGATCTACTAGGAGGTCGAAGATATTGCAGCAGGAGGCCCATTATCAAGGTTGTCATTTATATCAATATGGCATTGGCCGAGATGGCAAATATTCTTGAAATGCCTAATGAATATCATGAAACCCTATATGAAGAATAATGATGAATACCTTGATGATGAATAAAACCCTAAAACGTATGAATATGACCTAAGTAGCCTATACCCTACTACTTAGATAAATCTCTAAACCCTAAAATGTTAATGCATGTCCCTTTTATATAATGCTATAATCTAAAAACTCTTGCATATCTAATGTAATCCTAACTTCATATTTTCTTGTAAACAAAGACCCATGAATATAAAAACAAAAGTTCCCATAGCCTATGTTATGAAACCAACTCACAAAAAGATATAAAAGAGAGATGAACGCCTTAGAATTCAGCCTCTTCGAGGGGGCAACCTCCTTTACATTCACAAATGAACAATTCTTGAATGATTCAAATGACAAAACCTCCTTTCTATATATAGGAGTCTAAGGGGTCACAATATAACCAAACCGACCTAACAATAATAATATAAAGGCACAAAAATAACAATAGAGGGATTCTATGGGGCACAGTAATAACAATATTGGGACAATAGGGGCACAACAATATTAATAAGGGATACAACTACAATAGTAATGGGGGCATCACTAGTATTATAGGGACCTAACACGCCCCTTTCCTTCAAAAATGTGTTGTCCTCAACGCTTGAGTAGTTCTGGATGCTTCTGTATAAAATTCTCATCCTACCATGCGGAATCTACAGCGGATAAGTTCTTCCAATTGATGAGATACTCCGAAATGGATCGATTTCGTAGCTGTCGAGTTCTTGTTTCTCTGACTGCTTCCGGTTCCAATATAATTTTTCCTCCTCCTCAAGTTCTGGCAATATTGTTTGAACTGGGAGCTTGTCGCCTATAACCTTCTTTAAACATGAAACATGGAAAACTAGGTGCACTCAAGAAGTTGCAGGAAGCTCCAACTTGTATGCCATAGTACTAATCTTTTGCAACACCTTGTACGGACCATAATACTTTGGTGATAATTTATTATCCTTCTTAGCTTGCTTGAGGGACATTTGTTTATATGGTTGTAGCCATAGGAATACCCAGTGACCTACATCAAAACTTCTTTCGCTACGATGTTGATCCGCCTGTTGTTTCATTCTATTCTGTGCCAACACGAGGTTAGCCTTTAAGAGTTGGAGAACTTGTTGATGTTCGATGTGATGTTCCACTGCTTGAACCTTAGAATTTTCTCTTAAATATGATGTGATGGATGGTGGCTGATATCCATAAAGTGCCATAAATGGGATCATTTTTGTTGCAGTATGGAAGGAAGTGTTATACCACCATTCAGCGAGAGGCAACCATTTGACCCATTGTGTTTGTTTATCAGATACAAAGCAACGAAGATATCCTTCCAAACATTTGTTTACCATCTTAGTTTGCCCATCAGATTGAGGATGATAAGATGAGCTATGAGCTAACTGAGTACCAAGACAAGAAAATAATTCTGTCGAAAAATTTCCAGTAAAAATGGGATCTCTATCACTTACAATAATCTTTGGGTTTCCAGGTAGCTTTTGAATTGTTTCCATAAATGCAGTAGAAACTGTACTGGCTTTAAATGGATGTGATAATGCAAGTGTGCACACTTGGTAAGTCTGTCAACTACCACGATGATGACACTCTTTCCCTCAGACTTGGGTAAACCTGTAATAAAATCCATTGAAACCTCCTCCCATCGTTGGCTTGGAATGGATAAAGGTTGTAATAGACTTGGTGTCTTAATTGTTTCAACTTTATTTTGTTGGCAAACGAAACATTCCGCCACAAACTTTTGAATATTCGATTTACGGCCATCCCAAAAAAAATCCTTCTTAACCCTGTGGTAAGTTTTTAGAAATCCTGAGTGCCCTCCTAAGGGAGAAGCGTGCAATTCCAGAAGAATCTTTTGTTTGAGTTGGGAATTCTTACAGAGGTATAAGCGATCTTTGTACCATAACGAATCATTTTTCCAGCTAAATGTATCAGATGTACTGGAATCTTGTTGTAACTTTCGAATAAGTGCCCACACTTTTTCGTCATTCTTCCATTCCTCCCTTGTTTCGTTTATCCAATCTGGTTGGATAATAGAAATGGCGCACAACAATGCTTCCACATCCTCATCCTTTCTTGAGAGTGCATCTGCCACAACATTTTGCTTCCCTTTTTTGTAGATGATTTCAAAGTCATAACCCAACATCTTTGTGACCCATTTTTGTTGCTCTTCAGAGGACAATCTTTGTTCTAAAAAGTATTTAAGGCTATCATGATCCATTTTTACCTTGAAGTGTCTTCCCATTAGGTAGGGTCGCCATTTCTTAAGTGCATGTAGTATTGCCAACATTTCCTTCTCATAAATAGCTTTGTGTAAATACTTTCCCTTGATTGGACGACTTTCGAAAGCAATGGGTCTTTCATCTTGCATTAAAACAACACCAATTCCATTTCTTGAAGCATCACATTCCACAATAAAGGTTTTTGTGAAGTCCAGTGTAGCTAAGACCGGTGCTTGGCACATTGCCTCTTTAAGATGTTCGAAGGCCTTTGTTGCTTTTGGAGTCCATGAAAATGCATTTTTCTTCAATAATGTTGTTAGAGGTGCTGCTATTTTCCCATAATTCTTAACAAACTTGCGATAATACCTTGTCAACCCGAGAAATCCTCGCAAATGCTTTATGGATGTGGGGATTTTCCATTTCTTAATGGCTTTAATTTTGCTAGGGTCTACCTTAACTCTTTCATGAGATACAATATGACCAGATATTCCACCTCTTGTACTCCAAAGAAACATTTGGAGCTTTTTGCATATAATTGTTTCTCCTCCAATAGTTGTAGCACCCTGTCAACATGTTCAACATGATTCTTCCAAGACTTGCTGTAGATTAGTATATCATCAAAAAATACTAACACAAATTTTCTAAGGGTGGGTTTGAAAATGGAATTCATCAAACCTTGAAATGTAGAAGGGGCATTGGTAAGGCCAAAAGGCATGACCAAAGATTCATAGTGACCCTCATGAGTTCTAAATGTTGTTTTCGGAATGTCTTCAGTCTTCATTCTGATTTGATGATTTCCTGAATGAAGATCCAACATGGTGAAGTAAATTGATCCATGCAATTCATCCAATAATTCATCATTGACAGGAATGGGAAACTTATCTTTAATAGTGAGCTTGTTGAACTCCCTATAATTGGGACACATGCGCCATGATCCATCCTTCTTGTGCACCAATACTATTGGAGCAGAGAAAGAACTTTGGCTAGGTTGAATTATACCAGCCTCTAGCATTTCTGCAACCATATGTTCAATTTCACTCTTTTGGGCATAGGGATATTTGTATGCCTTGGTGTTTGGAGGAACACTTCCTGGAATCAAATGAATAGCATGATCATTATCACGAATAGGTGGGAGACCTTTGGGAGTCTCAAATACCTTGGAATGATTGACCAAGACTTTTTGGAGATCTGGAGAAATAGATGATTTCGATGTGGAAACATCTAGCGAATATAATTGTGCAATTACACCTCGATGTTCTTTTTTCAGAAGCTTTGTCATACCGTTAGCGCTGATTATCTTTCCCCATCAAAACTCAGCTCCACATTACACGACTATTCAACCCTCAAGTCGGCCGTCCACAACGCAACGTCTTATATTAAACGCGTATAAAAACATGTACATTAATTCTGATAATGTGTGTCTTGGTCCACAATGAAGTAGATGGAAAAGTTCAATATCTCGGTCAATCAATAAAAGGAGAAGAAAAGGCATTCGCCAATACATCTGCGAAGTAAATGATACATTTGTTGAATTTTTGAATGGTCCTTGGAGATTTGCTTATAGTAGGGTTTCAAACATAATGTGAAACACTAACCATTCTGAGCATTTCGATAAGGTTTTTTTTGGGCTTCATTTATTTCTCTTTGGGAGCTTCGTTTTACATTTGCAGGTTCGGTGTATACAAACCAACAAAGCATTTTTGGCTTTGAAATTTAATATGAGGATTGCAGATTTGTGAAGGGACAGACCTGTGGTAAATAAGACTCAGACCTGTGGTAAGCACAACTGTTGAAGGCTCAGATTTGTTGGAGAGGCTCATTGAAGCTCGAACAACGAACAATTTTCCTTGGAAGGCTCGAACAGACCTGCAAGAAGCTGCTCAGACCTGTAAAGAACTATTTATTCTAACCGTTGGAGGAAATTTGTAAAGACTGAACTTCAAATTTGATGAAAGATTTGTGAAGATACATTGTTAGACATCATTGCAAACCTGTGGTGGATTCCATTCAACCTGTGATTACAGAACTGTGAAAAAACTGTTTTTGTGAACCTGTGAAGGATTCTTTTGATAGCATACCTAAATTCTGATCTGTGCCGACTATTGTTGCAGACCTGAGAAAGAGTTCTGTGTAGACTTAAGAAGCACCTATTTTCAGACCCGTGGAAAGATCTCTGGAAATATAATTTCGGACCTGTGACTTGTTGAAGGCACTTTTTGGACCTACAATAACATCTTCAAAACTGTGGAAACCATCATTTCGGACCTGTGAATATTACACTTCAGACTTGTGTTGGATTATTGCAGACCTTTAGTGTTTTCAAAGTTTTGGATTTGTCCTGCAATTATAAGCACAATATTGACATTGCTTTTGCAAACCTTATTTCAAGGATTGGAGTCCTCAAGTGTATAGCAGATCTTGAAGGCACAATATTGGTAGTCTATTGCAGACCTTGGAAGCACAAGAGTTGGCAGTTTATTGCAGACTTTGGAAGCACATGATTGGCAGTTCACAAGTGTTTGAAGACATTCTTGATTGGGAAAAATTGTTGAGCTTGATTGGGCAATTTTGTTGGGCTTGATTGAGTTGACTTGTGGGCTTACTTTGTTGGCATCTTGAACCTAATCTTGGAGATATTATTGAAGACCATGATGCATTGATTGAAGGCCCTCATGATGTGAGCTTGGAGATTTTTTTTGGGTACAATGAAGAACAGTGGTGACACCTTCATGTGAAGAACAAGGTTGTCATTGATGATGTGACGTGGAGACAAAGTGAAGGCATAGTTGAAGATTGACAGGGCTTGTTGAGGAAGACATTGGGAGCCCTGAAGTATAACCAAATACACCTTGATGAAGTAAAGTAAGGGTTGGAGGCTAAGAGGTTGGAGCCTCGAAAAGAGAAGGTTGGTGCTTTGGAGGACAGGGTTGAAGCCCTAGAGGATCGAAGTCCTCAAGAAACCAGGTCGAAGCCTGAACTGGATATAGGGTTGGAGCCCTTGAGGTTGGTGCCTCGAAATTGACAATGTTGGAGCCTTGGAAGTCCAAGTCGTTGTTGGGCAAATACAGGTAGGAGCCTGTGAGATTGAAGATCAGTTTCTTCATCTAGGTTTGGTGCCCTACATATATTGTACTTAATTTATTATAAAGAAGAAATTAATAAAAACATTTATTCTTATTGTTCATTTTGTGTTCTAAATATAAGTGATCTAATTGGTAAAAGTAACAATTGAAAAGAAACACTGATTCACCCCCCCTCTCAGTGTTTCCAACAAGGCCGTGGAAGAGTTGATCTTGGAGGGTATTTGTCCGAGTCTAGGTCATGGTATTCATCAATTGAAAGATCTGAAAGATAAGAAGAGATTTTGAGGTTTTCCCCTCAAGTGGAGGGGTTTTGGGCCTGGTTTGCAGCCTATATACTATGTCACTATTCTTATTGTTTTGGTCGCTGTTTGATGTATTCCACATTGGAATAATAAAGATCAAAGATAATAAGTAAAAAGGCAACACAAATAGTTACCAAGTTAAGAGAAATAACATATACATTTCCCTATTGAATTCTCAACAAAAACATTCGAAAATTTAGATAACACTGGATATTGTTCTACGGATGGTCCTTTTTCTTTTCTTACTTAATTACATATATCTGACAACCTTTTCTTAAACAACGCTTCATTTGCATTGCTGAGATGAAGCGTAAAGATACTTTCCTCTTAATACCCTGAATTTGGATGGTTTCTCCTTAGTCGTTTATGCGGAGAATTCTTTTCCCGTAACAATCTAGCCAAGCTTGATGTGTTTTTAACCAATCCATACCTATGGTGAGATCATAGGTTCCTAGGGTTGTGATATACACTTTTAACTTAGTCGAACAGACCACTAGATCAACTTTGCATTCCTCTACACTTAGGTCTAGGACTGAAGTTCTCTTGAAGCCATTTCCACCTGTCTGAAATCGTTTTGCTTATAGGCTGCCAAGCCACATTTATTTAATGCATATGATGAAATGAAACTATCAGTGGCACCAATATCAAATAATATTTTGAATTTTATTTCGTTAATAGTACCTGAGGATTCCACTACAGTGGATTGTTGTGCTACCTGGTTTTTGTTGACTACTGCATGGATTCTATGATTGCCTTGGGTATTTGATGATGACTCTTTTCTTGCTCTATGCATTATACTTGATGAGGCTTCTGGACAATCACATTGCAAATGCGGTCCTCCACATCCCCAACAATTAACTTGGGATGATCCCCTTGAGTCAGATTGTGAGTTTCTAGACAAGGAGCTCCGTCCTCTTGTGCTACTTCCTCTCATGCTTCTCCCTCTATTAGTAGTTCCTCGAGATTTCCACTGACTTGTGTTTGACAATTCAACAACTATAGTATTAACCGTCATGGGAGCTCTTACTTCTACTCCTCTTGGGGTAAATCTATTACCATAAGGAGGTGGTCTAGAGCTACTCCCCTGAAGAAGTTCCGGGGAGTCTTCCCTGGAAATCCTGTCTGTGCGGGTCCTATTGATCTGACATCTCTTTTGATTCCTAGACGTTCTTCTGCATAATGAGCACATTCAACTGCATCTGTTATTGATAAGGGCTTCCACATTCTGACCTATTGATTTTTGGTAGCAATGTATGTGCTCTAGCCATGAAATTTGGTGGAGAGGCTAAGGCACATGAGATTTCCAAGACCCATAAATCGTTTGGAGAAATTCCATCCAGATGAAGAGATATTAAAATAATTAATATTTTTAATGGGTTCCTAAGTCTAAACTTAGGAAAATAATAATATTAATGTGTATTAATATAAAATGGGTGAGAAAGTTCTAAGTGACGAGGATCAAGCTAGTTCTAATCCTAATCATTGATTAGGGACTTAATCTCGGCCGTTGAATCATCAACAGGAAAAGTATAAGAGGAGGCTTGAGGGTCAGTTGGAGACACACCAAGAGAGATCAAGAATTCGATTTTCTAGCGCTGGGTTTGCAGAGGAAATCGAGTTAGAGATCAGTTGTAGTGAGGGGCAGTTCAACAAGGGATTTCGATCCAAGGCTGAAGAATACATATCAGAGAGGTAGCAAAGTACCAGAACAGGCAGCGCAGAGCCTATGAGGGTTGATGCAGATGCTAAGGAGGCCAGCGTAGAGGATGGAGGTGTTGATGCATACAACATAGAGGGTTGTAGAGGCTGATGCTGGGCTGAAGAGGCTGCGCTGAGAAGGTTCTATGGGGCAGACTTAGATCATATCACCCGGGAGGGGGTGACGCAGTTCCAGAGGAGTGCTTGGAGCAGCTTTCGCTGTCCAACACAAGGAACAGTCAGAGTCACTGTGGGGTTGATCATTCGGTTGCTGATTTGCTGGAATATCTGTCTCCGGAGAGAGGTATTACTGCCGAGGATATTCTCTGAAGGGTGAGCCATTTCTGGCACCCTAGTTGTATTCAAAAATCTACTTAATAATAAAACCCTCATATCTGCTGCATCGGTTTTCCCGCATTGGGTTTTTTGGGGACGATTGTCCAAAAATAACGGTGTCCCTTGTGTTATTGTTTTTGTTTACTTCAGTGCATGATCAGTGTATCTGTGAAGGCTGCATTTGTGTTTACTTCGATATTTATGCAATTAAATAACTTGTTAATGTAAAGAACAAGTAGGAGATAGTAAACCAGAAATTGCAATAGGGGTTTTTGATGTGTTAGATTCATGAATTTTCACATGGTATCAGAGCGATTTCAGATCACAAGAGACTGAAGACACCAGTTGGGAAATCTGAGAGTTTGTAGCAGAGAAGCATCTGTCCGAGGGACAACGCTGTTCCAGAGCCAGAGATGCAGAAGGAAGGGTGACACAGTGCAGAGAAGGTGACACAAAGGCTCACGCAGTCCCTGTGTCAACATTCTGAGCCAGGAGAGGAAAACGCAATAGCTGGGAGGAGCCCACGCAGTAGCTGCGTTAGCTGTCCAGGCCAGCGCAAAGGCAGAGGAGGGGCAGATCAGACCTACGCAGTGCCCTGTCATCTTTCTCAGTCATGAAGGATTGACACAGTGGTCAGGAGGAGTTGATCCAGCTCTCACTGTGATTGCACAAAGCCAGAAGGGCTTAGACTCTTCAGTTGTCGGGGCTAAGGGAGCTGTGCAAATTGTGATTTGAAGAGTCGGTGGGACGCTGATTCTGCCAGTGCAGAACAATGTCTAAGGAGACTGAACCAAGGTGGAAGGAAGCACTACCTCGACAGATTGCTAGCCAAGAAATCTAGATCCGAGTTGCAGCGACAAATGAGGATTGGAGAGGAGTGATTCGACAGTTGGCCGGAGGATTTCCGAAAGGGAAATCACGATTGAGAGGGAGTCTAGAAAAGAGGAGCAGAGATGGTAGTGAACGGATTGAGGGATCAAGATAGATTGGACGGGTCTTCCAATTTTGTCATCTGGAAGGCTAGGATCCTGACAATCCTTGATAAACATCGCATCAAGGACTATGCCTTGAGAACCGTAGCTATCCCAGTTGACCCTGATGCTAATGAGAAGTATGAGGAGGCCCAGGCGAAGGCGAAGTGCATGATCCTAGATAGGGTCAAGGATCATGTAATACCACATATTGCTGAGAAGAACAGAACAAGGGAGATGTGGCAGACCCTGACCACCTTATACCAGGGCTCTTTTGTGCAGCGGAAGATGTTGTTGGAAAATTAGCTGAGGTCCTATCAGATGCAGATAGGAGAGGCGATAGATCCCTTCCTTCTCAGGTTGCAAGGGATTTGCGACCAACTTACTTCCGTGGGGTCTACATCGGATCCAAAGTTCATGGTCAGGACTGCCCTGAATGCAGTCTTTGAGGAGTGGGAGTTATTTGTCCAAAGCATTTTGGGCAGAGCAACTCTCCCCAGTTGGGAGGAGATGTGGGAAGCTCTTCGACAGGAAGAGCTCAAGAGAATGACCAAGGCGGGGAGTAGTGGTAAGGGAGTTTGAATCAAGAAGGAGGAGGAAGAGGATGCAACTCTAGCATCTGCGGGACAACAAGGGGTTCGGAAGAGGAAGACGAAAGACATCTCCAAGGTCAAGTGCTTCAACTGTGGGGAGCTGGGACATCATGCATCTCAGTGCCCTAGGAAGGAAACCAAGGGAGAAGCTTTCGACTGAAAGGCTGCTCCAACAAAGGCTAAGAAGGATGCCGAGACTGATGACAATTGTGCCATGAGTGCTCATGTGCCTCTAGAGAAGGGGTGGGGAGACATAGAGTTGTAGTCGAGAGGACTACATGCAGGGGTAGGATCCTTGAGGTATCCAAACTCCTGGATCACATCTTGCTATGGGAGCCCTTAACGACAGTAGCATGATGAAAGGTTTTGGGTGGATCATGGTGTGATGGAGCAACAAGGCAGTGCTAGAGTGCAGAAATCTGAGGCAGCGTAGTGGAGGTTGCAGCAATGCGAGAGGCACAGAGGTGTTTGCAGCATCGCAGTGGTAGCAGAGGGAGCATAGGATAGTAGCAGAGGTAGCTTCAGCATCACGAGGCTTCTAGACTAACCAGGATGTTAGTATTTGGGTGAAGTTAGTTACTTACTTCTCGGTAACTGAGTTACAGTGCAACAGTTAGCAGTGGCAGTGCTATGGGCAGCATGAGGCAACATTTTGAGAGGGAGCTGCAGTACAGATGTAGCAGTGGTAGTGTCATGGGCAGTAGTACAGGAAGCAATAGTGCAGTGGATGTGGTGCAGCAGGCCAGGCATCAACGCAAAGGATCGATGCGGAGGATCAGTGTGATGCTTCTATGGTAAGGCATTACTAGAGCACATTCCTTGCTAAGAGGGAGTGTTGATTTTTGGTAGCATCGGATGTGATCTAGCTAGGAAATGTGGTGGACAGGCTAAGGCACATGAGATCTCCAAGTCCCAGAAATCGTTTGGAGAAATTCCATCTGGATGAAGAGATATTAAAATAATTAATATTTTTAATGGGTTCCTAAGTCTAAACTTAGGGAAATAAAAATATTAATTTGTATTAATATAAAATGGGGAGAAAGTTCTAAGTGACGAGGATCAAGCCAGTTCAAATCCTAGCCGTTGATTAGGGACTTAATCTTGGCTGTTGAATCGTCAACAAGAAAAGTATAACAAGAGGCTTGAGGGTCAGTTGGAGACACACCAAGAGAGATCAAGAATTCGATTTTCTGGGGCTGGGTTTACTGAGGAAATCGAGTTAGAGATCAGTTGCAGTGAGGGGCAGTTCAACAAGGGATTTCGATTCGAGGCTGAAGAATACATATCAGAGAGGCAACAAAGTATTGGAAGAGGCAACGTACAGCCTAGGAGGGTTGACGCAGAGGCTAAGGAGGCCAACGCAGAGGATGCAGAGGCTGACGCAAATAGCGTAAAGGGCTGTAGAGGTTGACGCTAGGTTGAAGAGGCTGCGCTGAGAAGGTTTTGTGGGGTAGACTGAGAGCAGATCAGTCGTGAGAGGGTGTCGTAGTTCCAGAGAGGGTGATGCAGTTCCAGAGGAGTGCTTGGAGCAGCTTTCGCTGTCCCACACAAGCAACAATCAGAGTCACTATGGGGTTGATCATCCGGTTGCTGATTTGTCAGAATATTTGTCTCCGGAGAGAGGTATTACTGCCGAGGATATTCTTTGAAGGGTGAGCCATTTTTGGCACCCTAGTTGTATTCAGAAATCTACTTAATAATAAAACCCTCATATCTGTTACACCGATTTTCCTGCATTGGGTTTTTCTAGGGATGATTGTCCAAAAATAACAGTGTCCCTTGTGTTATTGTTTCTGTTTACTTTAGTGCATGATTTGTGTATCTGTGAAGGCTGCATTTGTGTTTACTTTGATATTTATGCAATTAAATAACTTGTTAATGTAAAGAACAAGTAGGAGATAGTAAACCAAAAATTGCAGTAGGGGTTTCTAATGTGTTACATTCAAGAATTTTCACATGACCATGGTCCTTATTCGAGGATGTAGTCCATACACAAAACGCTCAGCTTGACGTTCATCAATATCAAGATAAGGAACGTATTTCACAAGCTCCATAAACCTTATTTCATATTCTTCCACTATTTTGTTAGGTTGGACTAGCATATGGAAAGCTCTGGCTTGCTACTCTTGAAAGTAAGGTGGCAAGTATTTAGCGCAGAATCTTTCCTCAAACAACTCCCAGGGAACATTATCTGTTGTGAGGTGTAATTGTTTTTCTAGATTTCCCCACCAAATCAAGGCACTTCCCTTTTACTGAAATACGACAATTTTCGTCTTGGAGGTAGAAGAGTACTCTCTTAGCGCAAAACATCTGTTCATTCCTTCTAGCCATGCTTCAGCACGTTCTCCAACCCGCCCTCCTGAAAATTCTGGTATTTTAATTTTTTGTAGTTCCCTAGAAATATCTTCCTTCGGTTGTCTATAATCAAAACCTTTGGACTCCTCTGGGTTTCTTTCCCCAAGGTGAGGTTTCTCTTCCTTGGTATTAGCTATTGGCCCCTTTTAATGTTTCCAAGATGGCTTCCAATGAGCGCATTATAACGGTTAGCTCAAGTGCTAAAGCAGTTAGTGTTGATGATGGTCTCGGTGGTGGTGATGGCGATGGTGATGACGATGGTCGTGGTGTTAGTGATGGGGATGCTACCCAACGCATCGTCATCGTTGATATGCCTTTACCATCGTAGATTTTCCTGGATACATAATAAGATTAGAAAAATATGAGGTACAATTTAGATTTAATAAATGCAATTTCATAAATTCATGCTCACATATGGGTATAGTTTCATTTTTGCTATTATTCCCTGTAGGTGAGTCTTACTGATGCTAAGGTCAAGGAGGGTGGTATCGCTACTTCCTTGTCCTAATGCATGGTGATCTATCCTGACGTGTAATAATACTTAAAAATGCATGTGTCTTTTATAGTTCATCAAGGGTTATTTATAGAAAGTTTGACAAATCTATATTTAATGGAGGAAATATGAAGTGTAAATACATAGTTTTAGGGGTTTAGTTTGTCAGATTGAACCTATGTAAAGTTGGTCTTCTCAAACATTTTTCTCCTTCAAAATGTATAATTTATATTTCCATTTATTTAAATTATTTTCACATGGAATATTATTTTAATAATAAGTATAGTTCAATGTTATTAGGAAATATATAACTTACTGAAATTGTACAAGAATTAATAATTATAATAAGTTAATTTTCATAATTATATAATTTAAATTTATACAGTTTTAATTTTATTGCCTATATTTATAATTGAATATATTAATTTATATTTTCTAATAAAGTAATCAATTTGTTCGCATTTAAAATATTATATCTCTTATTTAAAGATTATATATACCTTGAAAGATTTATTCCTGAAAGCTTCATAAATCTTGAATGAAGATAGATTTATAGCTAACTAATAAAACAATGTCCCTTTATTTTAAATATGTAATAATAAAATATATAAAATGTAAAAAATACATGTAATTCATGTAAAACTACACTAAATCGTTAGTTTACAATGTTACACAATGCTTTTTAGATGTCATAATCAACAACTGAAAATAATAAAAAAAAAAAAAAATTGCATATTACCTATAGAATGCAATCCAAACACTATACATTAACATGTGCAGTAATAAATTCAAAGAGAGCTGATAATAATTCATTTTGTCAATAGTGCTCGCTAATATTTAAAGCTTATTTTTGTAATAGTTATTTTATTGTACTTATCTTTTTTTGACACTAATGGAAAAATTAAACCATGTTCTCAATTAAGGACTCATCATAAATACATATCAAAACTCCATTATTGGAAGTGGTACTTTGTCCTTTTAAAATGAGTTAATGATAAAGGGATTAAAATTTGTATGCAAAGGTGCACGAGAGCTCACCCCTAATTATTTTATTTTATAAACTATCGCCTATATATTACAAGCCGCAACGTTGAGCTCTATATGTTCTCCCTAGAATATTAAAAAGGTTCTACCAGGTTCTCATATATTTAAATATATAAAAATAATTAAATTAAATTTTTAGTTTGAGGGTCACATACATTGGTTACATCTATTAGATTTCTTTATATTTTTGTGTTTATGATTTGAATGTTGATACTTAAATTTCCATGTCATTTAATATTCATCCATTGTTACCAACATTAGAATTAAATTTTGAATGTCGAATAGCGGGTTATAGGAAAAACTTTGACCTTCAAGAGAGCAAGGTATCGAACCTTTCGTTCTATGTGAGAAGTTGCAACCTTTGCTGCCAACGAGCAATGATATTCTTCACTCACAACAGTTGTCTTCAATCAGATACCACGGTTGAAGAAACCATGTGACAATCGCATACGAAACCTAGCCCTTTATGTGATTACAGGTTTATAAATTTTATATATTGATAACGCTGCAGGATCGAGCGCTAAATCTCCACCGGATCATGCCCTCTCAACACACAAGCACAACACCCAGACTGAGACCAAGCAGTAAGTCACAAGGGAGGAGCCCACAAGGGTATGTGCCAAACACGTCCGGTAAATTACAGGCCATAAGAAACAAGCCCACACGCAACCACTCAATCAAGTAAAGGTGTCGAAAGCCATGCATCTAGTGTAAATTGTGTAACACCTATTTTCCGGCCCAAATCCTTTCATACATACATAAAGAATCTATGCTAGTTTTTAGAGCTATTTCGATTTCACAATGCTATTAGCTATTAGAGCTACTCCGGATTCAAAACGTTCTCGGCGTTGGAGTTAAACCATTCCTTGATTCTCTCGAGCTTTCGCTTTCTCAAGCCTTATTGTCTCGCGTTCCTTATTGGTACGCTGACAAAATTCGAGAAACAAATAAGTATCATGCTCATATCTTTGGCTCTCATTATCTTAGTAAGAATACCATTTTTTTTCTCCCACAAGCCTCTCTCATCCCACCACACTACCTGGCATATATATATATAAATATATTTTGCTCTGAAATCTTATCATGATATCAACTTTGCTGTATGTCTTGAGCCAGCGATTCCTTAACCCCGCCATTTCTAAAGGGTTGTAGAAGTGAAACCAACTTTTAACCAATCATTCAAGCTTCAGAATGTGTTTGAGGTGATATTATTACAACCAAAAGGACTTATTTTATAGTTACAACACTGCCTGCACTAAACTAAACAGTTGATTTTCGCTAAGTCAATAATTCTTAAAACACTATCAAATTTGGAGTGCCTTCCAAAAAACCGTTGTAGAGATCTACAATCTAAGGATGGACCATTTGAGAGTTTGCATATTTTCATTGATTTAGCTCCAACATGATGACGTATATTTCGGGCTAATTAATTTCTTTAGCGAGAGCTTTAGCAGTTTTTTTTGGAGAATCATGATTACAATACTTAATAATTTTTTTTGTTGAATACAAACTGTAACACTATTTTAACAGGTTTGAGAGCTGGAGACCTGCTCTGATACCAGTATCTAACACATTGATTTCAGAAAAGTAACAAATTTTGACATATTGATGCTAATTATTCAAAAAATGTTATTTGAAAACATAATTTACCAATTTAATCCACAGTACATACCTAGTTTCTGCTTTTGAAGTCGATCTTGGGTTGTTGTCGCTCCAAATTTGCCCCCGTTACCAAAATGACCAAATCCTTGCTGCCAAACTGGGCACAACGTCGGTACCTAGCTCTAGAATACATCCAAATTTCAACACTCTAGCCCCCGTGCCCAAAAGCTTACAGAACAACCAAGGCCTAGTTTCCTTCTATCAATGACTCTCTTCGAAATTCCTTCCTTCAACTCCAGAGGGAACACTGACAACAATTTTAGACACCCTCACGAAGCCCCCCTTTCCTCTCTTAAATAGCGGAGGTTCCTTCCCATTCGTTCACAGTGTTTATAAAAAGATATTATTTTTGTCAAGCGGTGGTTGCCTTGTCATGTTTCTACATTCAATTGAGTTGGATGACACTATAACATAGGGTGACGTCACCTTTCTTTTAATTTTGACGGTTGGTTTATTTTGATCTGATGAAATAGTATATAGTCATATAATATTACAATGATTTAAATAATATTTATTTTGATAACATATAAGATTTGATAATAAAATTTTGGATTTAGCTTATAAAATCATTTAAAATATATTTTGGGTTATAAGTGTATTTGTGTAATGCAGTATAGTTATATATACGAGGTGGTAAACTTATGAATAAACTCAATATATTCACTATATCTCTTACTTAATATATATTCATTCTATTTATGAGAGTTAGGTATTTAATTAGCACCTTTGATAATTAATTCATTTATCCTATATTTAGACATTCTTCATGAGTAATTAATATATATATTAGTGCAATGTATGTGGTGCATGCATATGTAGCTATCATATGCATGCCTCACATGCATGCTAATATTGCCATGCTACTTGTGATTCGAGATGGGTTGTTACAAGATTGAGCCCGAAGATCCATAGGAGGGGGAGTGACTCTTCCACTCAGATGTGGCTGAAGGGTTCTCTGCTGCAGTTCATTGTCGACAATGGAAGCCAAAAGAACCTCATTTCAGCAAAGGTCGTGAAGCGGTTGGGCCTACTGACTGCACCACACCCGCAACCGTACACCATTGGGTGGCTTCACTAAGTACAAGATCTCCACTTCAGCCAGCAAGGTCGCCTTCCCTACAACATGAAGCCCTTCACAGATGAGGTACTGTGTGATGTTGCTCCTCTTGAACTTTGTGATGTATTATTAGGCCAACCATACTTGTGGAAGCGTTACGCTGTGTATGAGCCTAAGCCTCGCACTCAGTGTTACTTGGGAGCGGGAGCGAAAGAGGGGAGCGGGAGCGAAAGAGGGGAGCGAGAGCGACATTTTCAAAAGCTCCCGGTTTGGGAGCGAATCTCGGATCGTTTTTTATATAATATATATATTCTTTATATTTGTATATTTTGATACATATATGTCAACAAAAACATGTAGAATTATGAATTAGATATAAAAAACATAAAAAAACATAGATTAAACCATATAACAACAATCATCTAGAAGTTATAATCTTCATCAACCATGTCCACAAGTTAGTAACATAGTAACATACAACATATTGAGTCTTGTGATTCATCAATCTTAAAGTTTCAAGCTTTCAAAATTCAATATATAACATTTATCATCATTGATCACCAAAGTTGTACTTGTAAGCTAAGTGTAACCATTACAACAAATAATATCTAACATGAAATGAAATGTTATACAATTAAATGAAACAACTCTCAACTTTCATGAAACATCATATTCATGAATCATAATTCATTACTAATGAGTTATAATTGCCAACTTCAAACTTAAATTGTCATATATTGTTTAAAAAAAATATCATAATAAATATGAAAGAGTCAATAGTTATAAAAACTACTAGAAACTAGAAAGACAAGTAAATCTATTATCTATTGCTTATGCTTGGGTCTCTTGCCACCACGAGAAATGTCTACTTTTTTAGTCTTGTTGGAAAATCAGGATCTTTGTCATTAATATCATCCTCTAAGCGTTAATATCCAGAGGTATCTTTGTTATTACCTCTGTATCTGTATAGGGATCTTTGTCATTAATATCACCCTCTAAGCATTAACATAAGATAGAAAAAACATAGCATGTCAAGTCAAGATTTTGTTTGAGTGATGCGTACATTTTTAGGAGGGTCATGATAGAGGAGTTCGACAACCAATGTCACTAACATCAAGGTACATAGAGGGATTGGTGCTCTTGATTAAATACGAGTTCCATACCCTAATACATGACAAAATTCAATGGAAACATTGCAATCCTGAAATCCTGAAAAACTGATAAGTCTGCTGGATTTTGAATGAAATCTAAAATTCTACTTTCTCCATATGAAATCCAATGAGGTCGAAACCACTCTCAAACATCCTGAGTCATTTCATGGTAATGTTAAAAATTTAAGTAAAAGGATGAAAATGAAGATTAAGGAGAATATCACTTTTACTTCGCGCTGCTGACCCGCTCCCTCCCGGTGCGCGGATCGGGAGCGGGATCGAGGGGGGGGAGGCGCTCCCCCGCAACACTGCTCGCACTTTTTTTATTTCTTTGGGCAATAAGTTATACAGGATACTGGAGGTAGCACCACCTATCGCCATCTCTTTGATCTCTGTGAAGCAATGCAGTAAGATCATTTCCCATATCGGGAAATTTGTATTCCTTATGATTTGCCCTCAGGGCAAGAAGAAGGTTGTGGCCACATCCGCGGCCTCCAGACAGGGCTCCTTCACATGGTAGCAACAGATGGACAAGGTCATGGAGGAGTACAAGGATATCTTCACCTCACCCACACGGGACCAATACATTGTCAAGTCAAGCACTCCATCGATCCGACCTCGGGCGCGCCACTACCCAACGAGATGATCTATCGATGATCTGTTCTGGAGAATGATGAAATCAAGAGGCAAATTCAGGAGTTGTTGTAGAAAGGGCACATTAAGAGGCAGATTCAGGAGTTGTTGCAGAAAGGGCACATCAGGCCGTTCAACACCTTGTGGGAGCTCGATCATGTTGGTATAGAAGAAGGACGGGACCTGGAGACTCTTTATTGACTATCAGGCGTTGAATAAGATCACTGTTAGGAATAGGTATCCAATTCCACAGATTGATTGACCTTCTGGACCAGCTCAAGGGGGCCAAATCCAAGGAGGGCCTTTTTGAATGGCTGGTCATGCCTCTTGGGTTGACAAATGCCCCTGCAACCTTCATGAGGCTGATGGATGACATCTTGCGGCCCTTCACCAGCTCATTCATGGTAGTGTATTTGGACGACATCCTGATCTTCAGACAAGGTTGGGAAGAGCAACTCCACCATATTCGACAGGTCTTCCAAACCCTACGACAACACAAATTGCGTGCCAATCTACAGAAATGCACTTTTGGTATGACCCAGGTTCATGTTTATTTGGGGTAGCATCGGATGTGCTCTAGCCACGAAATTTGGTGGAGAGGTTGGGGCACATGAGATCTCCAATAGCCAGAAAGGGTTTGGGCAGATTCTAAACAGATAAGGAGATATTAAAATAATTAATATTTTTAATGGAGTCCCTAAGTCTAAACTTAGGGAAAATAAAATATTAATGTGTATTAATATGAATCTGTGTTAGAGTGGTCCAAAAGACATGGATCAAGCCAGATCTAATCTTAGCAGTTAATTAGGGACTTAATCTCGGCCATTGAGATGTCAACAGGAAAAGTATAAGAGGAGGCTTGAGGGTCACTTGGAGAACACACCAGAGTGATCAGTCATTCTATTCTCTAGAGTGGGGTTTGCTAAGAGAGATAGAATCAGTGATCGAGAGAGAAGCTGAGGGGCATTGAGTACAGGGAAACAGAGAAGGCAGAGATTTTGTTGGGAGAGCAGCGCAGCAACCAAGGAGAGTGATGCAGAGCTAGCAAGGGCTCATGCAGGGCCATGCAGAGGCAACCAAGTGCTGCGCGAAGCACCAAAGAGACCAGCGTGCCTGACGCAGAGGCCCAGAAAGATGACGCAGGGCCTCCTGGGGCTGACGCAGGGCCAACATGAGATAGAGAGGGGCTGACGCAGTCCAGATTGGGCAGACGCTGGGGTTGCAGAGCAGTTTTGTGCTGAGGCGCTGCTAGAAGGATTTTCCAGGGTTTCAGCCAGGAGATTTCTCTCAAACTGTGAGGTATAGCTGCTAAGGAAATTCTCTATTGGGTAGGCTAGTTTTGGTACCCAGATTGTAGTCTGATATTGCTTAATAAGAAAACCCTTAGATGGCTGCATCGGTTTTCCCGCATTGGGTTTTTCCGGGGACATTGGTCCAAAAATAATGGTGTCATGTGGTGCTTTTGTTCTTGTTTCTTTTAGTTGCTAATCTATAATATGTTGAGCATGCACTGGTGTTTATTTTCTGTATTTACTTTGTAAATAACTTGTTAAAGAAAAATAACAAGTAGGTAGGAATAAATCAGAAAAAGCGTATGAAGGGTTTCTAAACTAAGTAAACTTATAAACTTCAACAGTTCAATACCTGGGGTACATCATTGATGAGCGGGGTGTGCATGTGGACCTAGCTAAGATACAAGTTATTCGGGATTGGCTAGGCCCAATCACTCTAACAGAGCTCCGCAGCTTTCTAGGTCTTGCCAATTTCTACCACAAGTTCATGTTGGGGTTCTCTCATATCACTTGACCTTTGAGTCAAGTCAACAAGGGTGGAGCAAAAGCAAAATTCTTTTGGTCTGAATCCCAATAGAAGGTGTTTCCCTCGAATCCACTCCCGATGCGCGCTTCTCTTGGGAGCAGATAGGGAGCAACCTCAGGAGCGAATTTTGGGAGCACGCTCCCTTAAAAAAAAATTTCGGTCCTTGATTTTTCAGGATGATTTAGGGAGTGGTTGCTCCTTGACCGGCCCCTTTCGTTCCAAGAGAGAAATTTTAAAAGAGGGAGCGATTGCTCTCGACCACTCCTTGTTTTAAAATTTTCTCCCGTCGGCAGGTGAAAAGGGCCGCGCGGCACACGGGGAGGATCAACCGACAAATGGAGAGGGATAGGCGGCAGACGAGGAGGAAAAGGAGGGAAGGGGAGGTGGGAGAAGGGTAAAAGGCCCTCTCCTCTCCCATTACTTACCATTTGTCTTTGTTGGAGAGAGCAAGAGAGAGTTTGGAGCTTGGAAAGAGCAAGAGAGAGGAGCTTGGAGCTTGAGTTGAGGAGGGAGATTGAAGGAGCTTGAGGAGCTTGCAAGGGAGATTGGAGCTTGGGATTGAAGGCCAAAGAGGTAAGATCTACACTTTAATCTAGCATTTTTGTTTTTTATATGTTCATTGCTAAATAAAAATGTTGTCTTCTCTATTTCCCATTCCCATTCATCCATTTTTTGCAGACTCAAAACTTTAAACATCATGGCTATATGGCTTGGCATTTTCTTGTTGTTGGTTCCTTTTTTTGTTATTATGGTGTTGGAGAGCAAAAGGAGGGTTGATCATGATGAAGAGGATGAAGTAGTGGGTTATAATGGATTTGATGAAAACCCTGGAGAGGAGTACCTTAGTGAGGAGGAAGAGAGTGCAGATGATGAGGGAACAAAAACTAAACAAGACCAAACCCCATTTTGGAAATATGTTTCTAGGCCTGAAGCAAAGAAAGAGGGTGGAACCAATAAATTTACATGCACCCATTGCAACAACACTCACACAGGTTCATACACCCATGCCAAAAGGCACCTCTGTGGCAAAAGGCCATGGGATGGAGATAAACAAATAGGAATCAAAACTTGCGTAAGTGTGTTAGCATCACAAAGAGCCAAATACATAAGGGAAGAGGAGGAAGCCCAATACAGATCTAGAAAATCAAAGGGTTATTTTGAACATAGCTCACAATCACATGCACAAAGAACTCCATTAGCATCCTCCCATGGCAATGGATATGAAGGCACAGGAACAAACATCTCTATAAGGCATAGAACCATATCTAATTTCTTTGACGAAGGGTGTAGGAATGATGTGGATTCAAAAATTTACCGGTTTCTCTATGCATGTGGGATACCATTCAATGTTCTTCGCTCACCTTATTGGCATGAAATAGTTTCTGCCATAAATGATGCCCCCAAAGGATACAAGAGCCCTGGGTATGACAAGGCTAGAACCGTTGGAATTGATCATTAAAAAGCAAAAATAACACATTCTTTGAGTAAAATGGAAAATTCTTGGAATGAGCATGGGGTGTCCATTGTATCTCATGGATGGACAAATGTAAAAAGCAAGCCATTGATAAGTGTTCTTTCTGTGTCTGTTAGTGGTGCCATCTTCCTTTCAACATATGATTACTTTGAGAAGTTCAAGACCGACATCAACATTGCATAACCATTACTTGAAACAATTGAACGTATTGGGCCATACAATGTCATGCAAGTCACCACTGATAATGCCGCTAATTGTAAGGCATCAGGAGCAATTATTGAGGATAAATACCACAACATATTTTGGTCTGGGTGTGTGGTTCACACAATGAACCTTTTGATGCATGATATTATTAAGAACAAAAACCAACAATACAAATGGATTGGTGATTTGTACAAGAGGCAAAAAAATGATAAAATTTATTACACATCATAGCAATAACCATGGGCTTTTCCATAGTCACTCAAGATTGGAGCTATTGAAGATTGCGAAGACTAGATTTGCTAGCTATTACCTCACCTTCAGACGCCTTTCGAAGGTAAGAGAGTCATTGGCTAGCATGGTATCAAGTCCACACTGGTAGGTATTAAAGGACAGGGCTCCAAATGCAATTGACAAGCAAGGTTTTGAATAGGTGGAGAATACCGCTCTTGATGGTCTGTTTTGGGCACATGTGAGGGAAGTCTTGCAATTCACCAAGTCCATTTATAGCATGATTAGTTTTGCAGATACAAATAAACTAGTGATTGGGGAGGTGTATGAGCAGATGGATAGCATGTTGGGGCAAATAAAAGATATTGTTCAGGAAAATGATCCCAACTATACAATGATTCACAATTGTGTGTGTGCATGGTAGAATAAACTTAATGTTCCACGACATGCCTTGGCCTATATCCTTATGCGAAAATACTACTCTCCATCTTGGTTGGGCCAACCTGCACCTGTGGGTGGGGTTAAGATCAAACCCCATACAGATCCAGAGGTATCTAAAGGATATATGGAAGCATTAGACAAGTTGGTACCTGACAAGGAGGAGTGTGCTAATCTGCGTCTTGAATTAGGTAGATACTTCAGTTGCACTAGTTTGTTTGGTTCTTTGAATGCAATGGAAGATAAAGACAAATTTGATGCTCTCACATGGTGGGAAGCATATGGTGGCATGGGACTTTTGCCAAAATTGGCAAAAAAAGTTCTGTCACAGGTTGTAAATATTTCTTCTGCATAGAGGTGTTGGAGCACCTACAACTTTATACAAAATGTGAGAAGAAACAGACTCAATGAAAATCGGGCAGAAAGCTTGGTTTATGTGCACTAGAACTTAAGGTTGTTGAGTCATTATTGTGATCGGGCTTATGAGGATCCAACATATAAAATTTCGGACAACAACCTGAGGATGATAATTTGGAGGATGGTACTATACATCTTGAAGAATTGGAAGCAAAACTTTTGAGAGATGATGATGAAGCAACAACAACCGTGACACATCCACCATCTAGTAGCAGTGCCAGTGCTCGAGTTCCAACTATTGTTCCTTTGCTACCACTGCCTCCATCTACATCCTCACATGGAGGGCATGTGCCTTCTGGTTCTGATCGTGCGACTATGCGGGAGGAGACTCCTAGAAGACCACCATGACCTGCTCAGAAATTAGACATTTCTTGTGGCAAGAGGAAGCTGTAGATAATAGATTTACTTGTCTTTTCTAGTTTCTAGTAGTTTTCATAACTGTTGACTCTTTCATATTTATTATGATATTTTTTGTAGACAATATATGACAATTTGAGTTTGAATTTTGAAGTTGGCAATTATAACTCATTGGTAATGAATAATGAATATGGTGCTTCGTGAAAGTTGAAAGTTGTTTCATTTCATTTCATTATAGAAATTCTTTGTTGTAATGGTTACACTTAGCTTACAAGTACAACTTTGGTGATCAATGATGATAAATGTTATATATTGAATTTTTAAAGCTTGAAACTTTAAGATTGATGAATCATGAGACTCAATATGTTGTATGTTACTAACTTTTGGACGTGGTTGATGAAGATTATAACTTCTAGATGATTGATGTTATATGGTTCAATCTATGTTTTTATGCTTTTTATATCTAATTCATCACTCTACATACTTTTTTTTGACATATATGCATCACAATATAAAAAATATATATTATATAAAAATAAAAAATTTGCTCCCCGATTCGCTCCCAGACTGGGAGCTTCTGAAAATGGCACTCTTGCTCCCTGTTTTCACTCCCACTCACAAGTAACCTTGCTCCATCCTCTAAGATGATATGCCCTGCAATTAATGGCTCCACGATTCAAGCATTCCTCCTCAAATTGTGTCTAAGGTGGACTGGTTACATGCTCCTAGGGCCAAACATATAAACATTAAGTGCCTAATACCTTCCTCCAAAGTGGTTAGTCCACAGATGCTAAATGTCCATCCTCCTGAAAAAGTATATCCTTGTAGAAGATGTCAAATAAGGCACATGTGCCAACTACCACATCAAGAAGTGCGCTCCCTAGCACTTATCCCAAAGCAAACATAAATCCATTCTAATCTCTCCGATTGTAAGTTGAAAGTAAACAAAGAGCATAGTCTAACTCTTCAACATTATGGTCCTTTACTGCCATATTTTCCAGCCAATTTTGCCCATTTGTTGGAATCATAAGTTTGAGCTGTCTAATCTACACAATTTGAGTGTTCCAGGGGTTTTCTAGGGTGTTGAATCCATTTATGCATAAACACATTTTAATTAACGAAAAATTAGAGTCTTGTCCAAAATTGTATCACTGTATTCCGGCCAAAAAAGTCAAAATGTTGAATAGTTAGACTGCTCCTAAACAAAGGGGCTAGAAGACCACAAGCCCTTCACATCCTGTGAAGTGCCCTCCTAGCTAGGTGAAAACATTTTTGGAGCAACCAAAAGCTAACAGAATTTTCAAATGCTAGTTTAGGTTGATAATTGTGCTTTCATGATGCATCCTTGTTCCAATTTCTATAATATTCCAATGCTTGTTTTGCTGTTAGAATGCCTATCTTTTCATTGTTTCCTGATAGATTTGGCAATATCTGTTTGCAGATAAATAATATTTCATAACATTAAAATTTTTCTTTGTAAGTGTGTTTCAGAATTGTGATACAAAAGCATAGCCGTGATCTGCGTGAAATGCGAATCATTGGATACTTCCGGCAATGTTTCATTGGATGTCCAGAACGTATCACATCATATAAAGAGTTTGCTTGTGCCTTGGCTTCTTATCCTCCTTACCAAGTTCCTATACCAAGCATAAAGGTTGCACATCTTCACTGTACGGTTAGTATATATTTCCTGTAAATAAAGGTCTCAAACCCTTTGAATTTGAATCAAAGATTTTGTCTCATTGAATGTATATACCAAGCATAAAGGTTGCACATCTTCACTGTACGGTTAGTATATATTTCCTGTAAATAAAGGTCTCAAACCCTTTGAATTTGAATCAAAGATTTTGTCTCATAGAATGTATATCTTCAGAGATTTATTTTGTCGCTCTGTATAAGTTACATTACAAAAAACCATGCTAGTTTACCTTTTGTTTTTGGTATTTTTTTTGTTGGTTGTTTCCAGGTTTTGGCAGAGGTTGTATATGATGTAAGAATTTTTAGTCGTAAGTCAAGTTGCATGAATTTTTGTTATGCTTTATCTGAAAATTTTTAATTTAATGTGAGGAGTCTAACTTGTGTTTGGCAGTTAATTTTCTTGTAGAAGTTTTACCAAAACAACCGTTAGAGAAATGGAAATGTGGTGCGATACATTTTGCTGGGTGTTTCTTTGCCTACAATTTTTTTCGAAAAAATGAAATGAAAAACTAAATACCTAAACAATGCAATGCAAATATGTTGATTTATAACATTGATACTGCTAATATGGTGGATTACTTGAAAGTTGATACTGTTAATATGGTGGATTACTTTCAAGACTTGAACAGATTTGGATTTACTAAGTTATTTCTAATGTGCGTAATATGCATAGTTTACGAAAGGGTTGTCTCTTTCCCTGAAACATTCTGGTCCCCATTTTTTGTTCTGTTTCTGTTTTCTGTTTCCCATTTCTTGTCTTTGGTAACATCGGAAAATTATAAGTTCAAAATAATATGAAATAGCTGATAGGTTTGACGTTGAAAATTTATTTTATGCTACTGAGCTTGTGATGATGCTCCCAAAATGGTTTCAGGTACCCGACAGTGAATTATATTATAGTTTAAATGCGACCATTGTAGGTCTGGCAATCAGTTCTAAAAACTGCGGAAAGACACTTTCAGACCTTTCTCAGCCCATTTGTGTTGGACTTGGTAAGTTTTGAACCCTTCCAAACTTAGTATTTTGGGTCGTTTTCCTTATTTTTCAGCATAATGTCTGAGTTCATGACCGTTTATCTGTGTGATCTGATCACTCCTGCAATAGCTGCTATTATCTAATATTATTCCTGTTGTAAATCCATTCATTTTTGTGAAGTGGAAAAATATGAAGTGGTCATACAGGGGAAGTGGTCCTATTTATGTTATGACTGATGAGGATAATTCATTGTATGTGTAGCTGCACTAATAGGGCTCTAATGTAAATTGGGTGTTTTTAGGTGGTTTGAGCAATTTATGAAGTCCAATGTTAAGTGCCCTAATCTGGCTGTCAAATGTTTGTGTAAAAGTATTGATTTTGTACGCAAATGAAGATGCCTCAAGTCTGATATAAAAAGGTTGCTTGGGAGGAGTGGAAGCAGGAAGCAGGAGTGAGGAGTGATATTTTCAAAAGCTCCTGGGTCGGGAGCGAATGAGGAGCGAATTTTATATAATATATATTTTTATATATTTTGATGCATATATGTCAACAAAACCATGTCCACAATTTACAAGTTTTCATTTATATAGCATGTAAGGGTGCACATAACCAAAATAGCATCGAGTGCAATCCATCTCTGAACCGAAAATACATCAACAAACAGGCTCTAGATGGCCTCTAGCATCCAAAAAAATCATGCTACAACAAATACCTACATATCATCAAAATCATTGCCTATCTTGGGATCTTTGTCATTAATATCACCCTCTAAGCATTAACATAAGATAGAAAAAACATAGCATGTCAAGTCAAGATTTTGTTTGAGTGATAGGTACATTTTTAGTAGGGCCATGATAGAGAAGTTCGACAAGAAATGTCACTAATATCAAGGTACATAGAGGGATTGGTGCTCTTAATTAAATACGAGTTCCATACCCTAGTACCTGACAAAATCCCGATGGAAACATTGCAATCCCCCCAATTCTGAAATCCTGAAAAACTGATAAGTTTGTTGGATTTTGAGTGAGATCTAAAATTCTACATTCTCCATATGAAATCCAATGAGGTCGGAACCACTCTCAAACATCCTGAGTTATTTCATGGTAATGTTAAAAATTTAAGTAAAAAGATGAAATTGAAAGTTAAAGGAGAATTGCATATCAATACTAGGGCCATAGGCTTGATCATTAGGCCGCCCCACTAAAAAATTCTTGTTTCTTTGAAAAATTTTTGCGTTTGGAAGGTGTTTGCAATTTTTTTTTGTTAAAAAAGCTAGGGAGAAATTTTTTTTTAGGGAGCGCGCTACTAGGGTCGCTCCAGATGAGTGCACTTCAGGAGCGAATTCAAGGAGGGGGGGACTACCCCTCACCCCTGTGATATACATATGTAAACTACAATACATAACTAGACATGAGGAAAATAAGATATGCAACTTGGTCATCTGTATCTTGCTTTCATAAACATGGATGACATAATCCATTTTTTGAACATATATGGCTACTCCCCATTTCTCATTTAGTTGCAATATTGTGGTTGAACGATGGACTCATTTCTTCAAATCATTTTGTTTGGGTTTTGACAATTGCATTTCTAGCTGAAAGGGGTCATGCTTCAGTGATGAAGACATCAACATGCCAAGCCACCCACCAATGGTTCAATCCCTCAGAGGAACAAATGACTAGTTGGGGCTAGTTGCAGTTGCATCCCTGTGTTGCAACTTGCGGGAGCATAGGCAAAACAAAAGTGCTTATGTTCAGTGGCTCACCCCTCGAGGGCTGTTTTGTACCTACAAGCAGGCCGCTTGTGATGCCCAGTCTCTTTGAACTAGTCGTAATGATTCTCTTTGAGTGTAATGCAAGCACTTACAAAAGACCTTTCTAAGAAAGTGAGCATCGTTGGTCACATAGTTTGTTTTTTATGGATGCCTTGTTGCCCTGTTCTGATTTTCTTTCTTCCATTAGTGTTTGTTAATATATATATTCTATGTATGTAACACAAATACCTCTTTAACAATAAACTTCAAACGTGAAATGTTTATTGATGTTTTCAGGAAGAGGGATGTCTCTCAATGTAATCATGAGTGCAGATATTAATGAAAAAGGAGAAGAAACTAAAAGTAAGTATTCACATCTTTTTCAACATTTTTGGCTGCGATTTTTCCTGGGTTTCTGCGAAGCGATAAAGGGAGGGATTGCTCCCATATCGCTCCTCATCGCTCTGGGAGCGATTCTTAAAAGCGGGGAGCGATACAAGAGCAGTCTTGTTAGTTTTTGTAGCATCAGATGGTGTTCTAGTCTCGAAAATTGTTAGAGAGGCTAAGAAACACTAGGACTCCATAACCCAAAAAAGGTTTCAGGAAAATCCACCTAAAAACGCCTTAATTAGGTTAATCGATAATTAAAATTTTCCTAAGTTTAACTTAGGGAAAATGATTAATTAATAGGAATTAATTAAGGAAAGTGAGATTTCTCTAGATACTCACACGGATCGACTAGGAAATAATCTCAATCGTTGATTAAGATTTAATCTTGGCTGTTGGAGTCCCATAGTGAGATTATAAGAAGAAGTCAATGGGTAGATGGAGGAACACACTTGAGATCGGTTGCCTTGGGTAGTTTGATTTTCCAGAGAGCAACAATTGTTGCCAGAAGAGTTCAAGCTAGAGTAAGGAAGAAAAGGCAGAGAGGGGAAGAGACAATGAGTTTGGAGGAAGTTTTCCAGATCAGGAGAGTAGCTTGTAGAGGGGTAGAGATAGCCATAGAGAGGCTGACGGAGGGGCTGCGCAAAAATATCTAGAGGGCAATTCGATTTTGTTGGAGAGAAGCTTGTTTTCAGTTCTACAGGTTGGGAAGATTTCCCAGAGTGATCGAGAGACAGTTTATCAGTCAAAAACAGACAGGACGACTTGAGGAGTAGCTATTCATGCAGTGAGTATTCTAGTTCTGCACTAGAGTGACGCAGGGTCTCTACAGACCAGTTTGGACGACTCACTTGGAACTGGCAACCAGAGCCTGGAATGCTTGTGGGGGCGAGAAAAATTCCTGACAATATTTTTGCCAGTATTTTACTCTGTAGGATTACAAGATTTTGGCATCTAGTTGTACTCGAAATTTCTCACTGTTGCTTAATAATAAAAACCCTTAGCTGCTGCGCTAGTTTTCCCACATTGGGTTTTTCTGGGGACTTTTGTCCAAAAATAATGGTGTTATATTTTTGTGTGTGTGTGCCAGTATTTCCAACATTTCTAGTTTATCTTCTGCAATATTTTTATTTGTAAAGATTGTAGTGTGATTAATTTGTTATTGTCATAGCAATAAACTTCTAAATTAATTAACAGTTAGAAGAATTAATTCTAGTTGTTGCAATAGAATTTCAGTAGTTGAAAATTTCATATGGTATCAAAGCGAATTTGATCAGACAGGAAGCTCAAAAGCGAAAGGAAGAAATCATCCAGATTCAAAGGGAGTCTGGCAACTCGATTTCTAGATTTAGCAGAGGCTAGATGGGCAGTTCAAATTGTTGGTCAGATGGTTCAATTTTTCTAGTGTAGGTGGAAAGAAACTTCGTAGAGCCCAATAGCAGTGCCAGCAGGCAGTAGTGAAACCGAGAAGTAATTCCGGTGAAGCAAATCAACATTTTTGCTAAGCAGATTTCTTGTCTAAGTGTAGAAAGGTTTTGTTGCAAATTTGCTAGAGCATAATCAGCGTTGGGTGGAAGAGAAAGTGTAGACATAGAGAGAATTTCTCTCAGAGGGTTTCTAGCTATAGAAACCCAATGTTCAGTTGCAGCCAGCAATAACAGCAGACTATTTTTCTCACTCCAGAAGGGAGTACGAGTAGCAGAGCTAGTAGCGGCGCAGGAGAAAGAGGGAGATTTCTGTTTCAGTTCGAGTTTTTGAAGAGATGGCCATAGTTAGGTTGAGAGATCAAGACAGATTGGACGATGCCTCCAACTATGTCATTTGGAAGGCTAGGATGCCCTTTCACCTTGATGAGCATGGTCTGAAGACCAATGTAGAGAACGTTGTGGCAGAACCTACTAATGCAGATTAGCTAAAGGAATTCAAGAAGGAGATGACCAAGACGAAGTGGATGATCCTGGATGGAGTCCGAGACCATATAGTCTCGCATATATCAGCCAAGAATACGACCAAGGAGATGTGGGATGCTCTCGCACAGCTATACCAGAATGCTTCCAAGCAACAAAATACGTTCTTGAAAGGGAAGCTGAGGAACATTAAGATGCATAAGGGTGAAGGCATTGATCCCTTTCTCACCAGAATTTAGGAAATCCGAGATCAACTTGCAGGCATTGGGGAAGCGCCTCAGGATACAAAGCTTGTGTGTTTGGCCCTGAACTGTGTCTCAGAGGATTGGGAAATTTTTGTCTAAGGCATTTTGGGACAATATACTCTACCTAGGTGGGACAGGATGTGGTCAAATTTGCAGCAGGAGGAGATGTGGCGAGCACTAGTGAATACCTCTATTAGTGGAAGCAACAATAAGGGATTGAAAGGTGAGAAGGAGGAAGATAATGTGGCCCTTGCATCAAAGGGTCCCAATCAGGGACATGTTTACAAGGGGAGAAGAAGAAAAAGAAGGACCTATCTAAGGTCAAGTGCTTTTGTTGTGGCGAGTTTGGCCACTACATTACTCAGTGTCCTCAAAGGAAGAAGGACAAGCAAAAGAAGTAGGACCAAGCGACAACATCCACAGAGATAGACAGGTTGTTCTCGATGTTGGAGGATGAATTTTCCATGTTTGCAACTATACCTCCAGGAGTGATGTGGGGCGATATGGAGCTATAGTCCTAGAGTTGCATAGAGGTTGGGCAAGGTCCATTAAGGTGTCTTCCTCGTGGATGATTACCTTGCTATAGGGTCCCACAATATTTAGTAGCAGGATGGATCAATGTCAATTGATGCAGTCAGATTCTGGAGTGACAATTGCAGACTAGTAGTAGTCAGTTGCTGAGGAGCGCATAGCAGTGTTGACAGCAAAGAAGGAGGCTCAGTGCAGAGTCAGCAACAACGAAGATTCTTTAGTGGACAGTGCAGTGGCTAGTAGCAGTCAGATGCTCAGGAGACAGATGCAACACAAAGATACAGTTGATTTAGTATTTTGAATGCTTCTCAGTTGCAGTAGTTGTAGTAGTAACAACAACAAATGAGAGGGAGTTGCAGTACAGATGCAAAGTTGGTAGCAGCATAGTAGTGTCAGTAGCAGCACAGTTGGAGCATCAGAGTTTTGTAGTAGTTGGTGGGCAGTCACAGTAGCCAGACATCAGTAGCGTATGAAGCAGCATGGAAAAAGTCTGCAAAAAATCGGGATTAAATCCTAAAATTGCGATTTTTTCAACAAAACGATTTAATCCTCCAACTTTTTGCAGACTTTTTTCAGAAACAAAAAAATCGCGATTTATTCATTATATGTCCGATTTTATCGGGAGTCGACTGATAAAGTCGACCATCTCTGTTGAATGTGGGATATGACAGTGGTGTTTAAGGGCTATCATATAGTGATTTGATAAGCAAAATTACTATGAGTTGCCACTACTGTTAGAGTTGTTATACAATGAATTTGGTAAGGCAAATTTGCTGTGAGGAGGCTGAACAATAAGGCTTTTGGACGACTTGTATTCAGTGTCTTGGAACCAAACCATTGTGGGTTGATGATATACTTTGATGCTGATTGTACAGTGATTTGGTGGTCAAATCCACTTGGGAAGTAGATCTGGTTAGGGATGAGTATATTGTGTATTTTGGAGCAGCAAATACTCAGTGAGCAATTGATGGCAAATGAGGCAAAGGACCTGACAGGTGTCAAGGACAAAAAATGTAGAAAGGATTGTTCTAGAATCTAGATGGGCTACTTCAACAAGTAAGCTATATGTTTGTTCTTGTCTATTTTTCATTGGTTAGATTGCAGATCTGATGTTGCAGACTACAAGCCCTAATGGACCATGGATACTGTAGATGTTAAAAAAAATAAAAATAAATGAATATTTTGTTTTTTTTTTTAATTTTGCCGACTTTTTCAAAAAACTCCCGACTTTAACGAGTTTTTCAACTTTTGGACCCTTGCCAATTTAATCCCGACTTCGACTTTTTCCACATTGGTATGGAGGATGATGTAGAGACAGATTATTGGAGCAGTTCAGCACTAGAACACCTTCTGGCTAAGAGTATTAGTTTTTGTAGCATCTAATGGTGTTCTAGTCTCGATAGTTGTTAGAGAGGCTAAGAAACACTAGGACTCCATAACCCATAAATATTTTCAAGAAAATCCACCTAGAAATTCCTTAATTAAGTTAATTAATCAGTAATGAAATTTTTCCTAAGTCTAACTTAGGGAAAATGATTAATTAACAAGAATTAATTAAAGAAGGTGAAATTTCTCTAGAAAATCGCATGGACCGACTAGGAAATAATCTCAACCATTGATTAAGATTTAATCTTGGCCGTTGGAGTCCCATAGTGAAATTATAAGAAGAAGTCGATGGGTAGATGGAGGAACACACTTGAGATCGATTTCCTTGGGCAATTTGATTTTCTAGAGAGTAGCAGCTGTTGTTGGAAGAGTTCGAGCCAGAGTAAGGAAGTAGAGACAGAGAGGGGTAGAGACAATGAGTCCGGAGGAAGTTTTCCAGATCTAGAAAGTAGCTTGCAGTGGGGCAGGGATAACCATGGAGAGCCTGATGCAGAGGCTACGCAAAAGTCTCTAGAGGGCAATTCGATTTTGCTGGAGAGAACATTGTTTTCAGTTCCAGAGGTTGGGAAGATTTCCCAGTGCTAGAGAGACAATTTCTCAGTTAGTAGCAGACAGGGCGGCTTGAGGAGTCGCTGTTCCAGGCAGTGCGTATTCCAGTTTTGCACTAGAGTGACACAGGGTCTGCGCAGGCTAGGGTGGACAACTCACTTGGAGTTGGCAGTCAGAGCCAAAATTGCTTGTGGGGGTGAGGAAAATTCCTCACAATATTTTTGCCAGTATTTTCTCTATAGGATTGCCACATTTTGGCATCAGTTGTACTCAGAATTTCTCATAGTTACTTAATAATAAAAACCCTTAGTTGTTGCGCTGGTTTTCCCACATTGGGTTTTTCCGGGGACTTTTGTCCAAAAATAACGATGTTATATTTTTGTGTGTGTGCCAGTATTTTCACAATTTCCATTTTATCTTTTGCAATATTTTTATTTGTGAAGATTGCAGTGTATTTAATTTGTTGTTACCGTAGCAATAAATTGCTAAGTTAATTGACAGTTAGAAGAATTAATTCCAGTTGTTGCAATATAATTTTAGTAGTGAAATTTTCACAGGTTGCTCCCTTTAAAAATTTTTGCTCCCATCTCATGAGAAATGGGAGGGCAAAAACAATAAATGAGGGGCGACTTTTTGGAGGGAAATGGGAGGGAAAAAATAATAAAAGGACTCCATCCCCTCCCTCATATCATCATTTCATGTGTGATTAAGATTGAGAGGGTTTGAGCTTGAGGAGCTTGTGGCAAATTGTTGGAGCTTGAGAGCTTGGGAGATTGTTGGAGAACCAAAGGGAGATTGTTGGAGAGTCAAAGAGGTAGGGTTTAATCCCTTTTTTTCCATGTAGTGTTTGTGTAAAAATACGTTGAATGAATCTAGAGTCTACATGTTCTTTTTCTCTTCTCCTATTCTATCCCATGCCTCCCTCATTTTATTGCAGGCAATAATCTCAACCTTCAACAAGCATGATGGCTATATGGCTTAACCTTATCTTGTTGGTTCCATTTTTTGCTATGATGATATTGTTGGGAAGTAGAAGAAGAAGTGATGGAGATGATGAAGAAGTGGGTAGTGGTGGAGGATACCTTTGAGAAGAGGAGGAGTACCAAGAGGAAGAGGAGGAGGAGGATAATGGGAGTGAAGATGATGGAAAGAAAACCAGGGTAGACCAAACACCCTTGTGGAAATATGTTACAAGGCTTGGAGGAGGGAAAGGGGGCAGAACCACTAAATTTGTATGCCCCCATTGCAAATCTACTTACTTAGGTTCATATACATGTGCCAGAAAGCATCTGTGAGAAAATGGCATGGTATGAGAATAAATAAATAGGAATCAAAACTTGTGCAAATGTGTCAATGCAACAGAGAACCAAATATATAAGGGAAGGAGTGTTGAAGGATGTAACTAGTTTTGGCCTTCATAATTGTATCTCTTTGTATTTTATGTAAAAAGCAAAAAAAAAGAAAAAAAAGAGAGAGAAAAATTATTTTCAAAGTAGGGTTTCATGCTTAAAAAATATTTAGATAAGCATGTTCTTCATGCTTCTAGGATTTGTTGAGTCAAAGAGTCAAAGTCCTATTTGGACCTATTGTAAAGAAAAAGAGTAACGAATTTTTAATATGTAATTTTTGTGTCAAAAACCCCTCTAAATTCCAAGTCGGCCCTGCCCCAATGGACAAGTTTGTTCGTACCTCTTTGGACAATATAAATAGAAGATGATATGAGCTCATTTGGACACACACTTGGATGTATTTTTGATCTGAAATTTGGCAGAAGAAGAGAGATGAAGTAGAGGGACAAAGCATGCAATGGAAGAAGAGTTTCTTCTTGAGATGGAATATGTGGAAATTCTGCCTTGGTACTTCTCTTGTTGCTGATATCTTGATGATGAGTTTGTTGAGTAGAATGGAAGGTTTGACTTGGCATTTAGAGGTGGAAGTTTTTTTGTGGTCATGGGTCTTGGATGTCTCACTTTCATCTGATTTATAAGAAGAGATTTTGACTAGGTTTTCCCCTAGGAGAGGGGTTTTTCCCTGGCTGAGAGCCTATATTCTGTGTTCTTTTGTTTATGTGATCTTCATGTTTATGCTATAGTAATTGTTTGATGAAACAAAGAAGAATAAATATTAATAAGAAGCCAACTAATTCACAAGCAGTTACTATGAAAGAGAAATCTAATGTAAAATTGATAAACCTCCCGATTTCTCAACATGGTATCAAAGCTAAGGTTGAAGGATGGTTGTTTGAAGATCATGTTTTGTTGGCAGCATACCTAACGTTTGAGGAATATGGAGGTTCGAAGCTTACTCCTTGCATGAATTTTGAAAAATGCTCATTCAAATTTCGGTGGTTCTATTCTTTTGTGGTTTGGACAAGTGTAACAGTTGAACAACTTGCATAACAAAAAGCGTTGAAATCTGTAACTATGTTCAGTCTTCATAATATTTTATGTACTCTTGATTTTATGTATTTAATGTAAAATAAAAAAGAAAAAATATTATTGTTATTTTTATAGCATGGGTTTCATGCTCAAGTTTAATTTATTCTAGGTCAAAGCACCCATTGTGTGCTTATAGGTTCTTTCATAGAGTCGAGTCATAAGAGTCATTGTCATATGTATTAGACCCTATTGGGCATTTTGTAACAAGTCAAGAGAATTTATTTTGAGTGAAAGGTGTCAAAATACCCCTCCAAGACCAAGTCAACCTAGCAGTGAAGAAGTTGGCCTAATTAGCGCTATTCGTCCTCCTTGAAAGCCTATATATAAGAGACCATTTGACCTCATTTGGAGACTCACTCATTTATTCGATCAAGGAAGCAAGGACAAGAAGAAAGAAGGCAAGTGAAGGTCTAAAAGGAAGAAGAAAATACAAGTTTTGATTTTTCTCTCTCTTTATCTCTTACACGTGCGAAGGAGGCTAGGGTTTCTGCAGCTACAAGGACAAAAAAACTTGAACTACAAGAAGAGTGACAAAATCTGAAGTAAAGAAGTTGAGTTAATCATGTACAAGCCTTTGATCAAGAAGCAACTCGAGCGAAGGAAGGAGAAATGCTAAAGAGCCCAAAAATCACCCACACATGCAAAGTTGCAGTGAATTACTGGAAGGCCGAAATTGCAGGACTGCAGTGAGGGACGAAGTTTGTTGTTGGGGGTCGAAGTTATGCATTTGGAAGAGATTTGACTTGGTGAAGAGAAGCATATCCTCAAGAAGGTTGACTTAGTCTTGGAAGGGTCTTGGTCTTTAGTTCTAAGGGTCATGGAATTCGACATTTGAAAATTCTATAAGAAGAGGAGATTATTGTGGGTTTTCCTCTCTAGGAGAGGTTTTGGCCTTGGTTTGCAACCTACACCTTGTGTCCATTTGTTTTATTGATCTTCATGTTTTGGTCGCTGTTTTATGATAAGAACACTATAATAATAAGAGAAGAATAAGCTAATAATAAAGAAAAGTAAAAGAATATCACAAGTAGTTATCAAGTTAAAGAGAAATCACTTCAATTGTAGTCCTATTGATTTCTCAACATGGTATCAAAGCTAAGGTTGACAAAGGGCATAATGAAGATCACTACATCCTTGAAGAAGTCATTGAAGTTCTCATTGAAGCAGTTTTCTATGATGACAAAACATCTCAAGCAAGGCATCAAAGCATTTGGGGATCTCTTATTGTCTATCAAGAACTATATGACCAAGACCTTCACTACAAAGGATTTGAATGGACTATTCTTAGCTCTTACAAGTACTTTTGAAGATGACAACATATGGGTAATTGACAATGGAGCTTCTAGACATATGACAGGTGAACATGGACAACTAAAGACCCTATCAAAAGGAATATCTTCTCATTTAGTCGAGCTTGGAGATAAAAATAGCTATGCAATAAGAGGAATTGGATCAACCATGTTGGAGCTAGAATACAAAGGAAATATACATCTGAACAACATTTTATATGTCCCAGGTTTGACGAAAAATCTACTTTCTATTTCTTGTCTAGAAGATAAAGGAGATAGAATTTCTTGTTGAAGGAAAAGTTATGGTATGGAGTAAGGGCTCAAGCATTAATAGTGCAAAAAGCATTCGAATTTGTGAGGGCAGACTCTACAGATTACTTACACCTCTCTCTCAAGACTTGGTTCACCTTGAGTCAATCCATGTGAACTTTGGCATAGAAGGTTTGGACACCTTCATTACAAAATATTACCATCTTTAAACTCAATGGTGAATGGCATGTTAATTTTGAGTTAACATGTTCTTTGCTTAGGTTAGATACTTCATTCAACCATATACCCATTAATCCATTAGCAATCACATTAAACATTATATGACAGTAACGAAAGAACATAAATGATAGATGCTGAAGACAAGCCAAGATAGAAAGACACGAGAATATGGCTCAAGCCAGGGAAAAACCCCAAGATGGGGAAAACCCTTTTGATCAATTCTTATTATTATTATAATCAAATGTTTAACAGAGAAAGAGAGAGGGAGAGTACAATCAATGTCAAGATTGACATGCCAATATGATGACTAGGACTACTGACCATATGCCAAAGAGATAACTCGAACAGAGAAGCTTGGTCCTGATCAATCAATGCGTCCTTGCTGATTATGATGAGCCCAAAACAGTCTAGACCATTAGCACATGCATATATCCCAGATATTATAATAGACCTGTTTAGGCCACATACCAGCCCTAACCTGCAGCAACAAGCCCAGTGGACAACCTCATGACAAGCTCCAAGCTCTTCGTTGATCCTCCATGTGACTGCGGCCTAGACAAAACAACCTTCTATGCCTCTTGACTTCTTTCAACAAGGGTCTGAATCATTTGAGCTACAGAAGGGTTTGCGGCCTAGTCTTGATACCAAATGCTGCCCTAAAATAGTTCTCAACGTGCTTCAACCCATCTAGATTTCCTCCATCAGCCTCGGTCTCTTGCTGCAGGGATACAACTTGCACTATAGAAGTGAAACCTCACTAACTTTACTGCTCAGACCTGCCGCTGCTCCTCTGCTTCAATCTCGAGCCTGTGGGTGAGAGAGTATGCATCAAAACAGACCCTAACACTTTTCCTCCAATCTGCGGCTACCTATGAGATATTTTCGAGCCTCATTCTTGATTCTGAGTGAGGGTGGAGGCACCCCTATTTATACAATCCGGTAGGGGGTCAAGTGTCGTGTCTATTCGCCCTGTTGAGCTAAAACCTGACATAGAGATAAGGATGACCTTGTGTGAGAGAATAAATTTAAGAACCCACTTCCACTTATCCAAATTTGATGATCTTTAAATCGATTTTGGTCCTCTCAGAAGAGAGGAATCTAATGCCATAATTATCTTCTTCAAGGGAGCAGTCCAAAGTGGAATTTGCCCGTAGTTGCCGATTTTAACATGGCATCCCTGAACTAAAGGAGAAGAAATTTGTAAGGGATGTGCATTAGGCAAAACTGTGAAGAAACCTTTTGGAAGTAGTACTACAAGAGCTAAGGAAATTCTGAATCTCATTCGCTCTGATGTTTGTGGTCTTATGGCTACAGAATCCCTAGGAGGTCATCTGTACTATGTAACTTTCATTGATGGCCACTCAAGAAAGACTTGGATTTATCTTCTTAAGTCCAAGGATGAAGTATTTGATAAATTTCAAGAATTCAAGGCAGAAGTAGAGAATCTTACAGAAAAGAAGATAAAAGTGCTAAGATTTGAAAATGGAGGGAAATACACATCAAAAGAACTCATTGCTTTATGTAAGGACGCTGGAATTAAGAGGGAGCTAATAGTTCCATATGACCCTGAACAAAACGGAGTATCAAAAAGAAAGAATCGTAAAATTGAAGAATGTATTAGAGCTATGTTACATGATCAAGACTTACCTCAATTTCTGTGGGGTGAAGCATCCATAACAATAGTCTATATTCAAAACCAAAGTTCTCATAAGATACTTGACAACATGACTCCTGAAGAAGCGTTTACTGGAAGAAAACCATGTGTAGATCATCTCCAAATATTTCGCTGCCCTGTTTACATTCATATTCCAAAAGATAAGAGGAAGAAATTGGATCCTATAAACATGAAGGGCATATTTGTTGGTTATAGTGCCTTGTCAAAGGCATATAGAGTCTACATCAAGGAAGGTCACCGAATTGAAGTAGAGATGTGATATTTGATGAAAACATTGCCTACAAGAAGTTAAAAGATCTCCCTATCAGTTTTGATGATGAAGATGTACCAATATTTGAAGTATGTCTGAGGGAAGTGTTAGACTCCGTCTTGTCAGTCAATGTGAGATTGATTCTTCTTCAAAACCCTGTTTTGAAGAAGAAATCATTAAATGTGGTTTTTTAGAATATGTATCAAATTCTCCAGCTCTTCAAAAGGCAGCAGCTTCCTCAGCTCCTATCTCTGCAAAAGCACAAACAGAAGAAAACAAAACATTATCAGCAATCAGAGGCAAAGCAAGTTACAAGCTATTTGGAGAGGTCTCACTGGAAATCCCAAACAAACTTCATTGTCACAGCTATTGAATCAAATGATTGTGTTAGCGCTGGGAATGCCCTGCGTCTTATTGATCAGAGGAATGTGATCCGAGGTGATTTTGTGCTTGTTAGTAGTGACACTGTGAGTAATATGTCTTTGAGGCAAGAGTTCATATGATTCTATCATGCATTAAGCACGAGACGTGCATCATCCTAGCTGTTTCTCCTGCAAACTCTGATTTGTCAAATTCAGATGCCCTTCAGATGGCAAGAATGGCTGACCCAGATGGATCTCGAACCATCGGTGTGATAACAAAGCTCGATATTATGGACAGGGGAACTGATGCTCGTAACTTCCTTCTTGGAAATGTTGTCCCCCTTCGACTTGGCTATATAGGGATTGTAAATCGCAGTCAAGAGGATATTATTGCAAACAAAAGCATTCGAGATGCACTGGCTTATGAAGAAGAATTTTTCCGCAGTCGGCCAGTGTATCACAGTTTAGCTGATCGATGCGGTGTTCCCCAGTTAGCAAAGAAGTTGAATCAGATTTTAGTACAGCATATCAAGGCAATCTTACCAGAATTGAAAGCTCGAATAAATAGCCAAATGGTTAGTGTTGTGAAGGAACTTTCTTCCTATGGCGAGACCATAGATTCCAAACATTTAATTCAATTATGGATGGTAAAAGTGAAGAGATGGCAACAGCAGAGTTGTATGGAGGCATTATATATTTCAGTCTATTTTTGTTAAGTGCTTAGAGGAAGTTGATCCTTGTGATGATATCACTGATGAAGATATCCGAATGGCTATTCAAAATGCTACTGGCCCAAAAAATGCTTTGTTCGTTCCCGAGGTTCCTTTCGAAGTTCTAGTAAGAAGGCACATTTTTCGTTTATTAGATCCAAGCCTTCAATGTGCTCGTTTTATTTATGATGAGTTGGTAAAGATAGCTCATCAATGTGAAAAAGTCGAGCTACAACGGTTTCCTGCTCTATGTAAGAAGTTGTAGGGATCTTTTTACAGGAAGGTCTGGCTCCTGCGGAGAGTATGAAGGTCTGGCTCATGGAGATGGACTATATCAACTCTTCGCATCCATCATTTATGGGTGGCAGAATTTCCTTTATCAAAGGACAGTTGACTTCATGACATTTCCAAGTTTTATGAAGAATCATTAGATTGAGAGATTCTATGAGTATTTTCAGGCAGATAAGAGCATTCAACGAATACAACTGGCATAATATGCACAATTGTGAAATTGTTAAAGATTTCAAACAGAAAGCGAAGGTGAAAAGTAAAGGACCAAACACCACGAAGACATCGACCACAACAGAAAAATAGGAACCGATCTCCTACTAAGGACTTCAGTTAATGATTCAACAGGATCTGCGCTCCAGTTTGTCGACCATCAGAGGATTTTTAGAGGGACGCTGTTTTATTTTAGAATAGAGGAAATGCTCTTTTCTATTTTTATAACTGCAGGTGAAACAACGCCCCTGTTTTGGGGTCGATTTGTTTTTCCCCTAGCAGCGTTTATTTAATGTATTAAAAAATCATTTGTAAAAGTTAGTGTGAAGAGAGGAGATTTCTGAGAGCTGGTGGAGAAAAACAGAGCTTCTATTGTACAGTTTTGACAGAGATTTTAATAAAAAATGCAGCTCTGACCCCTGAGATTCCTGTGGTATGAAATTTAGCATAAGTTTTCCTTCTGTTTCATATGTAGCCTGTTATGTATTCATTTCATTTCATGATCATTTCCAAATGAACAAATGAAGTGTTAAGGTAGAATTCATAATTTATATGCTCTGCCTTTAAGTTTGTTCATATTTAATGTTTTCTTCTGTTTGACAAGGATTCATCTTCTATGCCCTTGTCAGCTCCTCAGCAGTCTTGCCATTCCATTTAATCTCAATTTGATGTTAAACTTTCTTGCCTACCTTGCCTCAGGAGATAATCTGTGTTTTTGATTACATTTCTCTATTCAAGCTGTTTCTTTGCCCATGCAGCCCAGAAAAACCCCATCATTTTATTAAAAACCCCTTTTTATCAATTTACTAGCCTAAAATCAGTTTCTTTTAAAGTCATCTCAGCCCCTTTTAGAAAACATTTTGCTGAGATAGACTCGGAGAGAGCCCTCTCCTGTCCTCGTAGGGCTAGCTACGAGGCTAAGTGGTTTGATGTTGATGGTGAGGTGGCTCTTGTTACTCAGTTAAGAACACTCAATTCGAGTTAATGAGTTGAAGTTCAATTTGCTTTAGTTGATTCCTAAAAAATAAGAGTCCAACTCAGTTAATTCGTGTTAGGGGCATGAAGTTTGGTTGTGTGCAATGATTCCTAAATTTTAGGAGCCTAGGTTGAGTTAATTTCAGTTGTGTTGGAATTTCTAAGTCTAACTGTTAGAAATCCTTCATGTATTTTATGATTTATTTCTTCCTACTTGTTCTGTTAATGAACAAGTTATTTACCATGTAAATATTGAAAATAAATACAAGTACATGCTCAACACATACAGATCATCAACTGAAGGAAAAACAAGAACACAAGTGACACCGTTATTTTTGGACTAATGTCCTCGGAAAAACCCAATGCGGGAAAACCAGTGCAACTATCTGAGGGTTTTATTATTAAGAAGTTTCAGAATACAATTTGGGTGCCAAAAATGGATCACTCGACAAAGAATGCTCTTGGAAGTAGTACCTTTTAGTCGGAGACAGATATTTTGGCTAAAAACCCTAGATGAATAATCCCACAGCTCTCAGCTCCAATCTGCCCCACGAAATCTCCCAGTGTCTTCGTTTAGGGACTGTGTTAGCCTCTCTGGCCCAGCGTCGGCCCAACTAGCCCTGCGTCAGTCTCTGGAGCCTCTGCGTCACCCATGCTGGCTCTCCTGAGGCACTGCGTAGCTCCTGGCTGCTTCTGCATGGCTTCTGGCTGCCTCTACGTGGCCTCTAGCTGGCTTTGCGTCCAGCTCTCTCGGCTTCTGTGCTGATGCTCCCGTTACCCTCTTTGCCTCTTTGCTTCTGTATTCACTGCCCCTGAGCTGCAACTCTAGTCACTCCTTCGATTTCCTCAGCAAGCCCTGCGCCAAAAAATTGAATTCTTGATCAACTTGGTGTGTTCTCCAAGTGACCCTCAGCCTCCTCTTATACTTTTCTCGTTGACAATTCAACGACCGAGATTAAGTCCCTAATCAATGGCTAAGATTAGATCTGGCTTGATCCATGACTTTTGGACCATTCTAACTCAATTTTATATTAATTCACATTAATATTTTATTTTCCCTAAGTTTAAACTTAGGGGCTCCATTAAAAATATTAATTATTTTAATATCTCCCAAACTGGTTAGATTCTGCCCAAACCATTTCTGGGTATTGGAGATCTCATGTGCTTTAGCCTCTCCACCAATTTTTGTGGCTAGAGCACATCCAATGCTACGCCAAATCAACACTCCCTCTTAGCGAGGACTGTGCTCTAGTAATACTCCTTACTAAGCATCACCTTGATCATCTGGCGTCGGTCCTTGTGCTGATGCTAGGTCTGCTGTCCAACATCCTATGCACTGCTGCATCATGTACTGCTACCCATGGCCCTGCCACTGCCACTGCTGCATCTGTACAACAACTCCCTTTGCATCCGTACTGCTGCCTATGGCCCTGCCACTGCTGCATCTGCATTGTAATCCCTCTCATCATGCTGCATCGTATTGCCCATAACATTGCCACTGCTAACTTCTACACTGGAACTCAGTTACTGAGAAGTAAGTAATTGATCTCCCAACTCTGACATCTCCATCATTTCTGCTTCTTCTCTTTGGGGCTCCTGTATCAAGGTGTAATCCAAGAGGTTGGGTACCTAGAGGATCCTGCCCCTCACCGCCTGTAGTCCATCTAACTACAGCTCAATGTCTCCCCATTTCCTTTCACGAGGTACATGAGCACTCATGGCACAATCATCATCTGTCTCCCCTTCTTTCTCCGCCCTTGCTGGCACAGTCTTGGTCTTAGAGGCCTCTCCCTTGCTTTTCTTCCTCGGACACTGGCTCACATAATGACCCAGTTCCCCACAGTGGAAGCATTTGACCTTAGAGAGGTCCTTCTTCTTCCGCTTCCCCTACTTTCCCTCAGATGCTAGGGCAACATCCTCCTCTTCCTCCTTCTTGATTCTCACCTCCTTATCGCTGCTTCTTGCCTTGGTTAGCGTTCTGATCTCTTCTTGACGAAGAGCCGTCCACAGTTCCTCCCAATTTGGAAGGGTCGATATGCCTAGTATGCTCTGGACAAATACCTCCCAGACCTCTGAGACTGCGTTCAATGTGGTCCTTACCATTAATTCATGATCCGACGTGGCCCCTGTGGAAGCCAGCTGATCTCGGATCTCCTTCAATCGACCGAGGAAGATGTCGATTTGTTCTCCTTTTTGTATTTGATATGACCGCAGTTGGTTTTCTAGTAGCATCTTCCTCTGCACGGAAGTATGCTGATACAATTTCATCAGGGCCTCCCACATTGCTTTTTCCGTGTCCTTTTCAACAATATGTGGTACTACATAGTCCTTGACCTCGTTAAGGATGATATTCTTGGCCCTCACCATTGCCTCCTCGTACTTATCATTCTCAGTCAGGCAACTGGGATCGCTATCGTTTCCAAGACGAAGTCCTTGAGACGATTCCTGTCTAGAACGGACAAGATCCTGACTTTCCACATTACAAAGTTTGAGGCTCCGTCCAGTCAGTTCTGATCTCTTACCCCGTTCACTGCCATCTCGTTGCTCCTCTTTCGACACTTTCGAGTCTCTCTACTTCCCTCCTAGAAGTTCTCGGTGTGACTCCCTCTGAGCCTCAATTTCCCTCCTGGAAACTCTTCTGTCAATGTCGAGATGCCGCCACTCCGATCGTTCGTGCAGCAGCACCACTGATCCGGATTTCTTGGTTAGAAATCCTCGGTAGCAACTCCCTCCTCCTTGGTCTTTCCTTGTTAGGTATTGTTCTGTCCACAGTACCCCACTAGCTTCACTCTGCAACTTCTGCACAGCCTCCTATGCCCCAACAAATTGAAGGTTAGAGCCTGTAGACTCTGCAGAATCTCAACACCAGCAAAATCTGCACCTCCTGGCCACGGGCGTCAATCCTTCCTGACTGAGAAAGATGACCAAGCACTGCTGCGCTGATCCTTCTTCTAGCTCAAACTTCATGACGTAGGCACTGCGTTACTCCTTCTTTGCTGCTTTTCCGCTAGGAACAACTTCTGTCACCCGGGACAACTGTTTTTGTTGCTGCTGCTCTGCTCGGCTGATGCCCCCACTTCCCCTGTGATCTGCAACCAAACTCTGATACCATGTTGGAATTTCTAAGTCTAACTATTAGAAATCCTTTATGTACATTCTGATTTATTTCTTCCTACTTGTTCTATTAATTAACAAGTTATTTACCATGTAAATACTGAAAATAAATACAAGTACATGCTCAACACATACAGATCATCAATTGAAGGAAAAACAAGAACACAAGTGACACCGTTATTTTTGGACTAATGTCCTCGTAAAAACCCCAATGCGGGAAAACCGGTGCAGCTATCTAAGGGTTTTATTATTAAGCAGTTTTAGAATACAATCTGGGTGCCAGAAATGGCTCACCCAACAGAGAATGCTCTCAGCAGTAGTACCTCTCGGTCGGAGATGGATATTCCGGCTGAAAACCCCAGATGAACAATCCCACAACTCTCAACTCCAATCTGCTCCACGAAATCTCCCAGCGTCTGCCTTTAGGGACTGTGTCAGCCTCTGGAGTCTCTGCGTCACCCACGCTGGCTCTTCTTAGGCACTGCATAGCTCCTGGTTGCCTTTGCGTGGCTTCTGGCTGCCTCTACGTGGCCTCTAGTTGGGTCTACGTCCCTCTCTCTCGGCTTCTGCACTGATGCTCCCGATACCCTCTCTACCTCTCTGCTTCTGTATTCGCTGACCCTTAGCTGCAACTCTGATCACTCCTTCGATTTCCTCAGCAAGCCCTGCCCCAGAAAATCGAATTCTTGATCAACTCGGTGTGTTTTCCAAATGACCCTCAAGACTCCTCTTATGCTTTTCTTGTTGACAATTCAATGACTGAGATTAAGTCCTTAGTCAAAGACTAAGATTAGATCTGGCTTGATCCATGACTTTTGGACCATTCTAGCTCAGTGTTATATTAATTCACATTAATATTTTATTTTCCCTAAGTTTAGACTTAGAGACTCCATTAAAAATATTAATTATTTTAATATCTCCTAAATTGGTTAGATTCTGCCCAAACCATTTCTGGGTATTGGAGATCTCATGTGCTTTAGCCTCTCCACCAATTTTCGTGGCTATAGCAAATCTGATGCTACCCCAAATCAACAAGTTGTAGCTATTTAATTAAATTAAATTGAGTTATGGTCAGTTAAAATAGTTCTAATTGGTGGAGCAACTAGTGGAAGGTCAAGTTGTGGAACCGAAACTTCAACCACACTCATTAATCATCCAAATAACTGATCAATCGGCCTAAATTAACTCATGCATGCAAAGAATTCGAGTTACCTAGTTGAGATGGAGATTCCAAGGCAGTGTACTATTAATTGTAGACTATTACCATGTGTATAGGTAGTGCATGCAGTCTGAGAAAGGACCTAAAGGAATTGCGCAATCCAGATTAGGGAATTTCCTAATTAATAGGGGCCAAATTCCTCAAGGAACAACGCAAGGAAATAGGAGCTTGGAGGGCTTGAAAATTGGCTAAGTGTTGGCCAGACTTAGTCAGTGAGGTAGAGGGATAGACTATACACTTGCAGGGTGTGCTTAGGCTTGAGAAAGCATATTTATTTCATCTCTATTCTTTGATTAATGCAATACAGATAGGACGTGGTTTTGAGTAGTTGCTTTCCCCTAGATAAATCTATGTGCATGTGTGATGTTTCCTTTTGCATGTCTATGATTTGTATTCTAAATGGTGAATAAACTTTCACAGATCAGTGGAGTAGATTCGAGTCTTGTGATTTAGTAAATTTCATGAGGAGTTCTGAATATACACATTAATTTCTATATGGTATCAGAGCGGGATTCACATTAGAGCAGAGATTTCGAAGTTGTCATTGCAGCATGATCAGATTTGCAGGATCAATTCTTCAATGCTAGAAGGATGCCTTCCTATGGACTAAGACTCGAGTATGCCCTTGAGGGAAGCTAAAATTATGTTGCTTGGAAGGACAGCATGGAGGCAGTGTTGGAAGATAATGGATTGAAGGAATTCAATGAGAATGACATCTGAAAACTAGTAACAAATGATGCTCAAGATCTAGCAGAATGGAAGAATTGTGTAGCCAAGGCAAGGAGAATCATATTGGAGGGAGTACGAGACCATATTGTCTCAAATCTCCACGGGAAAGAGACTCCATATGCAATGTGGCAAGCATTGACAATTTGGTTCCGGAATAGCGCTGAACACAGGAAGACGACACTGGAGGATAAACTTTGAAATTTCAAGATGCAGAAGAGCGAGACTATTCCGCAGTACTTGAGCAAGTTCACACAATGTAGTGATGAACTTGGTCAAGTTGGTGTTACAGTCGCAAAAGATGATTTGGTAAGCCTGGCCCTTCTAGGCCTTCCCAAGAGCTGGCACAACTACCAAGATTCGGTGAATGGGAGGGAGAAACTACCAAATTGGGAGCGCTTATGGTCCGACTTGGTACAGGAGGAAATAAGGCAGAATACTAGAGATGGGACCTCATCCAAAGAAGAGGAAGAGGAATTTGCATTAGTTAACAAAGGAATGAAGGCCAAGGGAAAGAATTCCTAAGGAGAGGCTGATTCTAGTCAAGGGGGCAAGAAGAAAGACTTGTCCAAAATCAAGTGTTTTAGTTGTCATGAATTTGGGCACTATGCCATGAAGTGTCCACACAAGAAGGCAAGCAAGAAGGAGCCTGTAATAGTAGCAGTTGGTTAAGATTTGGCTTCATAGTTCGAGCTTGACTTTACTCTCATTGCATGCATGGCCAACACAATGATGGGGAGCGTGTGGTACTTGGATAGCGATGCCTCATTCCACATAACGGGGAATAGAGAATTTTTCAGTGACTTGGAGGAGAAAGATCTCTAGATGAACATTGAGTTTAGAGACGACGGAAGGTATATCGCGACCGGGGTTGGTACAATCACCTTTCAGAGGGAGTCAAGCTCCCCTCTCAGACTCAAGGATGTGATGTTTGTTTTGAGTCTAAAGAAAAATCTTATCTCTATTGCAGTTTTGGAAGATCGTGGTTACGATGTGATCTTCAGCAAAGGGAAAGCATTCCTGAGACACAACCACGGGAGAGGTGAAGTAGATCGGGGTTCGAGTCAAGAACGTATATGCACTTGAGGTAGAAGATGCATGCAAAGCCTTGAGGAGCGACGCAGAGGCTAGAGATATGGTGGTTGAGAGGGAGCATGTTAGACCTCTCAACATGCAGCCTTAGAAGAAGCTTCAGGAAGTAGTGGAGCAACCATAAATGGAGAGGCAATGAGGAGGAAGTGTGCAAATGGTAAAGGGACAATGCGAGCCAAGTGGGCAGAGGGAGCACACGCAGCTATACCTCCAGGAGCGAGGTGGAGCGATGTAGATCCTTAGTCCAAGAGTTGCAAAATTTGGGTAGGGCCCATTGGGGCGTTCTCCTCATGGATTATTACCTTGCTACAGGGCCTCGCAATATTCAGTAGCAGGAGGATCAATGTCAGTCAGATATTGAGGAGTGCAAAGGAGTGTTGATAATAGAGTAGGTGGCTCAGTAGTAGAGTCAACAACAACACAGTTTTCCTAGTAGATAGTTGCAGACACAGTTGATTCAGTTTGTTTTTTTTGGATGCTTCTCAGTTGCAAATGTTGTTGTAGTAGCAACAACATTGAGAGGTGTTGCATGCAGTACATTCCATAAGTGCAGGATAGGGTTGGTTAATAAATCCCTTTATGTTAATTTTAGCTCTGTTCTATGCTAGAGCAAGTTATTTCAATTTTCACAGTTAGCTCAATATCTTTTCCAGATTAGCAATCACATCAGCATTAAAGTAAACTGCAAATAGAACATAAATATAAATTGCAGAAGACAAGCCAAGACAAGAGGACACAAGATGTGGCGCTACCCAGGGACAAACCCCAATGCGGGGAAACCCTTGATCAATTCTTCTTATATGGTCTTGAATAGTTCAGCGGAGAGAGAGAGATGGTATATTTACAACAGAAGTCAACACTTTGACTTATCTAGATAAGAGCATAGATCATCTCTAAGAAGATGATACATGAGATCAGTTGAAGACATGCTGCTTCAACTGATTCTCCAAGGTGACGCCTTCACCCATCGTTGTGTTGCATTTCGTCATCATGTTGCACCTCACCGTGCTACACCATGTTGTACCCATCATCACTATGCTGCATCTCATCATGCGTCATTAATTATGACTGTACCCATCACTGTACTGCATCATGTGCCATTGCTGCACCATGTTGCCATACTGACCTATGTGCTGGCTGCACCTTGCTTGCTTGCTATCCCTTGCTTGCTTGCTATCCCTTGCTTGCTTGTTGTCCCTAGCATGCTTGTTGTCCTTAGCATGCTTGCTGTTGCATGCTAGCTGTACTTGCTGCATTAAGTGTCATGCTACTGTCCCAATGTTAATTTGCTGTCCCTTGCATGTTGCTATACCAATACATGGTTGTTGCACTACGTATCATGCTGCTGTCCCAATACTAGTTTGTTGTCCCTTGCATGCTGCTGTACCAATACATGTTTGTTGCACTAAGTATCATGCTGCTGTCCCAATACTAGTTTACTGTCCCTTGCATGTTGTTGTACCAATACATGCTTGCTGCACTAAGTATCATGCTGTTGCCCCAATACTTGTTTGTTGTCGTTTGCATGCTGCTATACCAATACATGCTTGCTGCACTAAGTATCATGCTGCTGTCCCAATACTTGCAGCACCATGAACTTGCTATATCATACTGCTGCACCTCACCATTGTGCTGCACCTCATTATGCTATGATACACTTCATTGCTGTACCCATTATGCTGCAGAATTCATCAACATGCTGCTATAATATATCATCATCATGTTGCTTCCAACATCATGCTGCTTCCAACATCATGCTGCTTCAATGTATCATAATCACTATTTTGGGGCTTCTCTATTTGCTGCATTGCTGGACTGGTTAGGGCATTCTAACAACAGTCCTAACAGCCTTCAAAATGTAGCCAGAATAGCCCTCCACAACTGCGGCTTGCTACAACAAGTTGTCCCTTTTCTGCGGCCCTCTTCAACAGCTCCTCGACCTCCTGGAATAGCCTCCTAACTCCACGTTGTTCTCTTCTAGGCTTGCTGCAGCTAGGGTATATCCATACCACCCTTAGGACAACGTATAGGCTTGTCCATAGGGCAGCGTAGGGCCTCTCCATAGGGCTTCGTTAGGGCAGCGTAGGGCTTCTCCTTAGGGCTTCGTTAGGTCCTCTCCATAGGGTTGTGTTAGGGCCTCTCCATAGTGCTGTGTTAGGGAAGCGTAGGGCTTCTCCATAGGGCTGCGTTAGGGAAGCGTAGGGTTTCTCCATAGGGCTATGTTAGGGCCTTTCCATAGGGCTGCGATAGGGCAGCATAGGGCTTCTCCATAGGGCTGCGTTAGGGCCTAGGGCACTCCCTCTAGATAAGGGCAGCGTTATCCCTTAGGATCTCTCCTCCTACTAAAACCCAAAGACAAGTAAAGAGGAAGAGATCCCAAGTGTGTTGAAATGACTTTGAAGGCCACCTCCATTTATACTAAAACGTTGAGCACAAGTGGGGTTTATTTGGTTGTTGGCCGACCTTGACGAATTGTCCCATAACACTAATAAATTCATATCTCCATGAATACTTATCGAAATCGGATGATCTTTAGATCAATCCTACACTTCTAAGTTCTCGATAAGAGGGATCCAAGAAAAATATCAGCTTCCATTAATAAGATGACCCACATGGAGTTTGGCCCTAGTTGCCAATTTTAACACTCCCTCTCAACTAGGGAGAACAACATCTGCTGATCGATATGTCCAATTGTACTATCTCTGCCATCAGTGCCCTGCATTGCTCTGTTGAGCTATGCTCTGCTCCACTCTACTAAGCTCTGCTCTGCTCTGCTGAACCATGAAGAAGAAGAATTGATTGAGAATGTCTCATACCATTCTCTAATGACCCGAAGTCAGGTTCATGTGAAGAGAGTGTCTCAAACCACTCATACTGATCCCAGATCAATGGAGGTCATCCTAGCATAGGGAGTACAATAGATACAACGATGCGTCGATCGATAGTACTACTAATGGTCCCTAACCCCATTTCCCTATTCATTGATCAGATGAGAGGTACTTCCCATGAGTCGCAGACTGCATGGGTAGGATGCCTTGACAGGAGAACTAATCATCCTGTCCCACAGGAGTACTAATCATCTTGTCCCAAAGTCGCCTCGGGGTATCACAGGGGAAGGCTGAGCCATTCACCCTGTACATAGCGCACCATTAGGGGAGGGTGAGTCACCCTATGGTCATGTGTTGCTCTAGTAAGTACCCCAAGCCCCCCAGAGCTCCCAGAGCTCAATGCATGCAACATGCAAGACCCTTATAAGAAGGTCTCTCAATGACTCCAAGTTGTTCGGGAAAGTCACAAAGTTGACCTTTCCCCGGGGCCTTGGCAAAATGTGTGCGACTGGTACATCAGTCTCAATGCGATGGAGCCTCCTCGCTCATCGACTTACCATATTCAAGATAAGGTAGTATATGATGTCTATCTGTTGGAGCAATCATTGAATACGGGATTCCTCAACAATTGAATCCCCCCTGGTTGTCACAGAGAATCACAGTGGTATTCATCATGTGTACAAACAGCTCACTGAAGAGCTTCCACAACCAGGCAGCTTCACACGAGATCATACTCGTAGCTATGTATTCGTTCTCGGCGGTGCTTATAGCAACTCACTTCCACTTCCTGTTCATCCATGATATCGAAGCAGAATCCAAAGAGAACTAGCACTGAGAAGTGCTCTAGTGATCCTCCACACTGCCTGCCCAGTCAGCATTCGAATAATCATGCAGCTTCATATTTTCGGCAGTGTATCTCAATCCATGAGAGATTGTGCCCTGAAGATATCTTAGAAGATTCTTGGCACCAATCCAGTGAGGCTCAACCAAATATGAGCTCACCATGCTAACTGCAAAACATATATCCGGACGGAAGTTCACCAAGAACATCAATGCAAATGAGTTTATGAAACTCAGAGGCATTTCCCAAATCTGGTCCGACATCATCACCATATAACTTCTGAAAGTTAAGATCCTCGAGGTAGTCACGGGCTTGCAGTTTACCATTCCACATCCGGAATCCAACTCCCTCTTACTTTTGCAAGTGAGAGGGTCTGCACCTATTAGAAATAGGTCGTTCTTAGAAGGTGTCAGTATGAGAGGTCTATCATCCACAACCTTCAAACAATGGTTTGGATCGGCTTCACTCTTAGTGAATCTCAGCTTCATCTGACAGCTATCAATCCTCTCATATCAAACCCGGGGTGATTTGCTTCAAGCCATAAAGGGCTTTCTTCCACCTGCATACATGAGATTCCTGATGAATCTCAAACCCCTCGGGTTGTTCCAAGCCTGTGAACCTGCTACATGAGGGGAATGGTCCCCTTGTAAGATTTTCCTTCGGTACATCTCAAACATGTACCTTCATGCTCCTTTTGAATTCAGGCATCCCAGTCACCATCTGACTCGCATCGGGTAGGGCCCCATAATAGACCTTCAGTGCTATAAATGAGATGTGTCAAATGACATGGTCCCCAATGGACCATCCTTTTCATCGATGAATGCCACCCTGAAACTTTTCACTTCCATTGCCGAAATGGACACCAGGTTCTTCTTGCAATCAGGTACATAAGAGAGATTCTGTAAATGAATCGAATTACCCTCATTCAATTGAGGAGTAACACCTTTTCCGGGATAGGTGGCATCGGCTCCAAGTATAATCCCACAAATGTTTCCATCTCTACCAAAGTAGAGAGAGAGCAACCTTCTATTTGATGGAGTGCCTTGAAGCACTACAATCAATAAGCCAGATTCCCAGAGAATCTGAAGGAGAGGGCCAATACAAGATAACTCTTCTTTATCTTATCAGAAAAAACATTTGATTCTTCATACCCGGGGTTCCTTGCTTTCTTGAAGAGTTAGCCATTTCCTTGATAATTTACACTGTCATTCCTCTGATCATTGAAGATGTCCCTGGAATGATTGTTATCATCATCAAGTGATGTGTCCCTGCCATTCAGACACTCCTTCGCATAATGGCCGAACTTATTTCAACCAAGGCCTCTGCCTTTCCTTAGATCCAGACTTCCCATTGAATTGATCTTCAGGTAGGCCATCAGAAACTTCCGCTGCGCTATTTTGATAATATTCTTTGCTTCGACTTCAACCTTGGTGAATTAGAAGAGGGATGAGGAATCCATTGATCCTTTTGTCCTTTCCCAACTGTCTTTGGTGATTGCTCTTTCACTCTTGGTTGGGCTTTGTCTTCACCTCAGCTCTGATACCATGTTAATTTTAGGTATGTTCTATGCTAGAGCAATTTACTTCAATTTTCACAGTAAGCTCAATATCTTTTCCAGATTAGCAATCACATCAGCATTAAAGTAAACTACAAATAGAACATAAATATAAATCGTAGAAGACAAGCCAAAACAAGAGGTCACAAGATGTGGCGCTAGCCAGGGACAAACCCCAATGTGGGGAAACCCTTGATCAATTCTTCTTATATGTTTTTCAATAGTTTAGCAGGGAGAGAGAGAGATGGTATATTTACAACAGAAGTCAACACTTCGGCTTATCTAGATTAGAGCATAGATCATCTCTAAGAAGATGATACATGAGTTCAGTTGAAGACATGCTACTTCAACTGATTCTCCAAGGTGACTCCTTCACCCATCGTTGTGCTGCATTTCGTCATCATGTTGCACCTCACCGTGTTGCACCATGCTGCACCCATTATCATATGTTGCATCTCATCATGCTTCATTAATCATGACTATACCCATCACTGTATTGCATCATGTGCCATTGCTGCACCATGTTGCCATACTGACCTATGTGCTGGTTGCACCTTGCTTGCTTGCTGTCCCTTGCTTGCTTGTTGTCCCTAGCATGCTTGTTGTCGTTAGCATGCTAGCTGTACTTGCTACATTAAGTATCATGTTGCTGTCCCATTGTTAGTTTGCTGTCCCTTGCGTGTTGCTATACCAATACATGCTTGTTGCACTAAGTATCATGCTGCTGTCCCAATACTAGTTTGCTGTCCCTTGCATGTTGCTGTACCAATACATGCTTGCTGCACTAAGTAGTAAGTATCATGCTGCTGTCCCAATACTAGTTTGTTGTCCCTTGCATGCTGCTGTACCAATACATGCTTGCTGCACTAAGTATCATGCTGCTGTCCCAATACTAGTTTGCTGTCCCTTGCACGCTGCTGTACCAATACATGCTTGCTGCACTAAGTATCATGCTGCTGTCCCAATACTTGCAACACCATGAACTTGCTATATCATACTGCTGCACCTCACCATTGTGCTGCCCCTCATTATGCTATGATACACTTTATCATTGTACCCATTATGCTGCAGCATTCATCAACATGCTGCTGCAATATATCATCATCATGCTGCTTCAATGTATCATAATCACTATTTTGGGGCTTCTCTGTTTGCTGCATTGCTGGACTGGTTAGGGCATTCTAACAGCAGTCCTAACAACCTTCAAAATGTGGTGATAATAGCCCTCCACAACTACGGCTTGCTACAAGCTGTCCCTTAGTTGTGGCTCTCTTCAATAGCTCCTCGGCCTCCTGGAATAGCCTCCTAACTCCACGTTGTTCTCTTCTAGGCTTGCTGCGGCTAGGGTATATCCATACCACCTTTAGGACAGGGTATGGGCTTGTCCATGGGGCAGCATAGGGCCTCTCCATAGGGCTTCGTTAGGGCAGCGTAGGGCTTCTCCATAGGGGCTTCGTTAGGTCCTCTCCATAGGGTTGCGTTAGGGCCTCTCCACTGGGCTGCGTTAGGGCAACGTAGGGATTCTCCATAGGGTTGCGTTAGGGCAGCGTGGGGCTTCTCCATAGGGCTGCGTTAGGGCAGCATAGGGCTTCTCCATAGGGCTGCGTTAGGGCCTCTCCATAGGGCTGCATCAGGGCACCATAGGGCTTCTCCATAGGGCTGCATTAGGGCCTAGGGCACTCCCTCTAGATAAGGGCCGCGTTATCTCTTAAGATATCTCCTCCTACTAAAACCCAAAGACAAGTAGAGAGGAAGAGATCCTGAGTGTGTTGAAATGACTTTGAAAGCCACCTCTATTTATACTAAAATGTTGAGCACAAGTGGAGTTTATTTGGTTGTTGGCCGACCTTGACGAATTGTCCCATAACATTAATAAATTCATATCTCCATGAATACTTATTGGAATCGGATGATCTTTAGATCAATGCTACACCTCTCAATGAGAGGGATCCAAGAAAAATATCAGCTGCCATTAATAAGATGACCCACATGGAGTTTGACCCTAGTTTCCAATTTTAACACTTCCTTGCTGAGAGGGAGTGTTGAAAATGCAGCAAGAAAATTTCCATTTTGAATTTGTCTTAATCAAATTGAGGAAATTCGAAATTCCACATCAGCAGAAAACTTGGAGGAGTTAAGAACACTCAATTTGAGTTAATGAGTTGAAGTTCAGTTTGCTTGAGTTGATTCCTAATAAATAGGAGTATAGCTCAATTAAATTGAGTTAGGGTCATGAAGTTCAGTTGTGTGCAGAGATTCCTAAATTTTAGGAGCCCAGGTTGAGTTAATTTCAGTTGTAGTAATTTAGTTCAGTTAAATTGGGTTATGGTCAATTAAACTAGTTCTAACTGATGGAGGAATTAGTGGAAGGTCTAGTTGTGGAAGTGGAACTTAACCACACTTAATGATCATCCAAATCACTGATCATTCAGCCTAAATTAAGTCATGTATGTAGAGAATTCAAGTTAGCCAATTGAGATGGAGATTCCAAGGTAGTGTACTAGCAGTTGTAGACTATTCCCATGTGTACGGGTGGTGCATGTAGTCAGAGAAAGGACCTAGAGGAATTGTGCAATCCAGATGAGAGAATTTCCTAATTAATAGGGGCCTAATTCCTTAAGGAACAACGCAAGGAAATATGAGCTTGGAGGGCTTGAAAATTGGCTATGCGTTGGCCAGAGTCAGTCAATTAGGTAGACGGATTGATTATACACTTGCAGGGTGTGCTTTGGCTTGAGCAAGAATATGTATTTCATCTCTATTCTTTGATTCATACACCACAGATAGGAAGGGGTTTTGAGCAATTGCTTTCCCCTAGATAAATCTTTGTGCATGTGTGATGTTTCCTTTTGCATGTCTATAATTTGTGTTTTAAATGGTGAATTAACTTCCGCAAATTAGTAGAGTAGCTTTGAGTCTTGTGATTTAATAAATTTCATGAGAAACTTCGAATCTGCACATTAATTTCTACATTATGAATACCTCCCTAGTTAAGAGGGAGTGTTGAAGGATGTAACTAGTTTCGGTCTTCATAATTGTATCTCTATGTATATTATGTAAAATACAAAAAGAAGAAAAAGAAAGAGAGAAAAATAAAATTTATTTTCAAAAAATGGGCATCATGCTTAAAAAGAATTTAGATAAATATGTTCTTCATGCTTCTATGATTTGTTGAGTCAAAGAGTCAGAGTCCTATTTGGGCCTATTGTAAAGAAAAAGAGAAAATATTTTTTAATATGTAATTTTTGGGTCAAAAACCCCTCTAGATGCCAAGTCAGACTACATGACAAGTCGGCCCTGCCCCAATGGATATGTGTGCTCACACCCCGCTGGATAGTATAAATAGAAGATGATATGAGCTCATTTGGACACACACTTGGATGTGTTTTTGATCTGAAATTTTGCAGAAGAAAAGAGATGAAGTAGAGGGACAAAGTTTGCAATGGAAGAAAAGTTTCTTCTTGAGATGGAATATGTGGGAATTTTGCTTCGGTACTTCTCTTGTTGCTGATATCTTGATGATGAAGTGGTTGAGCATAATGGAAGGTTTGATTTGGCATCTAGAGGTGGAAGTTTTTCTATGGTCATGGGTCTTGGATGTCTCACTTTGACATCATTTATAAGAGATTTTGACTAGGTTTTTCCCTAGGAGGGGTTTTTCCCTGGCTGATAGCCTATATTCCATGTCCTTTTGTTTTTTTGATCTTCATGTTTATGCTATAGTAATTGTTTGATGAAGCAAAGAAGAGTAAGTATTAATAAGAAGCCAACTAATTCACAAATAGTTACTATGAAAGAGAAATCTAATATAAAATTGATAAGCCTCCCGATTTCTCAACAAGGAGGAAGCACAATACCAATCAAAAAGATTAAGGGTGAACATGACACCACTAGCACTCTTAGACCAGCTGCAAAAACTCTATCAGCATCTGTGGATTTGCAGCCATAGGCACAAACATCCCTTTAAGGCATAAAACAATAGTAGAACTCCTTGACCAAGGTTGTAGGGATGATGTGGATGCAAAAAAATTTCGGTTCTCTTTGCATCTAGCATACCATTCAATGTTCTTCGCTCACCTTATTGGCATGAATTGGTTACCGCCATCAATGATGCCCCTAAAGGATACAAAAGCCCTAGGTATGACAAAGCTAGAATTGTGGAACTTGATCGAGAAAAAGACAAAATAAAAAATGCTTTGGGTAAATTCACAAATTCTTGGAATGAATATGGGGTATCCATTGTATCTAATGGTTGGACAAATGTAAAAGGAAAGCCATTGATAAGTATTCTTGGTGTGTTTGCTACTAGTGTAGTCTTCCTTTCATCTCATGGTTACTTATTGTGAAAATTCCTGAATCTAACACATCGGAAACCCCTATTGCAAGTACTGGTTTACAATCTCCTACTTGTTCTTTGCATTAACAAGTTGTTTAATTGCATAAACATTGATGTAAACATTATTGCAGCCTACACAAATATACAGATCATGAACTGAAATACATAGAGACAATAACACAAGGGACATCGTTATTTTTGGACAATCGTCCCCGGAAAAACCCAATTCGGGAAAACCAGTGCAGCATATAAAGGGTTTGTATTATTAAGCAGTTTTCGTGAATACAACTAGGGTGCGAGAAATGGCTCACCCAACAGAGAATATCCTTGGTAGTGGTACCTCTATCGGGACACAGATATTCTGGCAAATTAGCAAACGGATGATCAAACCCCACAACGGCTCCGGCTGTTCCCTATGCTAGACAGCGCAAGCTGCTTGAACATTGCTCTGGAATTGCGTCACTCCTCCAGGAGCTGCGTCACCCCGACAGTGAGCCTCCCTTGCACAAAAATTCGATTTTGTTGATCTGCTCCCAGTCTGCCCCACAAAATCTCCCTAGCGCTGCCTCTGAGGCCCAGCGTCAGCCTCTATGGCTTCTGCGTCACCTATGTCAGCGCTCTGCGTCCTCTACATCAGCTCTTCGGCTTCTGCGTCAGCCGTTCTAGGGCATGCGCTGTCTCTCCCAGTATTTCGCTGCCTCTGCTATGTATTCTTCGGCCTTGGATAAAAATCCCTTATTGAACTGCCCCTCACTGCAACTCTGATCACTAACTCGATTTCCTCAGCAAACCTCGCCCTAGAAAATCGAATTCTTTGATCACTTAGTGTGTCTCCAACTACCCTCAAGCCTCCTCTTATACGTTTCCTTTTGAGTCTTCAACCGCTGAGATTAAGTCCCTAATCAACGGTTAAGATTAGAACTGGCTTGATCCTAGTCACTTAGAACTTTCTCACCCATATTTTATTAATAGACATTAATATTTTTATTTTTCCAAGTTTAGACTTAGGAACTCATTAAAAATATTAATTATTTTAATAACTCTTCATCTGGGTGGAATTTCTCCAAACAATTTCTGGGTCTTGGAGATCTCATGTGCCTTAGCCTCTCCACCAAATTTCATGGCTAGAGCACATTCGGCTACCCAAAATCAACACTTATATATGTTTAAGACCATTATCAACATCACAGAACCATTAATTCAAACAATTCAAAAGCATTGGGCCATATAATGTCATCCAAGTCATTATTGGTAATGCTTCTAATTGTAAGGCAACGAGAGCAATTATTGGGGATAGATGCCCCAACATATTTTGGTCTAGGTATTTGGTTCAGACAATGAACCTTTTGATGCATGACATTATTAAGAAAAAGGAACCTCAATACAAATGGATTGGTTCATTATACAAGAAAGGCAAGAAAATGATAAGATTCATTACCAGTCAAAGCAATACCCATGGCCATTTCCATAGTCACCCAAGTTTGGAGCTATTGAAGATAGCAAAGTCTAAATTTGCTAGCTATTACCTCACCTTGAGGCACCTTTTGAAGGTAAGAGAGGCATAGGCTAGCATGGTATCAAGTGAATCATGGTAGATATTAAACGATAGGGCTGCAAAGGCATTTCACATGGAGAATTTTTAGGAGGTAGAGGACATTATTCTTGATGGTAAGCTTTGGGCAAGTATGAGGAATGTTTCATAGTTCACCAAGCCCATTTATAACATGATTCGTTTTGCAGATACAAATGCGTCGATGATTGGGGCGGTGTATGCGCAGATGGATAGCATGCTAGGGAAAATTAAAGATATTGTTTAGCCAAAAGATCCCATCTTATATGATCATATTCGTAGACATTTGGTCAAAAGGTGGCGTAATCTTAATGTTCCACTCCATGCCTTGGCATATGCCCTTACTCCAAAATACTACTCTCCATCTTGGTTGGCCTAACCTGCACTTGGGGGTGGGGTTAGGAGAAAACCCCACACAAATCTAGAGGTACTAAATCAATATATGTTAGCATTAGACAAGTTGGTGCCTAACAGAGAGGAAAGTACTAGATTGCATGGAGAATTAAACAAATACTTCAGTCAGAATAGAGTGTTTGGTTCTTGTAGAAATTTCTGTTTTCCCACCCCGGTTTTCAGTTTCTCCTTATTTCTCCCATGTAGTTAAATGCCCATTCCCATAACCATACATTTAACAGACTGAAAAAAATAAATATTGCTGAAAACACAAATTCTGGAAATTTTTCAGAATGCTGGAAATTGCAGAATTAAAAATCAGCAATAAAAAACAGCCATTAAAACACATTAAAACACTGATATTTTTGGTCAACTTGACCCTGGAAAAACCCCCTACAACTCTTGGGGAAAACCAGTTTGAGAGCTCTTCTTTATTTCTGAAAATTGCCTTTTTACAGTGAGAATTATTCAGCAAAAAATCAGCAAACAAATTTACAACTTATCTCCTTTTCCGTGCCTCACAGCAATCTGGAAATTACAGCAAACAGGACAGCAATAAATGCTGTACGGCCTCCGTTTTGTGTGCAGAAAAATCAGCAAACTGCTCCTCGATTTTTGTGCAAAAATCTGCCTTTCACTATGTGCTGAATCAGCTGTACAAATCTGTTCAACTGCTGCCTTGGAATGTGTGCCAAGCTGCTGTCTCCTTCTCCTCCCTGCTCAGAAATCTCTCTTGCTCCCAATCTGCTCATGAAAGAATGAATGACCTTTTCCTCATTTTCCTCCTTTAATATAACTCCAAGTGACTTTTGGGTGATCCAAGTGACTTTTGGGTGATCTCTAAATCCAATGTCTGAAATAGATTTAGATCAATGGCTGAGATTAAATGCTCATTTAAATCTCACTTTCTATTTTTTAATTCACCCCACTAAAGACCCACTTAGTCATTTATTTCCAAAGTCACTTTTCCTTTCTAATTTTTCATTTACTTTATAAAAATTACTTTAAAATTAGACTTAGTAACTTTATCACTTAAAGTCACTTTTAAATTAGATTTAACTTTATAAAATTATAAAGTCACTTTAGGAGAAAAATTAAATTCTTTTGGACACTTTTCCCTAGGCCAAAGATCAAAGCCTAAGGGAACCACCTGTCCTCCGGTACCAAATTTCAACAGTTCTTTGCATGCAATTGATGATAGAGATATAACAAATCTTGTTGAATGGTGGAACATGTATGGCTTTGGGAGACCTTTAGCAAAATTGGTAGTTAAAGTGCTTTCACAGGTGATTAATACTTCTTTTGTAGAGAGGTGTTGGAGCACCTATAGCTTCATCCACAATGTGAAAAGAAATTGCCTCAATGAAAACTGGGCAAAAAGATTGGTTATTTGCACTATAAATTGAGGTTGTTGACACATTATTGTTAGCGGGCTCGATTTGACAGAGCATATATCAATTGCGACAACAACCCAAAGGAGGACAATTTAGACGATGGAGCCATACATTTAGAACAATTGGAAGCATGACTTTGAATGATGAGGATGAAGCAACAACAACATCACCAACAACCATGCCACCCCCATCATCCACTAGTAGTTGTTGCACCATCTTTGTTGCCACCTCCATCAACAACCTCACATGGAGGTCATGTGCCTTCTGGTTCTGGACATGGCTATCCTACTCTGCAAGAGGAGACTCCAAATGCTCCCAAACCACGAGAAAATAAATTAAAAGTTTCTCGTGGCAAGAAGAAATTTTGATTTACTTGTCTTTTCTAGTTTCTAGTACTTTTAATGACTATTGGCTCTTTCATATTTATTACGGTATATTTTGTAAACAATATATGACAGTTTAAGTTTGAAGTTGGCAATTATAATTCATTGGTAATGATTCATTAATTATGAATATGATGCTTCATGAAAGTTGAAATGTTTCATTTCATGTTTAATATTCTTTGTTATAGTTTGGTAATGGTTACAAGTACAACTTTAGTGATGACAAATGTTATATATTGAATTTTGAAACTTTTAAACTTTAAGATTGATGAGAATCGAGATGTTCTAACTTATGGACTTGTGGTTGATGAAGATTATAACTACTGGATTATTGATTTTATATGGTTTAATCCATATTTTTATGTTTTTTATAACTATTTCATCATTCTACATGCTTTATTTGACATATATGCATCAAAAAATATAAAAATATGTATTATATAAAAATTGCTTCCAAATTCACTCCTCACTCGGAAGCTTCTAAAAATTGTCGCTCCCTGCTCCCGCTTCCAAGTGATTTGAATTGGATCCATAAAGAACTGTCAAAAGAACCATGACTGTATCAGGTTGGGACAGACATCAAAGAAATCCAAACAACGATCAAAAACACCTCTGAACCAGTGGCAGTTGGCAGCCAGCGTGGAACGACGAGGACCTCGGTCAAAGCGTGCTGACCGAGGCCCATGGAGACTACGCGGGAGGCGAAATTAGCCCATGGAAGGCCCAGATTGGGAAACAGAGGGAGTTTTTGATGCGCGATTAGCGCTAATCGCGCATCGCTAGGCAAAAACCCTCAAAATGGAGAAGCCTCGAGCACTTGGTCGCATGGAAGAGCCGGGGACCGTGGGGAAAAGGCGAAAGCTAAAATCCAGGACCCGCTCTGAAACCAACGGTATTGATCGAGGCACCCTCAAACGATAAGCAGTTTTGGAGAAATTGGAGCGATCCAACTCAGCGATCGACGCGTGGCAAGCGGAGGAGAGAAAAACCGCCGCTCATCGCGTGCTAACGGTCGAGCAAGTCAACTGTGCAAAATGAGCGGATGGCGTTGGATCTGGGGGTCCAAATCTGATGGTTGACATTGCACTCGACGATAGGACCGGATTTAACGAGGGAATAAGCCGCGATTTAGGAGGATTTAAGGTCCGCTTTGACCGCCACGGTGGCAGAAGACTCATTCCACGACATAATCGAAGAATTGAATCGACGAAGCAGGCTGGCGAAGTACAAGAGGACATGTGGCCACTCCCTGTGAGCCTGATGATGACGACGAACAGGGAACTTCAAGCGCAGCTGCAGCAGGCGATCCGATGGGAAGCGGAAGAGGAATCGAACAACCATGAGCTTGAATGGCCTTTAAAGCCATGAATAGAGAATAGAAGACACATAGGGAGAGGAAGAACCGAAGACAAAAGACAGAGAAGTAAAGAAGACAGTGAAGCAAGAGCAGAAAGAAGATAGAGAGCCAAGCTGACCAAAGGCAGCATCGAGCACCAGAGAGCTTGAGGGATTCAAGCCATCCCCGAGAGGATCTCTTAGACCAGAGAGGTCAAAGAGCTGGTAGGCGAAGAGTCTGTGGACTCCAGTGGCTTGGGGAATCCAAGAACCACCCTGCCAAGCAAATCTGTTTCAGGAAGCTCACATTGAGTTCTGCATTGTAATTCTCTGCTTAAGACACAATAAAATAAGGCCACCACTGAGAGCTGGACCAGAGATGTAGCCCTGGAGGATAGGGTGAACTCCTTATTAATTTCTTGTGTTATTGTATTTGCTTACTGTATTCCTCTGCTATCTTTCCATTCAAAGTGTCTATGTATTTGCAATCTGATCGATCTGTTGCTTAAATAACATAGACACACACCAACACATGAGTCTGTAATACCTTTATTCAATAAATCTTTAACCGAGGTCACTCATAGGGTGATTATCAGATCAAGTGGTATCAGAGCTCTAGGTTGTAAGGTTAGACAAGGTTTTGTTGGTTTAGCTGTTGAATGCTCACTAGATCAAAAGCTCAAATTAGGAGAAGGAGAGTTTGTGGAAACTAATCTTGAAATTGGGAGAGTATATCCTTGGAAGACAATGTCAGAAGAAGGTTCTGTAGGGCCAAACCCTCAATTCCTAGAAAGTTTCCTAGCTATAAAGTCTATGGTAGAAGAAATGTATAGGGACTTTAGAAAGCATAAGGATGAAGATTCCCCAGGTTCTAAACAAGATAAAGAAGAAGAGAGTCTCACTTCCATGACCACTCCAAAGGAAAAGGGAAAGAGGAAAGCTTTCTCACACCTCCTAATAGCCCTGTGCATAACAAGAAAGCATTTTTGATCAAGCTAGATGTTAAATTTGATTTGCCTATATATGATGGAGAGCTGAATGCTGAAAAGTTGGACAATTGGATTAGACAAATTGATGTGTATTGCAGAGTATAGAACATAGACTCAGACAAGAACAAGATTCAGCTGACAAGCCTACACCTAGGAGGCACTGCCTTGGTTTGGTGGGAAGGCAGAGCTCAAGCTGACATGAAAAGACATGGTAAGACCATCTCTGTCTGAAGTGAATTTGTTTCTGCAATTAAAAAGTAGTTCTATCCATTGGCCTACATGCAACAAGCCATGATGAGTTGGCAAACTCTTCGACAGTTGAAAGGGCAAAGTGTGCAAGGGTACACTCAAGAATTTAGAAAGAGAGCATTGATTCTAGGGATCTCGTTAGACTCACCAGAGACTCTTTTGAAGTACATTGGTGGTCTACATAGCTATATGAGGCATACCATCCTCATGTTCAATCCCACTAGTATAGATGAGGTATTTGTACAAGCTACTCATCTAGAAGCTAGAGGAAAGAATGGAAATCCAGAAGTTGGGGGACCATCCCAAGTCACTGCAAGCAAGAGCAAGAAGAAAAGAAAGCAGAAGTGGAAAGCAAGGAAGGCTAACACTGCACAAAAAAACAAAGCTTCATGCACTCACTGTAAAAAGGATGGGCATGATGATGAGTATTGTTGGATTTTGCATCCAGAGCTGAGACCTAAGAAGTTCGAGGGCAAGAAGAAGAAGACTGCTGCAACTATTCAAAAAGATTTGGGGTCAGACTCGGGAGATGAAACAACTATTGCAGCCACAAGTATAAAAGATAAGAATTCTGAAGCATCTACCAGTAATTCTGCTCAATCTGTTATTGATGAAGAAAATGAGAGAAAAAGACATGAGCTTTTCCATATTCAAGTTATTTCCAAACATCAAAAGATTGATATTTTGTTTGATAGTGGCTCACAAGTAAATTTAATTTCTGAAGCAATTGTAAAGAAATTGGGAGTAGCAACCACACCTCATAAGAAACCATATCCATTAGGATGGTTGAATGATAAAGCACAACTACAAGTGACTAGATAGTGCAAACTCAAGTTTTCTTTTGGGTCAGCATTTGTAGATGAGGTTGAGTTAGACATAATTCCTTTGGATATATGTGGAATTGTTTTAGGAAGTCCTTACTTGTATGATAGGAAGGCTATCTTCTATAGAGCTGAGAACAAGTATCTGCTTGTTAAAGATGGAATCGAATACTTTGTAAGAGCTCATAAGCTCAAGAATAATTATACTCTCATAAACTCAGGGTAGATGAAAAGAACGATAAATTCATGTAAACAATTCTTACTGATGGTTGTAAAGGAAAAGAAACCTGATAAAACCAATGTATTTGAGGGCTGTAATGCTGAACAACAAGCTGATATAGAAAAGGTTGTTTTAGAGTATGATGTCTTATTTCAAGAACCTAAAGGTCTGCCACCCAAAAAGGGAATAGTACATGATATTATTTTGCAGTAAGATGTTCCATTGCTTAACATTGGGATGTACAGGTTGTTTGCTTTAGAGAATGCTGAAATCAAGAAGCAGGTGCAGGAGTTGCTCGAGAAGGGATTCATCAGGCCTAGCATATCACCATGTGGGTCACCGATTGTTTTGGTGAGAAAGAAAGATGGCTCGTGGAGAATGTGCATTGACTACCGAGCACTGAATAAGATAACAATAAAAAATCGTTATCCCCTTCCTCGCATAGATGATCTTGTAGATCAATTAAAGGAAGCTGTTTACTTCACCAAGCTAGACTTGCATAGTGGATACCATCAGGTCAGAGTTGCAGAGCAAGATGCATGGAAGACTGCTTTCAAAACAAAGCAGGGATTGTATGAGTGGCTGGTTATGCCTTTTGGCTTAACTAATGCTCCTGCTACTTTCATGAGATTAATGAATGATATACTTAGACCTTTTCTTGATGATTTTGTTATTGTGTACCTGGATGACATTTTGATTTTTAGTAAAACGTGGGAAGAACATTTAAAGCATGTTAAGCAAACACTAGATGTTTTGAAAAGAGAAAAACTTATGTTAAACTCTCAAAATGTGAATTTGGCAAAACATCTCTAAACTACTTGGGTCATATAGTAGGGGGAGGTGAATTGAAAATAGATCCCTCTAAAGTGGCTGTCATTGTAAATTGGCCTAAACCCAAGTCTGCTACAGAAGTGAGAAGCTTCTTAGGAGCAGCACGGTATTGGAGGAAGTTCATTTCTAACTTTTCCTCAATTGCAGCTCCCTTACATGCTTTAATGGGATTGAACAAGGTGTTTTAGTGGGGAGGCAAACATCAGAAAGCCTTTGACACCTTGAAAGAAAAGATTAGTACAACACCTGTATTAGCACTGCTTGATCTGCAAAGACCATTTGAGATCCAAACAGATGCCAGTGACTATGCCATGGGAGCAGTGTTGACACAGCACGGTAAACCCATATGTTATCATTCTGAGGCTTTTAATCCTGCAGTAGTTAACTATCCTACATATGATAAAGAATTGTATGCATTAGTTCAGAGTGTGAAAAAGTGGAAACATTACTTAATGGGCAAAGAGATAGTAATACATACTGATCATCAACCACTTCAATATTTGTACTCCCAAAATAAGTTGCAGCAATCAAGACATTACAGATGGATGGGTTTTCTACAACAGTTTCATTGAGTCATCAGATATAAAAAAGGCATACATAACAAAGTTGCATACATGTTATCTAGACCCATTATAAATGCATCTACCATACTTAAGCATAATTCTGTACTACATGAAAGTTACATTGAACAATATGCTCAGGATATGGACTTTAAAGATGTATATGCAACTTTGAGTCAAGGCAAAAGAGTAGAAGAATTGGATTATCATGTGAAGGACCGACTCTTATACCATTGTGGGAAACTCTGCATTCCCCAAACTGAGAGAGTAAAGATAATTAGGGAAGCACACACTTCTCTGATATCAGGTCACTTTGGGGTAAGTAAAACAGTTGCACAGCTGAAAAGGTTTTGTTATTGGCCAAAAATGAATGAGACAGTTTCTAGATATGTAAGAAGGTGTGCCATGTGTGCTACAAGCAAGCCCAGTAACAGAAAACTAGGCTTGTACACTCCATTGCCAGTTCTTTCTCACCCTTGGGAAAGTATTTCCATGGATTTTGTTGGAGGACTGCCTAAATCTAGAAAAGGTCATGATTATCTATATGTTGTTGTGGATAGGTTCAGCAAAATGTGTATTTTGATACCTTGTAATAAACAGATTACAGTTGAACAGACTGCAAAATTATTCTTTGAACATGTATGGGTTCATTTTGGATTACCCACTTCTATTGTATCTGATCGAGACACTCGATTTGTGGGGAAGTTTTGGTCAAGTTTGTGGGAACTGATGGACACCAAATTGAAGAAAAGCACAGCTTTTCATCCACAAACTGATGGCCAGACAGAAGTAGTTAACATGATAGTGATCTAGTTACTGAGAGGATATTGCAGCAAACATCCTAAGCTTTGGGATGAACACTTGTGTTATGTGCAGCATGCTTACAACAAAGCAAAACATTCTTCTACATAGAGATCTCCTTTTGAGTCTTGTTTTGGTTTTACACCAAGGTCTGCTTTGGATTTTGTCTTTGGTAAAGATACCATGGTTGATGGACACAGTGATGTGGACAGGGCAACTAAGTTCATTGAATAGATCCAAGAGATCCACCAGGCAGTACAGGCACAGCGGGAAAAGAGCCAAGCCAAATACAAGGCTAGGCATGACAAGCATCGGATGGAGCATAGTTTTCAAGTTGGTGACCAGGTCTGGCTATATATCAGCAAGGACAGGATGCAAGGTGAAGGTAAAAAGCTAAAGCCTATCAGGTATGGACCCTTTAGGATACTTGAGAAGATTGGTGAAAATGCTTTTTGCCTTGATCTACCAGCTTACATGCACATCTACTCAGTCGTAAATGCAAATTGCTTGAGATTGTTTGAACCTTCAATGATTGAGGACCCTAAAGAGAAAAGTCAATTGCTTTCTATTGATGACCTGCTACCTGAATATCTTAATGAATTGCAGGAAGACACAATGCTGGACAGGAAGGTGAGGATGACGCGTAGGGGAGATGTGGAGTACCTCAGGATTGGGCTCAAAGGTTTAAAGCCAAGCAGTGCAAAGTGGATTGAGATTGGACAAGTGAGACAACAGTATCCTCACTTAATCGATGCTTGAAAACCAACTTTTGGTGGTCCAAAAGCTTTTCATTGGGAAGGCCGTGATCTGAATTGGATCCATAAAGAACTGTCAAAAGAACCACGACTGTATCAGGTCGGAACAGACATCAAAGAAATCAAAACAACGATCAAAAACACCTCTGAACCAGTGGTAGTTGGCAGCCAGCATGGAATGACGAGGACCTCGGTCAAAGCGCGCTGACCGAGGCCCATGGAGACTGCGCGGGAAGCGAAATTAGCCCATGGAAGGCCCAGATCGGGAAACAAAGGGAGTTTTTGATGCGCGATTAGCACCTGGGCGAAAGCCCTCAAAATAGAGAAGCCCCGAGCGCTTGGTTGCATGGAAGAGCCGGGAACCGTGGGGAAAAGGCGAAAGCTAAAAGGCAGGACCCGCTCCGAAACCGACGGTATTGATCGGGGCACCCTCAAACGGTAGGTAGTTTTGGAGAAATTGGAGCAATCCCACTCAGCGATCGACACGTGGCAAGCAGAGGAGAGAGAAAACCGCCGCTCATCACGCACTAACGGTCGAGCAAGTCAACCGCGCGAAATGAGCAGATGGCGTTGGATCTGGGGGGTCCAGATTTGACGGTTGACATCGCACCTGACGACAGGACCAGATTTGACGAGGGAATAAGCTGCGATTTAGAAGGATTTAAGATCCGCTTTGACCGCCATGGTGGCGGAAGACTCATTCCACGACATAACTGAAGAATTGAACCGACGAAGCAGGCTGGCGAAGTACAGGAGGACATGTGGCCACTCCCTGTAAGCTTGATGATGACGCTGAACAGGGAACTCCAAGCGCAGCTGCAGTAGGTGATCCGACGGTAAGTGGAAGAGGAATCGAACAACCATGAGCTCGAATGGCCTTTAAAGCCATGAACAAAGAACATAAGACACAGAGGGAGAGGAAGAACCGAAGACAAAAGATAGAGAAGCAAAGAAGATAGTGAAGCAAGAGCAGAAAGAAGATAGAGGGCTGAGCTGACCAAAGGCAGTGTCGAGCACCAGAGAGCTTGAGGGATTCAAGCCATCCCTGAGAGGATCTGTCAGACCAAAGAGGTCAAAGAGTTGGTAGGCGAAGAGTCTGTGTACTCAAGTGGCTTGGGGAAGCCAAGAACTACCTTGCCAAGTAAATCTGTTTCAAGAAGCTCACATTGAGTCCTGCATTGTAATTCTCTGCTTAAGATACAATAAAATAAGGCCACCACTGAGAGCTGGGCCAGAGATGTAGCCCTGGAGGATAGGGTGAACTCCTTATTAATTTCTTGTGTTCTTGTATTTGCTTACTGTATTCCTCTGCTGTCTTTCCATTCCAAGTGTCTGTGTATTTGCAATTTGATCGATCCATTGCTTAAATAACATAGACACACACCAGCACATGAGTCTGTCGTACCTTTATTCAATAAATCTTTAACTGAGGTCACTCATAGGGTGATTATCAGATCACCAAGCAGCCTTGCCCTAAACTCAAACCAAAATCATTGGTTAGGCATCTTAAGATTTTTAAATTTCTACCATATTATAAGGTTGGGGAATCTGAATCTGAAGACTTTTGAACGAGATGATGTTTATGTAGCTCTTTTGATGATCCCATTTCTAGTAGTGGTGAAACAATAATGAGTTTGATGAGTGATCATGTTGATCAATGATTTGTAGTTGGCCAGTGGTGTAGTAGGTTGTAGCGTTGTTTTAAGACTCTAGAGGCCATTTAGTGTCTCATTGGCTCGATGCCATTTTGATATATTCACCCTTACATAGAATGAACAAACTTTTCATATTTTGTCTATAATGGTTGGAATCATGGTTATAAATCCTAATTTTTTTTTCATTAAAAATTAAGTATTTTATGTTTTTCTTTTCAAATCTAGTTTGGAACCTAGTTATATACGTGGGCCATTTCAAAATTCGTGTCTGGTTTTTAGAACTATGGCTGTAAGCACCCCAATCCATGCCCAAAATGACCAGGAAAGAACTTGAAAATTTCAAGAGAATTGTTACCGCTCAAACTAGCAAAGGTCCTAGGAGGGTATCCTATAGAGCAACTACTAGGTCAAGTGGCAACAATAGAGTGATAGCGCACTGTCACCTCAGCTAAAGCTCCCTACTCTTTACGGACTTTCACCGATGGGAGGAGTCTCGATATGGGAGGGATCACAAAGATAGATAGATCAATGATAGGATGTGGAGTGATTCCTGAAGCCTATTCACAAGAGAGGCTCTCTAAGAAGGTGATTGGCCCTCTAAGAAGGGTTGAGGGGATACCTATATCTAGGTTTGGTGGATATCCCTTGAAAAGAGGTATCCTAGAGCTAAGAATCCTAAAGGAGAAATGGTTTCTATGTAACCCTTGTGGAATTTGAGTCACAAAGTTGTGGGACCTCAAAGAACCCAAGTGGACCTAAACTAGGTCAAGGGTGTAGAGTTGATTAACAATAGATGGACTTGATCAAGTTAGGGAAGAGAATAGGATCCAAGGAGTAATTTTCTTTGGAAATTTAAGTGCAATGATCCAAGTGAAGTTACTAACCCAAGGTATCTTAGGGAGAAGAACAGTCTTTGGGCTAGGGCTTGCAATAACCTGGGATTCCACTATTGGATTGAGCTAAAAATTGGAGGACCCCTTGAGAAGACCCTTGAGAAGACCCCAACACAGTTCTATACCGATTTTCAAGGATTTTTGATGCCTATAAAAGATTTTGCTTGATTCCCTAGGAGACCTTTTAGGGTTAGGCCTTGAGTTGGAAGAGGTGAAGAAAAGAAGGGTTATATTGACCACCAAAGGAATGCGAGGACCAGTGCCTTGCTTCTTGGGCCTAATGGAGTCAAGATACACATAGATTGAGAGTTTTCATATGCTAAGGAGCCCTAGATGACTTTTGCTAGCCTTTCCAAGTGCAGCAACAAGGTCATTTAGGGATTTATACTTCGATTAGAAAAGGAGATGAAGTTTGAAGGCTTGTTAAAATTCTAGGGTGCCTTTAGGAACATTCTCACTCTCTTTGTCTCTCTCTCTATCTCTCTGTCTCTCTATGAGCAATGCATGCAATATATCAATTATTCAAGACTTGAGAAGAATTTCACATTATTTAGGCCTATACAAGAACAATGATAAAATTTCATGCATTAGACAAGTAAGAAACACAAAATAGCATTAAATTTCACTTACAAGAGAGACAATGTTGAGAAATCATTGCTAGTAGATATTAGGGTTTGATTCCTCTTTCTTGATAATTACTTTTGAATTATGTTGGCCTCTTTTAATTATTTATTAGATTATCTTTCATCAAGCAATTACCAAATTATGTGTGAGTGAAGATCACACGAACAAGAGACACAAGATGTAGGCACACAGTGAGGGCAAAACTCCTATAAGGGGATAACCTAGTCAAGAACTCTTCCTTCAGTAATTCAATTCAAGATGAGACACTTCCAAACTTCTTAGACCTAGACAAAGACCTTCTCCAACCACCAAGTCAGCCCTTTCTCCTTGTAGATATCCTTTACTCAGCCTTCCAAGTCACAACTCTTCCATGTGTAGCTTTAGATAAGAATTTCTGCCCCAACAGCAGATTTTCAGCCCCCAACTTCAGAACTTCGACCCTGCAGAAGAGAGAAAATTTCGGCCCCAACTTCAGCTTAATATCTTTGCACGTGTGAGAGAAAGGTAGCCCAAAAACTCGATTTTCCTCTTCGCAGCCTCTCTCCTTCTCCTGCAACTTTGCACTCTTTTCCAACTACTTCTTCTTAGAGATCGAACTTGTTGATGATGCTCTCAAATGAAGTCGAGCTGCTCAATATATAGGCTTCTTGTGAGGTCGAATTTCCTTAATCCATGCCGATTTGTTGAGGGCAGGGTCGATTTGGTGTGGAGGTGAAAAATTACCTTTTTGACTTAAAAATAATTCTTTTTACATGATACAAAAGCCCAAGAGGAGTCTAATAATAATGGCAATGACTTTAATGACTCAAGACAAAACCTAGAAGTCCTCAATGGGGACTTTGACCTAGAAAACATTGACCCAAGCACGAAACCCATGCTTCAATAAGTCATTTTTCTTTAATAATAAAATTTTCTTTTGAAAAGTACAATTATGAAGGCCAAAGCTAGTTACATTCTTCAAGACTCCCTCTTAACTAGGGAGGTATTCATAATTACATTTTACACATAGATACAAGTACATGGAAGGTTTCAAAATGACTTGAACTATGAAGAGTTCCAGCACACTCAGTGCTACGGACTAGATTCCTGACCAAGGTAATCTATCTGGGTGGGACTGAGATGGACTAAAGCTTTCAACCAATCTAGATACTATCAGGCTTACTAACTAACAGTCAACCCAGGGATCTAGGTGCTTATTGAAGGTCAAAGCTCCAAGACCAACACCACCCTCCCTCTTCGGGATCTAGACATCAACACACAGGCCAGCTAGATGCCCTCTCAAGCATCCACCATTAGATGCTTCATCTCTCCCTATCAACTAAATCTGTGATATCGACCAATCCAAGCATGGTTCTTAAATATTCAAGCTTCTTATTTGGAAGTGACTTCGTCAGTACATTAGCTACCTGTTCATCTATCAGAATATATTGTAGCTTTATGATGCCAGCTTGTATCAGGCTCCTAATGTAGTGGTACTTGTTGTTGATATGCTTTGTCCTTGCATGGAATACGGGATCTTCAGACATCTTGATGCTGCTTTGATTATCACAATTATCACAGTAGGATCTAGAGGCTTCCCAAACAAATTTGACAAAAGTTTTCCTAACAACAAAACTTCCTTTCCTACTGCACATGCAGCAACGTATTCTGCTTCAACACTACTTAATGCAACATGATCTTATGTTCTACTCATCCATGAAAACATAGCAGATCCCAAGCTAAAAATTCCACCCGTAGTGCTTCTTGGATCAGTCTCACTGCCACCCCAATCAGAATCGGTAAAACCTGTTTAATTGACTTCCTTTCCATCATACTTTAGGTGGTGATGTATAGTGCCACATATATATCTCAAAGTATGCTTGGCAACTATCCAATGGTCATGATGAGGCTCCAACTGAAATTGACTATGAACATTCACAACAACACATATATCAGGTCTTGTATTTACCAAGTACATCAGAGAACCCACCAACTTACAATAGCTAGTAGGATTGATGAGACTAGAGTCGGATTTTCTTAACTTCTTGAGATTTGTGATCATGGGAGTAATCATAGGGTTGGAATCCATCATACCGAATCTCTGCAATATTTCGATTATGTATATTCCTCGACCTAGATATATTTCTCCAAGTTTCTGCCAGACTTCCAAACCCAAGTAATAATGCATGAGCCCCAGATCTTTCATTTCAAATTCGGCTGCTAGCATCTTCTTGCATTCTTGTATTTTTTGCTCTACACCTATAATAAACAAATCATCCACATATAGTAGAATAATGATCGATTCATTGTTTACCACCTTGATGTAGAGGTTTGGATCTGCAAAACTTTTGTTGAATCAATTCTTAAGAGATATGCATCCATTCTTGCATACCATGCCCTAGGAGCTTGCTTCAAGCCATATAGGTCTTTCTTGATTCTGCAAACTTGTGTGTTCTTACTATTTATTTCAAAACCTTCCGGTTGTTCAATGTATATTTCTTCATTGATGGTTCCATTTAGACATGTTGCTTTTACGTCCATTTGATGAATATTCCATCCCATTTTAGCAGCCAACGAAACCAAAGATCTTATAGTAGTATATCTTGGAGTAGGTGCAAAGGTTTCTTCATAGTCTACACCTTCCTTTTGAGAAAAAACCCTTGCAACAAATCTAGCTTTGTATTTGTCAATACTTCCATTAATAGCATGTTTGATTTTGTAAATCCATTTTGAAGTGACAACTGATTTGTCACTAGGTCTAGGAATGATTTCCCAAACCACATTCTTCATGATGGATTTCTAATCTTCTTCCATCGCCTTCTTCCATTCTTCTTGATGAGCAACTTCTTCAAATGTAGTTGGTTCAACTTCTATTAATTCTGTCATATATGCTGCATACCCTGAATATCTCTTTGGTCTTTTACTTTCTCTAAAAGTTCCTTTAGCAGCACCATGTCCTTCGACATCTTCAAGAGTAGCTTTTAACCAATTTGGCCTCTTCCTTGTTTCGAGTATGATCACAGGTTGCATAGGCTCACTTGGTCCTTCTACTTCTTTTTGGTTTGTGGTTGCCTTGTCATGATGCTCTTCTTCTTCGAATAGTGGTGTATCAACGTCATCTGAATCTATTGGAATATCCTTGGATCTTTTGTAGGCATGATTCTCATCGAATATAACATCCCTGCTTACTTCAATTGTCTTCCTTCTTTGATGTAGATTCTATATGCTTTTGAAGAGAGACTGTAGCCAATGAAGATCCCTTTAATGCTTGTAGAATCTAGTTTATTTCGCTTGTCCTTTGGAACATGGATGTATGCAGGACACCCAAAGATTCAAAGATAGTCCACACATGGCTTCTTTCCTGTGAATGCTTCTCTAGGTGTCATATTCTCTAGGATTCTATGAGGACTTCTATTTTGTATATATATTGCTGCCATTGCTGCTTCACCCCATAAAAACTTTGGTAGATCTTGATCAAATATCATAGTTCTTATACATTCTTCATTTGTTCTATTTTTCCTTTTTGCAACTCCATTCTGCTCGAGATTGTAGGGAACAATGAGCTCGCTCTTAATACCTGCTTCTCTACAATTTGCAACTATTTCTTTTGAAGTGTATTCCTCACCATTGTCAGATCTCAGAGTTTTTATCCTTCTTTTGGTTAAGGTTTCCACTTCAGATCTAAACTCATTGAAATTTTCAAATACTTTGTCCTTTGTCTTGAGAAGGTAGAGCCATGTGTTCCTAGAGTGATCATCAATGAAGGTCACATAATAAAGATGGCCTCCAAGTGATTTGTTAGACATAGGTCCACACACATCGGAATGGATGAGGTCTAATATTTCCTTAGATCTTGTATCACTGCTTGTGAATGGCTTCCCTGTATTCTTTCCCAAAGCACATCCTGAACAAACTCCTTCACCACCTTCCTTGATGTTAGGGATGCCATTTACCATTTGATTGAGAGAGGGAATGATCTTGTAATGTATATTCCCATATCTTCTATGCCATAGTTTGATAGGATTGATTTCCATGTGAACTAGGGCTTGAGGAGATGGTGTTATAACTCTATATAGTCTTCCTTCACGAACTCCAATAACCTTTGCTTTTCAATGCTTGAATCCTTTCCCCAAACCAAAACTTTACCATCTACAAAGGCAACCCTATCTCCTTTATCTTCTAAACAAGAAATTGAAAGTAAATTCTTTTTCAAACCTGGAACATAGAGTATATTGTTGAGGTGTAGCTTTGCTCCATTTTCCAGCTTCAAAGATGTAGATCCAAGGCCCTTGACTACATAACTGTTGTTGTCTCTTAGCTCCATTGCATGAGATGATTGTTCCTTTGATAGAGTATGAAGTTGTCCACTTTCTCTTGTCATATGTCTTGATGCTCCACTATCAATGATCCATGCATTGTCATCATCAAGAGTACCTATAAGTGCAACCAAGAACCCTTCGCTTTTTGAATTTCTTAGATAAGTCGTAAATGATCTCTCCAATCTAGCTTCCTGCAATTCTTATGACATTGAACCCCATCTTCAAGTAACTTGTCATAGAAGGAGTAACCTTTTCTTCTAGGCCAACAAAGTGATCTCCAACTTTCTTCAACCTTAGCTCTAATACCATGTTGAGAAATCAATGCTAGTAGATATTAGGGTTTGATTCCTCTTTCTTGATAATTACTTGTGAATTATGTTGGCCTCTTTTACTTCTTTATTAGATTATCTTTCATCAAGCAATTACCAAATTATGTGTGTGTGAAGATCACAAGAACAAGAGACACAAGATGTAGGCGCACAACTAGGGAAAAACCCTTATAAGGGGAAAACCCAGTCAAGAACTCTTCCTTTAGTAATTCAATTCAAGATGAGACACTTCCAGACTTCTTAGACCTAGACAAAGACCTCCTCCAACCACCAAGTCAGCCCTTCCTCCTTGTAGATGTCCTTTACTTAGCCTTATAAGCGACAACTCTTCAAAGTGCAGCTTCAGATCAAAATTTCGGCCCTAGCAGCAATCTCTCAGCCCCCAGCTTCAAAACTTCGACCCTACAATAGAGACAAAATTTTAACCTCGATGTCAACTCAATATCTTCACACGTGTGAGAGAAAGGTAGCCTAAAAACTTGATTTTCCTATTCCTAGCTTCTCTCCTCCTGCAACTTAACACTCTTTTCCAGCTACTGCTTCTTAGAGATTGAACTTGTTGATGATGCTCTCCAAATGAAGTCAAACTGCTCAATATATAGGCTTCTTGTGAGGTCGAATTGCCCTAATCCAAGCCGACTTGTTGAGGGCAAGGCCGACTTGGTGTGGAGGTGACAAATTACCTTTTTGACTTAAAAATATTTTTTTTTACATGATACAAAAACCTAAGAAGCATCTAATAATAATGACAGTGACTCTAATGACTCAAGACAAAACCTAGGAGTCCTCAATGTGGACTTTGACCTAGAAAACATAGACCCAAGCATGAAACCCATGCTTTAATAAGTAATTTTTCTTTAATAATAAAATTTTCTTTTGACAAGTACAATTATGAAGACTGAAGCTAGATACATTCTTCAACAGACAAGAGTATATCCATTCATCATCTTCGCATAAAAGGAATCTCCAGAGACAATAGCAAAAGTCGAAACATCATAGTGCATCAAGAAACTCTAAAATTTTGTCCAAGAGAGCAAGTGCAAAAATTTCAAGAGATACTAATCCAATCCAAGTGATGGTGAGAGGAATGAATGAGCCTCTCATCTATTTATACAAACCATAAGGGGGTTCGAATAGCCTAAGTGGCCTAATTAAGCCCCAAATAATAAAATAATGTACAATAGTAACATGACTTGGTGACAAGCCCACCACGATAACTCAATAATACAATGATGAAGCCTCTCAAGAAGGAAAAATGGTAGATACAATGAGTTGTTGGGCCATTGAGGAGGCCTAGGGGAGTCCAAAGTGTGCCAATGTGAGAGAGTAGGCTCCAAACATAGAGATCAAGAGGTTGGCCCCTTGATATTGAAGAAAATCCAATGTGGTGTTCTCAAATGGGTGTGGGGACAAATCCAATGTGGTGTTCCCAAATGGTTGTGGGGACAGAATGACATCCTTGTGGGTCTCCAAGTGGATCGATAATGCCTGTATACCATCTGTAAGGGTTGGAATGATGACATAAGCCCTCCCTTTGTCTCCATTGTACCACGACCTCTCTCACGCGGAGAGCAACCTGGAGGGGGGTGGCGAAATGATATGAGGGACGCCGACGATGTCCCTCATTAATTACCTATTCATTGCATGTCATCCACATAGTTCGTGAGCTCTTACTGCGTGACACCTGGATCCGAGAGGCGACAAATCCTTGATGGCTATCTCTTGACAATGAGTGGCCCACACAGAAGCAGAGGAAACCCATGCTGTATGATTTTCTATAATTGTCTTGCTTTGCACACCTTTGTTAGCCAGGTAGTCTGCTATGGAGTTGGCTGAGCGAAGGACATGGGTGAATGATATTGGTTCTTATCTTTAAATAGCCTGTGCCAGTCTTTGCATACGGTGATTGAGCCTCCAGCTTCAAATAAATTTGTTAGGGGAAGAACCTAATTGTAATTTACGAGCTGCCTTGATGATGAGGAGAGAGTCACCCTCCGCAATGAGAGGAAAAAGCCTCATCTGGCTGGCAATGAGAAGACCCTGAATTAGCGCCTCCAGTTTTGTTGCATTATTGTTGTCATGCCCTAAGTAGCCTGAAAACATGCAAATTAAGGCTCCCTTATCTGATCGCAGCACTCCCCCAAACCCTGCCTCACTAGGATTGCCTTTGGAGGCCCCATCGAAGTTGAGCTTGAAAAAGGAGGCTAGGGGCAAGGACCAGAAGGAAGGAGAAGGAGAGAAAACTGAGCTAGCTGAGGGAGAGTGCTTCCTGAATGATCCTTTGACATTCCACCAATGGAGAATGCTAATCTCTTGAGGAGGCCCTTTGAGGTCGCATTCTTCCCAGGGGAGAGCATTGATGGATTCCAAGAGCTGAGAAGCCATGGAATGCCAAATAACCTGCATAGGTGCATTTTTATCTTGGAAGATGTGGTTGTTTCGTTCTTCCATAAAGACCAGACCAAGAAGTCTGGCGTAGGCTCCCAGATTTTGTTGAGGATTGGCATTTGGAAGGGATGCTTTGCCTAGTCTTTGAGCGTTGAAACTACATTGCCCCAGACTCTGCTGGTCCTTCTAAATCTAGTCGACAGTCTGTCCCATAGTTCACTTGCTATAACACATTCATCCAAAAGGTGGTTGATTGTTTCTTGATGAGAATTACACGTGGCAGACAGAAGGGCCAATGAAACCTCTTTTAAGCTAAGTTGCACGAAACGGGGAAACGGGTACGAGTTTCTAAAATGAGCACGGGTACGAAACGTGACCCCCCTAAATTTTGGAAATGGGGAAACGCAATATATATATATATATATATATATATATATTAGGACATTTAAGAAATAATGTGCAATCATAAAGCATATATGATACATTCTAATTTTTTACATTATGATTAAATTGTCAATTGTCAATGCATAAACTATAAGTCTCTAAATTTACATCACATTTACTCATGAATGATCACATAATGAAATTAGCAATATCCGTGCTTGATTGGGAGTCTCCTCCTACATAGTCGAACGACCTTAATTCTCTTGATTAAATACAAGTTCCATACCCTAATACCCTACGTGCTCTTGATTATTGGGAGTCTCCTATGCATAGAGGGGTTGGTTCTCTTGATTAAATACACGTTCCATACCCTAGTACATGGCAAAATCCAAGGGAAACATTGCAATCCCCCCAATCCTGAAATCCTGAAAAACAAATAAGTCTGCTGGATTTTGAGTGAGATCTAAAATTCTACTTTCTCCATTTGGAATCCAATGAGGGTGAAACCACTCTCAAACATCCTGAGTCATTTCATGGTAATGTTAAAAATTTAAGTAAAAGGATGAAAATGAAAAATAAAGGAGAATGAAAAATGAAAAATAAAGGTGAATGTCACTTTTACTTTAAGAATTTAACATTACCATGAACTGCATATTTAGGCTTGAACATTAAGCTGCCCCACTTAAAAAAATCCTCTTTTTTATGACTTGAGAGGCATCTAGAAGCATCCATAAGATATTTTAGTCGCCCAATAAAAAATTAGAAGCGAAAAAATAAAAAAAAATGCAAGAAAAAGACAAGTTAGAAGAGGAAACTCCGTCGTACGGCCTGGAAACTTGTTTCCGGCCGTATTGGCCATGTTTCCTTCTCCAGAAATGGGCCAGTACGACCAAAAATGAGTTTCCAGGCCGTACAGTACGAGTTTCCTCGTTTCCGTTTCGTTTCCGACGGAAACAGACCCTTCTCCAACGTTTCTTGCAACTTAGCTTTTGAGTAAGTTTTCTTAGGTCAACGTTCTTCCATGGTATAAAAGCCAAATAAACATTGTGATTTTTGGCTAGTGGTGGGTTAGCCAAAGATCACTCCAGCATTTGTCCTGTGGTGTCTCTGATGGCGGCTTGGCCAGAAAGTATGCCTCCTTGAGAGAGAAAATGCCCTGCTTTGGTATCCCCATCGTAGGATATCATCCCCCTCTAATTTCCGAATTACTCTTCTGCTAAGCTCTAATCTGATGATGTTGGCCCAATCTTCCCCTACTTGTTCCCCCCACGAACTAGGGTTTTGCCATGTCCTCACCCCATGCTCATCATCTTCTAGCCAAAAATGTTTGACCAAAGATTTGTTTTCTCCAAAATTGAGAAAGTCATTCAGCTGAGGTGGAAGAGATCTCGCAAGACTCGGAAGCTGAAGCCAGGAGTCGTCCCAGAATCTAGCTTGAAAGCCACCTCGAATCTCCCAGAAACAATGATTCTAGACTAGGTCCAGATTACTACTGGCCAAATTCCATATGAGAGATCCTCTTGGCGGAGAGAGGATATGAACCAAGTCCAACTGATTAACCTGTTTGGTGTACTTGTTCCTCCAAAAAAGAGCCCACGGCTCTGAGGGGTTTGAAAGCCATCTCCACCGTATCTTTGCCCCCATGGCCTTGTTTACAATTTCCGGATCTCAAAGACCTAGGCAGCCTTCTGATTTAGGCTGGTAAAGAGAAAACCGTTTCACCAAACTCCATTTGTGGTGTAGATGATCTACTCCCCATAAGAAAGTTCGTTGAAGTTGTCTGATTTTTTTCATAACCCATTTGGGGGCAGCTAGAACTGAAAAAAGATAAGAGGGCAAAGACTGAAGAACAGATTTAAGGAGAACCATCCAACTTGCAATGTTCAGGGCTCTGAAGGTCCAACCATCTAACTTGCTCTGGAGTTTGTTAAGAAGCTCCCTCCATGAGACATGCTTAATGGCAGAGTTAGTGAGTGGAGCCCCCAGGAACTTGGAAGGAAGGGAAGCAATCGAGAAACCAAGGATATGAGCGATGTTGCATTGGGTGGCCGACGACGTGTTAAAGAAGAAGATTTTGGACTTTTCCAGGTTGATGGTGGTCCTGGAAGCATCACAAAAGAGGTCAAGGTTGGATTTAATGGCTCGGGCTTCAAAGACAGAAGGTTGATTGAAGAGAAGGGTGTCATTGACAAACTGTTGATGGGAGAGAGGGGGATGATCATGAAAGGAGAGGCCTCTGAGAAGATCCTCGCTTATAGCAACTTGAATGAACCGGCCCAGACCCTCAGCCATAAGGATGAAAAGGAAGGGAGATAACGGGTCGCCCTGCCTAATGCCTCGAGACGAGGAGAAGGTGTTGGAAGGAGAACCATTGACAAGGATAGAGAAGAAGGGAGAGGAGATAAGGGAGAACACCCAAAGCATCCAATCGTTGTTGAACCCAAACGCCAGGAGCATATCCTTCATGAAGCCCCAATTTAATTTGTCAAAAGCTTTTGAGAGATCTAGTTTGAGCAGCATACCTGGTTTTTTTTGAACTTTTAAGGAGTGGATAGCTTCATGCGCCAAAATGATGCCATCCAAGATTTGCCGACCTTCCACATAACTCGTTTGTTCCGGAGAGATTAGTAATGGAAGAAAGGTTTTGAGGCGGTTGGCAATAACTTTGGAGGCGATCTTGTAGACCACATTGCAAAGGGAAATAGGCCTGAATTTGTCGGGCGAAGACACATTAGCTTCCTTGGGAATTAAAGCCAGGAAAGTTGCATTCAAAGCTGGGAGTATTCTCTTTTCAAGACGAGACTCCTCAATAAGCTCCGTGATCTCTTGTTTTAGGAAGCTCCAACATTTCTTGAAGAAAGAGACAGTGAAGCCATCCGGTCCAGGTGTTTTGCCTTCAACCATGCCAAGGAGTGCCTCACTTACTTCCTTCTCTGAAATGGGCCTCATTAACATTTGATTATGCTCCTGAGTCACCAATTTTGGAATGTTGGCTGTAATGAGCTTTGACTCTTGTTTTCGGCAGGGCTGAGGGTCAGACAATAGATCCGAATAATAATCTATTAAGATCTGCTCTACCTCCCCTTGAGATTCAACTTTCTGACCCTGAGGGGTTTTAAGCGAGGCAATATGATTATGGTTCCGATGCTGGATGGTTGATTTATGGAAGAAGGCGGTATTACGCTCCCCTGCTTGAAGCCAGTTGATTCTTGCTTTTTGCTTCCAATATATTTCCTCCTGCTTGTATCGCTCCTCCAGGGCCTTGGCAAGAGAAGCTTCCAGTTCCACTGATTCTTCAGTACGCCCCTGCAGAATGATGTTCTGTTGTAGGGAATCCATCTGTTGTTCAAGGATCTTCTTCTCTGTGAATATGTTACCGAATTCCTCCTTGTTCCACTTTTTTAAGTAGCCTTTAAGTCTTTTGAGCTTTTGTTGCATAATATACATTTTGGAGCCTGTTATATCCTCCATGTTTTCCCACCACTCCTGAATTTTACTAATGAGAGAGGCATCCGTGAACCAAAATTCTTCAAATCTGAATGGTCTGTTTCTTGGCTTACCCATATTTTCCAGGTCAAACTGATGGGCCAATGATACGAACCCATTGCTGGAAGAATTTCTGAGAGGAAGTCCCCTCCTCTGGTGAAGAGGTCTTCTGCTATTAGAAAACGATCCAGCCTTGAAGCGATTTGAGCCCGCCCTCCCCGATAGTTGTTCCATGTAAAAATACCATTATGCATTTGCGAGTCCACTAAAGCATTGGATTCGATGAAGTTTCAGAAGTCCTCTGCCTCCTTATCCAAGAAGCGCCTTCCCCCTTCTTCTCCTTTAGTGATGTGATCATATTAAAGTCACCTCCTAGGACCCACTTCCTTGCATCAAGGAGATGATGGAGTGAGTTGAGATGAGCAAGTAGTTCTAATTTTCCTGCATTGGATTGAGGACCATAGACATTAGAGAGAAATCCATGCATATCCGATCCCAGAAAATGGAAAGAGACAGAGATGGAAAAAAGTTCTTTTTTGATAAGTTGGACATCTATTAGTGTGGGGTCCCAAGCTAATCCTAGTCCACTTGAAGCTCCTGCAGCGTCCACTGCAAGAAGAGACACTTTTTTCCACACTTTAGATAAGATTTTCTTCAAGTCTTCTTTAGAACATTTAGTTTCTTGGATGAACAAGATTGTCGGAAGTTCCTGCTGAATCTTCTGCCAAAGAATACGTTGTTTTGAAGGGCTATTCAAACCCCTTACATTCCAAGAGATAACTTTCATTGGGAAACTTACTTGGGGGGGAAGTAGATCGCATTGATCTTCTTGTACTGACCTGAATCTACAAGCTTCCTGCCCAGAGCATCAATGCACTGCAGATCTATTTTGTGTCCTCGTTTTTTTCATCCTTTCAGGATTTCTTTCCTTGAAGGATGCAGAGCCCTGAACTCCTAGCTGCATAGAGGCTTTGGCTTTTTGAAAAACTTTTGTTAAGAGATTAATCTGCTTGGGGGATATTGCCTTCAGGTCATTCCATTTGCATGCCTCTTCCATGGCCAGAAGGTCGAGACCTTTGATGTCCATCATTTCCTCATCATCCATTAGAGAGTCCTCTTCCATCAGAACCTCCTCCATTTCCTCTGGATCTTTAGTCGGGGTCTCCTTGGCCTCACTATGGCTTGACTGTTCCTGAGGCTGCTTTTTGGGGTCTTCCTTGGCTTTGTCCGTGTCTTGTCCTGCATTGCTTGGCCCAGCCACCTCCTCTTGCATATTGGTCAACACCTCAAAGCTATTGTTAGAGGCTTTCTTTTTCTGTGCATTGGTGCCAGTCGATTTTTTATTGTCTCTTTTTATTGGGAACCTTGGTAAAACCCTCGCCATCTGTTTCCTCCTCTGCCTTGGAGCTTTTTTTATTTGCTTCGTTGAGAGGACATTCGCGAAAGAGATGGCCGTGCACATGACATCGCCTGCATCTGAAGGGCACATGCTCATAATCTAGAGGTTGGGTAAAGTCATCATCCTTGCAGTCCAGTTCAACCGCTTCAGGAAGCGAACCTGAAATGTTCATGTAGACGCATATTCGGGCGAAGGAGGTATATCGACCTAGGGTAGTTTGGTCCAAGGAGCGAACAAACTTTCCAATCTTGTTGCCTTTGTCCTTGAGTGTGTCCGGATCCCAATATTCCTGTGAAAGGGAGTACATACAAATCCAAACAGGCGCCCAAGAAAAGTCTTCCTTGTCCGGATTGAAGCGTTCCTTCCAGTGCGTCATATAGAGTCCTGCAGAGTTGAAAAAGTAAGGACCTTCCTCCAGGACTTTGTTTAAATCTTTTTCATTGGTGAAGATAACAGTGAAGAAACCCTTGGGGCTGACTTCATAGTGACCATAGATCATCCATTTGGTGGCAATCCAATGGAAGAGGGCTTTTTCCATGGGCCAAACTCCAATGAATTTGCAAGTAAGGGCATGGTCCCTCATGAATTGAATCCGACCATTTAGCTGCTCGGGGGGATGTGGATACGAGGGTTCTTGTCTGCTTTCGCGTGGCATGTGTTCCAGGACTTCCTGAGTGGGTCATCCTCTGTCCCAAGGATAGCAACACTTGAGGGTTTGGACCTGATCTGATCCTCTGAACGATTCAAGGTTACGGGCGCTGGCATGTAAACATCTAACTGGGCAGAAGGGTTGGGGTTCCCTTTGGCACCAGAAGTCAGGGAATGACCAAGATGAGAAGTGAGGGGTTTTTGGGACCCCCCACCTCGAGCTGCCATGAATAGGGGCACTCAGAAGGAGAGAGCCACAGAGGGGAAACTAACAGCAAGGGGAAGGCAGATAGGGCAGAAGGGAAGCAAGCAACAGGGCTAGGGTGGTTCATCAGAGCGCTTGAGAGGATTTCTCACATGCTTTGCAAGAGGGCTCTGTGTAGATTTTGCTAGGGTAGACAGTAGGAACACATTTCCTTCATCATAATAACTACTTCCAATGATCAGATAGCATCACTTTCACATAGTATTCATTCAAAATCATTAAGCAGTTATATAGAAGAAAATATCAACCATCAAATGTGAAAGAGCAGCAAAAGAATAACCTTGAAACCATGAGACAAGAGACACAAAGATTAGGCCTGAGACCAGGGCAAAACCCACAAGGGGAAAACCCAAAAAATTCTTTCCTTATGAGAGAGAGAGTTCTAGATTTATCAATACATTAGAAATAATCATAACCAGATAGTAGCCAAACCAGAAACCAAGAACCAAGATCAAATGTGAAGCCAAGTGCCATGCCCTCCTTTTTCTCCTCCTGAAATTTGCTGGATCAGAGATGTTCAAGACAAAATCGATGTGTGTAATAAGGAGGAAAGGCTCTCCTTTATATAACCTTTTGAAGGGGGTCGAATGGGTGCCTCTTAGGGGCCCAGCTGACCTAAAATAATATGAGGCCGAGTTGAAGATTTTGGAGGCAGCAATAAAAATTTTCAATTTTCAATTTTCTTCATGATGAAAATACCGACCATGGCTACCTTATTTCCAACACTCTGATCCTCTCAGATGCCCATGAACCTTGTATTTGAGACCATATTCGAATGAAAGACAGTCGATTGTATTTTTCAATATGAAAATATGATACAAAACTCCCAAGTCTTATGAGAGAGACAATCACCCTTGTAACCGATTAGCATGGGTTTAACACATGTAAAATCCCAATTAATAGACAACATATCAAAATTCCTTGATTAATGTGATGTGTAAGTTTATTACAGTTTTTTAAACATGTAACCTAGCATCCCAACCTCCAGCCCATAAACATGGGTAACATATTCCTTATGGCTCACGGCCTCAGCAATATGCCATGTTATTTTCATATGTACACATTAGGAATAACTCTGAACTGCTCATTTTGAGATCTGGTGAGACCGAACAAATTGTATGACAGGAAATGAAGCTTCGGAAGTCTATGTAATCCTTCTTGAATATCCTCAGCAATCATCAGCATTTATGATGACTGTGAAGTTACTAGAGTTTCTAGTAGTGTGTTTATCTTCTGTTTCCTAGCTGTTATGCATGCACCATATTGAAGTGCCGCTAATACCTTGTATTATTTCGCAAGTAAAATTATCTTCCGTTTCATCTGCTGCTATTAATCTCTTTGCATACATATATATTTATATTCTATGCTTCAAACTGATGCTTTTGATCTCACCTGCTGGTACTTTTACAGAATTTGATCTCATAAACATCACAAATATAGAATTTGTTCAATCCTTTGACCTAACTTTTTAAAGAAACATGACAGCCTAAAATCCCATGAACGGGCATTTTCATTTTACCCTGCAGTATGTGGAATCCTAAAGAAGAGTGAAAGAGAAAAGAAAATCGGGGAAGATAGTGGTTTAATATACTCTCACTTCATTATATTAGATTCCATGCATCTGTCTGAAAGGTATGAAGTTCTGAATTCAAGATGTTGACTTATATGATGAGCAGGTATTGTCAGAGGAATAGATATTTCCAAGCAATTGTTTTATGTGATTACACCTGTTCCAGTAAGCACTTTGCAGAATGTGGACATGTTTCTGCAGGGATTTATAGAAATCCCTGTTTCTGTGTTACAGGTATGTTCAAATATATTTTGTCAAGGCTGTCTATTAGGCTTGGACATTTTTCTGCATGTAATAACATTTGCAACAGACTTATATAGTGTTTTGTAAAATTTTGCTATTTGGCTGCATAATCACCTGTGTTTCCTGCTAAGAGGTCACAGGTTGAAATCTAGAGGGGGTTAGAGTATTTATACCTCCGTAGACTTTAGCAGTCAAATTGCATCATGGAGGCGGGTCCCTTGTCCCACAAGCAGGGGGGTCTCATACACCAATTTACTGTGTGGCTTGGCCATGGAATTAGATTATAATTATTGTTATTTATATGTTGAAACACTGGGACTATCTGTAGTAGTCACTCATGGCCAACTGCTGTTTATTTTTTTATTTGATGTTAAGGCCCCATTCTGCATACTTGAAGTACATGCACACAAGAGCAAACAATTTTATGGAGCAAATGATATATATTTCCCCTCTTTTGAAAACATTTAAAAAGAAAGCAACATTACTTTCCATTTCTCGTGTTCATTTTTGATGTGTATGTATACATCTATAATATCTTATAAGCTTTCTAGGCATGCCTTTCGATTCACGAAAGGAATTGATCATGCAATACTATCAGGTAATGGATACTCATACCACCTGTATGGAAAGTAATAGGCCAGCTCAAATATCCTATTACCACTAGAAAATGCAAATTCTTTTTGCATTTTTTTGGTAGCCTTGCATCAGGAGATGTGCATATGATTTATCTTCTCTTTCATGTGATTCGAGTACGCTCATGTCTTTTGAGGTGTATTTCAGTCTTGAGTTCACATAGAGGCAGACTTGCACGTGATCATGATTCACCTTTTGGAGCCTATCCAAATCGAGATGCATCTCACAACAAAAAGTATACATTTGATGCACCATGAGACCCTCAAGACATTTCTCTAGCAGGTTAATCTGTAGGAGGAAGAGTACCCATCATGCAGTAAATTACTGTGGTAGATTTAAATATTATGGCACATATATCTTAAGGAGTGTTCTGGTTATGGAAGTGATGGCACGTTTCAAAGTCAAATGATCATTGCCAAAGTAGGCGTTGGAGATAGGTTGGTATTTATCAGTGTTGATAATATCGGTATCGGGAAAATATCGGCGAGGGTCCAGAAAATATCTTATCGGCAATATCGGCGAAAATATCGGCAAAATATCGGCAAATATCGGCAAGCATAAAAAATGCATAATATATTCATTTTTTTTCAGATTTTAAACATATAAAGCAATAACAACATGAAATAAACACATTGGCACATAAATATGAAGAAAACACTAATATATATGATGTCAAATAGAAATGATACATCAAAGGCGATACCAAATCCTACTGATCCCTAATAATTGTCCATTCAAGGACTCAAATGTGGAGAACCAATACAAAATAACATCACATATATAAAAGTATCTCATCATCATGAGTTATATGTAGCATAACAAATAAAAATAGCAACTATCTATCTGAAATCATTGCCCTCTCCCCCTTTTACGGGAAAACATGATGGGTTGTTTGCCAGGCTTGCCCCTAGTAGTAGGAGGCCCTGACCCTGCCTCTGCACCTAATGTCAAATAATGAGTGCTAGGTATGGGGCTATGCTCTCCTATATCTATAGCAGATGGTGTTGATGCCGATGCTCCTGCAGTGTCCTCCTCCTCCCCCTGCTCCTCTGAGTGCTGCTGCTCCTCTGACTCCGAGTCCTCCTCTTGCTGCCCCTGCTCTAATGGATCATCTGCCACTGGCTCTAACCATGAAGGTGACTCCTCCAAGAGGGGCTCCTCAGACTCCACCCTCCACGGAGACAATACATCAATATTGTCTAAGCTAAGTCACATGACACGAGGACATGAGACACGGAGGACACGTAAATACGAGTATTCAATACGAAACACAACGACCTGGAAACAAGACACGGGGGACACATTTTATATATATATATATATATATATATATATATATATATATATACCGAAATATAGTTTTTTATCCATATTAAATTGCAGGTTGCAACCTATCTAATCAAATTAAAATATAATTACTTCTCAAAGTTCATAGTTCACTTTAAAAAATAAATAGAATCAAAATTTACTATTTAGAAATTAGAATGTGATATGCTTGGTCTTGATTCTTGAATATTCAATATTCATTGTTCATGTACAACTTACAAGCACATAAGAAAATAACTAAAGTCTAATCCTATTGATTTCCTCTGCCCCTCTTGCGAGAAAATGCCACAGCTTTCCCTTTCCCTCTAGATGTAGATGCTGGTGCTGGTGGAGTTGGCAGTGGAGTTTGCTATGCTCTAGAAGCTGAAGAACTAGAAGTAGGAGCTATAGGAGGTAGACCACGTCCTCTACTGGTGGCAGGGGTAGCCTGGGCAAGTGGTGTCACCTGGAAACATTACAATCTCCCAATCCTGAAATCCTAAAAAATTGATAAGTCTGCTGCATTTTGAATGAAATCTAAAATTCTACTTTCTCCATATGAAATCCAATGAGGCCGGAACCACTCTCAAACATCCTGAGTCATTTCATGGTAATGTTAAAAATTTAAGTAAAAGGATGAAAATGAAGATTAAGGAGAATGTCACTTTTACTTTAAGAATTTAACATTACCATGAATACCATATCAATACTAGGGCCTAGAACGCTCAAACCCTCCTTGGCAGCAACCACATAGCTCTCCCCTTCCTTCTCCAACAACAAAAAATGAAAATGATATGAAAAAAAACCAAAAACGGATTTTTATAGGCCATGCAGAAAAAATTTACAGTCACTGGGCGATATTTTCGATCATCGCGCGATATTTTCGGAAATATCGGCGATATTTCGGAAATATCGCGATATGAAATATCGCCGAAAATATCGCGATATTTTGTCGGCGATATTTCGGCTCACCGAAAATATCGCGATATTTCCGAATATCGCCGATATTTCGGCGATATTATCAACACTGGTATTTATCACACATTTGGATGCATAGTTTTCACCAAGGATACTTCTGAGGCATGTTTACATTCCCTGAGGAATGTTTGCATATTTGGAGGCATGATCATCTTCATGGACACCTTTTACATCTCATGAGAAATGTTCTACATATTTGGAGGCATGATTTGACATGTTGGCATTCTTTATATGGTCCTTTGATGGAACACCCCTCACAAAATGAAGATACGGGGCATTCTAAACCCTCTACAAGGATGATGGCACTCTGATCAAGGAGCCATCCACCACTCTAGGCCAATTTTGGGGTACATTCATGGCATGGAGCTATGATATATTGAGGCTCTCCATCCTCTCCCTCCATATATGACACATCGTCTCATGAAAATGCTATTTAAAGTAACTTGGATGCCATATTTTGTGAAGTGGCCAGCCACGAAGACTCTAAATCATGATTTTAAAATGTTTTTTAATAATGAATTAGCCCTCCTTTAGTGAGGCGTTCCATGGAGAAGCCTCTAGAATGGCTCAAACCTTGAGAAATCAGAATTGATTGTGGGATGTCTAGCATGAGGAGGTAATACTTGGACATCTTTGACATCTTCAAGATTACATTATAAATTATTTTGGAGAAGTGTTCCACTTCTAAGGGAATCTAGATCATTTTATTCATATTTTCTCTCTTAAGAAGCTACAAAAGGAATCTATTGTTAAAACACTATAGCATGTGTAGTAGAATACAATTTTCTAATTTGATAATTACTTCCTAATGATTTTCAAATAATATTTCTCGTGCCATTGATATAACTGAATAATTACACACAGAAAACCTCCAACTGTAATTGCAGCAGAAACAATAAAGATCATAGAAAGACAACCATGCACAATAGACAATAATTTTTACCCTTGGAAACCCAACCTTGGGAGAAAACGCAACAATCTTTTCTAGAGGAGAAATTGTCTTTTCAACAATGTTTACATATAAAAAATTTGTCTTGAAATCTGTGCCAATATTACTAGTCTAAACACCAGCCAATCCTAGTCAACGACTGGTCAAAATATGGTCAAAAGTCAAAAGTCAACTTTGTGATCAACATTGGTCAAATTGAGGCCTGCGGTCAAACTTAGCCTGCTATCAACTGTTTGCTGTCAACCAGCATGTGTGGGCCTGTGGTCAACCCGCACGTGTGACATTGTGGTCAACTATTTGCGGTTAACTCGGTCAACTTGCGGTCAAACAACTGTGGTCAAACTCGAGCAAACAGGGTCAACTATTCACATGTGCAACTACAATCAAAGAGATGGTCAAACTTGTCCTTCTCACTCATGTGGCCTCCAAGAGAGATAGTAATGATGATGAGAGATGAAAATTAATCCTTGGCAAACAGATTTCTCCTTAGCTGAACTTCTCCTCCACTAGAAAAGATTGAATGAGCTTGCTATGTTGATTATTTGTCTCCTCACATGCTTGTCTATTTATATAGAGCTTTAATGTTGAGTGGAGACCCATAAAGGGGAACCTCATTACAAGAAACCCTTTCCCTTATGGAGCCTAAATTACATCTCAACATTAGACTAGAATTGTTTATTCCACTAATGGGTAAAAAACCCCATTACATAAAAAAATCAAACCCGCTCTATAAAAAAGTAGATCACTCCATTCCAGAGCAAGTAATGTGAGTACTGTGGGCCAATCTCCCCTAGCCAAATGAACATGACCCCATGGGAGAAAGACTGCCTCGTGCTTTTCACCCTTAGCCAAATCAGCATGGTTCCATAGGTGAATGTATCATTTTCCCCTACTAGTCAAATTAAGGAGAATGTCTGCCCAATGTTGCAAAAACATCAACACTCTGTCTTAGCAAGGGATACATTCTGCATCACGCCAAGCTTGTCTCTGAAGTGTTCAAACTTCCCCCTAGACAGAGGCTTGGCGAGAATGTTCACAATCTGCTCATTTGTGGATATGTACTGGAGCTTCATTGCTCCCTTCCGCACCATGTCTTGGATGAAGTGATATTTAATCTCAATGTGCTTCGACCTGTCATGAGATACTGGATTCTTTGAAAGCTTGACACAACTTTGATTATCACAATATATCAAGTTCGTCTCTAGCATCTGATCAAATAGTCTTGCAAGTGGCTTTCGAAGCCACATTGCTTCTTGAATTGTGACATCGATTGCGATATACATTGCTTTTGTTGTACTGAGTGCGACAGGAGTCTACTTCCTGCTAAACCAAGATATCGTAGCTGATCCCAAGCTGAAGCAACAACCTGCTGTCTCTTTCTGTCCATTGCACTCCTGACCCAATCAGAATCAACATATCCATGCAACCTTACTTCACCACCTGAGACATATCTTAGACCATATCCAACTGTACCACATAGGTACCTCAACACATGCTTCCCTGCAACCCAATGTACATACCTTAGTTCAACCATAAACTGGCTTGGGGTGTTCACTACAAAGAAAATATCTGGCCTGGTGTTAACTAGGCACATCAAGGATCCAATCAACTCCTTGTACGTTGTGGGATTCGCCAAATATGAATCTGAAGCAGAGTCACTTAGCTTCTTCATATTTGTCACCATAGGTGTAGCCATGGACTTGCAGTGCATCATATCGAATCTCCTCAAGATATGAACTATGTACTTCCCTTTTCCAAGGAATATCTCACCTAGCCTTTGCTACACTTCCAATCCCAAGAAATAATGCATAAGGCCAAGATACTTCATCTCGAACTCCGACGCGAACTTCCTCTTGCATCCGACAACGAGCCTCTCTGCCTTAATAAGGAACCAATCATCAATCTACAGCACCAAGATCAAAAGGATCACCATCAATAGCCTTGGAGTAAAGGTTAGGATTTGCATCACTCTTGGTGAAGCCTAAACTCATCAAGTATCCATCAATCCTGGAATACCATGCCTTGGGTTCTTGTTTGTGTCGGTACAAAGCCTTTTTCAACCAGCAAACATGGGACTCTTCCCATGTATCGCAAAGCCTTGAGGTTATTTTATGTACACTTCTTCCTCAATCACACCATTTAGGAATGCGGTCTTTACATCCATCTGACATAACCTGCAACCCATAATTGAAGCAAGAGAAATAATAGTCCTGATGGAAGTGTACCTAGCGAATGGAGAAAAAGTCTCCTCATAGTCCTCTCCCTCCTCTTTTTGGGAGTTGTCGCTCAAATTGTATAAGCCAGATGCGACAATGATTAGGGAAGGGGCTGTCACCTTGATCCCTGCCCTCTCTGTTCTAGCTATCTTCTCCCTACAACAGGCTATGGGTGATAGTTCCTATGAAATGTGAAGATGGAAAGACCCTTCAACAATCGACAAGTTTGGGAGAGACAACTGAATGGCCTAGTAACTTGGTTAATTTTGCAAGTTTAATGATTAGATTAGATCATCTTGAAAGACTAGTGCTTTAATGTAGTCAAATACTTGCTTTACGTTAATTATATACCAAGTCACTGGATGAACAATTGTTGCTTTAGGATGCTTCACTATCCTATATGAAATGCAACACCTAAAACTAAGCGAAATGCAAGATCTTGGTTAATTTTAAGTTAGATGCCTAACTAGATGAATCCTTTCCCTTAGCTATTTTGAAAGTAGTCTCTAGAGTAGGTTGTGGAGAGAAGCCCAGGGAAAGATAGCAATGGCTATATTAACAATACCTCCCTTGGAAATCTAACCACCCGATGCCTCCGATGCTGTAGAGACTGTGGCTTTGACGACTGCAAGGTCACTGTGTTAACCACTAAACAGGTTCTAGACTTCGCAAGCTAGATGAGAAAGGTGGCCATAGGGTCTTTCAACCAAGCTTATGCTTGGAGGTAAATTAGTTAAATGCAAGACTAATCGTAGGATGCAAATGCAAGATTAGAGATCACTTTTAGTGAGATTTGTCAAATGTCTTAAGCACTTAAAGAAAAATTACAATGATATTCAACTTAGAACAATGAAGTACTTAATCAATGTGTAATGACAATCTTCACTAAAAGAGGAGATGCTCAATGAAACAAGATAGAAGGTGCCAAGCATACCAATAGACAATTGCTCATGAAATAAACAAATTCAATGCTTTTCTCAACAATGCTAGAATGCCAATTAGATAATGACAATTAACACTAGAGTGCCAATGTGTCAATTGGGTACACAAGAGATAGAGAGAGAGAGAGTTTAAACACAATTAGATTTTTTTTTAGATTACCACAAGAACACTCTTATCACGATTATGATTATCAATTGACTTGATTAGCAAGGATGTAAACTTAGATATGAAGCTCACTTGCAATACACAATATTAGTTACACTTGTCACAAAAGAAATTTCCACAAGACATGCTTATTCCATATAACCATAAGAAATAATGTAATCAATCATCCAATTATCCAATTCCTTAGCAAAAAGATAGTAATGAGAATTATAGATATTTCAATGGGAGAAAGAGAACATTCATCCAAAATGTGCTCTATAGAGCAATAAGCCAATCTTGTCTATTTAATTAGCCTTTTTTAGAGCACTAAGGTAACCACAACACAGATGCCAATTATTGTTCTTGAAGCAAGAATGCCAAATCAATGAAGAGCACTTGTATGCAAATTGCAAAGATGCCAAAAGATGAATGCAAAATGCTGATGCAAAAAATGACAAGACACTAATGAACCTTTGACCAAATTCTAAGCCCAAATCACTTCAACAATGAATGCTCATGAATTAGATTTGTTCCTTAGTTACTTTTAGAGCCTCTAATGCAATTTATTACTGCTGCAACCTTATATTCAGAGGTCTGCAAATTTATATCAGACTTTGGATTTATTATATCAGCCCTTAGAAAATGATGCAATATGTCAAAAATGAACTAAAGAATTGAAGCAAGAGACCTTCCAATGACTGCCAATTAGTTTTATGACCACTTATAAGCTATAGATCAGACTTTTAACATTCAGATCAGACCTTAAAAGAGCATATATCAGACCTATATCAACTCAGAAAATCAGTGATTCAGTCCTCCAAAAGCCAACAAGGTGCCAAACAATCAATGCCAAATGAGCTCCAATGATTAGTTAATGAAATTAAGTGATTGTTTAATGATTTTTGCTACTTTAATGTCTTCTTATGAGTTTTATGGGACTGAATGAATGGCTGTAGCAAAACAGAGAAGAAAATGAGGGATAGAGAAGCAAACCAAGTGGCCAAAGGGCCTAGTTGAGGGCTAGAAGGCTTGGTGATGACTTCCACTTCCTGCAACCACAATGTTAGCAAGAAAATCACTGCAACATAAGATGTTAGTCCACTAAAACAATGCAAAAATTAGAGATGACTGAATATAGGGCTAGGGCAAGGCTATAAAGCTAGGAAAACACCAACACTAGGGCTAGAAGAGGCAAAGGATGAGGCTAGAGGCTAGGAAAAGGCGATGATGGAGGGAGAGAGGCCTAAGAAGGTCACGATCAAGTGAGAAGACCTAAAAGGCCTGTGGCCAAGGGAAAAGAGCCAATGGAGGGGGGCCGAGAGGGTTGGAGGCCCTCTAGGGCTCATGACAAGGCCAAAATGGCTTGTGGCTAGGAGGGAAAGCCATCTAGGGTCTGCGACAAGGGCAAGGGAAAACCTTTAGGGCTGTGTCCAAGGACAAAAAGGGGCAATGACTAGGGTTAAGGCCCTTAAGGGCTTGCAGCTCAAAGAAAAGAGCCTCTAAGGCTCACGACTAGCGTTTAAAGGGCTAGCGGCTTACCTAGAGGAGGAAAAAAGGCCATGACAAGGTTGGGGGAGAGGACAACTAGTTCCTAGAAGCCTAAAAAAAATTTCGGACCCCTGCAATCACAAGAATTTCACCACAAAATGCCAAAGATCTCTTCCTTAGGGCTAGCATTTTCCTCTTTAGTTGGATGTTGAGTTTCTGGAAGTGTGAAAATTCTATCACAACAACATCTGATTTGCTTTTCCTACTTATTCTTCAATAAGTTATTTATGAAATTCCTTCAATAAACATTAAAATAAATTTTGCTGCAGATATGACACCGTAATACAGAAACAAACACATGTACAAGAATCAACACATTGACACAGATATTTTGGACAACAGTGCCTAGAAAAACCCAATTTGGGAAAACTGGTGCAACAAGGGAGGATTTTATTATTTCGCAATTCTTCAGTACAATAGGGTGTGAAACTGGCTTACCCACAGAGAGAAAAATTCTCTAGCGCTTCTTCTAGTCCCAACGTCAGCTTGGGTGACCTCTGCGTAGCTCCCAAACACTCTGCGTCAGCCCTGGGCCTCTCTGTGTCACCCACGCAGGCCCTCTAGTGACTGCACAGTCTCCTGCTGCCTCTGTGTCTGCCTGAAATGCCCTGCATCTGCCTCTCCTGCCTCAGCGCTGGTCTCCAGTGGCTGATCCCGTCTCTCTGTTCCGTACTTGCTGCCTCCTAACTGCTCACCAGACCACTAGTTCGAATTTCTTAGCTAACCTCGCTATAGAAATTGAACTGACCGGTCTCCCTTAGTGTGTTCTCCAAGTGACCCTCAAGCCTCCTCTTATACTTTTATTGTTGACAATTCAACGGCCGAGATTAAGTCCCTAATCAACGGCTAAGATTAACTTTGGCTTGATCCATGACTTTTGGACCCTTCTAACACAGTTTTATATTAATTCACATTAATAGTTTATGGATTTAAGACCTCTGTGGTTTATATCTTTTGATTTAGAAGCTGGAGAACCCACAGTATCAACCATTTCTTTTATCAATGTTTCAAATCCCAATCGGGATCCATCATCAGGACAAACTTGAATGAAGATAGTAGAAAAGCTTTAATGAGGGTTTAAATAGTTTTTAATAGAGAAATATCTGCTAGTATATGTCTGCTGTTTGTTTAAATCATTTTATTTGATTTATTTATTTTTTAATAATAAATGATAATTATTTATTTATTCAAAATTATAATAACATGTTTATTATTTGAGTTAATATTCAGTGTATATATATATATATATAATAAGTGAATAATTTTAATTTATTATTATTATTATTAATATTAAAAAATAGTATTTAGTGTATTAATATATTACATATTTAAATATTAAATATTAAATATTAATATTAATAATAATATTAACCTTAATAATAATATTAATGTTAATGTATCAATAATGATTAATAATTAATAACTAATAAATAATAGTAATAATAAATAATGATAATGATAATTAATATGTATTAATAATAATGATAATTAATAATTAATGATAATATTAATGTATTAATAATGAATGATAATTAATAATTAATGATAACATTAATGTGTTAATAATGAATGATAATTAATAATTAATAATAAATAACTAATAATTAATAATAAATAATAATAGTAATGCTAATGCATTAATAATAATCGATGATTAATAACTAATAATAGATAATTAATAACTAATATTTATTAATAATATTAATTTTAGTGAGTTAATAATAATTAGTAATCTTACAATATTAAATTAATGTATTAATAATAATTAATAATAAATAAAGTTAATGTATTAATAATAATTAATAATTAATAACTAATAATTAACAATAATATTAATGTTCTAATTAATACCTAATAGAGAAGCAACTAACCACTGATTGCTAGAAAAGGAAAGAGAAATTTACCTGCTAAGCTCTACCTGAGATGTACTGTCGTTCTTAATCTTTTTGATTAAGGGAAGCCAGCTACCACTAATCTCAATACCATTGTCCCTGTTGAGATTATGTGGATGTTTGATAATTTCAAGAGCTTCTCTGATCTTTCGCCTGTGATGTTTATCTTCACGAGCGATAATTGAAGCGCTTTCCAAGCAGACATGGTGCTTGGTTTTTGAGGAATGCTCTGCAAGGGCTGAGGTTCGAGACTTTTTATTCCTAATGTCAGCTCCATGTTCTTTGAGTCTAGTCTGCAAGGATCGACCTGTTTCGCCAATGTAACTTTTTCCACATGAGCAATCTATTTTATAGACTCCCTTAAGCTGTTGTCTATTAATATTATCCTTGACAGACCTCATCTTTTGCCTAATAGTTCCAGGTGCTGAGAATTGCGTGATTATGTTTTTCTTTTTAAGGATTTTTGCAATTTTATCAGTCACTCCTTGAATATAAGGAAGAAAAATCCTCCCATACTGAGGTTGGTCTTGATCCTTAGGCTTATGAGATAGCACCTTTCCTTCAGCTTTCTTTATAGCTGCTTTAATTTCTTTTTCATTGTAGCCTATACCTTTAAAAGCTGAGACTAAATGCTTCTTTTCTTCATCCAAATGCTCAGAGTCAGAAATTCGAAGGGCTCTGATGGCGAGAGTGTTTAGAACACCAAACTTCTGGGCTGGGTGATGGTGGGAATCAGCATGGAGGTAGTTTTCAGTGTGGGTTGACTTCCTGAAAACCTTATGACCCAAAGAGCCATCATTCTTTCTGATGATGAGCACATCTAAAAATGGGATGCTCATGTTTTCTTCAAGCTCCATAGTGAATTTTATCTCTGGAGAGATAGAGTTAAGATGAATAAAAAACTTGTCAAGCTCTGTTTTACCATGAGTCCATTTTATATTGGTATCATCGACGAATCGCTTCCACCAAGCTAGCTTCAAAGGGTATGATTCAAGGGCTTTCTTTTCAAAGTATTCCATGTATAAGTTGGCTACAATTGGTGAAAGGGGTGATCCCATTGCCACTCCAGATGTCTGCTCATAATATTCTCCTTGGAAGGTGAAAACAATCGATCGTAAACAAATTTCTGCCAGTTTTGCTGTTCTTGGATCAGTAACATCTTTAATAACCTAAATGGCTTCATCAAGAGGGATCTTGGTGAATAGGGATACTACGTCAAAGCTAACAAGGATGTCGTCAGGGTCTAACCTCTCATTTTTAATAAGGTTCACAAAGTCCTAAGAGTCCTTAATGAAAGAATTAGTATTCCCAACAAGGGGTCTAAGGATTCTAGCGACGTACTTAGCGAGTTCATAGGTAGGGGAGCCAATGGTGTTGACTATTGGAGAATTAATAGTTTATTTTCCCTAAGTTTAGACTTAGGGACTCCATTAAAAATATTAATTATTTTAATATCTCCCAAACTGTTTAGAATCTGCCCAAACCATTTCTAAGTATTGGAGATCTCATGTGCTTTAGCCTCTCAACCAATTTTCATGGCTAGAGCACATCCAATGCTACCCCAAATCAACACTCTCTCTTAGCAAGGATTGTGCTCTAGTAATACTCCTCACTGAGTATTGCCGTGATCATCTGGCATTGGTCCCTGTTCTGATGCTAAGCCTTCCTGCCCAACATCCTCTGCATTGCTGCACCTTGTACTGCTGCCCATGGCTCTGCTACTGCCATTGCTGCATCTGTGCAATAACTCCCTCTGCATCCGTGTTGCTGCTAGTCCTTTCTCCCAACACTGCATCCACACTGCAACTCCCTCTGCATCCGTGCTATTATCACTCTCATTTCTGCTATTGAAATGGGTTCTTTACCATCCCCATCTTTTCCCTGAAGTAGTCAAACTTTGTCTTTCCAAGGGCCTTGGTGAGGATGTCCGCTACCTGTTCTCCTATAGGAGTGTAGCTCAACTGTACAGCTCCTCATTGGACACAGTCCCTGACAAAGTGACACCGGATATCAATATGCTTCGACTTGTCATGAAACACTAGATTCTCAGAGAGCTTGATGCAACTCTGATTATCACACATGACGCTGGTCACCTCCATATTCCTTCTAAATAGGTTCACAAGTAGTTTTCTAAGCCATATGGCCTCACACGAAGCTGTGCTCGCCGCCATATATTCTCCCTCAGATGAGCTCAGAGCCACTGACTTCTGTTTCCTACTGCACTAGGAGGTCATTCCTGATCCAATGTTGAAACAGTACCCAGAGGTACTTTTCCGATCCACTGAACTTCCTATTCAATCTGCATTAGTAAATCCACTCAATCTGATATCCTTACCCCTAGTGTACAAGAGTCCATAATCGACTGTTCCCTGTAAATACCTGAGAACATGTTTGGCTGCTGCCCAGTGCGCCCTCTTTGTTATGCTCTTAACCTGCAAGACGATTACCAGAATACCAAATATGTGAAGAAATATACCCAGAACATAGAATAATGAGAAACAAGAGCAAGTATTTTATTATTCAGAAAGCAATGTTCACTTGCCTCTTCGAGGGGGCAACCTCCAATAGAGCAGAGCTCGATTACAAAATAAGACACGATGCCCCTCGCAGGGAGTCTCTATCCTTTATATATGACTCATACATGCAATACCATGGATCAATACCATGGTTCTTATTAATACCATCTATCTAGTACCATGGCCCATTTGCAACTAACTGTGGTCCCGTCATTAATTGCGGGTTAACCACTTACAATTATTAATATGGGATTTATTGACTCCTTACTTAACTTATGACTCAATCCTACTACATAAATAAGGGGGTTAGGGTGGGACCCTAACATGCCCTCCCCCTTAAGAATAGCCTTGTCCTCAAGGTTGGAGCTGCGGAAACTGCTGAAGAATAGTGGCTGGTTCCCAGGTTGCATCTTCCGGAGAGGTGTCTTTCCACTTGACGAGGACTTCCTTGATCCTGCGACCACGCAGGTGCCGTTCTCGTGTGTCTAGGACCTGTTCAGGTTGGAGCTAGATTGACCCTTCTTCATCTAATTCGGGTAGACTGGTTTGAATTCTGCAATTGTTCCCAGTCACTTTCTTGAGGCATGAGACTTGGAAAACTGGATGGATTTTTGCAGTGGGTGGCAAAGCTAGTTTGTAGGCCACTTCTCCAATGCGCTGAAGTACTTGATATGGTACGTAGAATTTTGGAGATAGTTTATGACAACCCTTGTCTTTGAGTGAAGTTTGCTTATATGGTTGCAGCCTCAAAAATACCTTATCCCCTTCTTGAAATTGGCGCTCTGAGCGATGCTGATCTACCTGTTGCTTCATGCGGTTTTGAGCTTGATGAAGATTCTCTCTAAGATGGGCGAGCATGGTTGTGCGGTTTTGTAGGAGTTGATCGACTGCTTGTACCTTTGAGCACCCCTTGATATAAGAAGTAGGGGAAGGAGGGAGTTGACCATAAACTGCTTCATAGGGAGTCACTTTGGTGGTGGCATGATAGTTGGTGTTATACCACCATTCAGCTAGAGGCAACCACTGTACCCATAGATGTTGCTTTTCTGAAGTGAAACACCTAAGGTAGGTTTCCAGACATTTGTTGACGGCTTCAGTTTGACCATCCATTTGTGGATGATAGGAAGTACTGAGTTTTAGTTGGGTGCCTTGTAGCCTGAAGAGTTCCTGCCAAAAATTACTGGTGAAGATCGGGTCATGATTAGACACAATAGAAGTGGGCATGCCATGCAATTTGAAGATCTGATCCATGAAAGATTGAGCGACCAAAGTCGATGTAAACGGGTGGGGTAGGGCGCAGAAATGAGCATACTTAGAAAGTCGGTCCACAACCACCATGATGACTGACTTGTTTCCTGACTTTGGAAGACCTGTAATGAAATCCATAGAAACCTCCGTCCATATAGATGCCGGGATGGGCAACGGTTGTAATGTGCCTGGTGCTTTGACTGTCTCCCCTTTGTGGCATTGACAGACATCGCATTCCGCTACAAAAGTAAGGATGTCCTTTTTCATGCCTGTCCAAAAAAATGATCTTCTAGTGCGAGCATATGTCTTTTGAAAGCCTGAATGTCCTGTAATGGGGGATGAGTGCAATTCTGCCAAAATGCAGCTTTTGAGGGTGGATGTTGGTGATATTACGACTCTGTCCTTGTAGCGAAGAATCTCATCCTGCCACGAGTAGCCCTTGGTGGAATTTGGATCCGCCTGCAATTGAGTAATGAGTTGGGAGAGCCAGGGATGTGAAAACAATTCCCTGCGAGCCTATTCAATCCATTCTGGAATGGGAAGGGAAATTGCAAGCAGGGTACTTTCCTCCTCAAATTGGCGAGATAATGCATCTGCGACACTATTTTCGCGCCCTTTCTTGTAAATGATCTCATAATCATATCCCAGCATTTTGGCGAGCCATTTATTTTGTTGTGGGGAGGATAGGCGTTGCTCCAAAAAATATTTAAGACTGTGATGGTCTGTGCGGATTTGGAAACGTCGCCCTAGTAAGTAAGGGCGCCATGTATCTACTGCATGTAAGATGGCCATCATTTCCTTCTCATAGGTAGATTGTCCCGGATTCTTCCCACTTAGTTGTTGGCTTGTGAAGGCCAAGGGTCGACCTTCCTGCATTAAAACCGCCCCAATACCTGTACCCGAAGCATCACATTCAATGACAAAAGATTTAGTGAAATCAGGTAGTGCTAAGACTGGAGTGGAACACATGGCATTTTTGAGAGCTGTAAATGCCTGTTGTGCATCATCATTCCAGAAGAATGAATTTTTCTTGAGGAGTTGAGTGAGGGGCTTCGCAATGCGACCATAATTGCGGACAAATTTGCGATAATAGCCTGTGAGACCCAAAAATCCTCTCAGGCTCTTCAAGGTCTTAGGTTGAGGCCAATCCTGCATTGCCTGGATCTTTTTGGGGTCCACCTTGACACCTTCATGCCCCACAATGTGGCCCAAATACTCAACTTCTTCCATGCCAAAAGAACATTTGGACATCTTAACAAATAATTTATGCTTGCGGAGCAGTTGCAAGAGCAGATCTACATGCTGAAGATGTGCGGCCCAAGTGCAACTATAGATGAGGATGTCATCGAAGAAGACAAGGACAAATTTTTTGAGATATGGTTTGAGAAGGTGGTTCATAAGGCTCTGAAAAGTAGATGGGGCATTACAAAGACCGAATGGCATGACCAGGAACTCATAATGGCCTTCATGAGTTTTGAAAGCAGTCTTTGGAATGTCGACTTCCTTCATGCAAATTTGGTGGTAGCCTAAGCGAAGATCCAACTTAGTGAAGAATTGAGCCCCATTGAGTTCATCTAGCAAATCATCAACAACCGGGATGGGAAATTTATCTTTGACTATCAACTTATTGAGGGCCCTGAAGTCTGGACACATCCGCCATTCCCCATCTTTCTTGAGCACCATGACCACCGGTGATGAATAAGGACTAATGTTGGGACGAATGACACCTGCTTCCAAAAGTTCCTTGATTATTTTTTCTATTTCATTCTTTTGGGTGAACGGATATCTATATGGGCGCACATTTGGTGGTTGGGCCCCTGGAACCAAGGTCATGCTATGATCATGTTCCCCTCGCAAGGGTGGAAGCTCATGAGGTTTGTCAAAGACTGGCAGATGGTTATTTAAAATCTGTTGCATCTCAGGATGAATCGGCAGAGAATTGGGTTCGACGGCCTAGATGGCATTAAATTGAGCTATAACTCCATGATGGCCCCTTTTGAGCAATTTTTCCATCCTATGTGAGCTGATGATAGAGGGAGCTCTCGCCTGGAGTCCACGGAGGGTATGTGTGGAGTTGTTCTGCTTAAAGCTCATATATAACTCCTGGAAATCCATTGTGATTGGCCCAAGACTGCGAAGCCATTCAACATCAAGGACAATGTCGCACCATCCCATGTGTATGGCAAACATGTGGATTTTCAATTGATAATCCCCCATTTGAAGTTTGACATTTTCACAACGGCCTTCACATTTCATTGTTCCCCCATCCACAATTTGGACTTGGAAGTTAGAAACTGCTCGTACAAAACAATGCACTGCTTCCGCGACTTTTTGATGGATGAAATTATGTGTACTTCCACTATCAATCAAGACTACTACTGGGCGATGTTTAATGAAACCTCTGATTTTGAGAGTTTGAGGTGAAGAAATCCCTGCCAAAGCATGCAGCGAAATAACTGGTTTGTCAGGGACATTGTCCTTCTGGTTGTCCTCTTCTATCTCCTCTGGTTCCTCAAGTGGTGGGGCTTCCTCCGATGAGCTGTAATCAGTGGCATCAATTTGAAAAAATTTGGGCTCCTTGCATTTATGACCCGGGGAGTATTTTTCATCACAGTAGTAACATAATCCCTGCTTTCTTCTTTCGGCCATTTCTGCAGGTGACACCTTTTGAACCTTAAGTGTTTGAGTCGTGCTGTGAGCCTGTGGGGGGCGACCCTTGGCGGTGAAATTTGGGCAAATGGATTGGGCTGCTAACGCATGTTCCACGTTACGGGCTACCTTGCAAGCCTCCGACCATGTGGGAGGGTGGTGTAGACAAATGTGGGCTTGTATGGCCTCTTTAAGACAGCTGATAAAACATTTTGTGTAGAACGCATCTGGGAGATCCCTAGTGCGGAAAGCTAAGGCTTCAAAGGCTGTAACATATTCATCCACTGTGCCAGTCTGTCGGAGCTTAGTGAGACGACCCAAAAAAGAAGATTCCTGGTCAAAGCACTCTGTAAGAGCTTTTCTGAAGGTGGCTCAAGTCATAAAACTTCCATTGCAACGTTGATGCCATTCCCACCATTGCCATCTTTCATTGTCCAAGTACATGCTCCCCACCATAAGCTGAGTCTCATTATCTAAGATGTTATTCAGATTGAAATACTGCTCCATTTGTGCTACCCATGCGGCCGGGTGAGAACCATCAAATTTATGCATATCCAGCTTGGGAGGTCGCGGACGGGATTGTTGGTGGGTGCCCCAACGGTGAAGAGAGTGGCTAGACTCACCCTCACTGTGTCCATTGCCAATATACGCCTCCTCGCGGGCTTCCTCCTTGCCCTTAGAGAGTGCGTCCGTTAGTTGGTCAAGCTGAGCTTGGATGGCTTGCAAGGATTGTTCAAGTTTGTCGATCTTCTCATTGGCCATAGCTTGAGCTCTAGTTTCTACCATGCACCGATCCGATGTACTTGAAATTTGGGACCGCCTGAATTTTTTTTCACTAACAATTGAATGGTACCACCTTGCTCAGCTCATCGTCCTGATTCTTATGGGCTAGATCACCAATAAGCGCCCCGGGGGGTCTCAAACTTTTTTTTTCCTGAAAACTCCTAACGGAGTTTTACTCCTTCCTTAGGAATACTGCAGTAGCCGAATCCTCAAAATGTCAATGCTGCCAAAAGTCCTGCAAAAATCACTCCCCAGTATAGGAACCCCACACAACTACTCAGATCTAGTGGATCTGAGAGATCTGAATGGCTGATTGGATAGCTCTGATCGGCGGACAGATTGTTGCTGCGGATCTGATGGATCTAATAGATCGGAAAGGTTGGTCTGCTAACTCGGAACTACGGGACTGATGTCTGCTGCTGCTGCAAACCCCCTTGCGAGATCTGATCCAGAGATTATGCGTGATCCCAAGATAGAAAAGGGAACTATGGTCTCGAGGAGTGCCAGGTGCTACAGATCGCAATATACATAAGGGTCTGATAGTAGTACTCGGCCCAATGTTTCAGGGCTCTAACTAAGGAGGATCAACCGTACCCTTAGCTGTACAACCCGACTATCCTATCATACGGGCGAGTAATCTCTCCGAGTGCTGTTCTCGGTGTACTGTCGCAGTAAGACGGCCGACGGTTTGTCTATGGCGAGGTTTCAAAGGAGCTAGGGGGCTTCCGATATACCCAGAGGGTACTTGGAAGATAGTCCGTGCGCGGTTCTGTCTAATGCGCTACTACTCGAAGGGGTGCCCACAGGGGTTACAAGGGAGTCCAACAAGCGTGACCACCTCTTGTATTTCCTGCATGCATGCCTCCCCAAATCCGCAGGTTTATGCGCTCAACGACAGATCCCGTGGTTTAAAGATGCCGGAACACGTTTCTAGCCAAAAAATTATTTTTGCTAAAAAATGGAGATCCCACCTGCCCTGGAAAGTGCTCTGATACCACTTGTTATGCTCTTAACTTGCAAGACGATTACCATAATACCAAATATGCGAAGAAATATACCCAAAACATAGAATAATGAGAAACAAGAGCAAGTATTTTATTATTCAGAAAGCAATGTTCACTTGCCTCTACGAGGGGGCAACCTCCAATAGAGCAGAGCTCGATTACAACATAAGACACGATGCCCCTCGCAGGGAGTCTCTATCCTTTATATATGACTCATACATGCAATACCATGGATCAATACCATGGTTCTTATTAATACCATCTATCTAATACCATGGCCCATTTGCAACTAACTGTGGTCCCATCATTAATTGCAGGTTAACCACTTACAATTATTAATATGGGCTTTATTGACTCCTTACTTAACTTATGACTCGATCCTACTACATAAATAAGGGGGTTAGGGTGGGACCCTAACACTCTTTGGTTCCACCATGAACTGGCTGAGGGTGTTGACAACATAGCAAATGTCTGACCTGGTATTGACCAGATACATCAGGGACCCTAGGAGCTACTTGTATAAGGTGGGATCAACATCCTTGTCTTCTGATGCATCAATCTTCTTCCAGTTGGTGATCATTGGATTAGCCATGGGTCTACAGTCCTCCATCCTAAACCTTTTCAAGATTTCTGTAGCATACCTCCCTTGCCTAAGGAAGATCTCTCCCTTCTGCTGCCAAACTTCCAACCCTAGGAAATAATGCATTCGTCTCAAATCCTTCATATCGAATTCTGTGGCTAGATTCTTCTTGCAGTGCCCAATGAGCCTGGATGATCCTGTCAGAAAGAGATCATCCACATACAATACTAAGTTTAGCGGCTTACTCTCTACAATTAGATAGTAGAGATTTGGATCCGCGTCACTCTTGACAAATTCCATCTTTTGCAAGTAGCCATCGGTTCGACCATACCATGCTCTAGGTGCCTATTTCTGCTCATACCGGGCTTTTTTCAACCTACAAGCCCTCTGGTTGTTCAATGTATACCTCTTCTTCTATTACCACATTCAGAAAAGCCGTTTTGACATCCATCTAATGAATCTCCCATCCCATCTGAGCTGCAAGAGATATCATGGTCCTAATAGACGTATACCTAGCTATCGGGGCGAAGGTCTCCTCGTAGTCAATTCCTTCCTTTTGAGCACACCCCTTAGCCACAAACTTGGCCTTGTATTTCTCAACACTGCCGTCTGCAGTGTATTTGATCTTGTAGATCCATCTCGAACCTACCACTGATCCTTCTTAAGGCCTTGGCACTACCTCCCAGACATCGTGCACCATTATGGAGTTGTACTCTGCTACCATCGCGTCTAGCCAAACCTGATGTTGAGTTGTCTCCTTGAAACTGGCAGGCTCCGCATCCTAAGCTACTAATGCTTGATATCTATCTGGTTGTTTTCGCTCCCTCTTATTGTTTCTTGGCGCACTGATGAAGTCCTCTGCATCTCGCAGTGTGCCCTCTTTGGTTCCACCATGAACTGATTGAGGGTGTTGACAATGTAGCAAATGTATGGCTTGGTATTGACTAGATACATCAGGGGCCTTATGATCTGCTTGTATAAGGTGGGATCAACATCCTTGTCTTTTGATGCATCAATCTTCTTCCAGTTGGTGATCATTGGAGTAGCCACGGGTCTACAGTCCTCCATCCTGAATCTCTTCAGGATTTCTGTAGCATATCTCCCTTGCCCAAGGAAGATCTCTCCCTTTTGTTGCTAAACTTCCAACCCTAGGAAATAATGCATTCGTCCCAAATCCTTCATATCAAATTTTGTGGCTAGATTCTTCTTTCAGTCCCTGATGAGCCTCGATGATCTTGTCAAAAATAGATCATCCATATACAATAATAAGATTAGTGGCTCATTCTCTACACCTAGATAGTAGAGATTTGGATCTGTGTCACTCTTGACAAATCCCATCTTCTGCAAGTAGCCATCAATTTGACCATGCCATGCTCTAGGTGCCTGTTTCAGCCCATACAAGGCTTTCTTCAAACTGCATACATGAGACTTCTTCTCATGTGTATCAAAGCCCTATGATTGTTCAATGTATACCTCTTCTTCTATTACCCCATTCACAAAAGCCATTTTTACATCCATCTGATGAATATCCCATCCCATTTGAGCTGCAAGAGATATCATGGTCCTAATAAACATATACCTGGCTAACGGGCTGAAGGTCTCCTCGTAGTCAATTCCTTCCTTTTGAGCATACCCTTTAGCCACAAACCTGGCCTTGCATTTACTGTCTACAATGTATTTGATCTTGTAGATCCATCTTGAACCTACCACTAATTTGTCTTGAGGCCTTGGCACTACCTCCTAGACATCGTTCACCATTATGGAGTTGTACTCCTCTACCATCGCGTCTAGCCAAACTTGATGTTGAGCTACCTCCTTGAAACTGGTAGGCTCCCCATCCTGAGCTACTAACGCCTGATATCTACCTGGCTATTTTTGCTCCCTCTTATTGTTTATTGGCACACCGATGAAGTCCTCTGCATCTCATAGAATCTGCCGAAGTTCCCTGCTAGTTCTTCCTCTGCCAGCAAGTGCTTCTGTTAGCTCCTCCTCCTCATCCTGAGAATCTTCCTGACCCGAGGAAGATTTTTTTACTTTCATTGGTTGAAGAGGCTTAACCAATGGCTTCTCTTTTGACTGCTCCTCAGAAAGCATCTCATGAGATTTTCTGAAAGCCCTGTCCTCCATGAGCTTTACATCTCGTCGAACTACTACTTTCTTGCTCCCTGGAAGGTAGATTTTGTATGCCTTAGCATTCTCGCTATATCCCACCAGATATCCCTGTTCCGCAGTTTGATCCAACTTCCTCTTTTTCTCTGGTATGCGGCAATATGCTAAACTCCCAAATATCCTAAAATGACAGACTTCATGTGTCTTCCCTGTGAAAAATTTCTCTGGAGTAATCTTGCCCAATGCCCGATGAGGAGTCCTGTTCTGAACATAGCTTGCTGTGTTGCATGCTTCCGCCCATAGGATTTTTAGAATATCCTAGTCATACATCATGGCCCTAGCTGCTTCTACAATAGTCCTATTCTTTCTTTCTGCTACTCCATTCTGCTCCAGATTGTAGGGAGCTATCCACTCTCTTCTGATGCCCTCCTTAGCGCAAAAATCAGTGAAGTCCTTATTGACATACTCTCCACTATTATTTGAGCGCAAAACTTTTGTTTTCTTCCAAGTCAGATTCTCCACTAGAGCCTTGAACTCTTTGAATCGACAGAAAACCTCGTCCTTGGTTTTCAGAAAATAAATCCAAGTTTTCTTTGAGTGGTCATCAATGAAGGTAAGGAAATACTCGACACCACTGAGAGCTTTGACGGACATAGGTCCGCAGATATCTGAGTGTATCAATCCTAGTACACTCTTGACCCTGTGTTTGCTCCTAGGAAATGTTGCCTTGACATACTCTCCTAGAGCACATCCTCTGCATACATCATCTCGTTCCGTACTCAGATCCAGAACTCCTGTTACAGTGCTCCTGAGAATTCTCAGAGCTTCATGGTGCAAATGACCCATTTTTCTGTCCCATAGTTCATTCAAGTCCTTGTCTCCATGACTGCCTATTAGTGCCATTGGTGATTCTAGTTGTAATCTATACAACTTGTTACTTTTGATCCCGATCTGCACTTTCTTTTTCCAGCTCGGGTGTTTGACATATACCTTCTCCTTGATGAAGTAGACGTCATAGCCCTTGCCTTGAAGTTGTGACACGGAAAGTAAGTTCATCCCCAATCCTGGTACATGCAACACATTTGTAGCACGAAACCATTCTCCCGATTCTGTTTGAAAAACTATGGTACCCTTCCCTACTGGAGTACACTTTGCCTTGTTCCCCATGGTGATTTGAAAGTTCATCTTCTCTTCTCGATATTCTGAGAAACATTCCCTGATTCCTGTCATATGCCACGAGGCTCCACTGTCTATATACCACACTTCTGATGATGCAAAACTAGTCATACAAGCCACTTCTTCTTCCAGCCTGGAAGCCAACATAGAGAAATCGAAGTCTCTTTCTCTTGTGCAATCTTCTGAAAATCTGTGCGAGTCCCCTGACGTGGATGCCTCTGCATCATGGTCTCGACCCATAACTGATTTTCCCTTCCTGTCTCTGATTACTCCCTCTGATACCATGTGAAAATTCTATCACTGCAACATCTGATTTACTTTTCCTACTTATTCTTCAATAAGTTATTTATGAAATTCCTTCAATAAACATTAAAATAAATTCTGCCGCAAATATCACACCGTAACACAGAAACAAACACATTTACAAGAATCAACACATTGACACAGAGATTTTGGACAACAATTCCCAGAAGAACCCAATTTGTGAAAACTGGTGCAGCAAGGGAGGATTTTATTATTCAGAAATTCTTCAGTACAACAGGGTGCCAAACTGGCTTACCCATAGAGAGAAAAATTCTCCAACACTTCTCCCAGTCCCAGCGTCAGCTTGGGTGACCTCTGCGTAGCTCCCAGACACTTTGCGTCAGCCCTTGCTTGACTGCGTCAGCCCTGGGCCTCTCTGCGTCACCCGCGCAGGACCTTTAGTGATTGCGTAGTCTCCTGCTGCCTCTGCGTTTGCCTGAAATGCCCTGCATCTGCCTCTCCTTCCTCAGCGCTGGTCTCCAGTAGCTGATCCCGTCTCTCTATTTTGTACTAGCTGCCCCCTGACTGCTCACCAGACCACTAGTGCGAATTTCTCAACTAACCCCGCTCCAAAAATTGAACTGACTTGTCTCCCTCAATGTGTTCACCTCGTGACCCTCAAGCCTCCTCTTATACTTTTCTTGTTGACAATTCAACGACCGAGATTAAGTCCCTAATCAACGGCTAAGATTAACTCTTGCTTTATCCATGACTTTTGGACCCTTCTAACACAGTTTTATATTAATTCACATTAATATTTTATTTTCCCTAAGTTTAGACTTAGGGACTCCGTTAAAAATATTAATTATTTTAGTATCTTCCAAATTGTTTAGAATTTGCCCAAACCATTTCTGGGTATTGGAGATCTCATGTGCTTTAGCCTCTCCACCAATTTTCGTGGCTAGAGCACATCCGATGCTACCCCAAATCAACAGGAGGCTGGGGAGGTTGGATCTTACCCTCAAGTGCCTAGATCAACCTTCCTTTCTTGGATCAATAGCCCATAAAATATTTGCTACTCCAAACCCTTGAGCTATCACCTGCACAAAAGAATGAAAGAATTCCAAACCCCAAATACAAATACAAAATTTCAAAACCCCAAAATTCCAAGTTCTACAAAATAAAATAAGGGTTAGAAATAATTTACAAATATTTTACAATATTTACAAGTTAAAATTACAAGCTCTCATTAGCGAGTTAATTATTTTTAGCCCAAGATGAAATAATTCTTTTTGAGAACTTTGAAACAAAAATTTTGGATGAATAATTTCGATAGATAGACTAGCCAAAACCCTCCTGCAAAACAAATTACCACAATGAAAGCTTAGAGCCCAAACAAGGTCGGCTCTTTGCCATAGTCTGTGAACTTGGAGCCCAAGGGCTAGCATACTTGTAAATCTCTATAAAAATCTCAAGCTAAATTGTTAATTCATATAATGACTTAGATCACCTAAGATAACTCGTACTAATATAATGTTCTTATCACCGACAAACGAAATAACAAAAAAAATTATGTAGAACAATATAGGATAAACACATAGCTAACACAACACAAATCAACAGATAGAAGAACACCATGAACTGAACCCCAAAGTGTTTCTATTACAATAAAAAATGTTCTTAGCAAAGCAGTAGCTCAATACCAGCGTTACAAAATCACCACATCCAAAGATGGCAAATAGGAGCGCACTAGCTTCTTTATATAGAGAAAACCACTCCAAGTGGAAAATAACGACTAGTTGGCTTGATCCCCGTCAAAATAATCTTAGCGGTCCAAAATAATTTGATCATCTTTTAATCTCTACTGTCGAATTTTAAGTTTTGAGGAAAAATTCGAATTTCTCTTAAAAACCGTTTTTAATTAATCCAAAAATTAATATTTTGGATTAATTTCCTCAAAAATTTAACTTTGACTTAACCACCAAGGTCTAAGGGCTCAAATTTTCTTAAAATATCCATTTTTTCTTTGGTGGGGGACTTCCAAAATTTGACTTTTTTTTGACCTACGAATTTTTGATTATTTTCCACTTGGAGAAAAATCAATTAATTTATTGCCTTACGATTTTAATTTAATTTAGTTAGAAAAATTAATTAATTGACTCTAGAGGGGATTTAATTATTTTTCCATCCTAAATTTTTTTTGCTATGGTGTCTGACTGCGAGGGACCATGCACTAAAATATTTTTACATCAAAATATTACAATTAATTCAAACCATAGAAGGGGAAATACAAATTTAGACATAGACTCTCAATAATTTACCGAATCCTGCGACACAATATGATCTCGTATGAAACCAAGTGTGCTTATAATAAAATAATCTAGCCATGGTTTCTAATTGTGAGGGACCATGCACTAGAATTATTCCTAAACACACTTTTACAATAGACTCGATAAACACTAGGACTCACCTAATACCTTGTCAAAGAATTCCACCTTAGCTTTGGGATTTAAGATGAAAGAAAAACTCTGTTGATTATGCGTGTTTACAGACACATAATTCAAGGAGGTTAAAAACCTTCCTAGGATGAAATCATTTGCCAAAATCAGAGGCTTAGCTAGGTGTTGTTACATAATTAAATGGTTATATTAGCATCATTTACAATAAACTTGCAGAAATTGGGTTTACAATGACTGGAAGGGTCAAAATCAATGATGTGGCTCATCAATGCCTTATAGCTCATGAAACTTTGTAGTTGTTTTCTCTCCCCAAAAGTGCTATTGGGAGTTGCATGCCTCTTTGCATCTTGCAAGGTGTCATGAAACCATGTTCGTCTCTTCTTGATCCCTGCAACAACTCTAGGCGGGTCCATTGTCTCTGTTGGCTCTATTGACTCGTGATAGTTTGAAGGATGAATAATTGGACTAGAGGGATTTGTACCCACATCCTTTGGAGCTTCCTGCTCATGACTATCAATCTCCATATGAGATTCTCTAGACCTCTTGAAGACTACCTTCTCATCAAAAACAATGTCTTGACTAACTTGAATTTGACATTGTCTTGGAATGTAGATCTTGTAGGCCTTCAAACTCTCGCTGTATCCCACAAAATTACCCTTCTTCCTAGAAGGTTCTAACCTCTTCTTCTCCTTGGGCACGTGGATGTATACTAGACAACCAAAGATCCTCAAATGCCTGACGTTTGGCTTCACTCCTGTGAATGCCTCCAATACCCGGCGATAACTCCTTTTCTAAACATAAACTATTGTGTTGGATGCCTTTGCCCATAAGAACATGGGAAAATTCTGATCATGAATCATCGCCTTGACAACCTCCACAATGGACCTGCTCTTACAAATTGAAATTTATAGCAATAAACATAGACATATACAAGGAAACAACAACCATAAATGAAATATCACATAAACACATCAAAACAATGGGTAAATAGAGTTGAACAAGTAAACCATTTTATTAATAATGATAAACAAGAATACATAACTAGGAAGGAACAATGGAACTTGGGCTTGCTATGCACGCTATGCAAACCCCATGTGGTACAACACTAACATGGAGGAAATACTGGCCTAATCTAGAACTATGCATTGCCCTAATAATTCGGCTGCTGGTTGTTGAATGAAACTGGAATGTATTCCCTAAAGAGTGCTCGGAATAAGTTGAAATTTTGCGGGTGACCTCCTCGCTAGAAATCTAGCAAAACCCAAAAAAATCTCACGGACCTAAGTGGTAGAATGGCTCACCCAAATAATAGCACCCTCCTCCGGAAATACCACTGCTGCTGTTGGAACAGATTTGGAATTTCTGCACTCGAGAGTTGTTAATTTTATGTATGTTCTATGCTGAGAGCAAATTTACTTCAATTTGCCATATTAGTTCAATATCAATTCTAGATTAGAAATCACATTTAGCATGATAGTAAAATGCAGATAGAACATGAATATAAATCACAGAAAACAAGCCAAGACAAGAGGACACAAAATGTGGCGTTATCCAGGGACAAACTCCAATGTGGGAAACCCTTGATCAATTCTTTTTATGTTTTTCAGTAGTTTAGCAGAGAGAGAGTACCTAAGTCACATGACACGAGGACACGAGACACGGAGGACACGTAAATACGAGGTATTCAATACGAAACGCAGCGACCTGGAAACAGGACACGGGGGACACGTTTTATATATATTTAATAATATATATATATATATATATATATATATATATATATATACCGAAATATAGTTTTTTATCCATATTAAATTGCAGGTTGCAGCTTATCTAATCAAATTAAAATTTAAAAATTAAAATATAATTACTTCTCAAAGTTCATAGTTCACTTTAAAAAAATAAATAGAATCAAAATTTACAACTTACAAGCACATAAGAAACTAAGTAGTAAGTACTTACTACTAATTATAAATTTAGAACTTAGATATTAAAACCATAAAATGCAGATTTTCCATTAAGTCATCAAAATCAAAATGTATCACTGTTCAGTGTTCAGTGTTTACAATGTACATAGATAGATCATAGACTATAGTAGATACTGACTCCTGAGAGAATGCCAATGGAAAATACAAAAGAGTAGATACTAGATACAAAATAAGTAGGAATATCATAGCTCGGTACTGGTCCATGAGTCATGACTCATCACTCTATCAATAGTCCATGTCCTCTATGTCATAGTCACCATCACTGCCACTGCCATCTGACTGTACTCCATCCTCCTCCTCTATGCCCAATCCAGGATCTGCTGCTGTGGAGGATGACCCCTCAAGATGCTGTGTCTCATCATCAAAAGTCACTGGCTCTAGCACTGGGTCATTAAGATCCATGTTGGCTAATGCCAACTCAATACTGTCGTCCAAGCCCATATCATCAGGAAACACATCCCACATCTTTGTTTTTCCCTTCAACCACTCCTGTCTCTGCCTGTAAATAAGACGAAGGTTGGTGTGCACATACACCATTGTCTCCGCCCTGGATTGCTCAAGCCTGCTCTTTTTCAAACTATATAGATTCCCGTAAGTGCTCCAATTCCTCTCACAACAAGAAGATGAAGTAATTTGAGAGAGGACCCTCAAGGCTAACTGTTGTAGAATAGGGCATGCTGCCCCATGAGTTGCCCACCATGCATAGGCACTTTTGACCCCCCTATCTCCAAGTACATCATACGCCCCAAATCTCCTGGTGCCAGTGGAGAACTCTACAAAGCCTTCCTCCACCTCAAGAAAAGATGTGTTATCCTGAAACATCCTTCTGAATGCTATCTTCCTCCCCTGTGAAATCTCTCCATCCATGTGAGGAGGGTATTTGTGTGAGGTCCCACCATGGAGCCACTCTTGACTGTAGTACTTGGGATTCAAAGAGTGAGCTAAGCAATGCAAAGGTGTGCAATTCTTATCCCACCTAGAGATAAGAATATCCTGTATGGTGGACCATAAGCTCTCTGCTGATGTCTCATATGCAGGGCACTCATTCTCCATAACAATAGTCTTCACAGACTCAATCATGGAATCCCAACCCTCATAAACCTCTCCTAAGATGGGCTGGTCCGTGTCTGCAAACCGCAAGAAAGAAATGATAGGGTTCATGATCTTTATGGTAAGATCCACCCTTTCCCACCAACCATCATCTAACACTATGTCCTTTACCTTTTTTGAAGCTGTTTGATCCGTCTTTCTCCAAAAAGACCAAAGATCTGAAATAACCATGGCCCCAAGAGCGGCCTTCACCTCCTTCAACCTCTTAAGCATGATGAATGAGGAAGCAAACTGAGTATCTGCAATCTTCAACAAGGATAGATGTGTGTACTCTTTATATTGTGAGGGCATTGGTATGGTTTTGCACAAAATTTCGGATATGGCGTGCATCCTCAATAAGATTGCCAATCCATGTCACATCTGAAGCAATAGATTTGAGTGCCAAATTCAAAGAGTGAACAATGCATGGTGTCCAAAATATTTGTGGATATTTAGTTTCCACAATCAAGCCAGCTGCTTTGCAAACAGGTGCATTATCTGTGATAATTTGCACACAACTTTCAATGCCTACTTCTTCAATAACTTTAATAAACAGCTCACCCATATATTGTGCATCCTTGTATTGTCCAAGAGCATCAACTGCTTTCAAGAAAACCGGTCCATTTTGAGAATATACCATGAAATTGATGAGAGGATGGCGTGCTGTATCTGTCCATCCATCAGAGACAATACTGACACCAGATGAGATCCATGATGATTTAATAGGTTGTAGAATTTTATCCACCTCCTTCCTTGCCTTCACCAACAATGTGGTTCTAAGTTTTTCTGAACTTGGAGGCACATACCCAATTGGAGCCCTATCAACTAGAGCTCGACACATCTCAATAAACATAGGAGACCGTGCAACATTAAAAGAAATGAAGTTGAGATAGAAAAAGAATGCCAATGTAAGATCAACCTCATCTCGCTGCTCACGCTGAAAAATCTTGTCCATTGGACCACTATAAGTTTGGGCTGCCCTCTTTTTTGTTGGCTGAATTTCTTTTCTCCCAAATCTACTAATATTAGAATTCCTCAAGAATGGAAGAGGATCTTCATTTTTACTAGTTTTCCTACTTGCTGCCACCACATTCACAGAGCCAACTGCATCCTCCCTTGCCAAATCCATTCTTTCGTCTTGAGTGATAGTTTTGCATGCTCCAATTCCACAAGGAAGGCCCAACAAATGGCCCTTAACTCGATAGTAAGTGCTCTTAAATTCACCCTTGCAGAAATTACAAGACCAATGCACATTCCCTCCCGGACCAGTCTTTGGCACTTGCTTCTTGGTTACATACTTCCAGAGAGGGTATTTTTTTAGCTGTGCTTGTTGTCTTGCTGCAGCAGCATCATATGTTAATGTTGGCTGAGAAACACCTACAGCTTCACTTGAAGCACTTGGGGCACTATGACCAAGAGAAGGTGAAACAGAAACTGAAACACTTGGAGTTGGAGGGCGGGGACCACGAAAAGCACTGCCCTTCCTTTGACCTCTGCCGGCTGCCTTGGATGATTGAGCCATTAATCTTCTCACTGTTATAAAGTCCACACACCTTCACCTACAAAAAAAACAATTAAAGTCACAATTAAAGTCTTGCTGTTTCTTACTGTTTGTAAATTGTCAATTTGTCACAAACCGCAATAATTATGAATTTGACACTCCTTTACACAGGTAAGAGGATGACTATTTACTATTTAGTATTGACAGTTTATAAAATTATATCAGTGTGTCACTGTGTTTAGATTGCTATAGATATCTCATATGGGACAGTGGACTGTAACGGTGAAGTAACAAGTTATGAATACAGACAAACAAGCAAGGTTCCATGCCTTGAAGATGTCCTTAGAAGGTGGCAAGTGGGCAACTGATCAGAAGTTCAAGTGACTAGAACAGAGTATTAATTTTTAAATTTGTAACAGTTGATATGTGTCTTTAATTCTGTACAATGTACATGCAAATGTGCTGTAGCCTGTAGGATACAAAGTACAGAGTATTAAATTTGTAACAGTTGATATGTGGGCTAACATAGGGTTATTGTCAGCAATTGTCATGAATATTGTCATATATAGGAGCATGACAGTGGCTGACATGAAAATATGCCAGAAATTTTGAACTGTTACACTCCCATCAAATCAAAATAACAGATGTCCGATAAAATAGGACGAAAACAGCCCTATAATTAAAATAAGGGCATGTCATAATATCATGCACTAAACACGCTCTAAATTCAAGAATGGGTCTTGGCTTATTTTGATAGACGTATATGGGTTATTAACTTATTCGTTTGTTCTTTTATGTGGGCTGTTAGTTTGGCTGTAGGCTAGATCTAGTTCTGGAACATCCAATGTAGTCCGTCACAAGGACATAATTTGGTACCTACAGAACTTGTCACAAGTTGATAGACACAGTCTATCTACACCATTTTTGGAAGAGTGGGATAGGAAATATCTCCTACTACTTTATCGACTTTGTTCAAACTCAACCAAGTGAGTGGTTGGCCTTTACTTTTGAACTTCTGAACAGTTTGAAATTTACGAAGCAAGAAAACGTGTTACAGATTATCACTAATGTCCATGGTGTCGGGAAGGATCCAAGAGTTGGCGTGAAATATACGTAAATTAATTGATTGTGAGATTGTCAATGCCGCCTCTAAGAGCACCGAATGAATAATTTGAGCCTGAAGAATCGTTAGCATGGTTCACGGGACTGGCCCACTCTCACTGTTACTTGCAGGGGAGGTGAAATGGCGTGCATTTTTTTTATTTTATTTAAATATACAAATTAATTTGACCCTGAATACGCATTGCCTGTAAGACAGAAAGTATTTCAAAAGGTGGAAAGGCAGTATATGTTGGGACTGACAGCAAAGGATCCTGAGATGCGAAATTTTTTTTTTGCACTTTATCATGACACTCTTGGGAAAACTTTGTTTACACGATTACAATATATAATACAAACTCAAGAATGGAAAGCGTTAAGTGATGTGTTCTGGCTAAAACAGGGCGTAGATTTTCTTCTGGCAACTTTAATAGAGCATGAACCTATTACCAATGAACATGTTAAAACTTAAAATTTAAATATCATTCGGCTTACTGGTTTAACGCTGGTCAACGAACACTCCCGCAGCTCGCTCCACACGACAGCTCCAGACAAGTTACAACCGAAAATAGGCCGGAATAGACCGATGCTTACGTTATAAACCACGCTTTTTTTCCAATACGTATTCAAAAATCGAAATACGTTAGGGCAACGTATTTTATGTACCAAATACGCATATTCCAAATTTATGACACGAACCGAAAACGTCGAATACGCGTATTCCAAATTTATGACACGAACCGAAAACGCCGAATACGTATTCGATTTTTATGACACGTTAAAAATCGTATTGGACACGTATTAGGGCCGTTTTCGTGTCCAATACGCAAAATACGAGACACGGGACCCTAGGGGACGTGTCCTGTGACTTAGGAGAGTACATATACATCAGAAGTCAACATTTTGACTTATCAAAATAAGAGCAGAGATCTTCTCTATGAAGATAACACATAAGGTAGCTGATCTGAACTCAGGTGAAGGCATACAGCTTCAACTGATCCTCCACGGTGACTCCATCACCATGCTGCACCCATCACTATGCTGCACCCAATCAATGAGGTGCTCTCATCACTATGCTGCTCCCATCACTGAACTGTACTTCATCATCATGCTGTACCCATCATGCTGCTCTTGACCATCATTGTGCTGCACCATGCTGCACTATGTTGCACCATTCTTGCTGCACCTAACACCATGCTGCATCCAACTACGCTGCATCTAAACATGCTGTCTCTAACACTATGCTGCATCCAACTATGCTACATCTAAACATGCTTTCAGTACAAGCAGTCACATCAAACTTCAGTCCTTATTCTTGATACAGTCCTGATCCAAGTTGAGGTTCAAGACTGACTTGTGCAACCCTTAACACAATACATGTTGCTGGCTATGGCCTGCGTCCTAGCCCAACAAGAAGTAAAGTTTACATACAGTACCCAACAATCTTTACCCTTGAACAACAATGTCTTCCAATCAGCCTTATTAGTGCACAGTCATGCCCAAAACAGATCTCAAATGTGCCACACTGTCATCTACAACAATGTGACATAGTGAATACATTCATTGTTCATAGCCTTCAAGTTCACACCCCTTGTTCCATCCATGTGACTGTACGTAGCCTCTAGATCAAGGTTTGCAACTGCTATCCAAGCATGCCTGCTGAACAGACTTCAACTCATGCCTTTCAACACTCTTCTCCACGACATACTCAGACCTTCTTTCTGCCTGAAGCTTGATGCTGTCCCTGTCCCAATTAGAGGTTAGATTAGGCATCATCCGGCTGAGGTAAGACTCCTCCATGACTGTGGTTAGGGCATGCATGAACCATCTTCATTTTGACCGCGTCTAGGGGTAGTTAAGGGCTCCTCTTCCGAGCGTGAAAGGATCCTACACCATGCTGCATAGAACCTTCATTTTTGGGCAGCATAGAGGCCTCTAGTGACTGCGGTTTAGATGCCATCTCCTTGCTGCGTAGACAAGTTTCCTCTGCTGCATATGGGGCTTCTTAAAGTGCTTTGACTGTGTCTAAAACTCCCTTTAGACCTGCGGCTGGAAACTTTCTAGGATAGCAGATTAGTGTCACTGCTAATCCTGCGTTTCCGGCTTTTCTTTAAGGGCTGTCCTCCATGACAGCGTTCAGGTCTAACCATTACAGGGTTAGGACTTACCCTTCATGACTGCGTATTAGATTTCTTCATTAGGCCAACGGTTAGGGCTTCTCCATGCCAGCGTTAAGGCCTCTTCTTGGACTGCATAGGAGAGCCTCCTTTAGGGCAGCGTAGGTGCCTCTATCTTCAATGTGATACTCATGCTCCATGACTGTAATTTGGGGCAGCGTATAGATCTCTTCAAACAACATCTAGGGCTAGAGAAAACCCTCTAGGGCAGCGTATCCCTTTTAGATCTCTCCTACCACCAAAACCCAAAGACAAATGACTTGAAATCCACCTCTATTTATACTAAAACGTTGGGGACAGATGGGGGTAATTTGTTTGCTGGCCAACCTTGACGAATTGTCACATAACACAAATAAATTCATATCTCCATGAATACTTGTCGGAATCGGATGATCTTTAAATCAATCCTACACCTCTCGACGAGAGGAATCCAAGAAAAATATCAGCTGCCATGAATAAGTAGACCCACATGGAGTTTGGCCTTAGTTGCCAATTTTAACACTTCCTGTCAATTAGGGAGAACTCCATCTGCTAATCCATCTGCCAGAGTGTACTATCTCTGCCATCAGTGCCCTGCACTGCACTTCTCTACTCTGCTTTGCAGAACTATGAAGAAGAAGAAGTGATCGAGAATGTAGCATACCATCCTCTACTGACCCGAAGTTAGTCCCATATAAAAGAGAGTGTCTCATACCACTCTTACTGACCTGAAGTCAGTTCCAATAAAGAGAGTGTGTCATGCCACTCTTACTGATCCAAAATCAGTTCCAAATAAAGAGAGTGTGTCATACCACTGATCTGAAATTAGTTCCAAAAGAGAGTGAGTTATATCACTCTTACTGACCCGAAGTCAGTTCCAATTGATCCTAGATCAATATCATCCTAGCATAGGGAGTACGGTAGTAACACGATGCGTCCATCGGTACTACTATGGTCCCTATCCTAATTTCTCTACTTATTGGCCAGATGAGAGGTACTTCCCATGAGTCCCAGACTGCATGCATAGGATTTCTTAGCAGGAGAAGGATGAACCACTCATCCTGCCTACATATCACCATGGGTATCCCAGGGGAAGGCTGAACCACTCACTCTATGATTGTGTCTTGTCTGGAGAAGGATGAACCACTTGAAGCGAACAAAGTTCCTTCGATAGATTAATTATTCCAAAAGACTTGGAATGTCAAGATATCCATTTAGGATATAAATATTATATTAAATAAAATGAATAAGAATGAATGAATGATAATGATTTACAAATGAGAACGAGAGGCTTGCTTATATACCAAGCAAGTGTCTTTTCATGAAGAGTCATGTCCTATTAGATAGACATGCCTCTTCAACCTAATTACTAGCTTAACTAACTATTATTTATGATTATTATCTTTTACATTATATTTATATTATTTATATATTTTATTCGTTACATTGCCTTCTTCCTCAAAAAGCTTTGTCCTCAAAGCTTGTCGATGAAAAAGACTTTATCTCTTTTTCGGCTTCGAAAGTCTTTCTGTCTCGGAATAGTCATCCTTGTCCATACAAGTTGATATGATCTTCTTAGTGACAAAAAAAATTGTCACACTGAGAAGGGATCAGACCATCCGAGATTAATCTTCTGTATAGTATTCTAATCACTGAAATTTTGTAACGACTTGTTAGCATAAGACTGGATTGAGGTTACATCACTATTATTTGAACATCAATTTGTTGTTTTGGTTCTGAATGGTTCAGATATGTAGCATGGTTGATTTGTCTATTCTCATGATTCAGATGCCAATATAAAGTTTTTAGATTTTCTTCTGGTGAAGATGTTGTTGAATTGGTTATGGAACATTCACTTGGGATGTCCATTGTCTGAACTGCAACATCTACGTGTGTTATTTCTTCAACTGACTTGTCTTCTTGAGTTGTCATATTCACTGGATCGGTATTCGTTCCCTTATTTTGATACTTCTTCTTGGGTGACTTGTTCCAACTTATCTTTTAATGCTTTCTTATCCTCCTTAAGTTTCTTAGTTTGATTGAGCATACTTTGATTATGGTTTCTCAGACGTAAAAGTTTTTTGGTTTTTGATTCATCAACCTTATTTTCAGTGTTTTGAATTTTAAGTTTTTCATTTTTTAGATCTTTGATTTGTTCTAATAAATTTTTATTAAGGATCTTTAAACGTAAATTTTCCTCTTCTTGTTCCGATAAATGCTGCTTGAGTTCTTTCTTTGAGACTTTAGTCTTCTTCACTTGTGCTAGTAATTTTTTGACGTGGTCCTTGAGACGAGAAATTTCTTCGTTCTTTTCCATTATTTCTTTGTAATGTATATCCACAATATTTTTATGTTCGCATTCTAACACTTCCTTGCTTTGTTGAATTTTGGCTATTTTGTCATTCTCTTGATCTTTTAGCTGCATTTTCTTGGTACACTGGATAACATCATTTTGTGGAAGTGATGATGGATGTAGAGAATCGAAGAAAGAATCCATTCTCTTTCTCTTCTCAATTTGTCGTTCAAATATTGTAATTAATTGTTCTATATCTCTTGTGAATGATTGTCTTTGTTCCTTATTCATGGATTCCATATTTTTTCTTTTTCTTCACTTCTTTTATCTTCCTTTTTTTTTCAACAAGTTTTTTTTTTTTTTTTTGTTTTTATATGATATATTCTCTCTCCTTTTTTTTTAACTCTCTTTTTTATATAATTTCTCTCTTTTTTTTTTTTGTATATATTCTTTTAATCTATAAAATATATTTCCACTTCTCTCTTATAAAAATCTAATATATATATTTTTCAAATATTCTCTTCTTCTTCTTTTTCTTTTGTTCACTCTTTTAATAAAATTTTTATATAATATATATATTTTTTTAAATATATATAATTATAAATTATATATATTATATAATTTTAATTTATATATATTATAAAATTATAATTATATAAAATTTATATATACTTTTTTGAGACCCACTTTTCCTTTTATATGTAACTATATAAGGCTTATATAGTATCCTTTTTTATAATTATAATAATATTTTTTTTTCTCATAAAATTTGGATGAGAGGTGACTCTTGTTATGGTCACAATCTTTAGATTTGAACGATTAAAATTATTTAGATAACACCTTTTTTCTCCAATGTTATCAAAATATCTTTTACTTTTAAAATACCATGGGTAATTACCATGGGTTGTTTCTAAAACCTCGGTTAATGTTCTCCACGTAAAATGTAAAACTTACTACTGGTTTCTAAAACCACGGGCAATTACCATTGGTTTCTAAAACCATGGGCTTCTACACGTAAAATTTTTTAAATATACTTGAAAAGATTCCTGCTTATCTTTATACTTTTATCAATAATGTAAAACCCTTATATATATATATTTTTTTATTTTTTTTATCACTTTTTTTTGGTTTGTTCAGAATATATTATTTTCTTTCCTCTTTTTTTTTTTGTTTTTTTTATATACCCTTTTTCTTTATTCTTTATTAATTTTTTTTAAAATAATGGCCAAAGACCTAAAAAATGGAGAATCTCCCAATATGTAGCGAAACGCTTCAATTATGATAGCAACGAGGTTGATGATAGGTTGATAGCCAAAGGCCTGGTGATCAGCCAACATGGCTCTGATACTAAATGAAGCGAACAAAGTTCCTTCGATAGATTAATTACTCCAAAAGACTTGGAATGTCAAGATACCCATTTAGGATATAAATATCATATTAAATAAAATGAATAAGAACGAATGAATGATAATGATTTACAAATGAGAATGAGAGGCTTGCTTATATACCAAGCAAGTGTCTCTTCATGAAGAGTCATGTCCTATTAGACATGCCTCTTCAACCTAATTACTAGTTTAATTAACTATTATTTATGATTATTATCTTTTACATTATATTTATATTATTTATATATTTTATTCGTTACACCACTCATCCTGCCTACATAGCAGACCTCTAGGGGAAGGCTGAACCACTCACCCTATGGTTGCTCATCGCTCCAAGATGTACCCCCAAGCCCCCTGGAGCTCCCAAAGCTCAATGTCCATATCATACAAGACCCTTAGAAGAGAGTCTCTCCACGACTCCTAGTCGTTCTTGGAAAGTCAAGAATTTGACCTTTTCCAAGGGCTTCGACAAAATATCGGCAACCTGCACATCAGTCCCAATGCGATGGAGCCTTCTTGCTCCTCGATGTACCATATCCCAGCTAAAGTGGTACCTGATGTCTACATGCTTGGAGCAATCATAGAACACGGGATTCCTCAACAATCGAATGCCCCTTTGGTTGTCACAGAAGATCACGATGGTATCCAACTCGTGTCCAAACAACTCACTCAAGAGCTTCCTCAACTAAGCAGCTTCACAGGAGGTCATACTCATAACTATGTATTCGGCCTCAGCGGTGCTCAAAGCAACCGACTTCTACTTCCTGCTCATCCAGGATATTGAAGCAGAACCCAAAGAGAACCAACACCTAGAAGCGCTCTTGCGATCCTCCACACTGCCCACCTAATCAACATCAAAATAATCATGCAGCTTGACATTTCTGGTAGTGTATCTCAATCCATGAGAGATCATGCCCTGAAGATATCTCGAAAGATTCTTGGCACCAATGCAGTGAGGCTTAACCATATGTGAGCTCAACATGCTAACTGCAAAACATATATCCGGACGGGAGTTCACCAAGAACATCAATGCTAGTATGAGTTTATGGAACTCAGAGGCATTTCCCAAATCAGGTCTGGCATCACTACCACATAACCTCTTAAAGTTAGGCTTCATCGAGGTAGTCACGGGCTTGTAGTTCACCATTCCAAATCCGGAATTCAACTCCCTCTTACTTTTGAAAATGAGAGGGTCTGCACCTGTTAGAAAGAGGTCATCCTCATAAGGTGCCAGTATGAGAGGTCTATCATCCACAACCTTCAAACAATGGTTTGGATCGGCTTCACTCCTAGTGAATCTCAGCTTCATCAGATAGCTGTTTATCCTTTCATACCAAGCCCGGGGTGCTTGCTTCAAGCCATAGAAGGCTTTTTTCTACCTGTATACATGAGATTCCCGATCATGAATCTCAAACTCCTCGGGTTGTTCCAAATCTGTGGACTTGCTACATGAGGGGAATGGTCCCTTGTAAGTTTTCCTTCGGTACATCTCGGACATGTACCTCCATTCTCTTCTTGAATTCTAGCATCCTTTTTACCATCTGACTCACATCGTGTAGGGCCCCATAATGAGTAGACCTCCAGTGCTATAAAAGAGATGTGTCAACTGACATGGTCCCCAATGGACTTCCTGCAACTTGATACAAATTGCCAACCCTGAACTCAAAAGCATCTTTTTAAAAATTCCTTATCCACACACTTAACTTTCCATTGATGAATGTCACCTTGAAAACTTTGACTTCCATTGCCGAAATGGACACCAAGTTCTTTTTGTGATTAGGTACATAAAGAACTTCTTGTAAATTAATCGTGTTACCCTCATTCAATTGAGGGGCAACATTCCATACACCCTTTCCGAGATAGGTGGCATTGACTCCAAGTATAATCTCCACGATTGTTTCCTTCTCTATCAAATTAGAGAGAGCTTCCTTCTATCCGATGAAGTGCCTTGAAGCACTACTATCAATAAGCCAGATTCCCAAAGAGTTTGGAGGAGAAGTAGTGGAGAGGGCCAATATAAGATAATACTCCTTTAGCTTATCAGAAACAACATTTGATTCTTCATACTTGGAGTTCCTTGCTTTCTTTGAAGAGTCGGCCATTTCCTTGATGACCTGCATTCCCTTTTCCTTTGCCATTGTACCTGTCATTCCTCCGATCATTGAAGATGCCCCTGGAATGATTGTTATCATCATCAAGTGACATGTCCCTTCTATTCAGACACTCCTTCGCATAATGGCCAAACTCATTGCAAGCAAGGCATCTTCCTTTTCTTCCACCCTTAGATTCGAACTTCCTATTGGAGTGACCTTTAGGTAGGCCCAGATGCTTCCACTGCACCACTTTGATAATCTTCTTTGCTTCGATTTCACCCTTGGTGAATTTGAAGAGGGATGAGGAACCCGTTGAGCCTTTTTGTCCTTTCCAACTATCTACGGTGATTGCTCTTTCACTCTTTCTTGAGCTTTGTCTTCACTTCAGCTTTGATACCATGTTAATTTTAGGTATGTTCTATGCTGAGAGCAAATTTACTTCAATTTTCCATATTAGCTCAATATCAATTCCAAATTAGCAATCACATTTAGCATGATAGTAAAATGTAGATAGAACATAAACATAAATCATAGAAAACAAGCCAAGACAAGAGGACACAAGATGTGGCGCTAGCCAGGGACAAACCCCAATGTGGGGAAACCCTTTATCAATTCTTCTTATGTTCTTCAATAGTTCAGCAGAGAGAGAGAGAGTACCTATACATCAAAAGTCAACATTTTGACTTATCAAAATAAGAGCAGAGATCTTCTCTATGAAGATTACACATGAGGTAGCTGATCTGAACTTAGGTGAAGGTATACGGCTTCAACTGATCCTCCAAGGTGACTCCATCACCATGTTGCACCCAATCACTGAGCCACTCTCATCACTATGCTGCTTCCATCACTGAGCTGTACCTCATCATCAAGCTGTACCCATGATGCTGCTCTTCATCATCATTGTGTTGTGCCATGCTGCACTATGTTGCACCATTCTTGCTGCACGTAACACCATGTTGCATCCAACTATGCTGCATCTAAACATGCTGTCTCTAACACCATGCTGCAGCCAACTATGCTGCATCTAAACATGCTTTTAGTACAAGAAGTCACATCAAACTTAAGTCCTTATTCTTGATACAGTCATGATCCAAGTTGAGGTTCAAGACTGAGTTGTGCAACCCTTAACGCAATTTAAGCTGCTGGCTATGGCCTGCGGCCTAGCCCAGCAGCAAGGTTTACATACAATACCCAACTCTGTTTACCCTTGAACAACAATGTCTTCCAATCAGCCTTATTACTGCAGAGTCATGCCCAGAACAGATCTCAAATGTGCCACACTGTCATCTACAGCAATGTGACATAGTGAATACATTCACTGTTCATAGCCTTCAAGTTCACACCCCTTGTTCTATCCATGTGACTGTACATAGCCTCTAGATCAAGGTTTGCAACATACAAATTGTTAACACAATCCGAACATATGCTGTCCAAGCATGCCTGCTGAACATACTTCAACTCATGCCTTTCAGCACTCTACTCCATGACATACTCAGACAACCTTTCTGCCCGAAGCTTGACGCTGTCCCTATCCCAATCAGAGGTTAGATTAGGCATCATCCGACTGAGGTAAGACACCTCCATGACTGTGTCTTCCTTTTGACTGCATCTGGGGGTAGTTAAGGGCTCCTCTTCCCAGCGTGAAAGGATCCTACACCATGCTGCATAGAACCTTCATTTTAGGGCAGCATAGACGCCTCTAGTGACTGCGGTTTATATGACATCTCCTTGCTGCGTAGACAGGTTTCCTTTGCTGCTTAGGGCTTCTTAAAGTGCCTTCACTGCGTCTAAAACTCCCTTTAGACCTGCGGCTGGGAACTTTCTAGGACAGCGGATTAGTGTCACTGCTAGTCCTGCGTTTAGGGCTTTCCTTTAAGGGCTGCCCTCCATGACAGTGTTCATATCTAACCATGACAGCGTTAGGACTTACCCTTCATGACTGTGTATTAGATTTCTTCATTAGGCCAGCAGTTAGGGCTTCTCCATACCAGCATTAAGGCCTTTTCTTGGACTGCATAGGAGAGCTTCCTTTAGGGCAGCGTAGGTGCCTCTATCTTCAATGTGATACTCATGCTCCATGACTGTAATTTGGGGCAGCGTATAGATCTGTTGAAACAGCATCTAGCGCTAGGGAAAACCCTCTAGGGCAGCATATCCCTTTTAGATCTCTCCTACCACCAAAACCCAAAGACAAGTGGAGAGAGATCACAAGAGATGATTTTCAAATGACTTGAAGGCCACCTCTATTTATACTAAAACTTTGAGGATAGATGGGGATAATTTGGTTGCTGGCCGACCTTGACCAATTGTCACATAACACAAATAAATTCATATATCCATGAATACTTGTCGGAATCGGATGATCTTTAGCTCAATCCTACACCTCTCGATGAGAGGAATCCAATAAAAATATCAGCTGTCATGAATAAGTAGACACACATGGAGTTTGGCCCTAGTTGCCAATTTTAACAAGAGTACTCAATTGTTTTTGTAAAATTAATCCTAGACTCCTCTCACCAAACACACAAAAACCTAGAAAGGGTTTGGGTTGAATCCTCCGACCCCCGGTGACCCCAACAAGTGCGTGTGGCTCTAATAGCCAGCTAGTGTGAGCTACATGAGAAATAACGAATGCCCCAAAAATCTCTGCGGGAATGATCTCTCCAATTCCTGTATAAACTCCTCCACAAAACCCTTATTTCTCCTAGACCAATTCCCCTCAACTTTTGTCCTCTCTATGTCTGTGCAACCTCTTCAGTGAACCCCTGCGCATGCCATAAATGGAGCACCCCAAGTCTCTGCAATGACTCTTCTCAACCCTTCAATAACACTGCAAAATCTTCGACAAGAAAGGAGGGAAATCACTGCAAATACTTTGGTGTTCTACTCTTCGGTAGCTGGTCCCCACACAAGTAATTCGAATTGCTTTTGCACCCTTCGTGAAGCATGCACTAGCTGAAGATGATCAACAATTTTGGTTGAATGAAATCCATTTTCCAATTTCTCTCTTAGGGTGACACTCGAAGTTCACCGAAGGTAGAGGTGGAATTCCCGCTCGAAAATTCCTTGTGTTGAATGGGTTGCCTTGATTAAGCAACTCAAGAGAACTAATGTTGAAGTATAAAATGACCAAAGATGCCAAGAGTGAGGCCCGCAAGTTGTATTTATAATTTGCTAGCCTCTTCTCTCCTTTGTGGTCCCCACTCTCTCTCTCCCCCCTAATGTGCACCCCTTTTCTCTTGGTGGCCCCTCTCTCTCCAAATTTGCACCTCTCTCTCCTCCTCTTCTCACTAATGCGAGTTGCCTCCTTTGGGTCAAACTCTCTCTCCTTGTGGCCCCACATTCCACTAAGGCTATGATTTTCTTTTTTCCTCCCAAGTCCCAATGCTAGAAATGTATCCTCTTTCCAAAATTGTCTCTAATGCAGAAAATCAAAATTAGGGACATTAAAATCCTCGTCACCAAAATTTGCTTGTCCTCAAGCAATGCCTGAACAAGCGCCCTCTCCATCAGTTGACAGAAGAAGAAGGACAAGAAAGGGGAACAACAAACAACAACTTTGACAAAAATAGATAAGTTAACCTCTAGGTTGGAGGAGTTTGCATTGATAGCAGCTATACCTCCAGATGGAGAAGGAGCATGATAACTTCAGAGTTGCAAGATTGGGCAGGATCCAAGGAGGACAACATCAGACAGATATTTCCTCTTCGATCATTAACTTGGCTAAGGGCACCCATAGTATTCAAGAGCAAGAGGATCAATGTTAGTAGGTGCAGTCAGATTTTGAGAGACAGTGAAGAGACTAGTTGCAGTCAGTTACTAGGGGGCGCAGATCTAATGCAGCGCAAACAATTACTTAGTAGACAATGCAAAGACTAGTTGCAGTCAGATACTCATAAGATAGTTACAAAGCCAGTACAGGGGCACAATGGATCCATATATCAGTTCTCAGTTGTAGTAGTTGCAACAACATGAGATCAGATGCAACGCAGGTAGTGTTGGAAGCAGTGCAGGGAGGCACAAAGCAATGTCAGCAGTAGCGCAGATGCAGGGTGGTTTAGCTACAAGGTTAGCAGATGAATTAGAGTAGACACAATGTTAATGGATAGTGAGAGCTAGTTGTACCATAGTGGTCAGACATCAACAACATGAGGTGGTCTTGCTACAAACATTAGGATATTCATTAGGTTGATGGGTATAGTAGCAGAGTGGAGAAGGCAGAGAACACCTTCCTTGCTAAGAGGGAGTGTTAGTTTTTGGTAACATCGGGCAGGTGTTCTAATCTCGATTTGTGTCAGAGAGGCTAAAGAACACAAGATCTCCAAAACCCAGAAAAGGTTTCAGAAGAAAACACCTAGAGACTACTCAATTAAGTTAATTGATCAATAATTAAAAAATGGCTGTCTAAATTAGGGAAATTGATTAATTAACAACTATTAATTGAGAAAGATTGAGAATGCTGTAGAAACTCACACGGATCGAGTTTGAGATGATCTTAGCCATTGATAACGATTTAGTCTTGGCCGTTGGTGCTCCAATGAGAGATTATAGGAGCAGGTCAGCGGGGTTGGAGATAGATACATCAAAGACATAGGGAGAGTGAATTCCTTGGTAGATCGAGCTATCCAGTACCAGAGATTCAACACGAAGAGAATTTCGTGCTAGAGGAGAGCATCAGTGATTGAGGGAGCAACAACAGAGTCATCCGGTGGATTTTCTAGCACCTGAAAGCTAGTTGAGAGGAGGCCGAAATATTCTGCAGAGGAATCCAACTGCTGTCCAGGTGGTGCGAGTTAGCCAGATTAGCAGAACAAATTGTCGAAAGAAGTTGAATCAACTGTCGGAGGTCAGAAAGTCATTTCGGAAGGCAGTGCAAATTTTTCCAGTGCCAAGAGAGGGTTAGACGGCTAGTTTTGGAGTAGTTCTAGAGGCCATATGAACTGCGTAGACCAGGAGTGCAAGAAACCATGAGGTAGTGTGAGTAGGTTAGAGGGAGGCTCAGTGATTTGCAGAACGGAAAAATTTTCTCCAAATTATTTTGATGATATTTTTGCTGGAGGATTGCTAGTGAGGAATCCAGATTATTGTACTTAGATTTTACTGCTCCGTAATAATAAAAATAAATCCTCATTTGTAGCATTGGTTTTCCCTTCGGGGTTTTTCTGGTGACGTTAGTCCAAAAATATTGGTGTCGTTTTTACTGTGTGTGTGCATCTATTTTCTCAGTTCTAACATTTTATTTAGCTTTCGTAGAATTTATATTGTGAAGAATTGCAGTGTGATTTATTCGGTATTAATCATGGAATTAATAACCTGCTAACCAGTTTGAAGAATAAATTTCTTGTTGTTGCAATTTAAGGAAATTTCACATGGTATCAGAGGTATTTTGATCAGATCAGAGGCTTAATAGTGAGAAGGAGAAATTGTGCAGTTTCAGAGGGAGTTTTGAACTCAAATTTTTCATATTTGTGTAGGCCACTAGGAAGCACGAATTGTAGAGGCAAAGGGTTTGATTTCCAGATCTGGGTTGGAGGAAAATTTGATCAGCGTCAAAAGTAGAGTTTGCAAGCAGTGGATTTGTCGGATAAAGGGTTCAGGTGAGTAGACCAGAGATTTCATTGAGCAGATTTAGGCTCAGTTGGTTTGCAACAGGTTTTGTAGCAGTCAATCAATGGTGAGTGGAAGTGAAAAGCACACTCAAGAGAAATTTCTAGAATTTCTCTGAGGGTTTCCAGATCTAGTCTTTAGGAGGAGATCCGAGATTTCCAGTTGCAGGAGGCCATAGCAGTTTTGCTAATCAGCTAGTTTGAGCTTTAGGAGTAGTAGATCGTGTGCCAGATTCCGGAGAAGGAAATCGGAAGGTTGAGCGAGTTGCCCAGTTGAGGTAGCAGGCAGTGTGAGTACCAAAGAAGGACGTTTGGAGGAAAACAATAGCAAATCTGCGCATTCCTCAGGGAGTGCGAATAGCAGTAGCAGGGCCGCAAAAAAGACGGAGTTTCTCGGTTCATTTTCGCAGTTTTTGAGTTTCATAGAGATGGCCGCAACAAGTCCTAGAGATTAGAATGAACTTGATAGAGCCTCTAACTTTGGCATATGGAAGGCTAGGATGACTTTTCTATTAGACGAGTATGGAATGAAGGAATTTGTAGAGAGTGCTATTGCTGATCAGATAGATCCTAAACAATAGGGAACCTACAAGAAAGAAATCGTCAAGGCTAAGAGGATGATCCTATATAGGGTTCGGGACCATATCGTTCCACATATTGCATAAAAGACAACAACAAAGGAAATGTGGGATGTCATTGTGAAGCTATACCAAAATCCATTAGAGAATCGTAAGATGATTCTCAAGCTGAGGAACACAAAGATGCTGAGAGGAGAAGGCATTACTCCTTATCTCACCAGAATTTGAGATGTCTATGATGAGCTAACAATAGTTGGTGAGAAACCAGAGGATAGTGAACTTGTGCGAATAACACTAAATGGGTTTAACAGAGAATGGGCAACATTTGTTCACGGAATCACTGGACGAGACACAATGTCTGATTGGGAACGCCTATGGAGTGATTTAACACGAGGAGCTAAGGCTCAGTATTGTCCAGGGTTCCACAAACAATTGTAGCAAAGGGCTGAAGGTTGAGAAAGATGAGGAGAACGTAGCCCTTGCATCTAAAGGAAAGGCGAAGAAAGGTCCCAGTCAGGGACAAGGCTCAAAGGGAGGAGAGAAGAAGAAGAAGGATCTGTCGAAGATCAAATGCTTCAAGTGTGGTGAGTTTGGTCACTACAACACCCAGTGTCCCAAGAAGAAGGACAAGAAGGGGGAGTAGCAGACAACAACTTCGACAAAGATAGATGAGTTAACCTCCAGGTTGGAGGAGTTTGCATTAATAGTAGCTATACCTCTAGATGGAGGAGTAGCATGATAAATTCAGAGTTGTAGGATTGGGCAGGATCCGAGGACAACGTCAAACATATATTTCCTCTTGGATCATTACCTTGGCTATGGGGGCCCACAATATTCAGTAGCAAGAGGATCAATATTAGTAGGTGCAGTCAAATATTGAGAGACAGTGCAAAGACTAGTTGCAATCAGTTACTAGAGGGGCGTAGATTTGATGCAGCGCAGACAGTTACTCAGTAAACATTGCAGAGACTAGTTGCAGCTAGAGACTTAGGAGACAGTTGCAGAGCTAGTATAGGGGCACAATGGATCCATAGATCAGTTCTTAATTATAGTAGTTGCAGCAACAACAACAACATGAGATTAGATGATGTGCAGGTGGTGTTGGCAGCAGTGCAGAGGCACAAAGCAGTGAAAGCAACAACGCAGATGCGGGGTGGTTCAACTACAGGGTTAGCAGATGAATCAAAGTAGGTGTTATGTTTTTAGACAATGAGAGCTAGTTGTACCACAATTGTCAGACATCAACAACGTGAGGTGGTCCAACTGCAAACTTCAGGATATTCATCAAGTTGATGGGTATAGTAGCAGAGTGGAGAAGACAGAGAACACCTTCCTCACTAAGAGGGAATGTTAGTTTTTGGTAGCATCAAACAGGTGTTCTAGTCTCGTTTTGTGTCAGAGAGGCTAAAGAATACAAGATCTCCAAAAGCTCGAAAAGGTTTTAGGAGAAAACACCTAGAGACCATCCAATTAATTTAATTGATCAATAATTAAAAAATGCCCAAGTCTAACTTAGGCAAATTGATTAATTAACAACAATTAATTGAGAATGATCAAGAAAGCTCTAGAAACTCATACGGATTGGGTTTGAGATTGTGAAAAATTGGAGACCCAAATCCCTACTGCAGCAAACTGATATTACTTCAATTCATTCAAGTTATTTACTGTGTTACACTGTAAATATCGAAGTAAATACGACTGCAACCTTCACTAATTAAATTATATGCGGAAAAAAGATCTGAACAAGGAGAAATAACCACACACACAATTGACACCGTTGTTTTTGGACAAATGTCCCTGGAAAAACCCAATGCGGGAAAATTGGTGCAGCAGTTGAGGGTTTGTATTATTATGGAGTAGTTTCTGAATACTATCTTTGGATGCCTTATTGGCTATCCGATACAGAGAATTTGACTGGCAGAGAATTAGTGAGAACTACCTCACTATCATTGAAAATTCGACCCTGATCCAGCCACTGAATGGCTAGCCCCAAGCTGCCTCTGCGTAGCCTCTGCACAGTCACTGTGCTGCTCTGCGTCCACCTTTTGGGGACTACGTCGCTCCTTCTGTCTAATCGATATGCTGGTTGGATGCTCTATCCTCTGGCCCTCTGGTCTCGCACCCCGGATCCCGACACTGGATCTGATCTGCTCCTTAGCGAAATCACGAATCTCCTCAAGGGCTATGCATTGCCTCAGCGTGGCTTTATGTTGCCGAGTGTGGCTCTACGCTGCCCCTTATGGATCTCTCTTTGCCTCTGCAATGTATCCCCGGATCAGGAAACTCTCCAACAAGGAAACTATCCCTGCCCCTAACTGCAAGAAATCTCCTCGATGACCTCTTCAGCAACTGTTGCGTTGCTCTCTTGAGAAAATCGATCTTTAATCTCTCACTCGAGGTGTCTTCCAAATGGCCATCAAAGTCCTTATAATCTTCTCGTTGAGTAATCAACGGCCCAGATTAAATTCTGATCAATGGCTCAGATCATATTGACTCGATCTCCATCTTCTTCTAGAAGATTCACACCTAGTTTTATTAATACCATTCAATTATTTTAATTTCCTAAGTTTAGACTTAGGCATCCATTAAAAATAATTAATTATTTTAATACAACTGTCTCCGGGTGGAATTTCCCAAAACAATTTTTGGGTATTTTGGAATACATGTGTCCTAGCCTCCCTGCAAACTTTGAGGCTTAGAGCACATCTGATGCTACCATAAATCAACACTCCCTCTTAGCAAGGAATATGCTCTAGTAATGCAACTTGCTGAAGGATCACCCTAACTCTGTAACATCTCCCTCTGCACTGCTGATGTTTGATATCACTGCCCACCAACTACTGCGCCAATGTTGCATTTGTGCTGTTGCTGACTCTGCATGCTGCTGCCAACTGCATTTGCACTACAGTTTTGCTCCAACTGCTGTTGCTGCCTTCTGCAACAACTGCAGTGGAAAAACCTCCAAAATACTGAACCAACTGTGTTCAGTATGATGCATTTGTCGTCCGAGTTCTAACTGCTGCTAGCCTCTGTGATGTCATTGAAGTCTCTATGCTGCTGCTGACTCTGCCTTGTTCCAACTGCACTACTTCCAACACTAGCTCTGCGCTGCTCAGTATCTCACTGCTACTAGCCACTGCATCTGTCACTCTAGCATTTGACTGCACTACCTGAAACTGGTCCATCCTGCTATTGCATGACTATGGGCTCCCGTAGCAAGGTCTTGATCCAAGAGGTGGACTCCTCAAGGATCCTTCCCATCTGTAGTTCTTTCAAACTACATAACTAGATCACCCCACCTCTCCCCTGGAGGTATCTGGGCAATCATGGCAAACTCCTTCTCCTCAATGTTTGCGGTTGCAGCCTGCGAATCATGTTTCTCGCCCTTGTCCTCCTTCTTGAGAGCACACTGCATAGCGTAGTGACCAAATTCACCACATCGGAAACATTTGATCTTCGAGACATCCTTCTTTTGCCTCCGCTGCTTCTGCTGCCCCTTTGATGCAAGGGTTGCATTCTCCTCCTCGTCCTTGGGCTTTGTCCCATTGCTGCTGCTGCTGCCATCAAGTTTGCACTTGACTAAGTCTCGCCTCATCTCTTCTTGTTGAAGAGCGACCCACATCCTTTCCTAGTCTGACAATTTCTCTCTGCCCAAGATACTCTGGACAAATACTTGCCATTCTTCTGAGATTGAATTCAGGGCCAACCTCACCATCTTTGTAGGCTGAGGTGATCACCCTATAACTACCAACTGATCTCAGACTTCCCGAAGCTTCAATAGGAATGGATTAATGGGTTCACCCTTCTGCATCCTTGCAGATCTCATTTTCTCCTCCAAGTACATCTTTCGCTGTTCGGAAGATCCTTGATACAACGTAGCCAAGGCATCCCACATCTCTTTGGTCGTCCCTTTGCTAGCAATGTGACATACAACGTGATCCCTCACTCCATCAAGGATCAACCGCTTGGGCTTCGCCATCTCAGCCTTGCACTTCTTGAGCAGATCTGCATCAACAGGTTCAACTACCACATTATCAACATAGGCTTTGAGATCATGCTCATCTAGAAGGAAGGAGTTCCTAGCCTTCCAGATCACAAAGTTGGATGCTCCGTCCAATCGATCTTGATCTCTCAGCCCATTAGCTGCCATCTATGCCAACAAAAAGTCGAACTGCTCCCTCTCTCCTTTGTGCAGCTGCTAGGCTAGCCTACGCACTCCCTACTGGAGTTAGTAGATCTGCGCCTCGCTATTGCTGCTCAGCAACTGAGAAATAGAATTCCTTGGCTCAAAATTCACTGAGGAAGAAATTCCCACAAAATGTGTCTTCTTCCTTCTAATGTTGCTTTTTTGACCCAACAAATGCTGTAGAAAACTGCGTCCCACCTGAAGACTGCTCTGCATTGAAGATGCTGCTGCGTTGCTCTCTCTGCCACTAACAAATCACGCACTGGAAATCTTACCTCTTTGTCAACTCAGTCAGAGAGATTTTCCTTGAGAATCTTGCCCTCCTGGCCTAGACTGCGCAATCCTTCTAGGGATTCGATTTGCTGCCATTGCAACAATTCGATCTCCCTCCTTCTCTTCAACGATGGGCTCTTCCGGTTTGCTCTCTTGCTTCACCTACCCTCTGATACCATGTGAAAATTTGGAGACCCAAATCGCTACTGCAACAAACTGATATTACTTCTCCTACTTGTTAATTCATGCAAGTTATTTATTGTGTTACACTATAAATATCGAGGTAAATACAACTGCAACCTTCACTATTTAAATTATATGAGGAAACAAGAACTAAGCAAGAAGAAATAACCATACACTCAATTGGCACCATTGTTTTTGGACAAATGTCCCCGAAAAACCCAATGCGGTAAAACTGGTGCAGTAGTTGAGGGTTTGTATTATTATATATTAGTTTCTAAATACAATCTTTGGATGCCTTACTGGCTATCCGATACAGAGAATTTGACTGATAGAGAATTCCTGAGAAATACCTCACACTATCATTGGAAATTAGACCCTGATCCAACCACTGAATGGCTAGCCCTAAGCTGCCTCTGCGCAGTCACTGCGCTTCTCTACATCACACCTTTCGGGGACTGCGTCACTCCTTCTGGGGACTGAGTCACTCCTTCTGGCTGATTGATATGCTGGCTAGATGCTCTATCCTTTGGCCCTCTGGTCTCACACCTCGGATCCTGACACTGGATCTGATTTGCTCCTCAACGAAATCACGAACCTCCTCAAGGGCTCTGCGTTGCCTTAGTGTGGCTTTATGCTACCCAACGTGGCTCTATGTTGCCCCTTCTGGATCTCTCTCAGCCTCCTCTGCAATGTATCCTCAGATCAGGAAACTCTCCAACCAGAAAACTATCCCTGCCCTGCACTGCAAGAAATCTCCTCGATTACCTCTTCGGCAATTGCTGCGCTGCTCTCTTGAGAAAATCGATCTCTGATCTCTCACTCGACGTGTCTTCCAAATGCCCATCGATGTCCTTCTTATAATCTTCTCGGTGAGTAATCGACGACCTAGATTAAATTCTAATCAATGGATCAGATCATATTGGCTTTATCTCCGTCTTCTTCTAGAAGATTACCCTTTGATTATTTTAATTTCCTAAGTTTAGACTTAGGCATCCATTAAAAATAATTAATTATTTTAATAAAACTGTGTCCGGGTGGAGTTTTCCAAAATGATTTCTGGGTCTTTTGGAATACATGTGTCCTAGCCTCCTTGCAAATTTTGAGGCTTAGAGCACATCCAATGCTACCAGAAATCAACATAGATGATCTTCGCCATTGATAACGATTTAATCTTGGCAATTGGTGCTCCAATGAGAGATTATAAGTGTTGAGAAATCTAAAGGGTAATGATTAGAGTGCTTTCTCTTTCTTTGGTAACTGCTTGTGATGTCTTTTTACTTATCTTATTAGCTTCACTTATTATTATTATGTTTGTGTGTCATCAAACAACTACCAAAACCAAGAAGAACAAGAACACAGAATATAGTCTGCAAGCCAAGGCCAAAACCTCTCCACTTTAGAGGAAAAATCGCAAATCCCTTCTCTTCCTCATAGATTCTTCAATTGATGAATTCCAAGACCTTTAGACCAAGACCAATACCCTCCAAGACCAAGTCCAACCTTTCCGAATGATGTGCTTTCCTTGTCCAAGTCAAACCCAATCAAATCTCTTCCAGTACTACAACTTTGACCTCCAGCAGCAAAATTTCGGCCTCCACTGTAGTTGCTGCTGCCAGACGTGTGAGCTTCTTTTAGCCTCCCAGGACTTCCTTAGACCTTCGCTTGGCTTTCTCTAACTTCTGGAGCTTGAGGATGGCTTCTTGTGACCTTCGCTTGACCTTCTTGCCTTCTCTTCTTCAAGATCGAACTTGTAGAGGAAAACCCTAGATTTGCTGCAGAAACCCTAGCCTTCCTTTGCATGTGTGAGAGAGAAATAGCCCAAAACCAAGTCTTCTTCATCCTCTTCCTTCTTTGTTGCCTTCTTCCTCTTCTTCCTTTGCTTGAATGAGTGAGAGATGAATGTGCTCCAAGGAGGTCGAGTTTCTTCCTTTATATAGGCTTCTCAGATGTGGACATCTCTCCTCAAATTAGGATAACTTACCAGTTGTCAGGTCGACTTGATCTTGGAGGGTATTTTGACATTTTTAAGGACAATAATTTTCTTTACAAGTTACAATGTGCCTGAAGGGGTCTTCAACTTATGACAATGACTCTTTTGACTTCTTGACCTAGGACAAACCCTAGAAGCACTCAATGGGTGCTTGACCTATAAAATAAAAGACCTTAAGCATGAAACCCATGCTCCAAATAATAATAATAATAATTTTCTTTTATTTTACAATTTACAAGAATTAAAACTACATTTCATATTTATGAAGATCGAACCTAGTTACACATTTTTGCAATACTCACTCTTATCTAAGGAGGTATTCATATATGGTACATGGACATTCTCAATCTGAGGAGATCTCATAAGAAGAGTCAGATTGGTAACCCATCTGTTTAGCATCATAACAATCAACATTGTCATATAGCAAGGCCTTGACTAATAACTCTATCTCTCCACAAGATCAGAGCACAATGCTGGCGAGACCAATGATTTATAGACACCATCATCATTGTCTCTCAAGGTACATACCCCACTCGAGTGTTCACAGAGTATGACCTTCCTTTGGACTATTCTTATCTTGGATAGCTAGTCCTCAAAGAATATCGGTCCACGACTACTCTTATCTTGGATGCCCTACCTCATCCTCAAAGAGTATCGGATGCCAAATGCTTACCCAATCCTCCATTTTGTCTTCCCAAGTGAAGATAAGAATGATGTGCCTATCTCTCCCTCTCAAATAGGGAGGATACATCAACCAAACCAAGCTTGTTTCTCAAATACACAAGCTTCTTATTAGGAAGATATTTTTTCAATATGTCAGCTACCTGCTCATCAGTGGAGATATATTGTAGCTGCAATACACCATCTTGTACTAGCTTCCGAATGTAGTGATACTTGTTGTTGATATGCTTCGTCTTTCCATGAAACACTGGGTCTTCAAACAATCAAATACAACTGGTGTTATCACAATGTATCACTGTAGGGTCCATAGGTCCTTCAAATAGGTCAAATAGCAGCTTCCTCAACCAGACCACTTCTCTGCTTACTTCATAGGCTGCAATATACTCTGCCTCAACACTACTTAAAGAAACTTTCGGCTCATCCATGAGATCATGGAGGATCCCAAACTGAAACATCCTCCTGTAGTGCTCCTTCCATCTTGCTCACTGCATCCCCAGTTGGAATTTGTATATCCAATGAAGTGGGCATCATTCCTCCAATCATATTTCAAGTAGTAGTGGATGGTTCCTTGCAGATATCTCAGAATATGTTTTGCTGCTATCTAATGATCATGCTTCAGCTCCACTTGGAATTGTTTGTGAGCATTTACTGCAAAGCATATGTCTGGTCGAGTATTCACCAAGTACATCAGGGAGCCAATCAATTCTCTATACTTGGAAGGATCCATAGGGCTCGATTCAGAACACCTTAGTCTTTTCAAATTTGTGATCATTGGGTCGTCATTGGTTTGCAATCCATCATGTCAAACTTCTTCAACATTTTGATCACATACTTTCCTTGACCTAGATAGATCTCATCAGGTCCTTGCTAGACTTCTAGTCCCAAATATTAGTGCATCAACCCTAGATCCTTCATGTCAAATTCTGCTACTAGTTGCTTCTTACATTCTTCAATTTGACCTTCCACACCTGTCAAGAGAAGGTCATCCACATATAGAAGAATGCTTTCTAACTCTCCCTTCACCACCTTAATATAAAGGTTTGGATCAACAAAACTCTTTGTGAAGCCTAATCTCTGAAGGTATGCATCAATCTTGGCATACCATGCCCTTGGTGCTTTGCTTGAGGCCATATAATACCTTTGTCAATCTACACACATGCATTTCTATCTTTAACTTCAAATCCCAAGGTTTGTTCTATATAGACTTCCTCATCAATTGTGCCATTCAGGAATGCAGTCTTGACATCCATTTGGTGGATGCTCCATCCCATCGATGCTGGGAAAGAGACCAATGAATACCTTGTTGTCAGAGCAAATGTCTCTTCATAGTCGATGCCTTCTTGTTGAGAGAAGCCCCTAGCCACGAATCTTGCCTTATATTTATCGTTACTTCCATCTGCTGCATGTTTCATCTTGTAGATCCATTTGGAAGTTACCACATATTTGTCTTCATGCCTAGGTACGATCTCCCAAATTCCATTCTTCATTATAGATTGATATTCTTCATTCATGGCATCCTTCCATTCTTGGTGATTGACAACTTCTTCGAAAGTGGATGGCTCTGCTTCTATTAGTTTTGTCATGTAAGCTGCATACCCAGAGTATCGTTTGGGCTTCTTGCTCTCCCTGAATGTGCCTTGAACTACTCCATGAGCTTCTGCATCAAGTAGTGTAGACTTCAACTAGTTAGGTCTCTTTCTACTTTTGGGGATAACCATAGGTTGTATATGTTCACTGGGACCTTCATTTTCATGATTTGATTCTTCTTCTTCCCTAATAGCTACTTCTTCAAATATTGGAAGTTCTTCATCATCAGAGTCCATAGGGAGATCCTTTGATTTCTTGAATGCAATACTTTCGTCAAATATCACATCTCGGTTAACTTCTATTCGGTTTCCTTCCTTTATGTAGATCCTATAGGCCTTTGAGGAGTTACTATAACCAACAAATGTTCCCTTCTTGCCTGATGGATCTAACTTCTTTCTTTTGTTAGGTATATGAATATAGATAGGACAACCAAAAATTCAAAGATGTTCTATGGTAGGTTTCTTCCTAGTGAATACTTCTTCAGGAGTTTTGTTATCTAGTGACTTATGGGGACTTTGATTTTGTATGTATACCACTGTCTTTGTAGCTTCACCCCACAAAAATTTTGGTAACTCTCAATCATGTAACATTGCTTTTACACTTTCTTCAATGGGTCGGTTCTTTCATTTTGCAACTCCATTTTGTTCGGGATTATATGAGACTATCAACTCCCTCTTAATCCCAAACTCCTTACAGAAAGCTATGATTTCCTTGGATGTATATTCAGATATTATCCTTCATTATCGGATCTTAATATCTTGATTCTTCTTTCTGTAAGGTTCTCTACTTCAGCTTTGAATTCTTGAAATTTTGTAAATACTTCATCCTTGGATTTCTTTAAGTAAACCAAAGTCTTCCTTGAAGATGAACTCCAAGTGATTGAGGAATCATAGGACCACAAACATCGGAATGAATAAGATCCAGGATTTCTTTTGACCGTTAAACACTGCTTCCAAATGGTCTCTTGGTGTTCTTACCCAATGCACATCCTTTGCATACCCCTTCGTGATCTTCTTTTATTTTAAGGATTCCATCTACTATTGAACTTAGAGTTGGAAGGATTTTGAAATGGAGATGACCAAATCTTCTATGCCAAAGCTCACATGTGTTGATTTCAATGTGAACCACGGCTTGAGCAAGAGGAGATATCAATCTGTAAAGTCTTCCTTCACGAATACCAATCACTCTAGCATTCTCTATGCTTGAGATTTTACTCCATACTACAACTTTTCCGTCAGTGAAATTCACTCTATCACCTTTATCTTCTAGACTTGAAATGGAGAGCAAATTCTTATGCAAACTTGAAACAAATAGGATGCTGTTGAGATGAATGTTGCTTCCATTTGACAATTCTATCGAGCTTGATCCAATTCCACTTATGGGGTAGCTCTTATTATCTCCAAGTTCTACGGAGTAAGAAGATTTTCCTTTTGACAATGTCTTTAGTTTCTTGTGATGACCAGTCATGTGTCTTGATGCACCACTATTGATCACCCAAATGTTCTCATCTTGAAATGTGCCAGTGAGTGCCGAGAAGAGTCCTTCATCCTTTGTCTTGGTCACTTCCTTCTTTGGAGTAAATAGAAGATTCCACGCTTCCTTCATACCTTTCTTGAGATGGCTTGCTATTGTTGAACACTTGAGAACTTCTTCAATGTAGTAGAGATCTTCATAATGCCCTTAGCCAACCTTAGCTCTGATCCCATGTTGAGAAATCTAAAGGGCAATGATTAAACTTTTTATCAAGACACCACAAAGATTACCAACAAATAATATGAAATTTCCATAATTGCAGCAACCGGAAATTAATCTTCTAACTTACGGAATTTATTTGTCTTCAGAAATTATTACAGCAAATAATGATTAGTTCATTTATGCAATCTTCACAAATAAAATTATGGAACTAAGAAAATAATGCACACGAAAAATTTTGGACACCAAGATTTTTGGACAATAGTCCTTGGAAAAACCCCAATTGTTGATTTTTGTAGCTTTGGAGATACTCCATAACCCTGGGTACTAGGTTTGTGTGAGTTGGTACCACAAAAGCACTTTGCGGGCAAAGTACCCAAGCAGTGGGTTTTGCACCCAAAGTTGTGGGCACAAAACCAAGATCCATTTTGATGATTTGACTATTGTTGCATGTGTGGCACCCCTAATGGAGCAAGGGGAAACTAAGGAAGCTATGGAAGTTGTGATCGAATGACAGAGAACAAATTTTCTTTGTATGTATGTGCTAAGTGACACTAAGATCAGGTTGGCTTGGCTTGATAGAGGTGTCTTTTGGTGGCTAGTTGTTGCACCTAAAACACATATAAATAAAGGAGCCTAGTCATTCAATCTAAACACACCACAAGAGCAATTTATCATTGGATAAGAACCTGAAGTAGCCACAGCCTTGAGGAGGACTAGCCAAAGTGTGGAAATTTCTAATACGAAATTCTATTGTAGTAACTGATTTATTTCACCTACTTATCTTTGACAATAAGTTATTTACGAAAACCCTTCAATAAACATTAAAATAAATTCTATTGCAGTTATCACATAATTACATAGAGAAAATAATAGTGATATACAAGCACAAGAATCAATCACATCAACACAGTTGTTTTTGGACAATTGTCCCAGGAAAAACCTAATGTGGGAAAACCGGTGCTGCAGATGAGGGTTTTATTAATCTTCGACAACAATCGCTTTACAAGGAATGATTTTACAGAGAAACTGAGACACTTTTGAGAGAAAACACCTGAGACAATTTTTCCTCCTCCTGGAGAAGTTCTGACACCATGGAGACCCTTCACCCACCTCTGCGTCACTCTACGTCAGCGTGCGTGAGGTCTGTGTCTCCAATGTTGTTGTCTACCTGCGCTTCTCTCTGCGCTATCTCTTGAATGCCCTACGTCACCTCCTCCTCAGTCACTGACTGTTGTTGATGCCCTCCTCTTCCTCCACCCTGCAACTCTCCCTCTGAAATCGAACTCCTTCTCCTTGAGAATTGATTTCCTTTGGGGTACTGAGTATATGCATGGTGTGTCTCCAAATGACTCTCAAGTCTTCTCTTATACTTTTCCTGTTGATGAATCAACGACCGAGATTAAGTCTCTAATCAACAGCTAAGATTAAAACAGACTTGATCCTCGTCTCTTAGAAGCTTCTTACCCATATCTTTATTAATACCCATTAATATTTTTATTTTCCCAAGTTTAGACTTAGGAACCTATTAAAAGTATTAATTATTTTAATAACTCCTCATTCGGGTGGAATTTCTCCAAATGATTTCTAGGTCTTGGAGATTTCATGTGTTCTAGTCCCTCCACAAAATTTCGAAGCTAGAGCACATCTGATGCTAGTCAAAATCAACAATCCCTCTTAGCGAGTAATGTGCTCTAGCAATATTTCCCAACAGAAGCATCACACTAATCCACGAGATCAGTCCTCTGCCTTGTTGATGCTCGACCAACTGCCCCTGATCCACTGCGCTGTTGCAACTTGTACTACTGCCCGTGACACTGTAACTGTCACTGCTACACCTATACCGTAGCTCCCTCTGAATATGTTGCATCATGTTGCCCATAACACTGCCACTGCTAACTGTTGCACTGCAACTCCGCTTTTGCTACTGATACGGATTCTTCACCATCCCCATCTTCTCCATGAAGTAAACAAACTTTGTTCTTCCTAGGGCCTTGGTGAGAATGTCTGCCACCTGTTCTCCTTTTGGGGTGTACCTCAGCAGTATGGCCCCTCGTGGACAAGTCTTTGAGAAAGTGACACCTGATATCAATGTGCTTCGACCGATCATGAAAGACTGGATTCTCAGAGAGCTTGATGCAACTCTGATTATCACACAAAATACTGGTCGCTTCCATCTTTCTCCTGAATAGATTCACAAGCAATTATCTAAGCCATATGGCTTTGCATGAAGCTATGCTAGCTGCCATATATTCAACTTCAGCTGAGCTCAGAGCCACGGATTTCTGTTTCCTACTACACTAGGAGGTCATTCCTAATCCAATGCTGAAACAGTACCCAGTGGTACTTTTCCGATCTACTGAACTTCCAGCCCAATCTGTGTTAGTGAACCGACTCAGCCGGATGTCATTGTCTTGGGTGTACATTAGTCCATGCTCGACTTTTCCTCGTATATATCTGAGAGCATGCTTGGCTGTTGTCCAGTGCGCCCTCTTTGGTTCTACCATGAACTGACTGAGGGTGTTGACAGCATAACAAATGTCTGACCTGGTATTGACTAGATACATCAGGGATCCTATGAGCTGCCTGTACAAGGTGGGATTGACTTCTTTATCTTCGGATGCATCAATCTTCTTCCAGTTGTCGATCAATGGAGTAGCCATAGGTCTACAGTCCTACATTCTGAACCTTTTCAGAATCTCTGTAGCATATCTCCCTTGCCCAAGGAAAATTTCACCCTTCTATTACCAAACTTCCAACCCTGGGAAATAATGCATCCGTCCCAAATCCTTCATGTCAAATTTTGTTGCTAGGTTCTTGTTGCAATCTTTGATGAGCCTGGATGATCCTATCAGAAAGAGATCATCCACATATAAAGCCAGGATTAGAGGCTCATCCTCTACAACCAGATAGTGAGGTTAGGATTTGTGTCACTCTTGACGAATCCCATCTTTTGCAATTAGCCATCAATTCGACCGTACCATGCTCTAGGTGCTTGTTTAAGCCCATACAGAGCTTTCTTCAATCTGCATACATGAGATTTCTTCTCATGTGTCTCAAAACACTCTGGTTGTTCAATGTATACTTTTTCTTCTATCACCTCGTTCAAGAACGCCGTCTTGACATCCATCTGGTGAATCTCTCACCCCATTTGAGCTGCAAGGGATATCACGGATCTAATAGACGTATACCTGGCTACTGGGGCGAAGTTTTCTTCGTAGTCTATCCCTTCCTTTTGAGCAAACCCCTTAGCCACAAACCTGGCTTTGTATTTTTCTGCATTGCCATCTGCAGCGTATTTGACTTTGTAGAGCCATCTCGACCCTACAACTAACCTATCCTGAGGTCTAGGTACCACTTCCCAGACATCATTGACCATTATGGAATTGTATTCCTCCACCATAGCACCCATACTCGATGCTGAATGGCCTCTTGAAAACTGGAGGGTTCTCCAACCTGAGCTACCAAAGCTTGGTATCTATCTCGCTGTCTATGCTCCCTTTTCTCGTTCCTAGACACCCCAACAAAGTCCTCTACATCTTGTAGTATATGTCGAAGTTCCTGACTCATTCTACTACTGATAGTGGTAATATCCATCTGGTCCTCCTCTTCCTGAGGCTCCACCTATGGAGTTTTGTCTTTAGGAGAAATACTAGTGTTATTTTCTGCTGGTCGAAGTGGCTGGAGCAACGGATCATTCTTTCACTGCTCTTCGGAAGGCATTTCTCGGGATTTTTTGAAGGCTCTGTCCTCCATGAACTTTACATCTCGTCGAATTACGATCTTCGTATTCCCCGAAAGATAGACTCTATATGCCTTCACATTCTCGCTGTATCCTACAAGATATCCTTTCTCCACAGTCTGATCCAATTTATTCCTCTTTTCTTCAGGTACATTGCAGTATGCAAAACTCCCAGATATCCTGAAGTGACTCACCTCAGGCTTCTTACCGGTGAAGACTCTCTCCGGAGTAATCTTACCTAATGCCCTGTGAGGAGTCTTGTTCAGGATATACACTTCCATGTTGCATGCTTCTGCCCATAAAAACTTGGGCATATCCTGATCATACAACATTGCCCTGGCTGCTTGAACAATAGTCCAATTCTTTCTTTTTCCTACTCCATTTTGCTTCGGATTATAGGGGGCTGTCCACTCTTTTCTGATGCCTTCCCTTGCACAAAATTCAGTGTAGTCCTTGTTGATGTATTCTCCACCATTATTTGAGCGCAATATCTTTATCTTCTTTCTTGTCATATTCTCAACTAGAGCCTTGAACTCTTTGAATCGACTAAAAACCTCATCCTTGGTTTTCAGAAAGTAGATCCAAGTCTTTCTGGAATAGTGATTAATGAAGGTGACAAAATATTTGGCACCACTAAGAGCTTTTGTGGACATGGGTTCGCAGATATCTGAGTGTATCAATCCTAGAACACTCTTAGCCCTATTGTTGCTTCTGGAAAATGCTGCCTTGGCGTACTTGCCTAGTGCACATCCTCTGCATACATCATCTCGTTCGGTACTTAATTCTGGAACTCCTGATACTATTTTCCCGAGAATTCTTAGAGCCCCATGGTGTAGGTGTCCCATCCTCCTGTTCTATAGTTCATTCAAATCTTTATCCCGACTGCTGCCTATTAGTACCATTGGAGATTCTAGCTATAATCTATACAGCCTGTTACTTCTGATTCCAATCTGGGCCTTCTTTTTCCAACTCAGGTGTTTGACATATATTTTCTCCTTAATGAAGAAAATGTCATAGCCTTTGTTTTGAAGCTGGGATACAGAGAGTAAGTTCATCCCCAATCCTGACACATGCAGCACATTGGTTGCTTGAAGCCGATCCCCCTCTTTTGTTTGAAAGACTATAGTACCTCTTCCTATAGGGGGTACACTTTGCCTTATTTCCCATGGTGATCTAAAAATTCATTCTTTCTTCCTGATAATTCGAAAAACATTCTCATATTCCTATCATATGCCAGGAAGCTCCACCTTGGGGGAGGCAAAACCTTAGAGGAGGCAAAACTTGCTAGGCGAATGACTTCTTCTTTCAGTCTGGAAGCTAACATAGAATAATCGTGATCCATGTTCTTTGTGCTCTCTTCTTTCTCTGGAGATCTGTGTGAGTCCCTTTGAGTTGATGTCTCGGCATCATGCTCCTGTCTCATAGCAAATTCTTCTATCTTGTTGCTTGATCTTTGCTCTGATAGCATGTGAAAATTTCTAATACGAAATTCTACTGCAGTAACTGATTTATTTCACCTACTTATCTCTCACAATAAGTTATTTACGAAAACCCTTCAGTAAACATTAAAATAAATTCCACTATAGTTATCACATAATTACATAGAGAAAATAACAATGATATACAAGCACAAGAATCAATTACATCACCACAGTTGTTTTTGAACAATTGTCCCTGGAAAAACCCAATGTGGGAAAACCAGTGCAACAGATGAGGGTTTTATTAATCTTCAACAACAATTGCTTTACAAGGAATGATTTTACAGAGAAACTGAGACATTTCCGAGAGAAAACACCTGAGATAGTTTTTCCTCCTCCTGGAGAAGTTCTGACACCCTGGAGACCCTTCACCCATCTCTGTGTCACTTATGCGTCTCCAATGGCGTTGTCTGCCTCCTCTTCTCTCTGCGTTGTTTCTCAGATGCGCTGTGTCGCCTCCTCCTCAGTCACTGACTGCTGCTGATGCCCTCCTCTTCCTCCACCTTGCAACTCTCCCTCTGAAATCAAACTCCTTCTCCATGAGAATCGATTTCCTTCGGGGTACTGAGTATTTGCCCGATGTGTGACTCTCAAGTCTTCTCTCATACTTTTCCTGTTGCTGAATCAGCAGCCGAGATTAAGTCTCTAATAAGCGACTAAGATTAAAACAGACTTGATCCTCGTCTCTTAGAAGCTTCTCACCCATATCTTTATTAATACCCATCAATATTTTTATTTTCCTAAGTTTAGACTTAGGAACCGATTAAAAGTATTAATTATTTTAATAACTCCTCATCTGGATGGAATTTCTCCAAACGATTTCTGGGTCTTGGAGATCACATGTGTTCTAGCCCCTCCTTAAAATTTCGGAGATAGAGCACATCCGATGCTACCCAAAATTAACACAAAGTGGAGAAGGGTTTGTTTTGAAGTTTTTCTTGTGATAGGACTAGGCCGAGATACACATAAAGGTGGCTGAGTTGAAGATGGCAGAATTTGGGCATGCATATGGGTTGAATTCTCTCGGGAACAGGGCTGAGTTTTTTGTGTTGATTGCAGTTAGGGTCGAGCCTCTAAAGCACATTGTTTGGGATGCCGAAAGGTCTGTTTGGAGGACCAAACAACTAGGCAAGTAGCTGGGAAAGAACCAAGCAATAGTGCAGAATGGGAGGGCTTGTGGAGAGAGTTTAGCGCAGAGATTGCATAGGTTTTGAGGCCAAGAAGTGGGCTCGTTTGGTGCCTTAACAAGGCCGAAATGCCTCAGAGTCGTAGCATGCAAGGGACAAGTTAGTGGAAGATGGTGATATCCTATTTTAGAGGTATGTGCCTTTCGTGTTGATGTATTTGCTAGGTTCGTCGAGGTCCAGTTTGGGACAATTTGTTTGGGAAGTTCGTGTACAAGTGGAGGGTTGTTAGGTAGCTTCTAGAAGAGCCCTAAGTTCAGCCTATTGTGAGGGATTACAAGGTTGATAGGAGAGCAGGAAGTTTGGAGCCTAAGGGTTGGTCTTTGAAGAGAAGCAAGGCTAGCCAAGAGGGCTAGTGAATAAGCCCTAGTTCGCTGTGTTGCAGAAGGTCATCTTCAGTGAAAAGTGGGCAACCTCCATAGCCCTAAGTCTGTCTTTATTAGAGCAGTAGAGAGGCTGTAGTGGGTAGCAGTAAGAAGACCTTATTAGTTGGCATCTTTGAAGGACTAAGGAGCAGCTAGAGGGTAAAGTTGATTAGGCGTAAGTTTAGTGAACTAAAGGAGTTGTGTTGACTGATAAAGCTAGATTGACAAGCTGTAGATTGGAAGGCAAAGGACCGCCAGAAGTGTTCAAGGAATGTGGACTGAAAAGATGTGGATGCACACCAACAAAAGTAGGTTAGTTGTATCTTGTTGAGGGTAGATTGGTTATCATAGTTGTTGTTGATACCAAGCCCTAGTTGTCTTGTATAAGGGCTAATTGTAAGGGTCATGATCCCTGGTACGGGAGCCCTAGATTGTTGTATTAAAGATTGTAATATAACGAATTTGGGTTGAAAATTTGTGTATTGTGTACTAGTTGATTCATTGTTGTATTTATTTTGTTGTGCAAAGTAGAAGTGTTGTGGCATTTGAGTGTGTTTGCGTTGGAGATTTTACGACTCAAACCAGATTCTTGAGTTCCATGGAAAATTCAACATGGAATCAGAGCTACTTTGATAGGCTAGTGAATCAAAGTGTGCACTACACAACGTATAGCTCAAGAGGGAGTTGGTTCCATTGTTGTTAAAGGACAAATAGCAATGGTGAATTTGTCAGTTGGTCTTCAATATGAGGACAAGTTCGATGGGTTATCTAACTATAGTCTATGGAAGAAAAGGATCAAGTTGGTATTGATGGTCAACAAGATCTATGACTTTGCTAACAAGGAGATCAAGAAACCGACTAACCCTAAGGAGTTGGAAGTGTATGAGGAGTTGGATACAAAGGCCAAGTTAATCATCTTAGATGGTGTCAAGGATCATTTGATACCTCATCTGTTGGGGAAGAGCAGTGCCCATAAGATGTGGAAAGCTCTTCAAGATTTGTTCCAAAACAAGAACGAGAACTGGTTGTTGGTATTGAAGGACAAGTTGAAGATGATGGATGCAGAGGAAGTGGCGTTGTATCTGACAAGTTTGTCTTAGGTTCGAGATGAGATTTCCGCCATCGGTGAGACTATTACAATTTCTAAGATGGTGAGGATTTCTTTGAAAGGGTTCACAAAGGAATGGAAGCCCTTCATTAGAGGGATTGTCGCTAGAGAGAAACTGCTAGACTGGAACAGGTTATGGGATGACTTCATTCAGGAGGAACTATAAGACAAGGACCTTCATACAAAGATGGAGACTTCATATGATAGCATGATTCTTGCAAGAAGAATGAAGGGCAAGCCGAACAAGGACTTCGATAAGCTAAAGTGTTTCAACTGTGGCGACTATGTAGTATGATCATTATTCGACAAAGCGTCCGAAGAAGAACCAGGGAAATAATGAGAAGAAGAAGGGGAAGAGATAGCAGGTGCGCTACCTCTTCTATGTTCGATGATCCCTCTAGAAGATTGGAGAGTGAAAATTTTGATTTGGTATCTCATTTCTTCAAGGGTGTCATTGACGACACTAAATGGTATGTGGACAGTGGTGCGTCGAAGCATATGATAGGTTCGCGTGATGTGTTCGAGACTATAACTAAGTGGGAGTCGAAGTTGCACATTATTGAGAAATCTAAAGGGCAATGATTAGAGTGATTTCTCTCTCTTTGATAATTGCTTGTGATGTCCTTTTACTTATCTTACTTATTAGCTTCACTTATTATTATTATGTTTGTGTATCATCAAACAACTATAAAAAACAAGAAGAACAAGAACACATAATATAGGCTGCAAGCCAAGGCCAAAACCTCTACACTTGAGAGAAAACCTGCAAATCGCTTCTCTTCCTTATAGATTCTTCATTTGACGAATTCCAAGACCTTTAGACAAAGACCAATACCTCCAAGACCAAGTCGAACCTTTCCAGATGATGTGCTTTCCTTGTCCAAGTAGCACAACTTTGACCTCCAGCTGCAGAATTTCGGCGTCCACTACAAACCTGAAATTTTCGGCCCTCTTGTGAGCTTATTTTAGCCTCCCAAGACTTCCTTAGACATTCACTTGGCTTTCTCTGAATTCAGGAGCTTGAGGATGGCTTCTTGCGTGCTTCGCTTGACCTTCTTGCCTTTTCTTCTTCAAGATCGAAATTGTAGAGGAAAACCCTAGATTTGCTGCAGAGACCCTATCCTTCCTAAGCATGCGTGAGAGAGAAATAGCCCAAAACCAAGTCTTCTTCGTCCTCTTTCTTCTTCTTCTTCCTTAGTTTGAATGAGTGAGGAATGAATGTTGCTCCAAGGAGGTCGAGTTTTGTTGAAAAGTGTAACTAGGTTCGATCTTCATAATGACATGTAATTATGATTTTATGTCAAGGGTTTTTTTTTGAGTCAAGATCCCATTGAGAGTCTTTAGGATTTATTTGTCATCTAGTCATAAAATGTAAGAGTCATTGTCATGTAAATGAAGTCATATTACACTTTGTAAAAGGTCATCTTGTCTATGTAAAAGTATCCTGCAAGAACTTGTCACCAAGCCTCTTCAAGTCGGTCTACAAATCATGAAGAAGTTGCTAGATAAAGTTGGCCAAACTCCAACTGTCAAGTCGGCCTAAAGGTCAAGTGAAGAAGTGTATAAATAGCCCAACTCACCCTCATTTGGAGATACAAATTTTTTTGTCAAGAAATTCAACTTGTTTTAGAAAAGCATAAGTGCGAAGTAAAGGGCAAAACAAAAGTACGAAATAGAGGTGAAACAAAAGTGTGAAGAAGGATTCTTCTAGGGCAGTGCGAAGTTAGGGTAACATAGTTTCTTCTGGGGATTCTTCTAGGCAATGCAAAGTTAGGGTAGCAGAGTTTCTTTTGGGGCAGTGAAGTGTCTTATGGGCAGTACGAAGGAGGGTTACTTCTGGGGCAGCAAAGAACTCTTCTAGGTAATGAAAGTAGAGACTGAGTTTCTCTATGGAAGACATAGAGATCGAGATTCTCTAGGGAAGGTGCAACAAAGAAGGATAAAGATCGAGTTTCTATGGAAGGAGCCAAAAAGGAGCAGTTCTAGATCAAGAAGAAAGGTGAAGGAAGGAAGAGGTAGAGCATCAAGGTTGGTGACAAGGTTCTTGAGAATATACTAGAGTCAAGGGTCTGTGTCATGGTCTTGGTACTTATCAATTGAAAATCTAGAAGAAGAATTTTGATTGGGTTTTCCTCTCAAGAGCTGAGAGGTTTTGGCCCTGGATAGAGAAGCCTACATACTGTGTCACTTGTCTTTATTTATTTTGGTAATTGTCTTGATGAAAAGAATACACTAATAAGCTAAAAAAGAAAAGATCATAAGCTAAGAAGTAAAAGCATATCACAAGCAATTATCACGCAGAGAAATTGTTATCTTTGAATGCCCTAGATTTCTGAACATGGTATCTGAGCTTAGGTGCTAAAGACAAGAAGGGGCAATCAAAGCAAGCTAACACACAAGAACCAATCTTCAAAGTGGACATCAAAGCAAGGTGAAGGTTATCAACAAAATCAAGATCTACATCATTAAACCTAGATCGAAGAAGGAAGGTCGTGTTGGAAATACTGGGGGGGGGTGAATCAGTGTTTCTTTTTCAACTATTGTTTTAACACTTAAAACATTTATATTCAGAACACAAGATGAACAACAAGAATAAATGTTTTTATTAATATAATCTTTGCAGTAAAATAGATACAATATATAAATGGTTGCAATCAGTTGCCAAGCACCAACTTGGACTTTTGTGAGGCTCCAACCTCCAGAGCACCAACTCTATTTTTGTCAAGGCACAAACCTTGGACTTAGGAGCACCAACTTCCAAGACATCAATCCTTCTAGTTCTAAGGCACCAACCTCAAAGACATCAATCCTTCTAGTCTTTGAGGCACCAACCCCAAGGACACCAATTCTTACAACTTCTGAGGCACCAACCTCAAGGACACCAATCCTTCCTACTTCTGAGGCACCAACCCCAAGGGTTCCGACCCAATCTTGTCAAGGCATGTTTGTTAGTAATGTTCTGCTCTTAGAACTCTTCTTTACTGAGTTCTGTCTATTTACAGCTTCATTGTAGTCTCCATGCTACAACATCAATGACAACTAGTCTTCTTATGAAGGAGTCTTTACAACTCTTCATACTGTCCACACAAACTTTGCAATAGCCTTCATGATCTCTGATAATGTCTTCACACAGCTTTAGTGAGTCTACTATTAGTTGCACTAAGCTCTGCATAAGAACCAACTTTCTGTTCAAGCATCTGTTCTAACTGTCACAATAAATGCTTCAACATGACTGCTTCTCTATTGGCTACTTCTCCCTTCAAACAATGTCAGATAAAACTTTATTTATTACATCCCAGAATTGTTCTACAGACTGCATTGTGTACCTGATTAATTCATCACAGGTCTGAGTCTTTCACAAGGTAACACGATCAGCAGAGATGCTCATCCTTCAAATGCCTCCTGTCTTGTTGGTCCTTCGGCCCTTTTCTGTTCTGCTGGACCCTCTGGCTGCCTTTGTTTCTTCCAACTTTTTAACCATAACATTCAACTTTCCTTGTTCTCTGTTTTTGTATCTTCCTGATGCCTCTGACCGTCGGTTTCCTCTTTCCACTGGCTCTTCGGCTTCCTCCTCGGTCGCTGTAGTTTCCTTTGCGCTCGCTTGATCCTTCGGCTTCCCTCCTCGGTCGCTGTAGTTTCCTCTGCCTATTCGAATTAACCAATGCTTCACGGACACGTTAATTCAAAAGAGTAGGCCGAATTACACAGGAAATGATGCTTATTAAACAATATCAGAGAGGTCCCTTTTTTCTTTAATAACGTTCATACATAGGGCTTTATTGTTTACAGAGACACTGTACCAATTAGGAGGCCCTATATGCCATGTCACCATCGCAATCGTAATCGCCATCGTTCAGGCCCACTAAACTATCAGAACCGTTATTTATGCCTTTTGGCCTTCAAAACCCTGGGCAATACAATTATTTGAAATACACAGGAATATATGGAAAAAATCGACCGAATGCTTAAGGCTAGACTTCAAATGCTTTACACCCTCATCTATAACTTCATCGGGTCCGCTATGTAATCGTAATCGGCAGTCGCAGCTTCCGGAAGTCCTATATAAGTGGAGCCAATAACATTGCCGATGGCCGATGGCCCTGCTAGACGCGATATAGTATTAAGCTGTGTTACAATAAGACGATTGGGTTCACAACATATATCACAATCGACGCTTCCAATGTGGCAAGGCCTTAAGCGCTTGCGATATGGCGTATGCGACATAGTCTTAAGTCATATTGCAATGTTGCAGCGGTTCCGCATTCTTTATCGCAATCATATATATATATATATATATATATATATATATTGCAATTCACATGTTTTAATGTGGCAAGGTTTAGAACCCAAATATAACGATACATATGAAATACACTGAAAAGCATGCTTCAGAACACTTAGCGGACTTCCACTGTTTATACACCCGAACATATATGTCTGGTCGGGTCCGCACATGTATATCACTGTCGGGGGTTTCGGGTAGTGGTGTAGAACCTGCTGATTATAATTTCTTCGATATATATATATATATATATAGTTTGCCTCCAATAGTCTATTCCTCGATATATATATATATATTCAATTTTGTTATATGCTACCAACTGCTCTTACTTCAAACTCCATTCTAGATGTATCTGTTTGTTTGAAGGTTGCCTCTATTTTTGTTCATAATTTACCTATTCTCACATTAAATCCCTGAGTCAAGACATAAACTTCTGTGATAACAACACCATAGTTGTTTGCCCTATTTCTTTAGTATTAGATGACATTCTCTGTTGTTCCAAGTTCTACTAAACATCTTCAACACCAGTCCAAAGAATAGTTAAGAGATCAAGTTCTTCAATGGAGTGCTCCAGAGAAATGATCTTTATCAATGAATGATTGTTAATATAGCTCAACAAGGATTTTATAAGGACCCTTTCACGAATAGCTTCTGCAATAATGATCAAGAATCATAGGCTCCCCCTAACTGTATGCATCATCTCTTTTGGCAGAGTCTTCCCATCAAATGCTTAGATTGTCAAAATTCAGGCCAATGACATGTGTTGTTGGCTAGAGAGTTCAAGGGACTTTCGGATTGTATTTGCTTCCTTCTCCATACTTGTGTAACTTTCTTATTTTGCATGGTTCTAGCTTGTGTAAGAGCCCAAGTTAAATTACAATCACATGCCATATGACCAGTGTTAGGACACTTGAAGCATTCTACATTGTTCATGAATAAGAATTCATGATTTCTTTCTGCAAAATTGTTTCTTGGAGATTGTTGGGGACCATAATGTCTATCTTTATGAGATGGTTGGGGACCATAACATCTATCTTTATGATATGCTTTACAATCTTTTGCCATGTGACCAAAGTTTGTACAAGAATAACAATAACCAAAAAATGAACTTTTGTACCTGGGAGATGGAGATTTCCTTGATGTACTTCTGAAGCTTTTCTGCCTTGAGATCATTTGATGATAACCACTGCCTCTCGCATCTTTGACATCATCTACATTTCTTCTTGGAGAAGGATTTCTTCCATTGTTGCTTTGATTTTTCTCCTTGCCTTTGCTGGAACTGGGAGCATCACCATTTCTTTTTGGCTTCTTCACATCCCTTTTGTTTGAAGCATTATCATTCTTGTTTGAGGATTCACTAGCATACCCGAGCCCTGATTTATCAAATGGACATCTTTGATAGCTAAGCATGTCATCCCAGGCTTGAGAGCTTTTCAAGATTTTGTTAATCCCTTCAACCTTTTTCTTGAGGAAGCCAATCTCTTCTTCCAATCTTTCACACTCATTATTCTTCTTAGCAAGTTGTTTCTTAGTTTCTTCCTTGATACGAGTAGCTTCATTTGCTTCTATTTTAAGGGAGATGATATCTGACTTCATTTTGAAGGATTTTTCATTTTCCTTTTTCAAATTGTTAATCTCTTCCATGGCAGCGATAAGTTGAGCGAGGAGATCTTCTACAAAATCTTTTTCATTCTCTTCATCTTCTAGGTTTGCTTTAGCCTTGATGTCATCATTCTCATTTTCAGCTTCTATGATGGGTTTTGGATTTCCTTCGTGATTTCCATCATCTTCTTGACTGATGGTCATGGTCAATGCCCCTTTTGAGTGAAGGTAATGAAGTTTGTCCCATATACCCTTTGCTGATGAATATTTTCCTAGATTGTTCTTTATAGAATCAGGTAGCCCATTCAAGATTGCCTTCATTGCTTTTGCATTGTACTCCTTGGATTCTCCATCCATCTTGCTATCACCAATCACTGATTTCCAGATTTCAATGCCTTGAGTTTGTAAGAAATTCCTCATTCTTGCTTCCCGTATATTAAAGTTCCCATTGAACCATGGAGCCTCCTCAAATTGATTGTATTCTATCTTAGTAGTAGAGGGAGACACATCCTTAGGAGGATTGGAGACTTTCTTCTTTGACTTCGCCATTTGTGTTCTAAAGATCAACCTTCAAGTTGTTAGGCTTTGAATGAAGGTACTGGCTCTGATACCAATTGTTGGAAATACTGAGAGGGGGGGTGAATTAGTGTTTCTTTTTCAACTATTGTTTTACTAGTTAAAACATTTATATTTAGAACACAAGATGAACAACAAGAATAAATGCTTTAATTAATATAATCTTTGCAGTAAAATAGATACAATATATAAATGGTTGCAATTAGTTGCCAAGCACCAACTCTATTTTTGTCAAGGCACCAACCTTAGACTTAGGAGCACCAACTCCCAAGACATCAATCCTTCCAGTTCTGAGGCACCAACCTCAAAGACACCAATCCTTCCAGTTTCTGAGGCACCAACACCAAGGACACCAATTCTTACAACTTCTGAGGCACCAACCTCAAGGACATCAATCCTTCCTACTTCTGAGGCACCAACCCCAAGGGTTCCGACCCAATCTTGTCAAGGCATGTTTGATAGTAATGTTCTGCTCTCAGAACTCTTCTTTACTGAGTTCTGTCTGTTTACAGCTTCATTGTAGTCTCCATGTTACAGCATCAATGGCAACCAGTCTTCTTATGAAGGAGTCTTTACAACTCTTCATACTGTCCACACAGAGTCTGCAATAGCCTTCATGATCTCTGATAATGTCTCCACACAGCTTTAGTGAGTCTACTATTAGCTGCACTAAGCTCTGCATAAGAACCAACTTTCTGTTCAAGCATTTGTTCTAACTGTCATAGTAAATGCTTCAGCATGATTGCTTCTCTACTGGCTACTTCTCCCTTCAAACAATGTCAGATAAAACTTTATTTATTATATCCTAGAATTGTTCTACAGACTACATTGTGTACCTGATTAATTCATCACAGGTCTGAGTCTTTCACAAGGTAATACGATCAACAGAGATGCTCATCCTTCGAATGCCTCCTGTCCTGTTGGTCCTTCCGCCCTTTTCTGTTCTGTTGGACCCTCTGGCTACCTCTGTTTCTTCCAGCATTTTAACCACAACATTCGACTTTCCTTGTTCTCTGTTTTGGTATCTTCCTAATGCCTCTGATCGTCAGTTTCCTCTTTCTGCTGGCTCTTCGGCTTCCTCCTCAATCGTTGTAGTTTCCTCTGCGCTTGCTTGATCCTTCGGCTTCCCTCCTCGGTCGCTGTAGTTTCCTCTGCCTATTAGAATTAACCAATGCTTCACAGACACATTAATTCAGAAGAGTAGGCCGAATTACATAGGAAATGATGCTTATTAAACAATATCAGAGAGGTCCCTTTTTTTCTTTAATAACGTTCATACACAGGGCTTTACTGTTTACGGAGAGACTGTACCAATCAGGAAGCCCTACATGCCACATCACCATCGCAATCGTAATCGCTATCGTTCAGGCCCACTAAACTATCGGAACCATTATTTATGCCTTTTGGCCTTCAAAACCTCGGGCAATACAATTATTTGAAATACACGGGAATATATGGAAAAAACCGATTGAATGCTTAAGGCCGAACTTCAAATGCCTTACGCTTGCATCTATAACTTCATCGGGTCCACTGTGTAATCGCAATCGGCAGTCGCAGCTTCCTGAATTCCTATATAAGTTGAGCCCATAACATCGCCGATGGTCGATGGCCCTACTAGACACAATATAATATTAAGCTGTGTTACAATAGGACGATCGGGTCTGCAACATATATCACAATCGACGCTTCCAATGCGGCAAGGCCTTAAGCACTTGCTATATGGTAGATGCGACATAGTCTTAAGTCATATTGCAATGTTGCAGCGGGTCCGCATTCTTCATTGCAATCATATTATATATATATATATATATATATATATATATATGGTAGATGCGACATAGTCTTAAGTCATATTGCAATGTTGCAGCGGGTCCGCATTCTTTATTGCAATCATATTATATATATATATATATATATATTGCAATTCACATGTTTTAATGTGACAAGGCTTAGAGCCCAAATATAACGATACATATGAAATACACTGAAAAGCATGCTTCAGAACACTCAGCGGAGTTCCACTGTTTATACACCCGGACATATATGTCTCGTCGGGTCCGCACATGTATATCGTTGTCGGGGGTTTCGGGTGGTGGCACATAGTAGAACCTGTCGATTATAATTTCTCCGATATATATATATATATATATATATTCCGCCTCCAATAGTGTATTCCTATATATATATATATATATAAACTTGGCCTCTGATAGTGTATATTGCATATATCTATTATATACTGCTCCGCCTCTTTTAACTCTTTCGCTCTTCTTTATTGCTCCGCTCCTTTAACTCTTCCGCATATGTTCCTTCGATAGTTCTTCTTTGGCATATATATGGCTCCTTCGATAGTTCTTCTTTGGCATATATATGGCTCCTCCTGTAGCTCCGATAGCGCTGTTTATGCTCCTCCAATATGTTAACTCCTCTTTTGATGACTTCTTCCTCTCGGTTCTTCTTGGGCATGTATTACATGCGATGCTCCTCTGATGTGGCTCCTCTTGCTCCAATGTCTTCTCTGATACCTTCATACTTTGATGGATTCTGTCTTTTCCGATATGCCTCTCTTGCTCTGATATTCTGCAATACTCTTAAGCATAAGTGATAGCTTTGATATGCCTCCTTTGTTAACTCCTCTGTTAACAAACTCTTACTCATGGCTTGGCTTTCCTGATGGCCTTGCTCCTATTTCTTCATGGATCTGCTCTGCTTCCCCTTGGATCATCTAGTACCTAGAATATTGCCATATTGACATCAATGACAACCTAGGTCAACAGGTCGAAACCCTAGAAGCACTTCATATATCATCACATCATCAAAGGAAGTGGAAGCTCTTCAAATCTAAGAAAGATTGAATCAAAAGTCAAACCTCTGTATTGAAGCAGAGATCTCATAGAAGGCAGTCCTCCCTCACCGAAAGATTTGAAGTAAGAAGCAGCGAGTTCATCATCAAGTTGAAGATTTGATCTTCACAAGTAAGTACCTCTTATTATAATACAATCTCATAATAATGACTTCATGTTTTAAGGAAGACCAAAAGCTGGTTGGGATATCAAACTTCCTTGTTTGGAAAAGAAGGATAGACATTATCATCGAAGTAAATAACATCATTGAGCATGTCCATGGGAAGGTGTCCAGACCATCTGAAGAACAAGCATTGTCGGAATCAGTGTTGAAAATATCGGTATCGGCAAAATATTGGCGAGGGTCCAGAAAATATCTTATCGGCAATATTGGAGAAAATATTAGCAAAATATCGGCAAATATCGACAAGCATAAAAAATAATTTTTTCAAATTTTTAAACATAGCCGATTTTTTGCTGATATTTGCCGATATTTTGAAAATATCGTGATATTTTCAAAACATAAAATATCGCGATATTTTCTCGGCGATATATCGTTTTGCCGAAAATATTGTGATATTTTTGAATATCGCCGATATTATCAACAATGGTCGGAATACATTGAAAGGGATCTCAAGGCTCAAAAGATTCTCAAGGAGTTCATCAAAGATTCACTCATTTCCTATGTAGCCAAGCTGGAGACATCTAAAGAAATATATGATAAGCTGGGAGAACTTTTCTCTAGAAGCACGATAGAAAAGATCTTATCACTTAGGTTTGATCTTCATAAATTGAAGGTGTCAAAGGATGAAGGGATATCGTCATGTCTCTCTAAGGCATCTCAAATAAAAGGTCAATTGAAGGACCTAGGAGAGATAATATCTGATAACAAAATAATCTCCGTTATTCTAAATGCATTAATTGATGAACAAGGTAACCTCATTGCCACTAGGGAAGAGGAAGCTATCCCATTCATCAGGTTATGGTCTCTCTGCAAGGCAGAGGAAGACAGGGTGAAGAATGAAAGTGACGAAAGATCAGATGGAAGGGTACAAACAGTGTCAAGACGAAAGGAAAAATTTGGAAAGTTTAGTAATCCAAAGAAGAAAAAGAAGAACATGGCTAAAGAAAGATGCTATGGTTGTAATAATTTTGGGCACTACAGAAAGGACTGTCCTAATCGCAAGAGGGACAAGGAAGAAGACTATTCTACTGATGAAGTGAAAGAACCAAAGACAAAGAAGCATAAGAAGGAAGAAGCGAGAAGATGACTGAGTTGATCTTCTTCATTAGAAGGTTATTTTCACTTATAAATTATAGATAGGAAGCAATGTAAATAAGATAGGATGCATCAAGTTAGAAAGAAGCATCGTGATAGAAGCATTAGAAGAACTCATGACATGGAATGCAGAAAGTATGTCTAGTACAAATTACAAAGAATAGGAAGCTCTTAAGGAAACCTCATTAATACTTATAGAAGTAGAGGTCATCATCAACTGAGATCATCATAGAAGAAAACATCTGCAGGATGAGGATATGAAACATCCTCGAGTTTCTCTGATCACCAATGAAGAAAGGAAGCACAGATTTTCATTAGGAATTTCAACTTGTGGGATTCTAGGAATGATGGAATGATGACATAACATAGAAACAGGTCTGAAGGATAAATTCCTTTTGAATGGAGCTGCTAAAGGAAGTCTGGATGACCAAAAGAAAGATGAGTTATGTATGCTTAGATAGATTATTAAATGGTTGTTGCAGATAATATGGATCACTATTTGGAAATATGATCAAAAGAAGAAAGGATCTCCTCTTCCCAAAGATTGCAGCAAAGCATAAGTCACACTAGATGAAATCAACATAATATGTTCTCACATGAATCATGAGGAAGTTGACTACAATCAAGGAACTATGATTGGAAGCTCCTGGGAATGAAATGTGTGTGAGATAGGAAGAGATCATATGCAACGAAGGTAAAAGGCATTCAACATCCGAAGTCCAAGAAGATTTGACTAGAATATCTCCCGGAAGGATGTGAAGACTATGATGGAAGTCAGAAAAAGATAGAGACCCTTGACAAAGGATATCAGTGGGAGATATGTCAATCTGCATACAAGATGCTGATACTTACAAGAAGATGTCATGGTGAAAGATCATCACAAAGGTAATTCTAATTTGAAATGATTGATTATGTTTGAACTAACATTTGGTTGGGCTTATGTAGAACTGTCGAAGGGAAGGTCTGTGAATGACTTCCAAACAGACCATATAAAAGGATGTAATGTCCTTTAAAAATATGGTATAAAAGCAAAACAACATGAAGCAAAACCAGATGGAAGATCTGATGGATCACTTCTGATGAGTTGAGGACATGATTGACTCGTGAACAAAAGTGATGGATGATATATGCCCTATATAGAAGTTTCCAAAGAAGAAGACTCCTTAACAAAGAAGAAATTCATGACATCGAAGGAAGAAGCTCTTTAAGCAATTAGTTGTTTCAGGATCTCCACATAAGGAGCTGCGATAGGTCCTTGGTTAAGAGGGAGCCTAAGAAGAAGTTTCTTACTAGGAAGAAACTTGGAAATTCCTAAGTTGGAAGCTTAGGTATATTCCTCTATGATAGGAATGAGTACATTCCTTTAATGGAATAAAACCTCCTGGTATAAAAAGGTGTGATAGACATGTTGTTCTAATCTTCACTTTGGAAGACAGAATGAAGGATTGTGTAATCATTCGGCAACCGATGCTCTTAGGGGATGAGAAAAGGCATCCCATGAAAGAGTAGTCGTGGAGGACCGATATTCTTGTGGGACTAGGGAGTCCACGAAAAGAATAGTCCTTATGGAGCATATCTTAAGTGAACCCAGGTGGGGTATGTTCCTAGAGAGACAATGATGAATATGTCTATAAATCATTGGTCTCGCCAACATTGTGCTCTGATCTTGTGGAGAGATGGAGCTGTTAGTCAAGGCCTTGCTATATAACAATTTTGGTTGGTATGATGCTATACAAATGAGTTACAAATCCGAATTCTTCTTATGAGAGATTGTTCAGATTGAGAAAGTCCAAGTACCATTATGAATACCTCCCTAGTTAAGAGGGAGTGTTGAAAAGTGTAACTAGGTTCGGTCTTCATAATGACATGTAATTATGATTTTATGTAATGAGATGTAAATGAGAAAAAAAATGAAATTATTATGTTGACTTGCTTCATGGTTTTCATGAGCAAGGGATTTTTTTTTGAGTCAAGACTCCCATTGAGAGTCGTTAGGATTTATTTGTCATCTAGTCATAAAATGTAAGAGTCATTGTCATGTAAATGAAGTCATATTACACTTTGTAAAAGGTCATCTTGTCTATGTAAAAGTATCCTCCAAGAACTTGTCACCAAAACTCTTCAAGTCAGCCTACAAACGATGAAGAAGCTGCTAGATAAAGTTGGCCTAACTCTAGTTGTCAAGTCGGCCTAAAGTTCAAGTGAGGAAGTGTATAAATAGACCAACTCGGCCTCATTTGGAGATACAATTTTTTTTGTCAAGCAACTTGACTTGCCTTAGACAAGCAAAAGTGAAAAGTAAAGGGAAAAACAAAAGTAGGAAATAGAGGTGAAACATGAGTGCAAAGGAGAGGTCGAAAGGAAGCGTGAAGAAGGTTTCTTCTGGGGCACTGCAAAGACGTATTCTTGTGGGACAACGGAGTAGCTTATGGGCAATGCGAAGTTAGGGAAACAGAGTTTCTTCTGGGGCAGTGAAGTGTCTTCTGGGTAGTACGAAGGAGGGTTACTTCTGGGGCGGCAAAGAACTCTTCTGGGCAATCAAAGTAGAGACCGAGTTTCTCTATAGAAGACCTAGAGACTAAGATTCTCTTGGGAAGGTGCAACAAAGAAGGATAGGGATCGAGTTTGTCTAGAAGGAGCCGAAAAGGAGCAGTTCTAGATCAAGAAGAAAGACGAATGAAGGAAGAGGAAAAGCATCAAGGTTGGTGACAAGGTTTTTGAGAGGATACTAGAGTCAAGGGTCTGTGTCATGGTCGTCTTGGTACTTATCAATTGAAGCTCTAGAAGAAGAATTTAGATCGGGTTTTCCTCTCGAGAGGTGAGAGGTTTTGGCCCTAGATGGAGAAGCCTACATATTGTTTCACTTGTCTTTATTTATTTTGGTAATTGTCTCGATGAAAAGAACACACTAATAAACTAACAAAGAAAAGATCATCAGCTAAGAAGTAAAAGCATATCACAAGCAATTATCAAGCAAAGAAATTGTTAGTAGAGAAATAAACAAGCTTCTTATTAGGAAGGGATTTTGTCAATATGCTAGCTATCTGCTCATTGGTGGATATATATTGTCGCTGCAAAACACCATTTTGTACTAGCTTCTGAATGTAGTGATACTTGTTGATATGCTTTGTCTTTCAATAAAACACTGGGTGTTCAGACAATTGAATACAACTGGTGTTATCACAATGTATCATCGTAGGGTCCATAGGGCCTTCAAATAGATTAGATAGCAACATCCTAACTAGACCTCTTCTCTGCTTACTTCACAGGATGCAATATACTCTGCCTCAGCACTACAGAAAGCAACTATATCTTGCTTTCTGCTCATCCATGATATCATGGAGGATCCCAAACTAAAACATCCTCCTGTAGTGCTCCTTCCATCTTGCTCATTGCCTCCGCAGTTGGAATCTGTATATCCAATCAAGTGGACATCATTCCTCCTATCGTATTTCAGGCAGTAGTGGATGGTTCCTTGTAGATATCTCAGAATATGTTTTGTTGCTATCAAATGATCATGCTTCGGCTCCACTTGGAATTGATTGAGAACATTTACTGCAAACCATATCTCTGGTTGAGTATTCACCAAGTACATCTGGGAGCCAATCAATTGTCTATACATGGAAGAATCCACAGGGCTTGATTCAGAACTCATCCCTATTAAGGGGTCGATGGGGTTGGAAATAGATACATAGAAAACACAGGGAGAGTGAATTCCTTGGTAGATCGAGATACGTAGTTGCAGAGATTCAACTGGAAGATTTGTTCGAGCCAGAGGACAACATCAGTGATTGAGGGAGCAACAATAGAGTGTTCTAGTGGATTTTCCAGCGCTGAAAAGCCAATAGAGAGGAGGCTGAAATATTTTGTAGGGGAAGACATCCAGGTGGTGTGAGTTAGCCAGATTAGCAAAACGAATTATTGAGAATAGGTTGAATTAGTTGTCGGAGTTCGGAAAGTCATTCCAAAAGGCATTGAAAATTTTTCCAGTGGTAGAAGAGGGCTAGATAGCCAGTTTTGGAGCATTTTCAAAGGCCATACGAATTGCACAGGCCAGGATTGCAAGCAGGTCAAAGGGAGGCTTAGTGATTTGCAGAAGGGAGAAATTTTCTTAAAATTATTTTGACAAGATTCTTGTTGGAGGATTGCCAGTGAGGCATCCAGATTATTGTACCCAGAATTTACTGCTACATAATAATAAAAATAAACCCTCATCTGTTGCATTGGTTTTCCCTTCGGGGTTTTCCCTAGGGACGTTAGTCCAAAAGTATTGGTGTCGTTTTTATTGTGTGCATCTATTTTCTCAGTTCCAACATTTTATTTAGCTTTTGCAGAATTTATATTGTGAAGAATTGCAGTGTGATTTATTCAATATTAATCATGAAATCAATAAACTGCTAACCAGTTAGAAGAATAAATTTCCAGTTGTTGCAATTTAAGGAAATTTCACTATCCCCCACACCAACAACGAATTAGTAAAAGCCGATGGAAGGTCAAAATGATCTCCCCCCATCAAAACTAGCTCATCCCTAAGGGTAGCTGATCTATCAAGTATTGTGATGCCAGAGTCACATGCCCATCGCAGAAAGAAATTGTCCTGCTGACCCTACGACACGTTGGTCATGACTGACTGCCCAACTTGCTCGTACCAGAGCCTCCTCTCCTATATCTTTCCGTCATAATATATGTGATGATCGAGGCTATGCCCAACCTGCCAAGGTGACTCAACAATGCCAGAGCCTCTCACTCCATGGCTAGCCCCAATCCTGAGCAACACCCTGCGGTGATCCCCAATGTGTCATCCTGAGAATGAATTGGATCACTTGCTGTCATGATCGTTCTCACTTGAAATGGAGTGTCCCACCAATCAACTGGATCCCTTGATCCCATATCCATATTGGAGGTCCAAAACTGCCAATCTCATCTGGATTTATGAAGGAACGAAATGATATACAGATATAAATAGAAACATATAGCTACAACAAAAACAGAATTTCAATTCATTAATAGCAAAGTACTGAAAACTGTTTACATGCAGAATGGAAATAAACTAGCTCGGGCGATGGTAGCTTATCTCTGAGAAGAGATGTGGCAATTACATGACTTCTGAATTGAATTACAATGAGGCTCGGAGGCCTTTTTATCATAAAGAAGTGTGAAACCTTTATTCTAGGAGATTAAGCGCCAATGGTTTTGGGCCCTATCGAGGTAAGTTGGACTGCCAACTTCTCAGGGTCGTAACTTGGCATACGATCTCCATTTGGCTATCAGAATACCTCGTTTCAAAGATCTTCACGAGGAGGCAAAAAAAAAGAATCTGAGACACATTTTGGCACTTTTTTGTTCTCAATTTTCCCAAAAAACATCTTTTATTAAACTCAAAATGGCTCTGGAAGTTTAAGACCCGAAAAACTGCCAAAAATAGAAAGTTGCGCTAGAATTAAGGAAACTGAAAGAAAATAATGTTGGTGGTCCAAGTGGAATAGGCAAGTGGCCACCAATATCCACTTGGATCAGTCCTCCCCACTTAGGAAGCAATGGCCCCCATTGCGTTGAGTGCCTCCATGAGATGGGGAAACTTCTACTAAACTTCTACTAAACTTCTACTAAACTTGGTCCCTAGTGAGCCACTTGCCTTGGTGCAGGAGCTGGTCAGCTTTGACCACTCGATATAGTTGGATCCTTCATTTGTGAGTGTTCTTGATCTGTGTGTCTATGATCTGATCAATTGTGGCCTGTTCCATGTAGTCTAGGTTGAGCTCTGTTGGTGTTAGTTGTTCAGTGATGTTTGATGTGTCCAACAATGGTGGAAAGTATGGCCAAAGGCGGTCCACATTGAACATTGGATGTGGGCTAAGGAATGGGGGAATGCTGAGCTAGAAAGCATTATCTCCCATAACCTCAATGATGGTGTAAGGACCATATTAGAGTGGTCGGAGCTTCTAATGGGCTCCAACAAGGCATTATTTCTTCAAATGCAGCCAAACTTTGTCGCCCACCTGAAACTTATGTGGCACGCGATGTTCATCATGCTGTTGCTTGTACTTGGCATTGGACTTATCCAAGATGTCGTGCACCTACTAGTGGATGTGTTGAATGCATACAATAAGCCCGGTTGCTCTATTAGCCTCAGACTATACATGTGCAGATTCTGTTTGTGTAGTCGCATGAGGCATGGCAACATCATTCAAACACAATGGTTGAAATCCCAAACCAACTTGAAAGGGATTGTGGCCAGTCTAGCTATGTAGAGCTCTATTATAACTGTGATGCACGTAAGGAAGGCTCTCATCCCAGGTTCGTAGATGCTTGGAGTTGTACATGCGTAGCATGTGCATTATCACCTTGTTGACGACATCTATCTGGCCATCAGGCTGGGGATGGAATGTAGTCGAGTTGGTGAGCTTGGTGTCCAATAATGTCTAGAGGCTCGAACAAAATGTGCTCAGGAGCCTACTATCTCGATATGATATAATGGTATGTAGGATCCCAAATTGTATCTACACTCGTTCAAAGAAAAGTTTGGCAATGTCCTCTGTTGTGATACTCTTCTTGCAAGCCGCCAATATAGCCATATTAGAAAATCTGTCCACAACCAAAAATACACATTCCTTACCATGCTTGGTAGAAGGGAGGCCCAATAGATAGTCCATGGGGATGGATTCCCAGGGTTGGCTGGGAGTAGGCAAAGGAGTGTACAGGCCTTGCTTCTTGATGGTTGGCTTGGTGATGGCACATGCAATGCAAGATTTGATATATTTTCCAATGTCTTATTGGAGTTTTGGCCAATAAAAATACTTTTGTAGTACAACGATTTTCTCCACATCAAAGTGTCCTGCGACCCAACTGTAATACGCCTCATAAATTAGCGTGGCATGCTCGCTTGAAGGAACACAAAGGTGGCCCAGGTAGCATAATAATGTGTCCTGGAGGTGGAAATTTGGATCTTGCTTGCCATCCATTAGCATTTGTTATGTGGTGGGGAACTCTGGATCATTTTTGTATAGTTGCGGCCATCCAGAGGTCTTGTGGCTGCAAGAGTTGAGAACAGTAGTTAGCATTGCAATTAGGGGCCGACTGAGGCAATTTGCAACATGATTGGTGCTGCCCTTCTTGTATTTAATGTTCAAGTGGAATTGTTGTAGATATGTAGACCACTTCTGATGCCAATCATTCTGCAACTTCCCTTGTGTCTGTATAAACTAAAGAGGTGGGTGATCTGTTTGGATGACCGTCTCTTTCTCCATAATGTAATGTTTCCATTGTCGGCACGCCTGCACGATAGAATATATCTTTTTATCATAAGTGGGGTATTTTTGAATTGTATCGAGAAGTGTCTCATTGTGATAGGCCATCAGATGCCCTTGCTGGGTGAGAATTGCACCAATAACATAGTCGAAGGTGTCTGTTTCAATTTCAAATGGTTATTGCTGGTTTGGCAATGTGAGTACAAGTGCAGAGCAGAGGCAGTTTTTTAGTTCATCGAATGCATTTTGTTGGGACTCGGACCAGGAAAACTTTGCTTTCGCTTCACCCTTGGTAACCTGACTCAAAGGCCAAGTGATATGAGAGAATCCCAACACGAACCTTCAATAAATATTTGCAAGACCCAAAAAGCTGCGAAGCTATGTTAGGGTGGTCAGGGTTGGCCAATCCCGAATGACTTGGATCTTAGCCAAATCCACATGCATGCCTTGCTTGTCATTGATGTTTCCCAGATATTGGACTTGGCTCATGCCAAAGGTGCATTTTTCCAAGTTGGCACATAGTTTGTGCCGCTGCAAGGTTTGAAGGACTTGCCAAATGTGTTGCAAGTAATCTTCCCAACTCTTGCTGAAGATGAGGATGTCGTCTAGATATACAATCACGAACGAGTTGGTGAAGGGCCGCAAGATGTCATCCATTAGCCTCATAAAAGTTGCAGGGGCATTTGTCAACCCGAAAGGCATGACCAACCACTTGAAAAGGCCCTCCTTGGATTTGAAGGCGGTCTTCCATACATCTGTGGGTTCTATTAGAACCTAGTGATAGCCAGACTTCAAATCGATCTTGCTGAAATACTTGGCCCCCTTGAGCTGGTCAAGAAGGTCATCAATCCATGGGATTGGATACTTGTTCCTGACAGTGATTTTGTTTAACGCCCGATAATCAATGCAGAACCTCCAGATTCCATCCTTCTTTTGTACAAGTATAATTGGGCTCCCACAAGGTGAGGAACTTGGACGAATGTGCCCTTTTTGCAACAACTTTTGGATCTGTTGCTTGATTTTTTCATTCTCTAGAATGGAGTGGTGGTATATCAACCCATTGGGTAGAGGTATTCCGATAGTGAGGTCGATTGAATGCTTGAACTGATAGTGCAAAGTTACCCCTATGGGTGAGGAGAAGATGTTCTTGTATTCTTCTGCGACCTTATCCACCTGCTTCTGTTGCATGGGGGAACCCTTCCCAGGGACCATGGATGTGGCCACTATCCTCTCCTTTCTTTGAGAGAAAATTAGAAAGAAAACAAATTTCCTAGTCTGGGAGATGATCTTACTATATTGCTTGGCAGAGATCAAGGAGATGGCAGTAGGTGGGGCCACTTCCGGTATCCTGTATAACTTATTGCCCAAAGTAATATTCAGTGCAAGCCCTGGATTCATAGACAACATGACGCTTCCACAAGTATGGTTGGCCTAATAACACATCACAAACTTCAAGAGGAGCATCACATAGTACCTCATCCTTGAAGGGCTTGACGCTGTAGGGAAGGCAACACTGTTGTCTGACGCAAAGATCTCGTCCTTGGTGGACCCCCCCTGATGGTGAATGGTTGCAGGTGTGGTGTGGTCGGTAGGCCCAACTGCTTAACGCCCTCTGCTGAAATGAGGTTCTTTTGGATCCCGTTGTCGAAAATGAACTGCAACGGAGAAGCCTTCACCCACATCTGTGAGTGGAAGAGATGCTCCCCCTCCTCTGGATCTTCGGGCTCAGTGTTCTGGACCTTGGTGGTGGCAACAATGGCACTGGGTTCTGCGTCAATAATCAACTTCCCCTTGTCATTCCACTTATCGGGTTTTGGCTCAGAATCAGAACATACATCAAACTCTGAAGCTTTAAGCTCGATCACCAATAACTGCGTAGCGCGACAGACATTTGTGTTGTGAGTGGGATCTTGTGGAACTCACACCAATTTCCTGTGTCCTTCGTCTTCATGGTGCCATTCTTTGCTTGTGGCTTCGATGGGTTTCCCTGGGCCGCTCCACTTTAGCTCTAATCTTTGTTCTGTGGTTTGGGGGTGCTCTTGCCTTACTTCTGACTTGCAGATCCAAAGTCACGCTTCTTTTGTTTAAATTTTTGTTCAATCATGGTAGCATATTGGTATGTTACACCAAGCGAGATGTTTAGGAACTCCAATTCTTCCTTAATGTATTTGTGCAGATAGTCGCGGTACTTGAGCACCAAATGTCCCTTAGAGTGTTTGATACCCAACCTTGTGCGTAGAGTATGAAAAGTATTTGTGAATTCATGCACATCTTGGTCCCTTTGCTACCATAGTGTGTTCCATTGTATGTACTTGTTCTCATAACTCCCCACAGGGTAAAACTCTTCCTTGACAGCGTCTCGGAAAGAGTTCCAAGAGGGTGCAGCTATAAACAGAGAGGGTTCCTCGATCCTTTTCTCATAGTAAGTTTCCCAACAGTCCTAAACATGGGGAGCGGTCTTAAGCAGTGCAAATGTAACCTTTTTCTTATCGGAGAAATTACGAACTGAAAAATAACCTTCCAGTGGATTCAACCATTTATCTACAACATCTACATCTATTTGACCTTCAAATATAAGGGATATCGAAGTTAACTTGTACCTTGAAGGGGGTGGTGCCTCCGAAGTGATTATTGGATGAAGACGCATTGCTTGTGGGCATTCGCCAAAGGATTTGGGCAAAGTTGTCCATCATCTCGTATCTTTGCCACTCGAGGGCTTCTTTGAGCAACAATTTGATAGGATTTCTTGCTTCTTCGTCTTTCTTTTCTTTCGCCATGGGAGGCCATTAGTGTCAGCGGGGACGGTCTTGCAAGGGCTCAACCAGTTCAAGTCCCAACTCCTTATACCTTGACCTCGTTGGGGACATGCACAAAAAAACAGAGAAAGAGCAGACTGCTTTGATACCAATGATCCAGATTTATGAAGGAACGAAATGAAATACAGATATAAACATAGACACAAAGCTACATCGAAAACTATTTACATGCATAATGGAAATAAACTAGCTCGGGAAATGGTAGCTTATCTCTGAGAAGAGATGTGGCAGCTACATGCCTTCTAAACTGAATTATAATGAGGCTCAAAGGCCTTTTTATCATAAAGAAGAAGTATGAAACCCTAACCCTAGGAGATGAAGCACCAATAATTTTGGGCCCCGTCGGGGTAAGTTGGACCGTCAACTTCCCGGGGTCATAACTTTGGCATATGATCTTTGTTTGGCTATCATAATACCTCATTTCGAAGATCTCCACGAGAAGGGAAAAAGAGAATATGTAAAACAAATTCTTACACTTTTTTGATGTCTTAGTTTTCCCAGAAAACTTCTTTTAGTACCTCTAGCGGTTCTGTAAATTTAGGACCTGAAAATTTGCCAAAACTAGAAAGTTGTGCTAGAATTAAGGACACTGAAAGGAAACAGTGATGGGGGTCCAAGTGCAATACGTGGGTGGCCAAAAATATCCACCTAGATCACAATCCTCACTGCTTGCTTCTGTGACATGTTGCTAGCTATTGGGACCCCTCTGTGCCTCGTCTTTGTCCCCTGTATGTGTTCAATAGATGGGCGACGAGCATTAAGAATCCATCCCATGTACGAAAAACTGCTCTGTGCTTGCCAGACCACACAACGAAATCTGCTATCTTAGCTCTTGATGATGTACCCGGATACCACTTGGAACCTAGGGATCCTCTTGCCAACAAGGACTACCATCCCCTATACCTCATGCTCACATAACGACTTGAGCTGTCTTGAAGAAGTGCACCCTGTAGCTCACTCACGGTCACCTTCGTAAGTGTGAAATTGGGGTGGAACATACTCTACCTCTGCAGCAAACCACACACTCCCTAAGGTTGTACCTATTAGCTTGTGCCCTGACCAAATGGCTCGCAAACTAAGTTTCACGAAACAGGGAAATGGGTATGAGTTTCCAAAACGGGCATGGGTACGAAAAGTGACCCCCCCAAGTTTTGGAAACGGGGAAACGCAATATATATATATATATATATATTAGGACATTTAAGAAATATGTGCAATCATAAAGCATATATGATACATTCTAATTTATTACATTATGATTAAATTGTCAATGCATAAACTATAAGTCTCTAAATTTACATCACATTTACTCATGAATGATCACATAATGAAAATAGCAATATCCAACATCAGCCATGATAAATTTCTAATTTCTTGTCTCGTCTCTTTCTACATAGTCAAACGACCTTAGTGCTCTTGATTAAATAGAAGTTCCATACCCTAGTACCCTATGTGCTCTTGATTATTGGGAGTCTCCCCTGCATAGAGGGCTTGGTTCTCTTGATTAAATACAAGTTCCATACCCTAGTACATGACAAAATCCAATGGAAACGTTGCAATCCCCCCATTCCTGAAATCTTGAAAAACGGATAAGTCTACTGGATTTTGAGTGAGATCTAAAATTCTACTTTCTCCATATGAAATCCAATGAGGGTGAAACCACTCTCAAACATCTTAAGTCATTTCATGGTAATGTTAAAAATTTAAGTAAAAGGATGAAAATGAAAAATAAAAGAGAATGTCACTTTTACTTTAAGAATTTAACATTACAATGAACTGCATATTAACACTAGGGCCATAGGCTTGAACATTAGGTTGCCCCACTCAAAAAATCCTCTTTTTTATAATTTGAGAGGCATCTAGAAGCATCCAGAAGATATTTTAGTCGCCCAATAAAAAATTAGAAGTGAAAAAAAATACAAGAAAAAGTCAACTTAGAAGAGGAAACTCCACCGTACGGCCTGGAAACGCATTTCCGGCCATGCTGGGCACGTTTCCTCCTCGAGAAACAAACTATTACGGCCGGAAACGAGTTTCCAGGCCGTACGGTACGAGTTTCCTTGTTTCCGCCCGAAAACGGACCCTTCTCCAACGTTTCCTGCAACTTAGCTCGCAGAGAAGTCCCTCTTTGGATATTTTGTGTACCATTCAACTGTCTCGAGTGAGCCTCCTGTGTCTGGTTGCTCGCGACGAACGCATCAAGGGGAAACACCCAACTCCTCTGCGCCTGCAAGTAATGTGGAGGAGAGACAAGCATGTGAATCCCTATGGATATCATCAAATTATGCTCATCTGCGTCTCCATCGATCTTAGGTGAGCTACACCCAATGGCTTGCCTATTGTCCCTATCAGGCAATCTCCCTAGTGGTAACACCAAAATCCTGTGGGCCAGTATCACACGCCACTGCATACGACCAAGTATCCTTACACTCCTTTGCATATAGACATGCACCTCCGTGCCCCTTGGCGCACGACTACACCCAGTTGCACACCTCTGTGCACTACTGGACACCACTACCAACTTCCATATCATCCTGAATCCGTCAGCATCCCTCTTGTGATGAAGTAGCTGTCACTCCATGCAGAAACTCGAGGTGGTGTGAATCACTCCTACTCCATAGTGGAAGCCCGCACACCATGACACTCCACCATACACCTCTGTGCTCCTCTATAGACCACTGCTCATTGCTGCATACTCCTACACACCATTGGATGCCTTGGTCTAAGGCTAAGGCACTCTTCGTTAGTCCACACCCCGCCGATATCGCCACCTCCACTATTACATCACCATACCCTTTGATGCATGGATCTCCCCTCTAGAGAGAACTAAGAGGTGAATCTCTCTATGTACCAGTGGTGATGCCACCACTGTGCTACTCCTCAGTGACCACTATGTTCCAACTAAATGTGAAGAGCCCTTCGCCCCAAACAAGGCACTGTCTGGTGGCCTGCCGATGCCACCTCCTCTAACAAACTCTTGCCAGAGTATGTTGATCATCCTACAGTCCCATGTACGCTCGAATGGTATGCTCCCCTATCAATCCAACCCATGTATGCTCCCCTATCAATCCAACCCATAACTAGTGCTGATGGAGATTGGAAAGTGTGTAGGTGCTCAGTCACCATATCTATCATACAGTATACCGCTAATAACAGCACTAACCAAGCCCATGTTGTGGCGGGAAATCCCACCTGGATCCCAACAACAATCTGGCCCTCGGGCTCCTCTAGTAACCCATGACCCTCGTTGGACTATGCTCCTGGCCATGGATATATCCAGGCACCTAGCCGACTCCACCAGATACCAACTCAATATCTCTCGCCATCCAACCCCAAGAGAGGGATCGAATGCACAAACACCCATACATGAAACAAGCCCTCCATCCTGTGAATGCTGCACCTTGCGCAACTCGTGTCGCCTCGTGTCGCTAGTCTGGTCAACATATAATCTGCCTAGTTAATGCGACCTCTCTCTCACCAAAGTGTAGAGGAAATCCAACAATGTTGCAAGCCCCATCAATGTATGCCTAAAGAGGGCTGCTATGGCACTCCAATGTACACCCCTCTAGCTACATTGTTAGGGGCATCAATCGTTCCGCAACGCGAGTTAGCTTAGCCACTAACTTAGCACAAACCGCTCTCTTATCCTCTAGTTCATCATTCTGTTATGGAATGGCCCCCCAGACTGTCTTGGCCTTCTTCCCCAATGCTAGAAGGCTAACCCTAATCCGTTGAATTTGCTATGGGCGACGATCGTCAAAAATATCTGTCATAGTTCTGGATCCTTTTGTACCTATCGACACCTCATCAACGGCTATGTCTCCTGGCACCTCACCAATCTACTGTGGGTTGCTATCACCTGAAGACTCAAACACGACCTTAGACACCTCATCAATGGATACCTCAACAATGGATGGCACCTCATCAACAATGGACACCTCTGTGCCTCCTGGCACCTTGTCAACGGATGGTCCTACAGGTGTATGCTCTACTTTCTCCCCCAAGGTATCAACTAGAGCTATCAAAGGAATCTCCAACAAGGGTGACTCCTGCGTCACTTTGGGTATATATACGTGCTCTTCTTGCATGCCATCAGCCTCATGCTCAATCTCCTCCTTAGAATCCTGATATCTAAAGCTAGGTCTCCACCAGTAGAAGTGCCTCCTAGTCTCGCCCTCTAATTGTCCTTGTCCTGTCCACTCCTTTTGAGGAAATCTGGTTCCCTGATTTTGTTGACTTTACCCACATGGTAAATGGCTTCACCCTCGTTCCATGTGCACTTGTAGTGTCTCTATTATAAGGATGAAGATGGTACTGGTCCATCATCTTCCTCAACTGGGCCAACATCTCATCGTTCCTATGGATCCCTTCCTAGATTTCCTGTATACTCCCTCACATCATTGGTTTGTCTATAGCTCCACCAATCACTATGCATGCATGCCTAACACCTCTATGATCTTGCTAGCTTCCCCACAGCTAGCCAAGATAATGATTTGATACCACTGTAATGTTCCAAATTGAAATTTACAACAATAAACAAAGATATATACATGGAAACAACAACCATAAACGAAATATTGCATATACACATCAAAACATCGAGTAAAGAGAGCTGAACAACTGAGCCATTTTATTAATAATGATAAATCAGAGTACATAAGTAGGTAGGAGTAATGAAACCTGGGCTTGCTTTGCAAACTGTGCAAACCCCAGGTGGTACAACTCAGACCTGGAGGAAATACTGGCTCAATTTGGAATCACGCATTGCCTCAGTAATTCTATTGTTGGCTACTGAATGAAACTGGAATGTCTGACCTGAAGAGTGCTCAAAATAAGCTGAAATTTTGCAAGTGGCCTCCTCGCTAGAAGCCTAGCAAAACCTAGAAAAATCTCATGGATCCAAGTGGTAGAATGGCTTGCCCAAATAATTGCACCCTGCTTCGGAAATATTGTTATTGTTGTCGAAGCTAATCTGGAATTTCTACTCTTGGGAGTGCTCAGAAAATTTTGTAAAATTAGTCCAAGACTCCTCTCACCAAACCCACGAAAACCCAAAAAGGGTTTGCGCTGAATCCATTTATCCCCAGTGACCCCAACAAGTGCATGTTGCTCTAACAACCAGCCAGTGTGAGCTACAAGCTCTCATTAGTGAGTTAATTCCTTTTAGCCCAAGATCAAATATCTTTTTTGAGAATTCAAAACTCTCCTACAAAATAATTTACCACAATGAAAGCTTAGAGCCCAAACGAGGTCAGCGTGTTAAAATTGGCAACTAGGGCCAAACTCCATATGGGTCACTTTATTTATGATAGTTGATATTTTTCTCGGATTCCTCTCTTCAAGAGGTGTAGGATTGATCTAAAGATCATCGGATTTTGACATGTAAAAATGAAGATATGAATTTGTTTGTATTATTGACAAATTGTCAAAGTCGGCTAGCAAGCAAAACAAGCATTTTAACCCCCAGCTGATCCTCAACGTTGCATATAAAAGGAGGAGACCTCAAGTCGTTATTTGATCATCTCATCTCATGATCTCTCTCTCCACTTGTTTGGGTATGTCTTCTCAAAAGGAGGGCATGGTGGAAAGAAAGATCTCAAGCCCTAGCCACAGCCAAGAAGGAGCCCTAAGACAGTGTGCAGGAACTTGGAAGCAATGTTGCAGGAAGCGTCCCCCCCCCCGGTTCCAAGGGCCGAAGCGCGTCCCGTGCGGATGCGTCCAGGAAGCGTCCCCAGAAGCTCGCTTCCGCTTGTTGTGGATGCTTCCTGGAAATTTCGGAAGCTTTCCTCCGAAGTGTGCTTCTGAATCTCTAAAGCTTGCTTCGTACGACGCTTCGGAGGGCGAAGTGTACGATTCCGGAAAAGCGCCGCATTGTTTAGAAAATCGTTTTTTATTTTTATTTTTATTTTAGGTGAGTTTGCTTGTTGGGGTGGGTCCACCTTGGGTTAGGGTGAGGAATGAAGGCAAAAAAAATATAAATATAGCAGATGCTCCCTCATGGTAATGTTAAATTCTTAAAGTAAAAGTGACATTCTCCTTTATTTTTCATTTTCATCCTTTTACTTAAATTTTTAACATTACCATGAAATGACTCAGGATGTTTGAGAGTGGTTCCAGCCTCATTGGACTTCATATGGAGAAAATCAAATTTCATATCCTATTCAAAATTCAGCAGACTTAACAGTTTTCAGGAATTCAGGGTCAATGGGATTGTGGCATTTCATTAGATTATATCAAGTATGAAGGTATACGATTAGCATTTAATCAAGAGCACCAAGCCCTATATGTACCTTAGTGTTGGTGGTGTTAATTGTTGAACTCCTTTGTCATGCAGCACACCCTTAGCAAAAAATTACCTTTCAATCAATTCAAAATCATCGATCAAGCATGTTAAGCTTTTTCTACCATATTTTAAGTCTTGAATTAGGCAGTTTGATCAAAATCGAGCAATGTTGACTAATATCCCTAGACAATCGAGGTAGAGGCAAAGGCTAGACAAGAGGAGAAGAATCTAGATTCTAGATGGTTGATGCATCTAAATGGTTTATGCTCGAATAATTAATCATTAATGTACAATGGATGCTATATCTATCTTGATTTATGCAAAAATATGCATGTTTTCATGTCTTCTACAACTAATTTGGTATTTGGGATGTTTGTTTTGAGTATAAATGCAAATATATATATATATATATATATATATATATATATATATATATATATATATGGCAGACGCTTCCACAGATGCTTCACTTCCTAGATTTTTTGAAAATGATGCTTCCGCCTCCCCGCTTCCAAAAAACATCCCTGCTTTGTCCCCGCTTCGTGCAACATTGCTTGGAAGGATAGCGTGGGAATTTTTGTGTGCTATAGGTGACAACATGGTGAATAAGGCTGTTCTAGGGCATGAACTAAGGTCAGGTTTAGGTGTGTTTGCTAGGCAGGGAAGCCGCAGCCAGAAGGAGAAGTAATTCATTGAAGACAGGTCAGCGTAGGGCTAGATATGTATGCGGTTGGGTGCTGGTAGGTGCAGACAGCTAGGCCGAGTTCATGAGGAAGATAAACAGTGCTGTTTGGGTAACATTTGTGAAGGCCGAAATCTACAACAATTTGTTGTGTTAGGCCTCAAGCCATAGAATACAACTAGAATTCATGTTAAGGGTTGTCATGGGTGGACAACACCTTTAGGAGACAGCATGGCAAGAAAGGAGGGTCTCCAAGGTGGACCGCAGCCCTGTAAGGGCTTGTTTGCTGACTGTGTGGTGGAACGAGGGCTGCAGGACGTGCCCTAACCAGGAGTGCAACAAACAGAAGCGCAAACAATGTTGCAGCAGTGTTTTGTGGAGGGCTGCTGGATTGATGGTATTTGAACTCCTCAAGGGTATGCCACAACTCTCTTAGGGACTGTGTGGAGACTGTCAAGGGAGTTTAGGGTTGCAGCAAGTGCCCTAATTAGAACAACGATCAACTGCGGAATGTAAACATAATTATGAGCAATGTTTTGGGCTGATTGAGCTTACTGTTGAAGGCCGAAGTTCACTGGGCTTGACCGAGCTACTTAGAGGAAGAATTCTACCCTGTTTGACCAACATTGACTTTCCTGGTCAAGGCTTATCTGCTGCTGTCATAAATTATCATAATTGTAATTTGTACTATCTCTCTCTCTGCTAAACTATTGAAGAATATAAGAAGAATTGATCAAGGGTTTCCCCACATTGAGGTTTGTTTCTGGCTGGTGCCACATCTTGTGTCTTCTTGTCTTGGCTTATCTTCTACTGTTTATGTTTATGTTCTATCTGCATTTTATTATCATGTTGATGTGATTGCTAAACTGGATATTGATATTGGGCTAATAAAGAAATTGAAGTAAATTGCTCTCAAGCATAGAACATACGAAAAATTAACATGGTATTGGAGTTGAGGTGAAGACAAAGCCCAAGCAAGAGTGAAAGAGCAATCACTTAAGACAATTGGACAAGGACAAAGGCTCAATGGGTTCCTCATCCCACTTCCCGCGCTGAAGACAAGCTCCGTGAAAAGTCTGACTATCATGGATGGAAGATGTCTCTTGATCTAACATTGGAAGAACAACTAGTGTTGGATTAGGTGAGGGGTAAAATCCCTGAGCCTCCTTCAAATGCACCGGCTACTACAAAGAACAAGTACAACAAGGCTGAAGTCAAAGTGAAGAAGATTATCAGAGATTCCATTAACAAGCATCTGGTGACCTACATCTCTGATTTGAACACCTCCAAGGAGATCTACGACAGGTTAGTCAGCATGTTCAAGGTTAGTGATGCTAATCAAATTTTATTTCTCAAAAATAAGTTGAAGGATATTAAGAAGGGCAAGGATGAGGATATTCAATCCTACTTCTTAAGGATCACTGAGATCAAGAATGATCCACTTTCGATTGGAGAGGTCATTCCTGACAGGGAACTTACTATCGCTACCCTTGGAGGACTCCCACCTGAGTGGTATATATTTAGAGCCACTATTCTCAATAATGATCGAATTCCAGGGTTTGAAGAATTAAAGTCGAGATGCATTCAAGAAGAGACAAGAATGGTGGACCAAGAAATGCCTTCTAATAGAGGCAACCCAACTTATTTCTCTGCTCGTGCCAAAAGGAGAAATAATGCAGGGTCTAAAGGTCATTTCAATGGAAAGCTTGGATCTAAGGGTGGAAGAAAGGGAAGGTGCTTTGTTTGCAATAAGTTTGGCCACTATGCAAGGGTGTGTTCAAATAGAAGGGAGAATCACTTGATGATGATCACAATCACTCTAGGGGCAACTTCAACAACAACAATCAAAGGAATGGCAGGTTCAATGGCAAAGGTAAAAGGAATGCAGGACATCAAGGAAATGGTCAACCCTCCAAGAAAGCAAGGAACTCCAGGTATGAAGAATCAAATGTTGTTAACAATAAGCAAAATGAATACTATCTTATATCGGCCCTCTACTACCTCTCCTCTAGAAACTTTGGGGAATTGGCTAATTGATAGTGGTGCCTCAAAGCACTTCATCGAATACAAGGAAACTCTCTCTAATCTGATAGAGAAGGAGACAAACTTGGAGATTATTCTTGGAGACAATGCCACCTATCCTGTAAAGTGAGTAGGGAATGTTACCCTTCAATTGAATCAGGGTAACATGATTCATTTACAAGAAGTTCTATCTGTACCTGATCTCAAGAAGAACCTGGTGTCCATTTTGACAATGGAAAACAAAGGATACAAGGTGGCATTCATCGATGGAAAGGTACGTGTTTGGAAAAGAAATTTTAAAGATGCGTTTACTCTTGGGTTCAGGGTTGACACTTTGTATCAAGTTGGAGGAAGTCCATTGGGAGCCATGTCTTGCGACACATCTCTACAATCGGAACTATGGAACCGAAGGTTTTCCCATCTTCATTATAAAGCTCTACTTGATGTGAGACAGATGGTGACAGGTATGCCCGAGTTCAAAGCAGGGCATGAAGGTGTATGTCCGGGATGTGCCGAAGGAAAACTCACAAGGGGACCATTCCCCTCAAATAATAGCAAGGCCACAGATATATTGCAGGTGATCCACTCCCACATATTTGGTATGGTGCCTGTAAACTCTTTGGGAAGATACTTATATTATCTCACGTTTACGGATGACTATTCTCGCAAGACTTGGATCTACTTCTTGAAAAAGAATGATGAAGTGTTCACCTGGTTCCATCACTTCAAATTCTATGTGGAAAAACCCAAGGGGTTTGAGTTTCATAACCGGGAATCTCATGTATGTAGGTTGAAGAAAGCTCTCTAGGGCTTGAAGCAAGCACCTCGGGCCTGGTATGAGAGGATTGATAACTATCTGATGAAGCTGAGATTCACTAGAAGTGAATCCGATTCAAACCTTTACTTTAAGGTTGAAGATGATAAACCTCTCATACTGGTACTTTATGTGGACGACCTCTTTCTGATAGGTGCAAACCCTCTCATTCACAAATGTATGAGGGAGTTGGCTTCTGAATTTGAGATAAAGGACTTAGGATGATGCATTACCTCCTACAATTGGAGGTCTGGCAGAAGGCAGGAGAAATTTTCCTATCTCAAGGAAAATATGTTGTGAAGATATTGGAAAGATTTGGGATGGTAGACTGCAAGGCTGTGACTACCCCGATGGAACTTAACTTCAAGAAGTTATGTGGTAGTGCTACCGGACCTGAATTGGGAAATGCTTCTGAGTATCGTCAACTCATAGGAGCACTGATGTTCTTGGTGAACTCCCATCCAGATATATGTTTTGCAATTAATATGTTGAGCCAATATATGGTTGAGTGTCATCATATACATTGGATTGGTTCCAAGAATCTTTTGAGATATCTTCGGAGCACAATCGCTCATGGACTGAGATACACTGTCGGAGATGTGAGGCTGCATGGTTATTCGAATGTTGATTGGGCCGACAGTGTGGTGGATTGCAAGAGCACTTCTGGGTGCTGTTTCTCTTTGGGTTTTGCTTCGATATACTAAATGAGCAGGAAGCAGAAGTCGGGTGCCTTAAGCACCACTGAGGTCAAATACATAGCTACAAGTATGGCCTCTTGTGAAGCTATCTAGTTGAGGAAGCTCTTCAGTGAGCTGTTTGGACATGCGTTGGATACCACCGTGATCCTGTAAACAACCAAAGTGGGATCCGATTATCAGAGAATCCCGTATTTCATGATCGCTCCAAGCACATAGATATCAGGTACCACTTTATCTGGGATATGGTACAATGAGGAGCAATAAGGCTCCATCACATTGGGACTAATGAGCAGGTCACCGACAATCTGACAAAGCCCCTTGGAAAGGTCAAAATTCTTGACTTTCCGAGAATGACTAGGAGTCATGGAGAGACCCTCTTATGAGGGTCTTGTATGATATGGACATTGAGCTCTGGGAGCTTCGAGGGTCTTGGGGTACTTCTTGGAGCGATGAGCAAACATAGGGTGAGTGGTTCAGCCTTCCCTTGTGATACCCTGTGGTGACATGTAGGTAGGATGAGTGGTTCATCCTTCTCCTACTTAGACATCCTACCCATGCAGTCTAGGACTCATGGGAAGTACCTCTCATCTAGAAAATGAGTAGGGAAATGAGGATAGGGACCATAGTTGTTAATTTTAGGTATGTTCTATGCTAGAGCAATTTATTTAATTTTCACTGTTAGCAATCACATCAGAATTAAAGTAAATTGTAGATAGAACATAAACACAAATCATAGAAGACAAGCCAAGACAAGAGGACACAAGATGTGGCGTCAGCCAGTGACAAACCCCAATGTGGGGAAACCCTTGATCAATTCTTCTTTTATGTTCTTCAAAATTCAGCAGAGAAAGAGAGAGAGTACATTTACAATAGAAGTTAACATTTTGACTTTTTATATCTGCATGAGATCAGTTGAAGACATATTGCTTCAACTGATTCTCCAAGGTGACTGCTTCACCTATCGTAGTGTTGCATTTCGTCATGGTGCTGCACGTAGTCACAAAGTTGTTCCCATCACTGAGCTGCTCCCATTACCATGCTGCAATTCATCATCATGCTGCACTATGTTGTACTTCATCTTCTCAGTGGTGAACTCAAATGTCACTGAGCTCAATGTCATGGATCTGTATTTACTGTTGTACACATCACTGATCTGCAATGCCTGCTATGCTACACACATCATCAGTTGCACCTGTCAACGTTGATGACTTCTAGCTGCACTAGTTGTCACTACTTTATGACTTAGGGCATCAACCTTCATTCCTTATCTTTCACTCAGTCAACAATAAAGGCCTTCAAAGGCTGTGATGCACCAAGGTGAGACTACACTACTGTCATGTTGTCGAGGTCTGGCTTGTGCAACCCTTTGACGCTGGCTATGGCCTGTGGCCTAGCCTAGTAGCAAGATAGGCTTACAGTCTTCCACCAGACAACTTCCAATAACCATCAATGCAGCAATGTAAGAACATGGCTTACTGTCATTACCTTCTAGCACCGAATCTGCATACCTATGTTGATCTGATCAGAACCTTTATGGCAGATTTCTTTTACGCACAGTCTCACCTTATGCTGCAGCTCCTTTGCCTTGCAAATAGTCCTTGACCCAAGCCTAGGAACAACCTCTATCTCTGTGCTGTTACCTTCAGCAATTCATGCTTGTTTCAGGCTTCTTCTTGCTGCGTTAGGACTCATTTTGTTGCGGCTAAAGGTCTCTCCTTAGCTGTGAATTAGGGCTTGTTATATCTGCGGCCAGGTCTTCTTTAGCTATGGCTAAGGGTCACTTCTAGACTGCGGTTTAGGAGCCTCCTTATGACAACGGATTAGGGCCTTCTTGTTGATGCGGATAAGAGCCTCCTCTGCTGCGTATCAGGCCTCCCTTTATTGCGGATTAGGCCTCTCCTTAACAACGAATTAGAGTCTCCTTTCGCTGCATCTAAGAGTCTCCTTGGACAACGGATTAGGGCATCACTTGTCAGCAGATTAGGGCATCACGTTGACTGTGTATTGGAGCTCCTTTAGACAGAGGATAGGAGCCTTCCCTTGACTACGGCTAGGGTACATCTGAACTGCGGCTAGGGCATCATACACTTAGCCCAGCGTACTCTTTAGTGTCTCTCCTTCACCAAAAACCCAAGACGTGGAGAGGAGGAGATCACATAAAGAGTGTGTCTCCAAAATGACTTCAAGTCCTCTCCTATTATACTAAAATGTATATGATGAATAGACATGACTATTGGGCTTCTGAGCCTACACAAGTTGCTGGCCAACTTGACAATTTGTCTTATAACACAAATAAATTCATAACTCCATGAATACTTGACGGAATTAGATGATCTTTAGATCGATCCTACACCTCTCGATGAGAGGGATCCAATAAAAATATCAGCTGCCATAAATAAGATGACTCACATGGAGTTTGGCCCTAGTTGCCAATTTTAACAATAGTACTACCGATGGACGCATCGTGTACTATCATACTCCTTATGCTAGGATGATAATGATTTGGGATCAATTGGAAATGACTTCGGGTCATTAAGAGTGGTATGACACACTTTCTTTATTGGAACTGACTTCGGGTCAGTAAGAGTGGTATGAGAGACTCTTTTATCTGGGACTGACTTCGGCTCAGTAGAGAATGGTATGATACATTCTCGATCACTTCTTCTTCTTGATAGTTCAGCGAAGTAGAGCAGTGCATTGATGGCAGAGATAGTGCCGAATGATTGATGGATTAGCAGATGGAGTCCTCCCTAGTTGAGAGGGAGTGTTAAAATTGGCAACTAGGGCCAAACTCCATATGGGTCACCTTATTTATGACAACTGATATTTTTCTTGGATTCCTCTCTCCGAGAGGTGTAGGATTTATCTAAAGATCATCTGATTCCGACATGTAAAAATGAAGATCTGAATTTATTTGTATTATTGACAAATTGTCAAGGTTGGCTAGCAAGCAAAACCAGTGTTGATAATATCGCCGAAATATCGGCGATATTCAGAAATATCGCGATATTTTCGGCGAGCCGAAATATCGCCGACAAAATATCGCGATATTTTCGGCGATATTTCATATCGCGATATTTCCGAAATATCGCCGATATTTCCGAAAATATCGCGCGATGATCGAAAATATCGCCCAGTGACTGTAAAATTTTTCCGCATGGCCTATAAAAATCCGATTTTGGTTTTTTTTCATATCATTTTCATTTTTTGTTGCTGGAGAAGGGGAGAGCTATGTGGTTTCTGCCAAGGAGGGTTTGAGCGTTTTAGGCCCTAGTATTGATATGGTATTCATGGTAATGTTAAATTCTTAAAGTAAAAGTGACATTCTCCTTAATCTTCATTTTCATCCTTTTACTTAAATTTTTAACATTACCATGAAATGACTCAGGATGTTTGAGAGTGGTTCCGGCCTCATTGGATTTCATATGGAGAAAGTAGAATTTTAGATTTCATTCAAAATGCAGCAGACTTGTCAATTTTTTAGGATTTCAGGATTGGGAGATTGTAATGTTTCCAGGTGACACCACTTGCCCAAGCTATCCCTGCCACCAGTAGAGGACGTGGTCTACCTCCTATAGCTCCTACTTCTAGTTCTTCAGCTTCTAGAGCATAACAAACTCCACTGCCAACTCCACCAGCACCAGCATCTACATTTAGAGGGAAAGGGAAAGCTGTGGCATTTTCTCACAAGAAGGGCAGAGGAAATCAATAGGATTAGACTTTAGTTATTTTCTTATGTGCTTGTAAGTTGTACATGAACAATGAACATTGAATATTCAAGAATCAAGACCAAGCATATCACATTCTAATTTCTAAATAGTAAATTTTGATTCTATTTATTTTTTAAAGTGAACTATGAACTTTGAGAAGTAATTATATTTTAATTTGATTAGATAGGTTGCAACCTACAATTTAATATGGATAAAAAACTATATTTCGATATATATATATATATATATATATATATATATATATAAAATGTGTCCCCCGTGTCTTGTTTCCAGGTCGTTGTGTTTCGTATTGAATACTCGTATTTACGTGTCCTCCGTGTCTCGTGTCCTCGTGTCATGTGACTTAGCTTAGACAATATTGATGTATTGTCTCCGTGGAGGGTGGAGTTTGAGGAGCCCCTCTTGGAGGAGTCACCTTCATGGTTAGAGCCAGTGGCAGATGATCCATTAGAGCAGGGGCAGCAAGAGGAGGACTCGGAGTCAGAGGAGCAGCAGCACTCAGAGGAGCAGGAGGAGGAGGAGGACACTACGGGAGCATCGGCATCAACACCATCTGCTATAGATATAGGAGAGCATAGCCCCATACCTAGCACTCATTATTTGACATTAGGTGCAGAGGCAAGGTCAGGGCCTCCTACTACTAGGGGCAAGCCTGGCAAACAACCCATCATGTTTTCCCGTGAAAGGGGGAGAGGGCAGTGATTTCAGATAGATAGTTGCTATTTTTATTTGTTATGCTACATATAACTCATGATGATGAGATACTTTTATATATGTGATGTTATTTTGTATTGGTTCTCCACATTTGAGTCCTTGAGTGGACAATTATTAGGGATCAGTAGTATTTGTTATCGCCTTTGATGTATCATTTCTATTTGACATCATATTAGTGTTTTCTTCATATTTATGTGCCAATGTGTTTATTTCATGTTGTTATTGCTTTATATGTCTAAAATCTGAAAAAAATGAATATATTATGCATTTTTTATGCTTGCCGATATTTGCCGATATTTTGCCGATATTTTCGCCGATATTGCCGATAAGATATTTTCTGGACCCTCGCCGATATTTTCCCGATACCGATATTATCAACACTGAGCAAAACAAACATTTTAGCCCCCAACTCATCCTCAACGTTGCATATAAAAGGAGACCTCAAGTTGATATTTGATCATCTCATCTCATGATCTCTCTCTCCACTTGTTTGGGTATGTCTTCTCAAAAGGAGGATGTGGTGGAAAGAAAGATCTCAAGCCCTAGCCGCAGCCAAGGAGCCCTAAGACAGTGTGAAGGAGCTTGGAAGAACAACGTGTGAATTTCTGTGTGCTGTAGGTGACAACGTGGTGAATAAGGTTGTTCTAGGGCATGAACCAAGGTCTGGTTTAGGTGTGTTTTCTAGGCAGGGAAGCCGCAACCATAAGGATAAGTAATTCATTGAAAACAGGTCAGCGTAGGGCTGAATATGTGTGCGGTTGGATGCTAGTAGGTGCAGGCAGCTAGGCCGAGTTCATGAGGAAGATAAACACCACTGTTTGGGATTGTTTGGGTAACATTTGTGAAGGCCGAAATCTACAACAAGCTGTTGTGTTATGCCATAGGCCATAGAATACAACTGGAATTTGTGTTAAGGGCTGTCATGGGTGGACAACACCTTTAGGAGGTAGCGTGGCATGAGAGGAGGGTCTTTAAGGTGGACCGCAACCGTACAAGGGCTTTTTTTTTTACTGTGTGGTGGAACTAGGGTTGCAGGATGTGCCCGAACCAGTAGTGCAACAAACAACAACGCAAACAATGTTGCAGTAGTGTTTTGTGGAGGGTTGCTGGATTGATGGTATTTGAACTCCTCAAAGGTATGCCACAACTCTCTTAGGGACTGTGTGGAGACTATCAAGGGAGTTTAGGGCTGCAACAAGTGCCCTAACCAGAACAACAATCAACTGCGGAATGTAAACAGAATTATGAGCAGTGTTTTGGGCTGATTGAGCTTACTGTTGAAGGCCGAAGTTGACTGGGCTTGACCGAGCTACTTAGAGGAAGAATTCTACCCTGTTTGACCAGCATTGACTTTTCTGGTCAAGGCTTATCTGCTGCTGTCATAAATTATCAGAATTGTAATTTGTACTATCTCTCTCTCTGCTGAACTATTGAAGAATATAAGAAGAATTGATCAAGGGTTTCTCCACATTGGGGTTTGTTTCTGGCTGGTGCTACATCTTGTGTCCTCTTGCCTTGGCTTGTATTCTACTGTTTATGTTTATGTTCTATCTGTATTTTACTATCATGTTGATGTGATTGCTAAATTGGATAGTGATATTTGGCTAATAAAGAAATTGAAGTAATTTGCTCTTAAGCATAGAACATGCCAAAAATTAACACAATTCTTTCCCACAGTCTGTGAACTTGGAGCCCAAGGGCTATCGTACCTGTAAATCTCTATAAAATTCTCAAGATAAATTGTTAATTCATAGAGTGTCTCAAATCACCTAAAATGGCTTGTACCAATATAATGTTTTTATCACCGACAAATGAATTAACAATAAAAAATTATTTAGCACAATATAGGCTAAACACATAGCTAATACATACCACAAATCAGCAGATAGAAGAACACCATGAATTGAACCCCAAAGTCTTTCTATTATGATAAAAAATGTTCCCAGCAAAGCAGTAGCTCAGTACCAGCGTTACAAAATCACCACATCCAAAGATGGGAAATAGAAGCTCAATAGCTTCTCTGTATAGAGAAAACCCATCTAAGTGGAAAATAACGACTAGATGGTTTGATCCTTGTCAAAATAATGTCGACCGTCGAAAATAACTTGATAATATTTTAATTTCCGCTGTCGAATTTTAATTTTTGAGGAAAAATTCGAATTTCTCTTAAAAACCATTTTTAATTAATCCAAAAATTAATATTTTGGATTAATTTTCTCACAAAATTGACTTTGATTTAATCACCAAGTTCCCAAAGCTCAAATTTTTTTAAAATATCCAGACCTCCAAAATTTGACTTCTTTTTGACCCACGTTTTTTTTTATTATTTTCCTCTTAGAGAGAAATCAATTCCTTTATAATTATTTTTGACTCAAAATTAATTAATTTACTTGCTTAGGATTTTAATTTAATTTAGTCAGGAAAATTAGTTAATTGACTCTAGAGAGGATTTAATTATTTTTCCACTGTCAAATATTTTAGCCATGGTGTTTGACTGCGAGGGACCATGCACTAAAATATTTTTACATGAAAATATTACAATTAATTCAATCCTTAGAAGCGGAAATACACATTTAGACGTAGATCCTAATTAATTTACCCAATCCTGTGACATAATATGATCTACTATGAAACCAAGTGTGCTTATAATAAAATGATTTAGCCATGGTGTCTAATTGTGAGGGACCTTGCACTAGAATTATTCCTAAACACACTTTTACAATAGACTTGTTAAACACTAGGACTCACCTAAGACCTTGTCAACGAATTCCACCCTAGCTTTGGGGTTTAAGCTAGAAGAAAAACTTTGTCGATTATGCGTGTTTACAAACACACATAATTCGGGGAGGTTAAAAAACTTCCTAGGATGAAATCCTTTGCCAAAATCAGAGGCTTACCTAGGTGTTGTTACATAATTAAATGGTCATACTAGCATCATTTACAATAAACTTGCAGAAATTGGGTTTACAATGACATATTCATGTTCGTTGATGACTTTGATCTTTGAAAAATTTTCCTGACTTCCTTGTACACTACTTTCTTGGACTGTTGACGAAATTGTGGACAACAGGGAGAACCCCCTCCCCACAAACCTCACTTTGTACTTCTCGACGCTACCATTTGCTGCATGCTTGATCTTATAGATCCACTTGAAAGTCAATACTGACTTCCCCCCTGGTCTCATAACTATCTCCCACACATCATGTTTCATGATGGATTGATACTCCTCCATCACAGTATCCTTCCAAACTTGCTGGCTTGTTGCCTCCTCATAATTGGAAGGGTTAGAATCGATGATGTGGTCATCAATGCCATATAGCTTGAGAACCTTTGTAGTTGTTTGCTCTCCCCGAAAGTACCATTGGGAGCAGCATGCCTCTTTGCATCTTGCAAAGTGTCACGAAGCAATGTCTATCTCTTCTTAATCCCTGCAACAACTCTATGTGGGTCCATTGTTGATTTGGGGTAGCATCGAATGAGCTCTAGCCACTAAATTTGGTGGAGAGGTTGGGGCACATGAGATCTCCAATACCCAAAAAGGGTTTGGGTAGATTCTAAACAATTTGGGAGATATTAAAATAATTAATATTTTTAATGGAGTCCCTAAGTCTAAACATAGGAAAACTAAAATATTAATGTGGATTAATATAAAACTGTGTTAGAATGGTCCAAAAGACATGGATCAAGCCAGATCTAATCTTTAGCCATTGATTAGGGACTTAATCTCGGTCGTTGATATGTCCACGAGAAAAGTATAAGAGGAGGCTTGAGGGTCACTTAGAGAGAACACCAGAGTGATCAGTCATTCTAGTCTCTAGAGCGGGGTTTGCTAAGAGAGATAGAATCAGTGATCGGAGTTGCAGCTGAGGGGCATTGAGTACAGAGAGACAGAGAGGCACAAATAGTCCCAGGAGAGCAGTGTAGTAGCCGGGGAGAGTGACGTAGTAGTAGCCAGAGCTCACGCAGGGCCACGCAGAGGTAGTTGGGCGCTGCGCAGAGCTTCTGAGAGGGCAGCGTTGCTGATGCAGAGGGCTAAAGGGCTGACGCAAACCCATCCGGGGTGACGCAGGGCCAGCACTGGGTAGAGAGGGGTTGACGCAATCCAGAAAAGGCAAACGCTGGGGTTTCTAGGGCAGATTGGTGCTGAGGAGTTGCCGGAAGGATTATCCAGGGTTTTAGCTAGGAGATTTGTCTCAAATAGAGAGGTATTACTGCCAAGGAAATTCTCTGTTGGATAGGCCAATTTTGGGACTCAGATTGTACTCTGATATTGCTTAATAAGAAAACCCTCAAATAGCTGCACTGGTTTTCCCACAATGGGTTTTTCCGGGGACATTGGTCCAAAAATAATGGTGTTATATGGTGTGATTGTTTCTGTTTCTTTCAGTTGTTGATCTGTAATATGTTGAGCATGCACTAGTGTTTATTTTCAATATTTACATTGTAAATAACTTGTTAAGTAATATAACAAGTAGGTAGGAATAAATCAGATAAAGTGCATGGAGGGTTTCTAACTAAGTAGACTTAGAAACTTCAACAATTGTCTCTGCTAGCTCTATTGACTATTGATAGTCCGAAGGATGAATAATTGGACTAGAGGGATTTGTACCCGCATCTTTCAGAGCCTTCTGCTCTTGACTATCAATCTCCATGTGAAATTCGCTAAAGCTCTTAAAGGCTACCTCCTCATCAAAAGTAACGTCTCGACTAACGTCAATTTGACATTGTCCCGGAATATAGATCTTGTAGGCCTTCAAAGTTTTGTTGTATCCCACAAAATTTCCCTTCTTTCGAGAAGGTTCTAACTTCTTCTTTTCCTTGGGCACGTGGATATATATTGGACAACCAAAGATCCTCAAATGACTGACCTTTGGCTTCACTCTTGTGAATGCCTCCTCAGGATTCTTGTTCTTCAATACCCCGTGAGGACTCCTTTTCTGAACATAAACTATTGTGTTGGATGCCTTTGCCCAGAACATGGGTAAATCATGATCATGAACCATCGCCTTGACAACCTCCACAATGGACCAGCTCTCTTTTCCACAACCTGTAATGTTCTAAATTGAAATTTACAGCAATAAACAAAGACATATACAAGGAAACAACAACCATAAATGAAATACCTCATATGTTGAAATATGTAACTAGGTTCGGTCTTCACAATGACATATGTAATCATGATTTTATTTATTTAATGAAAAGAGAAAAATAAATTTATTATTGTTATTCTTGAGGCATGGGTTTCATGCTCAAGGGAGATTTATTTTTAGGTCAAGCACGCATTGAGCACTTCTAGGGCTTGTCATTGAGTCTACAAGTCAATTGAGTCATTGTCATTTATGAAAAACCCTTTTGGGCATGTTACATATTGTAAAGAAAATATATTTGAGTCAAAAGAAAGTCAAAAGACCCTCTAAGACCTCGTCATGGTGCAAAGATGTTAAAATTGGCAACTAGTGCCAAACTCCATGTGGGTCATTTTATTTATGGCAGCTGATATTTTTCTTGAACTCCTCTCGTCGAGAGGTGTAGGATTGATCTAATGATCATCTAATTCCGACAAGTATTGATGGAGATATGAATTTATTTGTATTTCTTGACAATTTGTCAAGGTCGGCCATCAAGTTAAAGTGTGTGGCACACCCCTAGCTAAACCTTAACATTGCATATAAAAGGAGACATTGTGTCTCATTTCACCATTACTCATCTCATCATCTTCTCTCTCCCAATTTGATTGGGCAAGTGTAGGAGCAACTGATCTCTCACATGTGCAAAGAAGATGTCGAATTTCTGTTTTAGGGCAAACGTTGATTGCGTTGACCGAATTGCAGGACTGCTGACTGTTGACCGAGTTGCTGGGTAGTGCGTTGACCAGATCTTGACTGTGGATTTCTGTTTTGGGTGATACATTAACCAGCGTTCACTGGTTAGGGCTAACTGCACGCTGTGACTTTCGTTGACTACTGTTTGACTATTGACTGAGGGCTGTTTTGGGCTGCCTATGCTTGTTGTTGAAGACCGAGTTCTTCAATGTTGACTTGAGGTCAAATTGGGAGCTGTTTGACCAGCTTTGACCTTGTTGATATAAAATCATAGATTTGTGATATTGTACTATCTCTCTCTGTGCTGAATTATTGAAGAGTATAGAAGAATTGATCAAAGGGTTTCCCCACATTGGGGTTTGTCCCTGGCTAGCCGCCACATCTTGTGTCTCTTGTCTTGGCTTGTCTTCTATTGATTTTATTTATGTTCTATCAACGTTTTACTTATATGTTAATGTGATTGCTATACTGAGAATTGACATTGGGCTAATAAGAAGAAATTGAAGTAAATTGGTCTAAGCATAGAACATACCATAATTTAACATGGTATCAGAGCTGAGGTGAAGACAAAGCCCAAGCAAGAGTATGAGAAATCACTGAAGACAGTTGGAAAAAGTCAAAAGGCTTCATGGGTTCCTCATCACACTTCCCTACTGAAGGCAAGCTCCGTGAGAAGTCTGACTATCATGGATGGAAGATGTCTCTTGATCTGACATTGGAAGAGCAGGAAGTGTTGGATTATGTGAGAGGTAGAATTACAAAGCCTCCATCAAATGCACCGGTTGCTTCAAGGAACAAGTACACTAAGGGTGAAGTCAAAGCGAAGAAGATCATCCGAGACTCTATTGACAAGCGTCTGGTGGCCTATGTTTTTGAGCTGAACACCTCCAAGGAGATCTACAATAGACTGGTAAGCTTGTTTAAAGTTAGTGATGCAAATCAAGTTTTGTTCCTCAAAAATAAGCTGAAGGATAATAAGAAGGGCAAAGACGAGGATATTCAATCCTACTTCTTAAGGATCACTGGGATCAAGAATGATCTCCTATCGATTGGAGAAGTCATTGTTGATAGGGAACTAACTATCAATACTCTTGCAGGGCTCCCATCCAAATGGTATGTATTTAGAACCACTCTTCTCAACAACGATCAAATTTTGGGATTTTAGGAATTGATGGCAAGATGTATTCAAGAAGAGACAAGGATGGTGGAGCAACAAATGCCTTCAAGCAAAGGTAACCCCACTGCTTTCTCCTCTCAAGCTAAAAGGAGAAATAATTTTGGGTCTAAATTCAAAGGAAAGGCCGGATCGAAGGCTGGAAGGAAGGGAAGATGCTTCGCTTGCCATAAATTTGTCCAATATACGTGGGAGTGTCCTAATAGGAAGGACACATTGATGACGATGATCAAAATCATTGTCGGGGCAACACCAACCACAATCAAAGGAATGGCAGGTTCAATAGCAAAGGAAAGAGGAATGCCAGAAATTAAGGAAGTGGTCAACCCTCCAAGAAAGCAAGGAACTCCAGGTATGAATCAAATGTTGTTAACAATAAGCAAGATGAATATTATCTGATATCGGCCCTCTCCACTACCTCTTCTCCGGACTCATTGAGCAATTGGCTTATTGATAGTGGTGCCTCAAGGCACTTCACTGGTTACGAGGAAGGTCTCTCTAATCTGATAGAGAAGGAGACAAACTTGGAGATTATTGTTGGAGACAATTCCACATATCCCGTAAAGGGTGTAGGGAATGTTACTCTTAAATTAAATCAGGGTAACACAATTCATTTGAAAGAAGTCCTATATGTACCTAATCACAAGAAGAACCTTGTGACCATTTCGGCAATGGAAGACAAAGGCTACAAGGTGGCCTTCATCGATGGCAAGGTACGTGTGTGGAAAAAGAATTTTAAAGATGCTTTCACTCTTGGGTTTCGAGTTGACTCTTTATCAAGTTGGAGGAAGTCCGTTGGGAGTCATGTTTTGCGACACATCTCTTCAGTTTGAACTATGGCACCGAAGGTTTGCCCACCTTCACTATAAGGCTCTACTCGATGTGAGACAAATGGTGACAGGGATGCCCGAGTTCAAATAGAGCATGAAGGTGTATGTCCGGGATGTGCCGAAGGAAAGCTCAAAAGGGGACCATTCCCCTCAAGCCATAGCAAGACCTCCAACATTTTGCAGTTGGTTCACTCCGACATATTTGGTATGATGCACGTGAACTCATTGGGAGGATATTTATATTATCTCACTTTTACAGATGACTATTCTCGCAAGACTTGGATATACTTCTTCAAAAAGAAGGGTGAAGTGTTCTCCTGGTTCCGTCACTTCAAAGCCTTCATCGAGAATCAAACCGAGAAGAGGATCAAGATCTTAAGGATTGATAATGGGATCGAGTATGAATCCAATGAGTTCCATGACTTTTGCAAAGAAGCTAGCATTAAGAGGGAGACCACAACACCATACACTCCTGAGCAGAATGGTGTGGCTGAGAGGAAGAACCGTATGATTGTGGAAGTTGTTCGTGCCGTGCTCCATGATCAAAGGCTTCCGAAGTTTCTATGGGTTAAAGCTGCAAATACCGCTGTATATGTTCAAAACTGATGTCCTCATCAAACATTGGATTCCAAGACTCCCGAAGAGATGTTCACTGGTAAGAAACCCAATGTCTCTCATTTTAGAATTTTTGGAAGTCCTGTATATTTTCATGTGCCGAAAGAGAAAAGGAACAAATTTAATGCATCTGGAAAGAAGGGAATCTTCGTGGGCTATAGCGAAAATTCTAAGGGCTATAGAATCTATGGGGCTGATCAAAGGAAAGTCGAGATTAGTCATGATGTCACCTTTGATGAAGATATGGCTTTTAGCAAGGTTGACAATCTTCCTATTCTAAGGAAAACTAAAGAAGCTGACACCAGGAAGCCGGATGAAAAGGAAGATGAGACGATGCCCGATGTGGAAGAGCCAATGGATCCTATTGATCCCCTTCCGCAAGAGCTTTCCTCTTCTAGGAAGAGGCCCCCATGGCTTAGGGGGACACTTGATGATGCTAAAGGACATATTGCACCCAGAGGGACTTTCCGTAAAAGTAAGAAGCCGACCAGGTATTAGGGATACTTGACCATTATGAGCACCATCATTCAAAATGAGCCTTCTTCGTTCAAAGAAGCCGTGAAGCATCAAGTATGGAAGGATGCTATGAATGAGGAATACGAGTCCATCATGAAGAACGATGTTTGGGATGTGGTCCCTAGACCCCAGGACAAAACAGTTGTCACCTCGAAGTGGCTTTACAAAATAAAGCATGGAGCTATGGGAGTGCTAAAAAATATAAGGCTCACTTTGTTGCTCGAGGCTTCTCTCAAAAGGAAGGTGTAGATTATGACGAGATATTTGCACTTGTTGCTCGATACACCACCATCCTCTCGATCATAGGCCTTGCTGCTTCGCAAGGATGGAACCTACATCAGATGAATGTCCGTTCTTGCAACAACTGGAGGGGTTTGAGATTCATAATCGGGAATCTCATGTATGCAGGTTGAAGAAAGCTCTCTATGGGTTGAAGAAAGCACCCTAAGCTTAGTATGAGAGGATCAATAGCTACTTGATCAAGCTAGGATTCACTAGGAGTGAAGCCGATCCAAACCTTTAGTTTAAGGTTGAGGATGATAAGCCTCTCATCCTGGTGCTGTATGTTGATAGCCTCTTCCTGACAAGTGCAGACCCTCTCATTCACAAATGTAAGAGGGAGTTGGCCTTCGAGTTTGAGATGGTCCTAGGACTGATGCACTATTTCCTAGGGCTAGAGGTCTGGCAGAAGCCAGGAGAGATTTTCCTATCTCAATGAAAATATGTGGTGAAAATATTGGAGAGATTCGGTATGCTGGACTACAAGCCCGTGACTACCTTGATGGAGCTTAACCTCAAGAAGTTATGCGGTAGTGCTGCTGGACCTGCTTTGGGAAATGCTACTGAGTATTGTCAACTCATAGGAGCATTGATGTTCTTGGTGAACTCCTGTCCAAATATATGTTTTGCAGTCAACACGTTGAGCCAATATATGGTTCAACCTCATCACTCACATTGGATTGGTGCCAAGAATCTTCTGAGATATTTTTGAGGCACAATCACTCATGGGTTGAGATACACTGCCCGAGATGTAAGGCTACATGGATATTCCGATGTTGATTGGGCAGGCAGTGTGGTGGATCGAAAGAGCACTTCTGGGGGCTGTTTCTCTTTGGGTTCTTCCACGATCTCCTGGATGAGCAAGAAGCAAAAGTCGGTGGCTTTGAGCACCGCTGAGGCAGAGTATATTGCTGCGAGTATGGCCTCTTGTGAGGTTGTCTGGTTGAGGAAGCTCTTCAATGAGCTATTTGGACATACATTGGATATTACCATGATCCTTTGTGGCAACCAGAGTGGGATTCATTTATCCGAGAATCCGTATTTCATGATCGCTCCAAGCACATCGATATCAGGTACCACTTTATCCGGGATATGGTACAGCGAGGAGCAATAAGGCTCCATCACATTGGGACAGATGAGCAGGTTGCTGACATTCTAACGAAGCCCCTAGGAAAGGTCAAATTCTTGACTTTTCGAGAACGACTAGGAGTCGTTAAGAGACCCTCTTATGAGGGTTTCGTATGATGCATACATTGAGCTCTAGGAACTCCAGGGGGCGTGGGGTACTTCTTGGAGCGACGAGTGACCATAGGGTGTCTCACCCTCCCCCTAGTGACACGTTGTGTACAGGGTGAATGGTTTAGCCTTCTCCTGTGATACCCCGTGGCGACATCTAGGCAGGATGAGTGGTTCATCCTTCTCCTGTCGAGACATCTTACCCATGCAGTCTGGGACTCATGGGAAGTACCTCTCGTCTAGCCAATGAGTAAGGAAATGAGGATAGGGACCATAGTAGTACCGATGGACGCATCGTGTATCTATCGTACTCCCTATGCTAGGATGACATTGATCTGGGATCAATTGGAACTGAACTGACTTCAGGGCAATAAGAGTGATATAACTCTCTCTCTTTTGGAACTGATCTGGGATCAGTAAGAGTGGTATGACACACTCTCTTCATTGGGACTGACTTCGGGTCAGTAAGAGCACTATTGGGCACTTGCTTTGTCTGGGACTGACTTCAAGTCAGTAGAGGAAGGTATGATACATCCTTGATCATTTCTTCTTCTTCATAATTCAACAAAGCAGAGCAGTGCAGGGCAGTGCATTTGATGGCAGAGATAGTACCGACAGACAGATGAATTAGCAGATGGAGTTCTCCCTAGTTGAGAGGGAGTGTTAAAATTGGCAACTAGGGCCAAACTCCATGTGGGTCATCTTATTTATGGCAGCTGATATTTTTATTCGATTCCTCTCGTTGAGAGGTGTAGGATTGATCTAATAATTATCCGATTCCAACATGTATTCATGGAGATATGAATTTATTTGTATTTCTTGACAATTTGTCAAGGTCGGCCAACAAGTTAAATGTGTGGCACACCCCCAGCTAAACCTCAACATTGCATATAAAAGGAGACATTGTGTCTCATTTCACCATCACTCATCTCATCATCTTCTCTCTCCTAATATGATATGGCAAGTGTAGGAGCAGCGGATCTCTAACACGTGCAAAGAAGAGGACGGATTTCTGTTTTAGGGCAAACGTTGACTGCGTTGACCAAACTACAGGATTGCTGACCGTTGACCTTGTGTTGACCAGATCTTGACTGCATATTTCTGTTTTGGGTGATACGTTGACCAGTGTTGACTGGTTAGGGCTAACCGCTGGCTGTGACTTTCGTTGACTACTGTTTGGCTGTTGATCGAGGGCTGTTTTGGGCTGCCTATGCTTACTGTTGAAGACTGAGTTCTTCAAGGTTGACTTGAGGTCAAATTGGGAGTTGTTTGACCAGCTTTGACCTTTCTGATTAGTGTTGTATTGCTGTTGATATAAAATCACAAATTTGTGATATTGTACTCTCTCTCTTTGTTGAATTATTGAAGAATATAGAAGAATTGATCAAAGGGTTTCCCCGCATTGGGGTTTGTCCCTGGCTAGCCGCCACATCTTGTGTCTCTTGTCTTGGCTTGTCTTTTGTCGATTTTATTTATGTTCTATCAGCATTTTACTTATATGTTAATGTGATTGCTATACTGAGAATTGACATTGGGCTAATAAGAAGAAATTGAAGTAAATTGCTTTAAGCATAGAACATAGCTTAATTTAACAAAAGATCAAGTCAGCCGAAAGATAGCAATTCGTACCCCTCAAGAGCTTATAAATAAGAAGGAACTCGAGCTCATTTGTACATACTCTCAAACAAGTTTGATTTCCTTAAGATAGAAACTGGAAAGGGACAACGAAGAAGAAGAAGAACAAAATCGAAGTTTTGGGCCTCCCTCTCTCTCTCTCTCTTTTGTTAGGGTTTCTACAGTTACTGGGTAAGGTGAAATTCTGAAGCTGCATCGAAGCTATGAAGCTGCATTGAAGTCGTGAAGTTGCATTGAGCTGTGAAGCTACATCAAAGTTGTGAAGCTGCAGCTAGGTCGAAGCTGTGAAAGGTTGAAATTGTGAATCTGCTGGAGAGGTCGAAGTTGCAGAAGAATTTGCTGGGCAAAAGAATTTGTTGGAGGTCGAAATTGCAAAAGTTGCTGAGGAACTACTAGAAGGAATGCCCGTCAAGGGACTTGGTCTTGGAGGTTCTTGGTCAAGGGTCATAGGTCTAGGAATTTGTCAATTGAAGATTCTATAAGAAGAGAAGATCTTTTGTGGGTTTTCCTCTCAAGTGGAGATGTTTTGGCCCTGGCTGATTGCCTATATCTTGTGTCCTTTTGTCTCACTATGGTTTGGTAGCTATTTGATGAAAAGAACACAATAATAATTAAGGTGAAAAAGAATCTAATCAAGATAAGCAAAATACATCACAAGCAGTTATCAAAGTAAGAGAAATCACATAATCTAGCTGCCCCTAGATTTCTCAACATGGTATTAGAGCTAAGGTGACAAGACAAGGAAAGGCAACTAAAAGAAGGACACTCAAAGGCTGAAGCACTAGAAGGACTATCAAAAGGAGTATCAAGAAAGATCAAAACATTGACATCATACCATCAAGAAGACATTCACAAGGATCGAGTACAGTCAAAGAAGACCTCAAAACCCTAGCTTATCAAAAGAAGGGTTTCTCACGTGAAGCATTGTTGGGAAGCTCACACATTATCATCAAAGAAGATCTCAAAGACCTTACCTACAAGGTCTACACATTGAAGCATCTTGAAGCAAGAAGAGGTGTCGTCATCATCATCAAGGAATCAAGGTGATCTCCCTCTCCTTAAAGGATCACTTTTGAAGGAAGACATCTTCTATTATCAACATCATCATCAAAATAAAAAAGGCATCAAGTTGAAGATATTGTCATCAAGGAACATCTTCACTTGAAAAGCAAGTACCTTTATATTTATGATTGAATCTGCTATCAAAATGACATCATTTTGCAAGGAAAGTAACGAATTGGTTGGGTCATCAAACTTTCTTGCATGGAAGAAGAGAACAAATTTGATCTGGATAGAAAATGAAGTCATTGAACATGTTAAGGGATCAATTACTAAGCCTACAAAGGAAGAAGCTCAAGCTCTAGCAAAAAGTATATGAGAGGGGAAGTAAGGGCTCAAAAGATTCTCATTGAATCCATCAAGGATCTCCTCATACCCTATGTATCAAAGTTGGAGACATCAAAAGAAATATACAATAAACTAGTAGAATTGTTCTCCGTAAGTACTGCTAGAGAAGTGATATCATTAAGACAAGAACTCTACAAGATGAAGATATCAAAGGAAGATGGAATAGCCTCATACTTTATGAGGGTATCAAAAATAAGAGACCAACTACAAGAGTTGGGAGAAATAATGTCTGATAAAGAAATGACCACCATAGTGCTCAATGCACTACCCGAGGAATGGGGCAACTTTACATCAAGCATCTATGGAAAGAAGGAAGCTACCCCATTCAATGAACTTTGGTCATTGTGTAAAATTGAAGAAACCAGGCTGAAGGTAAAAAGCGATGTAGGATCAAACGAGAAAGTCCAAGCATTTGCTGCAATGGCTAAGAGAAAAGGAAAGTTAGGGAAGTTTGGTCCTCTAAAAAAGAAGAAGAATATGTCAAAGATCCAATGCTATGGCTATTAGGAATATGGGCACTACAAGAGAGATTGTCTGAAGTTCAAGAAGGACAACAAGAGGAAAGAAAGAAATGAAGCTCATATCACCGAAGAAGTGGAAGAACTTGATGAGAAGAAATCCAAAGGGATAGATCTTCACTATTAGGGTTTCTCCAATGCATAGCACGGAGTAGGAGGTGAAAAGATCTCCACCATGGTAGTCAAGGTGAGAAGTATTATGACGAGATGCATCTTAGTAGAAGATGGCATCATACTAGAAGCATACCGTTAAAGAAAGAGCTCATGACATCATTAGAGAACCTTGAAAGAATAGCTGAAGTAGAAGTCTACATAGATGTAGCAGTTATCATATAAAGGAAGTAGCTCTTAGCAACCTCATTGAAATCATATATAGTACATATGAATGAAAGAAAATCTTCTAGCATGATAGAAGGAGTTCTTCATACATCTTAATCATTAGGAAGGAGCATTTGCAGGATGAGGATAATCAAAATCCTTTGTTGGAATCTTCATTAGAAGGTTCACCTCTCTTGGAAGAAGCAGGTGTCTTGCTAAGAATTCCACCTTGTATGGGATTCATTGTTTAGAAGGATGATGGTATGGTGACAAAGGAATGAAGCATGTCAACATGGTTTAAGTACTCTCAATCAAAAAAAGGAAGTTGTTGAAGGAAGCCTAGATGACCAAAAGAAGGAAAGAGGTATGTATGCATGTATTTAATTGAGTCATGTCGTCATATGGTTGCATTGGTAAATGCTCTATCTCATGAGCATGATCAAAGAAAAGGGATCTCATCCTTTGGAAAGATGCATGAAGGCATGGTTCACATATTGACTTAGATGAAATCAACATAATATGTCCTCATATGGAACATGAGGTGGTTGACAAAGAAGAAGGAACTATGTATGGAAAGTTCTTGGGAAGAAATATGTGAAGAAAGAAAGAAGAGATTGTGAAAGATGCAACTACGGTCATGGAAATCAACATCCGACGACTAGAAAAATTGATCATGACATCTCCATAGAGAAGAAGACCGTGATAAGGTCTGTAAAGAAAGAACACCCTTGACATATAAAGTCTTGGAGATGTGTTTATGAATGTGCAGGATGTTGCAGACAAGCTAGATGTCATGATGAAAGGCCATCACAAAAGGTAACTGTGATTTGATGTTCATTTTTATTTTGAACAACATTTGGATGGGTTGATACAGGGCTACCAAAAGAGGGTTGTAGATGTCACCTACAACTAGCACTCATGTGATTGGATGAAAGATCCTAAAGGAAGCATGATTTGGAAGAGGTAGCAGTATGAAGAAAAGCTAGTTGTGGACTAGAGGATCACTTTCCGACAGAGAGAAGGATGACATGACCAATGTGGCTCATGAAGGAAAGTGATGGATGGTCGATGTCCTACGAAGAAGTCCCAAAAGATGAAGGCTCCATAATGTTAAAGATGAACTTCATGACATCAAAGGAAGTAGCCCCACAAGCAGCTAATAGTGCTATGATCTCCACCTAGAGCATAAAGTTGTTGGAAGCCAGTCCGTGGTTAAGAGGGAGCTTGGACAAGTGCCTGGATAAGAGGGAGCTTGGATACATTCCTTTTATAGAAATGGGTACATTCCTTCATAGGAATGCATATATCCTCCCTAGTTGAGAGAGAGAGATAGACACATCATTCTTGTCTTCACTTTGGAAGAAAGAATGGAGGATTGGGTAAGCATCTGGCATCCAATAGTCATTGAGGATGAGATAGGGCATCCAAGATAAGAATAGTCGTATAGGGCCGATATTCTTTGAGGATTGGGAATCCAAGATAAGAATAGTCTTGAAAGAGATTCTGTGAACACCCAAGTGGGGTATGTGCCCTGAGAAACAATGATGATGGTGTCTATAAGTCATTGGTCTCACCAACATTGTGCTTTGATCTTGTGGAGAGATAGAGTTGTTAGTCAAGGCCTTACTATGTGACAATGTTGGATGATATGATGCTAAATAGATGGGTTACCACTCAGACTCTTCTAATGAGAATTCTTAAGATTTAGAATGTCCAAGTACCTTGTATGGATTATGACTACCTTCCTAGTTAAGAGGGAGTGTTGAAATATGTAACTAGGTTCGGTCTTCATAATGACATATGTAATCATGATTTTATGTACTTGATGAAAAGAGAAAAATAAACTTATTATTGTTATTTTTGAGGCATGGGTTTCATGGTCAAGGGAGATTTATTTTTAGGTCAAGCACCCATTGAGTGCTTTTAGGGCTTGTCATTGAGTCTACAAGTCAATTGAGTCATTGTCATGTATGAAAGACCCCTTTAGGCATGTTACATATTGTAAAGAAAATTTATTTGAGCCAAAAGAAAGTCAAAAGACCCTTAAAGACTTTGTCATGGTGCAAAGATTAAGTCGGCCTACATGAAGGGACAAGTCGGCCTAAAGATAGCAATTCACACCCCTCAAGAGCCTATAAATAAGAAGGAACTCAACCTCATTTGGACGCACTCTCAATCAAGTTCGAGCTTCTCGAGATAGAAGATGGAAAAGGACGAAGAAGAAGAAGAAGATTGAAGTTTTGGGCTCTCTCTCTCTCTCTTTTGTTAGGGTTTCTACAGTGACTGGGTAAGACGAAATTCTGACGCTGCATTGAAGCTGTGAAGCTGCATCAAAGTTGTGAAGTTGCAACTAGATCGAAGCTGTGAAAGGTCGAAACTGTGAATCCACTGAGGAGGTTGAAGTTGTAGTAGAATCTGCTAGTCGAAATTGCAAAAGAATTTGCTGGAGGTCGAAATTGCAGAAGTTGCTAAGGAACTACTAGAAGGAAAGCTCGTCAAGGGGCTTGGTCTTGGAGGGTCTTGGTCAAGTGTCATAGGTCTTGGATTTTGTCAATTGAAGATTCTATAAGAAGAGAAGAATTTTTGTGGGTTTTCCTCTCAAGTGGAGAGGTTTTGGCCTTGGTTGATTGCCTATATCTTGTGTCCTTTTGTCTCACTATGGTTTGGGAGATGTTTGATCAAAAGAACAAAATAATAATTAAGGTGAAAAATAATCTAATGAAGATAAGAAAAATACATCACAAGTAGTTATCAAAGTAAGAGAAATCACATAATCTAGCTGCCCCTAGTTTTCTCAACAACATATACACATCAAAACAATGGGTAAATAGAGTTGAACAACTAAGCCATTTTATTAATAATGATAAAACAGAATACATAAGTACGAAAGAACAATGGAACCTGGGATTGCTATGCAATCTATGCAAACTCCATGTGGTACAACTCTGACCCGAGGGAAATATTGGCCCAATTTGGAACTGCGCACAGCCCCAGTAATTTTACTGCTGGTTGCTGAATGAAACTGGAATATTTTCTTTGAAGAGTGTTCAAAATAAGCTGAAATTTTGTGGGTGGCCTCCTCACTAGACAACTAGAAAAACACAAAAAAATCTCACGGACCCAAGTAGTAGAATGGCTCACCCAAATAATTGTGCCCTGCTCCAGAAACACTGTTGCTGCTGCTATAACGGATCTGAAATTTCTGCCCTTGAGAGTGCTCAATTTTTTTTGTAAACTTAATCTCGGGCTTCTATCACCAAACGCACAAAAACCCAAAAAGGGTTTGGGCTGAATCTACCAACCCCCGGTGACCCCAACAAGTGCGTGTGGCTCTAACATCCATCTAGTGCAAGCTACAGGAGAAATAACTGCTGAAAATGCCCCAAAAATCTCTGCTGGAATGATCTCTCCAATTCCTGTGTAAACTCCTCCACAAAACCCTTTTTCCTCCTAGCCCAACTCCCCTTAACTTGTGTCCTCTCTATGCATGCGCAACCTCTCCAGTGAACCCTTGCACATGCCATAAACGGAGCACCCTAGGTCCCTGGAATGACCCTTCCCAACTCTAGAATAACACTGCAAAATCTATGGCTAGAAAGGAGGGAAATCCCTGCAAATCCTCCTATGTTCTACTCCTCATTAGCGGGTCTCCACACAAGCAATTCAAGTTGCTTCTACGCCTTGGGTGAAGCACGCACCAGCTAAAGATAATATGCAATTTTGGCTGAATAAAATCCCAGGATGGAATTTCCAATTTCTCTCCTAGGGTGACACTCGAAGTTCACTGAATGTAGAGGTAGAATTCCCGCTCGGAAATTCCTTGTGTTGAAAGGGTTGTCTTGGCGAAGCAGCTCAAGAGAACTAATGTTAAACTGTAACATGACCAAAGATGCCAAGAGTGAGGCCCTCAAGCTCTTTTTATAATTTGCTATCCTCTTCTCTCCTTTGTGGTCCCCACTCTCTCTCCCTCTCCTAATTCACACCCCTTTTCTCTTGGTGGCCCCTCTCTCTCCAAATTCACATGTCTTCCCTCTCCTCCTCTTCTCACTAATGCGAGTTGCCTCCTTTGGCTCGAACTCTCACTCCTTGTGGCCCCACATTCCATTGAGGCTGTGATTGTCCCTTTTCCTCCCAAGTCCCAATGCCAGAAATTTCTCCTCTTTCCAAAATCATCTCTAATGCAAAAAATCAAAATTGGGGACATTACACAACTCCATTTTGCTAAGGGTTGTAAGGAACTATCCACTCCCTCTTGATCTATGCCTCCTTGCAGAAATCACTGATGTCCTTGGAAGTATACTCTCCTTCATTATCTGACCTCAAAACCTTGATCTTCTTGCTTGTTAAGTTCTTTACTTGAGCCCAAACTCTTGGAACCCGCTGAAGACTTCATCCTTGGTCTTCGTGAAGTAGATCCATGTCTTCTGGGAGAAATCACCAATGAATGTCACATAGTACAAGAAGCCATCCAAAGATGAAATTGCCATCTATTTGCATACATTTGAATGTACTAGATCCAAGATCCCCTTGGACCTACTATCACTGCTAAAAAAAAAATTCCTTGGCGTTCTTGCCAAGTGCAAAACCCATGCACATTGCAAACAACCTCATGCTCAGCTTTGGAAGACCTGTAACCATCCTCCTCAACGCTGACAAAGCCCTGTAATGCAGGTGAGCAAATATTCGATGCCATAACTCACATAAATTGATACTATCATGTACCAGTGCCTGGGCTAGACATCCTCACAATTTGTACAATCCTCCCTCTCAAGCACCTATCACTCCTGCTGAGTCTATGCTCGAGGCCTTAGGCCATACGAGAACTTGACCATCTACAAATGCAACTCTGTAACCTCTATCCTCCAATGCTGAAATAGAGAGCAGGTTCTTCTTCAATCCTGGTACAAACAATGCGTCTCTCATGTGTACAGAATCTTTGGACTCCAACTAAAACGATGCTATCCCAACTCCTTTCATTGCATACTTGGCATTATCTCCTTCCACCTGCAATGTTGAATCCTTCTTTCTCAAACATATGAGAGAATCTTGTGAACTTGTCATGTGCCTGGAAGCACCATTGTCCGCCAACCAAATATCACTACAGTTAGTAATAGTGCCTATAAGAGCAGAGACAAAGAAATACTCTTTTTGAAGTCCATGTACAATCTTATCAAGTTTAGATTCCTTTGTCTTTTTATGTGGTAGATGTTCATCATCATCATCATCGACATCAGTTGTTGATGCATGTTGCTTCTCCTTTCTTTTCTTCTAAGGACATTGGGATGTATAGTGACCAAACGTATGACATTTGAAGCATCTGATCTTTGACAAATCCTTCTTTTGATATTGAATTGGAGCTGATCTTCCATATGTTTTCTTGTTATCAACATTTATTCTTCCTTTTCCTTTCCCTGCATGAGCTGCAAGGGCTTGAGTTTCTTCATCCTGAGGTCTATGCAAGTTGTGCTTGGACAACAATCTGGCCTCCTCTTGGACACAATCAGTCCAACGCTGATCAAACTTGTGTAGCTCAACTTGTGCACAAATACCTTGTACAAATGGATCCAATGAAGAAGGAAATCCATTAAAAGTAACTATAACTAGCTCTGTAACATCAATGGTATCTCCAATGGCTTTAAGTTGATCTCTCAACTAGAAGACTCTCATGAGATAAGTGGCAACTGAATCTGATCTAGACATCATGATACTACGGAGTTGATGCCTCAAGGCTAATTTATTGCTTGTGTTCTTACTCTTGAACAATCCCACCAAGGCATCATACATTTCTTTGGTAGTCTTCAACTTGACAATCTCTGGAATCAAGTGTTCCTTTATGGAATCTATCAAGAGCCTCTTAGCCTTTGGTTCATTCTTCTTATGCCTGGATTTCTCCTCAGCACCTTGTGGTTCTGAGACTTTTTCCTTCACATAACTCAGAACCTCATTTCCATCCAAGACAAAGAGTATCCCGGTCTTCCACGATCTGAAATTTGTAGCACCATCCAACCTATCTTCTACTCTGAGACTGGGCACCATCTTGACAAGAGATCTGAAATCTGTACAAGCTATTGAATGCTGGTATTTGAGGTTGAAATCAATGGTTGATCTTCAACAAATATCTGATTCCATGTTGAAATTCTATAGCATGTGCAGTAGAATTCAATTTTATGATCTAATAATTCCTTCCCAATGATTTTCAAACGATATTTCTCATGCCACTGATATTGTTTAATAATTCCACAAAAAATCTCAACTTTAAATGTAGTGGAAACAATAAAAATCATAGAAAGATAGCCACACAAAATAGACACCATAATTTTTACCCTGGAAAACCCAACCTTGGGAGAAAACCTAGCAATCTTTTCTTGAGGAGAAGTTGTCTTTTCAACAAGGTTTATAGAACAAAAATTTGTCTAGAAAGTTGTGCCAATACTACTAGTCAAACCTGGTCAACAACTGTTGGTTAAAATCTGGTCAAATTCAAAAGTTATCTTTGCGATCAACGCTGGTCAAACTATGGTCTATGGTCAAATGTCTATTGTCAACCTACACATGCAGCCTTGTGGTCAACCCGCACATGCAACCTTGTGATCAATGGTCTATGGTCATCTCGGTCAACCTGCAGTCAAATTCAATCAAATAACTGTGGTTAAACTTGATCAAACAACTGCAGTCAAACTAGTTCAAAGAGGGTCAACTGTGGTCAACTTTTCACATGTGCGGTTGCGGTTTAAGAGCTGGTCAAACTCATCCTTCTCACATGTGAGGCCTCCAAGAGAGAGATAGTAATGATGATGGGAGATGAAAGATGATGCTTAGCAAATAGATTTCTCCTTAGCTAAACCACTCTACTAGAAAAGATTGTATGTTGATGATTTGCCTCCTCACAAGCTTGTCTATTTATATAGAGCTCTAATGTTGAGTGGAGACTCATAAAGAGGCACCTCATCATAAGAAACCTCTTCACTTATGGAGCCTACATTACAAGTGAACATTAGACTAGAATTGTTTATTCCACTAATGGGTGAAAAACCCCATTACATAAACAAATGAAACCCACTTTATAAAAAAATAGATCACTCCATCCCAAAGCAAGCAATGTGAGTATCGTGGGCCAATTTCCCCTAGCCAAATCAGCATGGCCCCATGGGAGAAAGACTACCCCAAGCCATTCACCCTTAGCCAAATTAGTATGGTCCCGTGGATAAATATATCATTATCCCCTAATCAAATCAGCATGATCCCATGGGATAATATCAACCCGATGCTGCAAAAAATCAACATCTAAAAGGGAGGCCCGTTCCATTTGGCAAGTTGTGTTTTCTTTGTGGAGAAAAGCCTTGACCATTCAACTGAAAGCGATGTTCCAGCAAAACTCTGGAACGGGGAGACGCACAAGGGGGACGTGTGGGAGTACCCTCAAATTTTAGGGAAATTTCGGGGGGACGGGGGGACGTCGGGGTATATAATTTTTTTTCCTTTTTTATATATATATATATATATATATATTTCAAATTCATATTCAATAATGAAAGCATAAATACAATGATACATACATAATTGAATTAAATAATGAAATACATTGATCCATACTCATCATCCTTACTAATACATACATGATTCATCCATAGACCACGAGATTCAATAATGAAATACTCTGATCCATATTCATCATTCATTATTCACCATTCTAGAATCTACATTGATTTAAAAATTAAATTCATCATTCTAGATTCTAAATTGATTTAAAATTAAAATTCATCATTCATCATTCTAGAATATAATTAGTACTAAGCAAAATAGACTATAATAGATATTGAAATATGAAGACTGGAATAGTAAATTGATATAACTAAAACTCAAAAATAGTGGAGTGATGAGTCTAAAAGTCACTCTAAAGTAAACAGAGGGCTTGGTGCTCTTAATTAAATACTAATTCCATAACCTTGTACATGACAAAATGCAATGGAAACATTGCAATCCATTGAATCGTGAATTCCTAAAAATTGTTAAGTATGATGGATTTTGAGTGAGATCTAAAATTCTACTTTCTCCATATGAAATCCAATGAGGTTGGAACTACTCTCAAACATCCGAAGTCATTTCATGGTAATGTTCAAAATTTAAGTAAAAGGATGAAAATGAAAGATAAAGGAAAATGTCACTTTTACTTTAAAAATTTAACATTACCATGAATTTCATAGCATTAGTAGGGAAATATGGTCAAATACTAGGTTTCCCTTGTCATAAATCATTGTTTACAAGCAAATTTAAAGGGGGATGCATAGCCCATTTTGAGGGGGGACGCCCAAGAGTCCCCCTTTTGGGGAGACACATCCCCCACACTGTGAAAACGTCCCCCTTGCCTCTCCCCACGTCTCCCCAAAAGGGGGACGTGGTGAAACGTTTCCCCAAACGTCCCCCCATCCCGAGTGCGTGGGGTGCAGGGGATGCGCGCACCCAACCCTGGGGGACGCGTCCCTGTGGAACACTGGCTGAAAGTGAAGATATCTTGAACAGGTTTGGAACATAATTCAGGGAATATTCAAGGTTGCAAATATCTCTTGTAAGGCCACTGTTGTGTCTTGTCTGCCTCTCTTCTTGGTTGTAAATGTTGCCACTGTTGTAGGGCTATTTTCAGCATAAGAGGTTTGAATAGTGACATTCATGTCCTCGTTGAAGCTTATAATAGCTTCAAAAGGTCTTTTGCATAAGTTTGGTGTCTTGACATGTGGAAGATGATTTATTTCCTCTTTACATGCTTGCTTGATGGAGTAAGTGATTTATGTCTTCTTTCCTAAGTCTAACTTAGGAAAAGTACAAGAATTAAAGTCAATTAATTATTGTGGACTATTAAGTCATTTTCTAAGGATAAGTAATTTAATTATTTAAGTGAATTAGAAATGATCTCAACCATTGATCTACAAGATCTTCTATAAGGGAGATTATGGTTAGGGATCTAGGCTTAATGAAGATTATAAAAAGAAGCCTAAGGAAGAGGTGAAGACATGAGAGGGGAGACACAACAAGAGAAAGCGATTCTCTCTAGTGCAAGAGTCTCAATACACTGAAGCGCAGAGGAGGAAGAGTATAGGCGGAATCAAGGGCATATCCAGGAGGCTGAATTGCTAGATATTGCAGGGTCGAGTTGCTGAAGAGAGAAGGGAGATCAACTTGATTGGCGAAGCCGATTTTCCAGAGCCAAATTTCCTAAGGTGCAGTGGCAGCTCAAAGGGGGAGGCATAGGGTCGATTTGCTAGCAAATTGCTGAGCTGAAATTCTCCAGGCTAAATTCCTTCAGAGGCCAATTTCCAGGAGGACGAATTCATCTAGTGGGGTCAAGTTACTGGTCTTAGTAAATGTATTTTTCTTTGTAATTCCCTGTGGGTTGAAAACCCTGATTTTCCAGATCAATGAATGATGGAGAATTGTTGTGGGTATTTATCTGTTGTAATGTGTCATTGATCTCTCCTATTTTTTATTTTCCACTGCATATAATTTCTAGAAGTTAAAATACCAGTGATTTTATTTTTTGGCAATTCAGAATTTATTTGGTTATTTAAATAAGTTGTTGGGAATAAATAATTTCTATGAGAAAATAAATATGGTTGGTATTAGGAGATTTAGCATGGCATCAGAGCTTTCTAGATAACTCTGATGTTGCACTGTGAGTCCATAGACAATCACAAAGTCTGATAATACAATTATCATGACTTGTAATTCTTATCTTGATGAGGTGTCATGATGATCCATTGATGAGTTGTTAGTGTGATCTAGATCTAGAAGATCTAGAAGGTCCATTGATTTATTATAAATTCAGATTTTGAGATCAATACTAAACAACAAATTCGCAGAAGCGCTTTAATCCTTTTCTGCCAGTTTGCTTGTCTTGCCACACACATAAAATCAGAATATACGTTGTCTGAATGCTTTTTGCCTTTTCCAAAAGTACAGGAAGTAGATAATTATTGTAATCACGACTTGTTAGGGTGCAGCTTTTACAAGGGCCATCTTTTTTCCTTAAATGTTGAGATCTTTGTGAAAGATTATTATCCAGATCTATTTTGATATTAATTTCTTGTGATTGTTGAAAAATATGCAACGTACACTTCTTTTTTCTCCATAGAAAAAAAATCTTACATTCAATAATTTTAAGAGGAAATCAGAATATATTCCCTTTGGTATGTGAAGTAGAAAGACACATGGAAACTTGCATAGCTTATTAGCCCACAGGGGCAGCTCAATTGGCGATCGCCGTGTTATGAAGTATGATGTAAAACCATGAGATTCAATGTTCAAATCCACTGTGGGTCAAGACAACAAAAAAAGAGAGGAAATTAGAATACCTAGCTAATTCGAAATGTGAGCGTCTGACACACCCTTCACAATCATTAATTGACATCATTACAGTCTTCCAGTGTTGGACACTTGACTACCAAAAGTACATTCTTCCATGAGTCTCTTAGCCTTCACAAACCTACAGACATAAGATACACACAAGATTTATAACAGGATCTTTTTCAAATGCTTGGGGAAGGCAATCACTTTAAACATCAAACGGAGAAGCAACTCTAGGAGGGTCTTCATAGCTTCAAACACCTCAAAATTGTCCTTGAACTCTTGTCCGGTGAGCTGACCCTCCTGCCGGGATAGGGGTTCCTTTAACGGCTTATTAGCATGGGAGTTATTTTCCCTAAAGATTTGTTTAAAAGAAATATCAGAAAACTGCCTTCTAACCATTGTAATAATATCCATAATAGCAATTAATTCGAGATTTTGCATTCTGTAAGTACCAGAAACCCAATCCATGGGGAGCTTTGAATTCCCCATTACTTGAAGCCTATCCAAACCTTTTTTCCAGTGAAGCTTTCAAGAGATCCCTGAGTGCATAAAATTCACCTCTGTTGCTATATCCAAGACCAGCACCGTATTTAAAGCAATGTAGTAATCAACATAACAATGCAAGATGGCCCCAACACTACATATCCCGAGAGACCCTTGGCTTGTGCCATCAAAGAATGTTAGTTTTTGTAGCGTTGAATGGTGTTCTAGTCTCAAACCTTGTGGAGAGGCTAAAACACACGAGTTCTCCGAAACCCAAAATTGTTTATGAAAATTCCACCTAGAGACATCTCAATTAAATTAATTAGTCGATAATTAATTATTTCCTAAGTGTAACTTAAGAAAGTCGATTAATTAATAGGAATTAATTGTGAAAGTTGAGAATTCTCTAAAGACTAACATGGATCAACTCAAAGATGATCTAAGCCGTTAATGAGGATTTAATTGTGGTCGTTGGTTCCCCAACGAGAGATTATAAGAGGAGGTTGATGGGGGTAGATGGAGAACACACCAGTATAGATACTCAGTGATCTAGGCAGATTGATTTCCAGTAGCAGAGTGATTTAGCAGGGGGATTCGAGCCAGAGATCGAGTAGTAGGTGGCAGTGGAGTAAGATAATATTCTGGTGGAGGGTTCCAGTGTCGGAAGAGTTAGATTGAGGGAGTGCAAGTTTTCCTAGAGGATATGCACAAGGATTGAGTGGGCAACAACAACAGAGTAGTTCGATCTAGCTGGAGGAGTATTTGGTTTAGTAGTTGGTGGCCGGGATTTTGATCTAGAGAGCCAGTGAATCAGTTCCAAGGCCAAAGAAAAGCAGAGTTGTAGATTTCAGGAGTTTCCAGAGGCAGCAGTAGCAAAGCCTGCACAAGCATTGCGTAGAGGTTGACGCAGAAGGAAGTGCGAATTGCTGAGAGCTAGTTTTGGGAACTGAGATTAGTTGTGGGGTAAGGAAAAATCCTCACAATAATTTTTTCGGTGATTCTCTCAGATTGGATTTCCAATTTGACATCCAAATTATTGTACTCAGATTTACTATTGCATAATAATAAAACCCTCATTTGTTGCATCGGTTTTCCCACATTGGATTTTTTCGGGGACAATTGCCCAAAAATAACGGTGTTAATTTGTGTGTGTGATTGCTCTAGGTTTCTTAGTTCCGCGTATTTTATTTCCGTAGCGTAATTTTTATTTGTAAAGAATTCTAGTGTGAATTATTTGTTATTTCCCGTAGCAAATAAACTGCTTAATAATTAACTAGTTAGAAGAATTCCAGTTGCTACATTTTAAGGAATTTTCACATGGTATCAAAGCAATTTTGATCAGATCAAATAGCTCAAAGACGAAGAGGAAGAAATTCGTTGTTCAGAGGGAGCAACAACACAATTTCTCCAGGATCTGTGCAGGGCCTAGCCAGACAATGTGAGTAGCAAAGCAGATGTTCGATTTCTAGTTGCAAAGTGGCTGGAAAAGTTTGAATTTCTTAGAGAAGAGCTCCAACAGGCTGAGGTAGAGCCGGAAACTAATTCCGGAGAGCAGTGCAACATAATCGTTAAGCAAATTCGAGTGGAAGAGGAAGGGAAAAACACACAAAATTATACTCAGGATGTCTTCAGTAGATTCCTTAGATTTCTCCAGTATGGCCGTAGATAGATTTGATATTTAGGGAGCTACAAAATTGACTTCCATATTGGAAGACGAAGTTGCTCAGATAGCTTGGTTTTCTAGCACAGCTTCACAGGGTGTTTGGTATATAGATAATGGAGCGTCAACTCACATGACAGGGGTTAGACAATATTTCTCTAGCTACAATGTAGAGCAGATGGACTTCAGATAACGATGGGAAACAAGACGAAGTGTACTCCATGTTGGTCAAAGTTGTCATTGATGTCAATATGGCATTGTTGGAGATGGCAAATATTCTTGTGATACATGCCTTAAACCCTTTTATTATGTTGCCCTAACTACATATCAAAACCCTAAGTACATTTATGCCCTAGATTGGTGATGCATGATCTAAATGCCCATAATACTCTAGAAGGTGCCTTAGCCCGAACACATTGATGCAAGTCCTAATAGTTATGATGCCCTTAAGATACATGAATGGAAGCCTATGTGTATGGAACCCTAAGCCTAATGAAGAAGCCCTTGCCCTAATGTCCATGAAAAGCCTTAGATCATTGATGATGAAGCCTTAAATGAAGATGCCCATGAAGGCATATTGAAAATGCACCCTACTCTTGTTGATGCCCACGATACCTTTAAGGAGGCCCTAATCCTAATCAGCTTGATGGCCTAATTCTATAAAGGAGCCCTAAACATTGAATGCCTAAAACTAAAATCCTAATGGCTGCAATAAATAAAATAATAATGACAGTCTCACAAAAATAATTTTATTGGTGGTAAAATGACCCTATTTAAGGATGAGATTGGCATAGGAGTGTAGGGGATTTTTTCCTCTTTCTAATGAGCTATTACATGCCCCCAAACTCCCTACCGTTGAAGAGAAAATGAATTTTTAAGTTGAAAAATAATATTTTTTAATGCAAGTCGACATGAGCCGACTCATGCAAGTCGGCCTTACCTTCAAGAGACATGTCCTTTCACTATGAGTCAAAACCAGTATTAATATAGGTTCGTACTTATTCTTTCCATCAAAAAATTCTGTGAGGATCACAGAAATTCAGAGATTGAGCACAGAATTAAGGAGGAGGCCGAGAAGGACTTTGGCATCATGTTTTGGGCTAAATATTTGTGATTGGGTTACCTCAGGCTAGTGGACAGCTCAGACAAGGACAATCATCTTGAAACCTGAAGTATACACCTGTGTTTGCAGCGTTGGATTGTGCTCATTTGTTGGAGGACAAAACTCAAATCTTTGTTACAGATTGCAGTCCCATTGAAGAACACTAGACCATTTGTCTTTGCAGCAAGTGAGATACCTACAGAACTACACCAAGCTCGAAACTGTGATCTTTCCAGCATTGAAGGATTGCTTAAGGACGTTGACAAGCAGTTAAAGGCCCCCTGTGAGAACTCGGTTAAGGATTTATGAACAATGGACTATCCAAACAACTATCACCTATTCTTTGACCTGTGGAGACCTGTACCTATTTCTTACAGTCATTTGAAGAGGCTCAGTCTTAAGCCTGGATTAGGCATTGTTTGGAGCAAAGCGTTGGATAGAGAAGTAATTGGAGCAAGCATTGGACAGTGAAGCAATTAAAGCAAGCAATGAAGAAATAGAAGCTCTTCGACAGTGGAATTTGGAGCCTTGAACATTCAAGCATTTGTAATCTTGGACAACTGCCTATAAAACTTCAGTTCTTTTGAGAAGTGCAGACTACAAGACAGTGACCCTTTTAGATAGGTGTGTAAGCAGTCTTGTAGAAGGCTGCCTTGTTTTGGAAGATAAGATAAGATAAGATAATTTTATTAATGTCCAACAAATGACCATAATAGGTCAACGGGACTGTTGGTTACAATGATTACAACATGCCCAGCCGGTGGACCAAACGGTCCCCTTTAACATTTCTATTAAAAAGCAGAAAATACATCTATAATCCAAGTAAATGTAAATGTAGAAGCTAGAAGCTCTCGGCTTCGAAACAAAGCACTGCGGTGACACAGAGAAGGAGAAGAAGAAAAAAAAAGGAGTCTCATGTCCTGTTCCTACTCCTAACATCCGAGGTCGAGAGAAGAAAACTGAGAGAAGCTTGTCAAAGTCTGTTGTCCTGTGGGCATACTGGGCTATCGCCTAGAGGTTCTAGGGTGCCTCTCAGGGGTGGATTCAATCCTGGAGCGTTGGTGCAGTCTGGTGGGTCAACCCCCTCGGGACCGCACTGGTTTGGTCTCAGTGTCTGTGGGTCGGTCAATGGTTCTTTTGGTGCCCCGCGCTGATGGTAGCGCCCTAAAGAAGTCTGTGATCTTCTGTGTGGTGTCCGATCTGGTGGGGGGCTGAAGAAATCTTAGGAGTGTGTTTTGCACTCTTGAAGGTTGCATCTTATAGACCTACTGAAGCATATTTTGGGACAGTCAAGAAGACCTTTTAGTAGCACCTTTGAGGATAGCCTTGGAGATATCTTGATGAAGTCTTGAAGAAGAGTTTGCAGTGGTCCTTGTACTTGAATTTGTTTGGAAGACCTTGTGCAGAACTTGAGCAATTGTTTGAAGACACCTTGAGACATTACCAAGCATTGATTGAAGTCTTGGAGACACCCTTGGAGACATGATGCTTTGCTGAAGCCCTCATGGAGTAATGTAATGTCCCTTCCTAAATTATTTTGGAACAAGATTAATTTCTACATTTTGGGGCCAATTTTGGAGGTGACGGGGCCCATTTCATTTTTATTAGAAGACTTAGGAGTTAGAAGTAAGTTACTTTGGGATTTTGTTAGTAGCATGTGGGGCCACCCACACAAGGAAATATGCACTCCCTAAGCCAATGGTTCGAAATGCATGAGAGGTAAAATCAAAGGCTTAGTGAGGGACCCATGAAGGAGGGAGAAAGGCGGGAAAAAGACTTCACGAAATCTATAAAATGGAGGCAACACTCTTCATTTGACATCTTTGGCATATCGAATTTCTTCTGAGTTGCTCGAGCTGCTTAGCCGAGTCACTTGCTGTTTAGCACGAGTTATCCGAGTGGAGAACTCGCCCTTTCTTCGGGGGACTTTGAGTGCCACCCTAGAGAGGTTCTTCCATAATCTTTCGGAGGTGATTTTTAGTGTGATTTCCAGTGTTTGCATTCAGAGTTTTTCCGGTGGTGCGTATTTCTGGAGGACGTAGTGGGGAAATCGAGTTGAGGTCCTTTGCATTCTTCAGAGGTGCTATTGTCAGGAGAAATTCCAAGAGAGAAGCTTTGGTGATTTGCTGCTCACTTGGGTGAGTTTTTGGGCTGAAGATGATAGCTTTCTTCAGTGAGGATTTTGCAGTTCCTGAGGCCAATGCAGAGAGCAGAGATTGGGCACACGTGGGTGGTGGAGACTCAACCATTGCAGTTGTTCCTTGCCAGGAGAAATAAGGGAAGGATTGGTGGAGGCGATTGCTACCTTTCCGGAGCGTTTGGGGAGGATTTTGCTGGAGTATCGATAGTCAGTTTGTTTCGACATTTTTGGAGGGCGTAGGCCTTTTTGGGGGTCGATTTTGGAAGGTCAAAATCCGGCCAAGACATTTCTGAGTTTTCTAAGAGGAGTCCATGGTTAAAATTTCAGAATTTTCTGGACGATATTCATGCCTGAAATCCTTATTCTTATAACAAGGCAAATTGCTAGTTAGTTAGGGAATATGAACCATTTTATGGGTTCGACTTTGGCTTGGAGATAGGCCAAACCCTTTCTGGGTTTTTTTGGGTTTTTGGTGTAGAGCTCAAGAATAATTTGGCGGAACTTTCTGAGCACTTTTGGAGGCTCAAATAGAAGTTTCTTCCAACCAGCAGTTGCAAAATTTATAGGGTCAGTGCAGAACATTGAGGAAAAGTCTTTCCTTTGCATCCGAGCAACATTTTTCTCACCTGGGATTGTCTAGCTTGCTTTGGCAAGCCAGGTGCACACATTCCATGCATTGTAATCTCCTTTGATAATAAAATGGCTCAGTTTGGCGCAGTTCTGGTGCAATTTTATGGGTGTTTAATTGTTGTCTGAATTTTTCTGTGTCGTATGTGTATTTTTCTTGTTTAGCACTGTTATTTCCTTTTTGGAACATTACAGTGGTATCAGAGCATGATCTTGAACCAGTTGTGGGTAACTAGTAAGATCATGGGAGATTTGGGCATGTATGCATAGTGATGGGTTACACTGTACACCACCCATGGCTCAAGGGAGATTCAGTATGCAAGAATTCTAGGGTGGAATCCACTGGAACAATGAGAGGTTGGCTCAGTTGAGGAAGGTGTCAAACCAGATCCATCCTTGTCCTTACAGCAGAGACACTAGAGGTGCACAAGCTGTGGGAGTACAACCATCTACACCATGTGGGGAAAGCCGACAAAATCAGGGCACCAGATCTCCTAAAAAGGAGCAAGTAGGCCAGGGACAGTTAGAGGGTGAGTCAAGGAGACGATTTTGCTGGTGGAGACCTAGTTTTAGACATCAGGGGCCTGAGGAGGAGGTCGAGGGTACGCAGGGTCATGAGGAGCACATCGATATACCCAGTGTAGCACAAGAGTCACCATTGTTGGAGACCTCTTTGATAGCACCAATTGACACCTTGACGAAGAAACTGGAGCATACACCCATAGAGCCATCTGATGATGTGGTGTTTGTCATTGATGAGGTGCCATTTGTTGTTGAGGTATCCATTGATGAGGTGTCTAGGACCGTGTCTGGATTTCAGGTGATGGCAGCGCACAACAGATTAGGGAGGAGTCAGGAGACACATCCATTAGTGAGGTGTTGATGGGCATAGAGGCACCCAGATCCGTGACAGAGTTCTCAAACGACAATTACCTACAGCAGTATGGAGAGCACCTTGAGGAGCATGATCTAGATGAGGATGTTATGCTCGATGAGCTACTTGTGGAGGGACAACTCGGGACTCCTATTGTGCCCATGGTAGAGGGGGATGGGCAATCATCTGTTGGACCTGCCATCTACGGGGAGCATATAGATCTGCAGTCCTTCTAGATAGTAACTCTCTTCAGGCTTACGTAGATGGGGCTTGCAGTATTGTTAGGTTACCTCTGCACGTTGGAGGGTGATTAGTTAGGTTACCTAGACAGGTTGTATATTATGACCGGGCCAGTGAGACGAGGCGACATAAGTTGCATAGGGCGCAACACTCGCATGATGGGCTTGCTATGTACATGATAGGGTTGACTAGGTTTTTGGATACATCCATGATCAAGAGCATAGTTCAGCAGGGGTTGTGGTTTGCCAAAGGGGCTTGAAGGTTGGATCATCGTTTCGGCCCAAGTGGGACACCCCACCACTCCATGGATTGGGTCGGTCATGGTATTAGCAAGATGGTGGATCCAGTGATTGGAATCACCCCCATTCTCATATTCCCACCACAGTTTTGGACAACACTCATGACAGGTCGAGCAAACAGAGGAGCAGGCGGACTCCATGAGTTTTCTCAGCATGTTGGCTGTATGCGGGGGCATAGGATGATCTAGCGTGGAGCAATGGTCTCCAAATGGGTATGGAGATGCATGGAGCTGTGCCGTAGACTGAGTTGTGGAGTGGGAGTGCCTCACATCGCATTGAGTATATGCAGGGAGTGACAGGTGCAGTGACACAGGTGGGAGACAGGATGGTATAACCATATCCAGGGGTATACAGTGATGAACTGGGACAGGTTGCGGTGTACAGTGGCATGTCGAGGAGTGCAGCGATACTGGGTGGTATGTAGCGGCGCAACAGGCGCTTGGAGCATTGCCTCCCAGGAGACTTATGGACAGGGGCATTATGTGTACCATTGGATGCAACCCACCTAGGAACAATGAGGACACTGTTGAGCATCTGGGGACACCATGTTTAGTGGAGACAGGGCTTTGAGCGGGTTATCAGCAGACCCGAAACAGAAAGGGGGTCATCTGTAGGATTACCCTTGAGCATTCCGATGGACTCTTGATCATACCCATCCTCCTCCAGTGTTGTTTATAGTTGCAGAGTGTTTGTTTGTTGCCCCTTGACACTCTCCATTCCGGCAACAGGGCTTTGGAGGCTCACCCTAGGCATTTGGATGAAACACCTTGTGTCATGAGCTGGGAAGAGACTCTCCAGTTAAGACACTTGGTAGGTGCACGAGTTGACGAATACATGTTTAGGGATGGCGTGGTTGATTGTCAAGGTAGCATATGTTCCACTCCTAGGCTCACACTTGGGGAGGCGACCGAGAGGGAGTCACGTTTTGATTTTTCAGCTGGACAGCTCGAGGCGTTGGGGGAGCATGAGGTGCAGGGGATGGTAGTCCTTGTCGGCAGGATGATGCCGAGGCTTCTGGCAGTACCTGAGCACATCATCAGGAGCTGGAATAACAGATCTTGTTGTGTGATTTGGCAAGCGCAGAGTAGTTGGTTATTTGTGACACAGGTTTTTGATGCTCGGTGTCTACTTATTGGATACCTACAGGAGACAGAGACGGGGCACAAAGGGGTCCCAACAACTAGCGACATGTCACAACAGCAAGCAGAGAGGATTTGGGGTTGTGGACCTCCAATATGGTTATGGCATCCAGGGATCCAATGGATTGGTGGGATACTCCACTCCTTAGTGAGTCTGGTTAGAATAATAGGTAAACTGATTCATTCACAGGCAGACACATGGGGAGTCGCCAAAGCCCTCACCATAGGAGAGGCAGATTGTTGCTTAGGATTGAGGCCAACCATGGGGCGATAGGCACTCGCACTATTGAGGCGCTTTGGCAGGTTGGGCCTAACCTCGATCATCGTATAGATTGTGATCGAGATTTATGTGAGAGGAGGTTATGGTATGAGGATGCTAGACAATTAGTGATGACCAGGGTGTCGCGGCGTCAACATGATAGTTTCTTGCAACGCTAGGCATGGGGCCCTAGCATCACAGTACTTAGCGGTTCAGCTACCCATAGGGGTGAGCTGGTCTCTACAGGAGAGGTTCATCCAAATTTTCCATCAGGTTTCCGTGATTTGTTAATGGCGTGGGAGACTTCATTAGCATGGCAGGATGGCCAGCAAGAGGATTTCAGGAGGAGCTCATGCCGGAGAGGCTTCATTTGCATGGGGATTAAGTTGTCTCTTTAGGAGCCCACAATTAGAGTGCATGGGGTGGACTAATCGGTAGGGCAGCTTCATGAGGATTTGGATGGAGTTTTACATCGTCAGGATGCTCTAGTTATTGGTAGTAGACAGAGGGGTTCTAACGCCCCTATCTGGCGGGATAGTGAGTGGAGCAAGGGGTGATTCACATTGATCAGGTTGGCTTTGGATCTTGGTATCGAGGGACTCCTTCACTATAGGATAGTACAACAATCAGGGACGATCCATTGGCATAGTTGGGACCCTGGTGAAGTTTGCAGAGACAGTGGGTATCCATAGTTAGAGAGGGCACTTGTTTAGGCACTGCTTGATGACAAGCAATTTTTGGTGCATTGGAGGAGCTTTTCGGATGAGGATGCTACTTGGGGGGGCAAGCACATACTTGAGCATCCAAAACTGAAGTTGCTTGGGGACAAGCAACATTTGGGAGGGGAGCACTGTAATGCCCCTTCCTAAATTATTTTAGAACAAGATTAATTTCTACATTTTGGGGCCAATTTTGGAGGTGATAGAGCCCATTTCATTTTTATTAGAAGACTTAGGAGTTAGAAGTAAGTTACTTTGGGATTTTGTTAGCAGCATGTGGGGCCACCCACACAAAGAATTACGCACTCCCTAAGTCAATGGTTCAAAATGCATGAGAGGGAAAATCGAAGGCTTAGTGCGGGACCCACGAAGGAGGGAAAAAGGCTCCACGAAATGTATAAAAAGGAGGCAGCACTCTTCATTTGACATCTTTGGCATATCGAATTTCTTCTTAGTTTCTCGAGCTGCTTAACGGGTCACTTGTTGTTTAGCACGAGTTTTCCGAGCGGAGAACTCACCATTTCTTCGGGGACTTCGAGTGCCACCCTAGACAGGTTCTTCCATAATCTTCCAGAGGTGATTTTCTGTGTGATTTTCAACATTTGCATTCAAAGTTTTTTTGGTGGTGCGTATTTCTGGAGGACGCAGTGGGGAAATCGAGTTGAGGTCCGTTGCATTCTTCAGAGGTGCTATTGTCAGGAGAAATTTCGGGAGAGAAGCTTTAGTGATTTTCTGCTCACTTGGGTGAGTTTTTGGGTTGAAGGTGATAGCTTTCTTCATTGAGGATTTCGTAGTACCTGAGGCCAGTGCAAAAGGTAGAGATTGGGCGCACGTGGGTGGTGGAGACTCAACCATTGGAGTTTTACCTTGCCGGGAGAAATAAGGGAAGAATTCGTGGAGGTGATTGCTACCTTTCCAGAGTGTTTGGGGAGGATTTTGCTGAGTATCGACAGTTAGTGTGTTTCAGCAGTTCTGGAGGGCGTAGGCCTTTTTGCGGTTGATTTTGGAAGGTCAAAATCCAGCCAAACCATTAATGGGTTTTTATGGGTTTTCTAAGAGGAGTCCGTGGATATAATTTCAAAATATTTCGAACGATATTCGGGCTTGAAATCCTAATTCTTATAATAGGGCAAATTGCCAGTTAGTTGGGGAATTTGCACCATTTTGTGGGTTCGACTTTGGCTTGGAGACAAGCCAAACCCTTTCTGGATTTTTCTGGGTTTTTGGTGGAGAGTTCAAGAATAATTTGGCGGAATTTTCTAAGCACTTTTGGAGGCTCAAACAGAAGTTTCTTCCAGCCAGCAGTTGTAGAATTTAATGGGCCAACGCAGAACATTGAGGAGAAGTCTTTCCTTCGCATCTGGGCAACATTTTTCTCACCTGGGATTGTCTAGCTTGCTTTGGCAAGCCAGGTGTACACATTCCATGCATTGTAATCTCCTTTGATAATAAAATGGCCCAGTTTGGCGCAGTTTTGGTGCAATTTTATGGGTGTTTAATTGTTGTCTGAATTTTTCTGTGTAGTATATGTATTTTTCTTATTTAACACTACTATTTCCTTTTTGGAACATTACAAGTAACGTTGGAGTTTTTGTTTGGGTGACATGAAGAGTAGTGGTGATACCTTCTAAGAAGATAAGGTTGTCATTGATGAAGTGATTTGGAGAAGGCAGTGTTGGCAAAGATATTGTTAGGGCTCGTTGTAAAAGATATTGGAAGTCGTGAAGAATCATCAAACCTTGATGAATTGAATCTAAGGGTTGGAGCCCTAGAGGTTGGAGCCTCGTAGAGACAAGGTTGGTGCCTTGGAAGATAGGGTTGGAGCCCTAGAGGATAGGAGTCATCAAAAGACCAGGTTGGAGCCTGTACCAGAGATAGGGTTGGAGCCCTAGAGGTTGGTGCCTCAAAGTGACAAGGTTGGAGCCTTGGGAAGATAGGGTTGGAGCCTCGTAAAGTCCAAGTCGATGCTTGGCAAGGTACAAGTTGGAGCCTGGTAGATTGAAGATTGGTGTCTTCATCTAGGGTTGGAGCCCTACACTATATTGTATTTGATTTATTGTAAAGAAAAGGATTGAAGTCCTTGTTATTCCTTATTAATAAAAGTATTTATTCTTATTGTTCATTTTGTGTTCCTAAATTTAAGTGATCTAATTGGTAAAAATAACAATTGAAAAGCAATATTGATTCGTCCCCCCTCTCAGTATTTCCAACACTCTAGTGGGGAGAGGTACCATCAATCTTCAGAGGGAATCAAGAGAAAGTACCAACGTTACAGATGTACTGCATGTGTCGAGATTAGACATGAATCTGATTTTAGTAACCTATCTACAAGATAAGGGATATGATATCCACTTCATAGGGAAGAAGGTGTTCATCAAATAGCTAAATTGGAAGAGGGTTAAACAGATTGGAGTTCGAAGCAAGAGGTTATACAGGTTGCAACTCAATTCTCCAATGGCACTGGTAGGCAGCAACAATAACAGTGGGAAAGACCTGAATGAGCTATGGCATAGGAGCATGGAACATTTACACCATAGGGCACTCAGAATGCTCAGGGAAACAGTGATAGATGTTCCAAAACTTGGCACGAAACAGGATGTGTGCAGAGGGTGCATGTTTGGGAAATATGCTAAGGCAACATTCTCAAGAAGCGACAACATAGCAGATGTCGTGTTGAAACTTATACACTCAAAAATTTGTGGCCCTATGTCCAATAGAGCTCTTAGTGGGGCCTGGTAGTTCGTCACCTCCATTCCAGGAAAACCTGGATCTACTTCTTGAAGACCAAGGATGAAGTCTTTAGTCGCTTCAGGGAGTTTAAAGCTCTAGTAGAGAATGCGACAGGGAAGAAGATCAAGGTGCTTCGCTTAGATAATGGTGGAGAGTACACAGATAAGGAATTCACAGATTTCTATGTGAAGTAAGGCATCAGAAGAGAGTGGACAGTTCCATACAATCCACAACAGAATGGGGTAGCGGAGCGGAAAAAAAGATCTATACTTGGGACTGCAAAAGCGATGGTATTAGACCAGGATTTTCCCAAGTTCTTGTGGGCAGAGGCATGTAACACAACAATATATATTCAAAACAGGGTTCCTCATAGGGCATTGGGGAAGATAACGCCAAAAGAGGTCTTCTCAAGAAAGAAGCCAGTGTTGAAGAATGTAACTAGGTTTGGTCTTCATAAATGTATTTGTCATTATGTAATGTACTTATGAAAAAAGAATGAAAATAAAATTTTATTATTATTATTATTACTATGACTTATTAAAGCATGGGTTTCATGCTTGGGTCATCATGTTTTAGGTCAAATTCCCCATTGAGTACTTCTAGGATTTATGCTGAGTCATTAGAGTCATTGTACATTTAATAAGACCCTTCTTGGGCTTTTGAATCATGTAAAAATAATTATTTGAGTCAAAAATGAATTTTATCACCTCCACACCAAGTCAGCCTCAAGAAGGGTAATTCGACCTCACTAGAATCCTCTATATTGAAGTAGTTCGATTCATTTGGAGGACAATCGCTCACACAAGTTCGATCTCCTAAAAGAAGCTGTGAAAAAGTGTGAAGTTGCAGTGGAAGAAGGAGAATTGCAGGATCAATGGTTTTGGGTTATCTCTCTCTCAAATGTGTGATTTCTGGGCTACGACATCAAGGTCAAAGTTCTGTTATGGCATCAAGGTTGAAGTACGGTATCAAGGTCAAAGTACAACATCAAAGTCGAAGTACGACATCAAGGTCGAAGTATGGCGTCAAGGTCGAATTGCTGCTTCATGGTAGAAGTGTTGCTTCAAAGTCGAAGAGCTAAGTGCTTCAAGGTTGAATTTGTTGCATTAAGATCGAAGTTGCTAGGTCGAAGATACTACTGCATCGAAGTGTTGCTATTGCTACTACTGCATCTAGGTCGGAGAGAGTACTCGAAAGTGATCATCTGTTGAAAAGGAAAGGGCTGACTTGGTGTGGAGGAATTTTGTGTCTAAGTCAATAGTCTTGGATCATCTCAGGAAAACTATTGAATGAAGAGTTGTTGACTAGGTTTTCCCCAAGATTGGGGTTTTTCCCTGGCTGTCCGCCTACATTTTGTGTCCTTGCTCTTTGTGCTATTGTTTTGGTAATTGCTTGATGAACTAAGATAAAAGAAGAACATAAGAAAGTTAGTAAGAACACAAGAATCTCACAAGTATTTATCAAGTATAAGAAAATATTTTTTTCTTTTTGATTTTCTAACATGGTATCAGAGCTAAGGTGAAGAAGAAGGAAAAAGGCAGGTTGAAGATCTATTGAAAGAAGACTAAGAAATCTCAAGAAATTGAGCAAGGGATCATATAAGGATACCTTACAAGGAAAGAAGTTTACTACCTTCAAGGACAATGTCTAACTCCATAAAGGGAGAGAACAAATTAGAAGGAGAATCAAATTACAGGTCATGGAAAAAGAGGATAGATCTAATCCTCGAAAAGAATAAAGTTTTGGATCTAGTCAAAGGAAAAGTAAAGAAGCCTATAGATGAATCAAGTGAAGCAAATAAAGAAAAGTCTAGAGAAACAAAGTTTTTGTCCATGAGCCTAATAGTGGATGGAATGCATGCAGTCAAGGAAGAGTCAGAATATCTATAGTAATCAACAAGGAGAGTGAAGAAGAGAAAATATCGAATGATTGTTCCGCTCATCACAAGGAACCTTCAAGAAGTCGAAAGGGCCAATGCTACAATTGTCATAAGAATGGTCACTATAAAAGGGATTGTCCTAAGAATCCAGGGAATAAAAGAAGGAACAGGGATGAAGCAAACTTTGCCGAAGAAGTTTCACCAAAGAAGAACAAGATGGAAGGATCTGAAGTCAAAGACCTATTTTTCAGGGACTCTATCCCTTACGCATCCCTCAAGTTTGGATTAAGAGAGAGCCCTCACCACTTTCCAAAGATAAGTATGTTACTCCTTTATTATCTTTTATATTTGGTTTCCCTTACTTATGTAAGTTTGTTTATATTAAATATTAATCACAATTCTATTTATATTTTCCTTGTTTAGGAGTGCCTTTCTGAATAATCAAGGATTATGAGAGAAGGCCTGACAAGGGAAAGCATTGGGATTACAAAGTTTGTTAACAAACAAAGTTATGCCTTAGACCATAAGCTTTGTTCTCTTCATGATAAAGGTATATTCATTCTTTTTGGTAATCTATTCTACATTACTAACATTGTTGTGTCTAACACTCTTGAATCACAAAGATTCTTGGTTGGGTGATTCATCATTAGATAAATCTACCCTCCTCACATCTTTGATTATTCTTGTAGAGCCCTAAAATGGTTCTCTATAAAACCCTAACTTAAGGGCATGTTGATGGTAATGTGTGAAACCCTAGCCTACTTAGGGTTATTGATGAAGTCTAAAGAAATTGTTTGATGCTTTGATGATGTCATGTTTAGGGTTTTGGTATGGTAATAAAAACCCTAACTTGTTGGGGTTGAACAGCTATGTCTAATAATCCCAAACCTTTGAAGTATTGATAAATTAGGGCTTGTTATGTTTAGTATTGAAACCCTAGATCATTAGGGTTTGATAAGGTGTATAAGCAAGACCCTTATAATATCCTACAAATGAAATCCTTGGTATATGTGTAAACCCTAGTCTGATCAAATTTGTTATATGTCTAATATATTGATATTTGTGTCATTGGGTTTGACTAACACATGTTATGATATGCTTGTGCATGATGATGGAATCCTAATTGTTGATGGTCATGAATCCTAGGGTTTGGAACTAAGCCCTAGTCAAAGTTTGATTCTCTAGGATGATAATATTTGTGAATTCTAGGGTTTTGTAACTAAACCTTAGTAGAAGCTCAATTCTCTAATATGATGACTAGTGTGATAATCTAAGACTTATGAAAGATTGTTAAAATCTGAATCTGAGATGTGATTGGTTTTGATTTTTGAGCATATTGACTCATTTATGAAATCTAGGATCTTGCACTAAATCCTAGTGGAAGTCTAACTTATGAGTTCTAAAGTTGTTCGATGCATTATATTTGTTTGAAATGCTTCTAGGCTTTGAAATTTTTTGTAGTAGAGTGTGTCATACCTCTGGAAGAAATATTGAAGCCTTAGATATAATGAAGGTTGTTCTCTTGATTGAGGTGCTCGAAGTCTTGATGATGAAATCTAGGGTTTATAACAAAAGCCCTATCATATAGTTGAAGTATAGATGTAAAATCTCTTGCTGATTATGTTTATAAAGTCTAATGCTTCCATTATTATATGATTATGATATGGTGAACTTCATGCTTGTATAGATTTGGTTGTACTTGCTATCTAAGTTGTGTAGGTACATAATCTTCAAGATGGTGAAGATGTTCATTTGATAAGCATGATGAAGAAAGTTATATGGATGATGATGGTCATGATAACTCTGATGAGAAGGATGGAAGCCATGAAAGATTCTCCGATGTCGTAGAAAAGAAGTTGATCTCCCTAGGTTAAGAGGGAGCTTGGGTATATTCCTTGTATATGAATGATTAGATCCTCCCTGGTTAAGAGGGAGTGATGGATATGGTTCTCTACTTCATGTGTCATGCACTAGACCAGGACTAACAACCATAAGTCTTAGTGAAGGCCATAAGTGAGAGAAGGACACATCACTCTTGTCTTCATGGAAACAAGTCCCAAGTTGAGAGGGAGGGCATATCATAGTCATGATGGACACCTTGAAAGAAGAAATTGGAGAATACATTTTGAGGAACTGCTGAGATAAGAAAAGCAATATTTGTTGTTGCATATGAAGTAGGAAAGGAAGATGTATGATTAAGGAATCTTTTGTCAAGATTCCTTTGGAAATCCTATTATGATAAATTGAGAAGCAACATTAGTTGTCTGGAAGACCCCGGAGGTTTGTGTTTACTTATGTACATTTGAACGTTTTCTACTGATTGGGGTTGTCTTTGTACAAGTAAATCTCTAGGAGCTTTTATAACATGTTTTACATGCTTAGTGTTATCGATCAGTTTCATCGGGAGAGATTTGTTGTTACCGATTTGTTTGATCGGGGAGGATTTGCTACCAATTGAAATAATTGGGAGTGTGGAGGCTTTGTGGATAAGACATTTTTCCTGGGAAGACATCTGGCCGACACTTTGTGTTGATGTCTGGACATCGAAGTAGGGATGGTGACATTGGTCATAAAGCTCTGACCTCAGATACACACCTGGATCCCTGAGTTGATGGTTAGCAACTACGCTTGATTGTACCTAGAGAGGCTGAAAGCTTTAGTCCATCTTAGTCCCACTCGGATAGATTACCCTAGTCAAGGATCTAGTTCGTGGCACTGCGAGTGCCTAAACTGTTGGAGGACCTTGGATAGATTGCCCTCGTCAGGAATCTAGTCCATGGCATTGTGGTGCCTAAACTCTTCATAGTTTATATAGTTTGAGATATTCCTTGTACTTGTTATGAATACCTCACTAGTTAAGAGGGAGTGTTGAAGAATATAACTAGGTTTGATCTTCATAAATGTATTTGAGTCATTAGGTAATGTACTTATGAAAAAAGAATGAAAATGAAATTTTATTATTATTATTATGACTTATTAAAGCATGGGTTTCATGCTTGGGTTATCATGTTTTAGGTCAAAGTTCCCATTGAGTGCTTCTATGATTTATGCTGAGTCATTAGAGTCATTGTACATTTAATAAGACCCTTCTTGCGCTTTTGAATCATGTAAAAGGAATTATTTTTGAGTCAAAAATGAATTGTGTCACCTCCACACCAAGTCGGCCTCAAGAAGGGTAATTTGACCTCACCAGAAGCCTATATATTCAAGTAGTTCAATTCATTTGGAGGACAATCGCTCACATAAATTCGATCGCCTAAAAGAAGCCATGAAAAAGTGTGAAGATGTTGCTGCTACTGCTGCATCTAGGTCGAAGACAATATTGGAAAGTGATCATCTGCTAAAAAGGAAAGGGCTAACTTGGTGTGGAGGAAGTCTATGTCTAAGTCAAGTGTCTTGGATCATCTCAAGAAAACTATTGAAGGAAGAGTTGTTGGCTGGGTTTTCCCCAAGATTGTGGTTTCTCCCCAGCTGTCCACCTACATCTGGTGTCCTTGATCTTCGTGCTATTGTTTTGGTAATTCCTTGATGAACTAAGATAAAAGAACATAAGAAAGTTAATAAGAACACAAGAATCTCACAAATAATTATTAAGTATAAGAAAATATTTCTTCCTTTCTAATTTTCTAACAGCTATAAGTTAGTCGCTTCAGAATTTTCGACAACATAGCTTACTGCAACGTGCTAGATGAGAAGCGCACCAAATTGAATCAGACTACAGAGAAAGGGTTTGTCGTTGGTTATAGTGAAACCTCAAAGGCATACTGGATCTACATTCCTAGCAATAGGAAGATTGTAGTGAGACAAGATGTAAAGTTAATGGAGGACAAAGCCTTCAAGAGATCTCGCGAAATGCCTGCAGGTGATCAAAATCAGCTAGCAGAAGCTCCATTGGTCCAGCAGTAGGGGCACCATAGGGACAACAACCACGATAGTCACAAGGATCTAGTACAATTACTAGTACCAACATTATCTTCGAGTGCAAGTGATCCAAGTAGTTCGCAGTAGACGAGGCAACAACGGCAGGATGAGGAGCTAGTTGAGCCTCCTACTACTAGTGATCGAACCAACAAGGAAGTTCATCAGACATTGAGAGATGAAAAGGAGTTCATTGGAGCTCCTAGGACGAACAAAAAAAAATGCAAACAACTAGACAGGTACCAAGCATTGGTGGCACAGGTCGAAGAACCTTCCATGTATCAGGAGGCCGCATAGCATCAGGTGTGGATAGCTACCATGGTGGAAGAGTATAGTTCTATCATGACTAATGATGTTTGGAAGGTAGTGTCGAGGCCTAAGGGCAGGTCAGTTGTGGGCTCTCGATGGATCTACAAGATCAAGTATGCTACAGACAATAGTGTGGAGACGTATAAGGCTAGGTTTGTAGCAAAGGGGTATGCGCAGAAGGAAGGTATAGATTATGAAGATACCTTTGCCCCAGTTTCCAAATACACTTCTATTAAGTCAGTTGTATCCCTAACAGCACAGATGGGGTGGCAGATTCACTAGATGGATGGCAAGACAATATTCTTGAATGGGGTGATGTAGGAGGAAGTGTACATAGAATAACCAGAGGGCTTCGAGACACATGAGAGGGGTACGCATATGCACAGATTGAAGAAAGCTCTATATGGGCTCAAACATGCTCTCAGGGCATGGTATGGTCTGATTGGCAGCTACTTGCAACAGATGGGATTCGTTAAGAGTGACGCAGATCTCAACCTTTACTACTTTATGGTAGAGGATAAGGCACTCGTCCTAGTGTTGTATGTGGATGACCTATTCTTGACAGAGTCATTAGGGCTCATAGAGGATTGTAAGAGGAACCTGACAGCAGAGTTTGACATGAAGGATTTGGGTTGATGGACTATTTCCTAGGCTTGGAAGTGTGGTAGAAAGATGGGAAGATCTTCCTCGGTCAATGAAGATATGCTACAAATATTTTGAAAAGATTTAGGATTCAAGATTGTAGACCCATGTCTATGCCCATGATCACCAACTGGAAGAAGATAAACACATTAGAGGACAAAGATGTGGACCCCACCTTGTATAGACAGCTCGTGATTCTCTCATGTATCTAGTCAACACTAAGCCAGATATCTACTTTGTAGTCAACACTCTGTTAGTTTATGGTGGAACCGAAGAGAGTGCATTGGACATCAGCGAGGCACGTTTTGAGGTATTTGCACGACACAATAGAGTATGGGTTGAAATATACTTGAGGGGATGATGTCAGAGTATGTGGATTCACGGATGCAGATTCGGCAGGCAATTCAGTGGACATGAAAATTACCTTTGGGTACTGCTTTAGTGTTGGATCAGGGATGGTTTCTTGGTGCAACAGGAAGCAAAAGTCAGTAGCACTGAGCTCTCCAGAAGCAGAGTATATGGCAGCTAGCAAATCCATGTGCGAGGCCATATGGCTTTAGAAGCTATTAGTGAGTTCAAGTAGAGGATGGAGGTGACCCGTGTCTACTGTGATAGTCAGAGTTGCATCAAGCTCTCTGAAAATCTAGTGTTTCATCATAGGTCAAAACACATAGATATTTGGTGTCATTTCATCAGAGATTGTGTGTAGCGTGGAGCAGTCCAGCTACAATATGTTCCCATAGAAGAGTAGCTTGCAAATATACTCACAAAAGCTCTTGGAAGAGCCAAGTTCATCTATTTCAAAGAACATATAGGTATAGTGGAGTGTTGAGAAATCTAGGGCATCATGAATTAGATGATTTCTCTTCATTAGTAACTGCTTGTGAGTATTTTTACTTCATTAGATTAGGATCTTCTCTTTGCTTAAGTTATTAGTTTTCTTCTTTATCAAACAACTACCAATGCATAAACATAAATAGACAAGAGACACAAAATGTAGGCTATCAGGCAGGGCCAAAACCTCTCACTCTTTGAGAGGAAAACCCACACAAATTCTTCTTATAGAGATTCCAAATGACAAATACCAAGACCAAGACCCTTGACCTATTAGCTACACCAAGACCAAGACACTAGTTCTCTGTTCTTCTTCTTGACGACTCTTCTTCTTCGATCCTTTTCGCGCTGAGATCATCTCTTCAATGAACTGTAGATATACTAGTCATGGCACTGAAACATGTCAATGTAATGTCACCAAAATGTGACCTTTGTAGCAGCACCAAAACACAGTGATACATCACTGAATAATAACTCCTTAACTAGACAAAGCTTCACTGTCTCTTCATCACTCCTTGTTGTTCCTTGACCCATCCGAACGGTTCTCCCTTCTCTGTGATCTGATTCTTAGAGGGATCCGAATTCCCTTGGCTGTGAGACAACAACGAATTGAACTCTCACTTCCTTTCCAAATTGTGTCACTGTAGTTTCCACAGAGATATCTTGTCACTGCCCATCCAAAATCACAGAGATGTATTATGCATCTGTTCATCCGAAATTATAGAGACATCCAAATTTTCTAACTGTAGCTATCCACCTAAATTCAGGGATCCGAACCATTTGTTGACTGTACTAGAAATCCGAACTTGTCACTGTTTTGTTCATCCAAAAATCTCATAGGTATATGTGAATTTTTGACTGTGGAAATGCGAAGTTTCTTCACGCCTATTTATAGTGGTTGGTCCTCCACAAATAAGCTGACATGTGTATCTAAAGGGTTGTGTCTCCATAATTGTGAGCCGACATGAGTTCTGCTTCATCTTGAGGCCGACATAGGAAGAGGAGGACTAGTGCTTGTCGTTGGAGGAATTCTAAACACCTTTATAGATTTATATACATTCCATACATGACATTAACTCTATGACAATTCGGAAAGGCTTACAATGGGAGCCATCTAAAAAAATACAATCCCTTGCTCATGAAACCCACGAAGCAAGTCTTACAATAATAATTTTATTTTCCTTCTTTACGTCATTTACAAAAGTTACAGTTACATGTCATTATGAAGACCGAACCTAGTTACACTCTTCAACACTCCCTCTTAACTAGGGAGGTATTCATAATGGTACTTGGTCATTCTCAATCTAAAGAATTTCTTATAAGAAGAGTCATATTGGTAACCCGTCTATATAACATCATATCAACCAACATTGTCACATAGCAAGGCCTTGATTAACAACTCTATCCACATGATCAGAGCACAATGTTGGCGAGACCAATGATTCATAGACACCATAATCATTGTCTCTCAAGGTACATGCTCCACCCGGGTGTTCACAGAGGGTGTTCACAAAGTATGACCTTCTTTGGATTATTCATTTCTTGGATAGCAAGTCCTCAGAGTATCGATCCACAACTACTCTTATCTTGGATGCCCTATCTCATCCTCAAAGAGTATCGAATGCCAGATGATTACCCAAGCCTCCATTCTGTCTTCCCATGTGAAGACCAGAATGATGTGTATATCTCAGCCTCTCAATTAGGGAGGACATATCAATTCCAATAAAGGAATGTACTCACTCCTATAGAAGGAATGTACCTAAGTTCCCTCTTGGCTTAGGAATTTTCAAGTTTCTTCCAAGTAAGAAACTTATTTTTAGGCTCCCTCTTAATTAGGGACCTACAACAACTCTTTAACCAACTGCTTGAAGAGCTCCTTCCTTCGATGTCATGAATTTCTTTTTCAAGGAATCTTCATCTTTTGTGGCTTCTTCATAGGGCACAGGTCAGTCGTGTCATTATTCCTTTCATCAGAAGGTGATCAATTAGTCTTCATCTGGTCTTGCTTCATGTTATGCTGCCTTCTTCATGCCACATTTTCCGGAGGGATCTTACATCCTTCTATATGGTCCTCTTGGAATTCATCCACAGTGCTTCCCTTTGGCAGCCCTGCATAAGCCCATCCAGATATTTGTTCAAAAATAAGAAATGAACACTTAAATCAAAATTACCTTTTTGATGGTTTTTCATCATGACATCTGCCAGTTTGCATCAACATCTTGCATACATCTTAACATATCTCCCAAAGATATCCATTGTCAAGGGTCTCCAACTTTTCCAGACTTCCATCAGAGTATTCATATCTTTCTGAGAGATTTCTTAGTCAAATCTTCTTGGTCTTCTGGATGTTGATTGCCTTTACCATGGTTGCAGATCTCATGATCTCTTCCTTCCTTTCTTCACACATTTTATTCCATTCCCAGGATCTTCCAATCCGAGTTCCTCAATTGTTATCAACCATGTCATACTTCATATGAGGACATATTATGTTGATTTCATCTAGTGTGACCCATGCCTTCCGGCATCATTTTATAGGAGGATATTCCTAACCTTTGATCATGCTTCCCAAGATAGAGCCATGATCCATGTTACCTGCAACCATACAACATGACTTTGTAATAATTAATACAAGCATACATACCTCATTTACCTTTAGGTCATCTAAGCTTCTCTCAGCAGCTTCCTTGATTGAAAAGATCTTCAACCCCTTTATTTGCTACATCTTTTATGTCATCATACCATCATCCCATGAATTCCACAAGTTGGATTTCCTGATGAAACATTTGCTTCCTCTCTAGATCGGTGAACCCTTCGATGAGGATTCCATCAGAGAATCTTGAGGATTTTTCATATCCTTATTCAACAAATGTTTCCCTTTTGACTGATGTATGATGAGACTTGTCCTGGATGACTTCTTCCTTTGATCTTTCAATGAGGTCACCAAGAGCTATAGCCTTCAAATTTGACTACCATAGATTTTGTTCCAGTGGTCCTTCATGTTTCCCTATGGTGATGTCATGAGCTCTTGCTTCTAATGCTTCTTTTCCTCTTCCTTGGACTTCCTTCTTTCAGCTTTCTCCACTTCTTCGGTGAAATAGACTTCTTCTCTATTCTTCTTGTTATTGTCCTTCTTAAGCTAAAGACAATGTTTCTTGTAATGTTCATAGCATTGAATCTTAGCTACGTTCTTATTTCCTTTCGACAAAATCTCTGAATCCTTTCATTTGATCCTTCAACACCTTTTCCCTCAACCTGTCTTCTTCTAACTTGCATAGAAACCACAAGTTGTTGAATGGGATAGCCTTCTTATCCTCACAGACATTGTTACCTTGTTCATCAGTTAGTGCATTTAGAACAATGAGGATTATCTCTCCCAGATCTTGCAATTGAGATATTATGAAGATAACCCTTCCTTTGATACCTTTAATTTGTGTAGATCAGATCTAAGTGATGTGACCTTTTTTCATTGCATCTTCAGAGAATAGCTCTACTGACCTATCATATATATCTCTTTGATGTCTCCAATACTGCTATATGGGGATGAGGGATCTTTGACTGATTACATAAGAATCTCTTGAGCCCTTTGATCCCTTTCCATGTATTCAGAGGAGACCTTTCCATTGATATGTTCAATGACTTCACTTTCTTCGAGGACTATGTCTATCCTCCTTTTCCATGCAAGGAATTTCGATGACCCAACCAGCTTATAGATCTCCTTGCAAACACGAAGTCATTTTACCAAATTTATTAAAGAATGAAAGATACTTGCAAGTGAAGATGAAATCTTCAACTTGATCACTTTGATGATGGTTGAAGAAGATGTATTGGTGCTCCTTTTGGATGATCTTTTTCCAAATGAAAAACCCTTCTTCAATGAGAGGAGATTGCTCCTTTTATGATGACAACACCTTTAGATGTAGCTCTTTTTGTTGATGGTGTTAGGTGAGGATGTTTTGCTGCTTCCTCGGATGATCTTCTACAAGGATAAGGAGGGGATCCTTGCTGCAATGACAGGGAGCTTGCCTTATAGCTTTGAAGATGATGATAATGCCTTCTCGCCTTCAAGATACTTCAGCTTCTCTTGTAGTGTAAATCAGAAATGCTTCTAAGATTTTGACTCTCTTCAAGATGATGCAATCTTCAACTTTAAAATACTTCGAGCTACCTTGCTTTGTAGATAACTTGATGAGGGTCTTTGTTCTTTTGATGATGGTTATAGGATCCAAAATTTTTGTTGTTATAGATTGCTTATTCGAGTTAGGGTTTGATTCTTCAATGTAGATCTTGATCTTTTGCTTTGATAACCTTAAACTTGCTTTCATGCCTTTCTTGAAACTCGATCATTAAGTGTCTCTTTGATTAGATGCCCTTCCTTTGACTTCAACGCCTTAGCTCTAAAACCATGTTGAGAAATCTAGGGCATCATGAATTAGATGATTTCTCTTCATTAGTAACTACTTGTGAGTATTTTTACTTCTTTACATTAGGATCTTCTCTTTGCTTAAGTTATTAGTGTTCTTCTTCATCAAACAGCTACCAATGCATAAACATAAATAGACAAGAGACACAGATGTAGCTTATCAGCCAGGGCCAAAACCTCTCACTCTTTGAAAGGAAAACCCGCACAAATTCTTCTTATAGAGATTGCAATTGACGAATACTAAGACCAAGACCCTTGACCTATTAGCCACTCCAAGACCAAAACACTAGTTCTTTGTTCTTCTTGACGACTCTTCTTCTTCGACCCTTTTCGCATTGAGATCATATCTTCAACGAACTGTAGATATACTAGTCATGGCACCGAAACATGTCAATGTAATGTCACCAAAATGTGACCTCTGCAGCAACACCAAAACACAGTGATACATCACTAAATAATAACTCCTTAACTAGACAAAGCTTCGCTGTCTCTTCATCACTCCTTGTTGTTCCTTGACCCAACCAAACTGTTCTCCTTCTTTGTGATCCGAGTCTCAGAGGGATCCAAATTCCCTTGACTCTGAGACAACAACAAATTAAAGTCCCACTTCCTTTCCAAATAGTGTCACTATAGTTTCCATAGAGATATCTTGTTACTGCCCATCCGAAATCACAAAGATGTATTCTACATTTGTTCATCCAAAATTATAAGGGCATCCGAATTTCCTAACTGTAGCAATCCACCCAAATTCAAAGATCCAAACCATTTGTTGACTGTACTAGAAATTCGAACTTGTCACTGTTCTGTTCATCCGAAAATCTCAGAGGTATATGTGAATTTCTGACTGTGGAAATGCGAAGTGTCTTCATGCCTATTTATAGTGGTTGGTCCTCCACAAATAAGATGACATGTGTATCTGAAGGGTTGTGTCTCCATAATTGTGAGCCGACATGGGTTCTGCTTCATCTTGAGACCGACATAGGAAGAGGGTTTTTCTTATCATTGGAGTGCTTCTAGACACCTTTATAGATTTATATACATTCCATACATGACATTAACTCTATGAAAACTCCTAAAGGCTCACAATGGGAGCCATCTAAAAAAATAAAATCCCTTGCTCATGAAACCCATGAAGCAAGTCTTACAATAATAATTTTATTTTCCTTCTTTACATCATTTACAAAAGTCACAGTTACATGTCATTATGAAGACCGAACCTAGTTACACTCTTCAACATGGAGAAATTGTTCTAGTAGCAAGGACAGAGTATTTTTGGATCTCAGTTGCAGTGGTTGCAACAACAACAACAACAATGAGAGGGAGTGTTAGTTGGGTTCCAGTGCAAATGTAGAGTTGGCAACAGTATAGGTTGTACAATGCAGTGTTAACAGCATGGTTCAGCTACATTCAATAGCAGATGAATTAGAGTTAGCACAGTTATTGATGGACAGTGGCAGGCAACTACAGTTGTCAGACATCAACATGTATGGGAGGATGATGTAGAAACAGGGGATTGTAGTAGTACAACACTAGAACACCTTCCTTGTTAAGAGGTAGTGTTAGTTTTTGTAGCATTGGATGGTGTTCTAGTCTCAAAATTTGGGGAGAGGCCAAAACACAAAAGTTCTTCAAAACCCAGAAATCGTTTCTAGAAATTCCACCTAGAGACAACTCAATAGGAAAGTCGATTAATTAATAGGAATTAATTGAGAAATATAAGAATTTTCTAGAAACTCACATGGATCAACTCAGAGATGATCTAAGACATTGATCAGGATTTGATCATGTTCGTTGCTTCCCCAATGAGAGATTATAAGAGGAGGTCGATAGGGTTGATGGATAACACACCAGTGTAGATACTCAGTGATCTAGGCAAATCGATTTTCCAGTAGCAAAGTGATTCAGCAGAACGATTCAAGCCAAAGATCAAGTCGTAGCTGGTAGAGGAGTAAGACAGTATTCTGGTGGAGGGTTCCAATGTCGGAAGAGTCATATTGAGGGAGTGCGAGTTTGCCCAGAGGGACTGCACAAGCACTACACATGCAACAACTGTAGAGTAGTTTGGTCTAGTTGGAGGAACAGTCAATTCAGTAGCTAGTAGCCGAGATTTTGATCTAGAGAGTCAATGAATCAGTTCCAAAGCCAGAGAAAAGTAGAGCTGCAGACTTTAGGAGTTTCCGGAGGCAGCAACAGCAAAGCCTGCGCAAGCATTGCACAGAGGTTGATGCAGAAGGAAGTGTGAATTGCTGAGAGCCAGTTTTGGGAGCTGAGATCAGCTGTGGGGTGAGGAAAAATCTTCACAAGAATTTTGCCAGTGATTCTCTCGATTGGATTGCTAGTTTGGCTTCCAAATTATTGTATTCAGATTCACTGCACCGGTTTTCCCACATTGGGTTTTTCCAGGGACAGTTGTCCAAAAATAACGATGTTAAATTGTGTGTGTTATTGATCTAAATTTCTCAGTTCCGCATATTTTATTTTCGCAGTGTAATTTTTATTTGTGAATTGCAGTGTGAATTATTCGTTATTTACCGTATTAAATAAACTGCGTAATAATTAACCAATTAGAAGAATAATTTAGAGTTGATGCATTTCAAGGAATTTTCACAAAGAATCCCTGGCCTACCTTTGAGTTAAAGGTAATTTCATTTCTGACCTTACGAGCTTTTCAGAAAAGGTTTCAAACTTATTTCAAAGGCCACCTTGATTTTCTATGCTACTAAATTGGCAGAAAAAATTTTACCTTGAAAAATCATATTATTTCTAGAGAGCCTGTTAAAATTGGCAACTAGGGCAAAACTTCATGTGGGTCATCTTATTCATGGCTGATAATATTTTTATTAGATTCCTCTCATCGAGAGGTGTAGGATTGATATAAAGATCATTCGATTCCGATAAGTATTCATGGAGATATGAATTTATTTTGATTATGGAATTATTATCAAGCCGACCTACAACTCATGTAGGCTCAGAAGCCCAACAGTCGCATCTATTCAAACACCAACATTGTGTATAAATACAGGAGGACTTTTCCTCATTTGGACTCACTCATCTCATCACATCTCTCTCTCTCTCTCTCTCTCTACTGCGCAGAAAAGAGTCTCTTCTCTACTGCGCAGAAAAGGGTCTCTCCCTCACACATGTGAAGCCGGAAGGTGCTGAAACTGAAGCTACAACTATAGAAGTAAAGATTGACCTACATGGACTAGAAGATCTCCTCATCTAAACTGCGTTGTAGGTTCATCTGAACCTCCTCTGAAAGCCGCAATTTTTGGTGGTGGAATCAAGTCAATCCAATGGACGGTTTGAAGATATCCACTGCCCTAGTTTGACGCCGGAAGCTTCTGAAACTGAAGCTGCAACTGCAGAAGTAAAGATTGATCTGCGTGGACTAGAAGATCTCCTCATCTGAACTGCGCTGTAGGTTCATCTGAACCTCCTCTGAAAGCCACAACTTTTGGTGGTGGAATCATGTCAATCCGACGGACGGTTTGCAAGATATCGACTGCCTTAGTTTGAAGCTGGAAGCTACTGAAACTGAAGTTGTAACTGCAGAAGTAAAGATTGACTTACGTGGACTAGAATATCTCCTCATCTGAACTGCGCTGTAGGTTCATCTGAACCTCCTCTGGAAGCCGCAACTTTTGGTGGTGGAATCAAACCGATCCGACGGTCGGTTTGTGAGATATCGTCTGCCCTAGTTTGATGATGAAGTTGCTAACGCTGAGGCTGCTGATCTAGGGTTTGCTATTGCTGATATAAATCAGATTTATTGTACTATTTCTCTCTGTTGAATTATTGAAGATAAAAGAAGATTTGATCAAAGGATTTCCCCACACATTGTGGGGTTTGTCCCTGGCTAGCCGCCACATCTTGTGTCTCTTGTCTTGGCTTGTTTTTTGTCGATCGTTTAATGTTCTATCTACACTTTACTTTATGTACTTGTGATTGCTAATCTGTGGAATATAATAAGGAAAAGAAATAAACTGTTATAAGCATAGAACATACCATAACTTAACATGGTATCGGAGCTGAGGTGAAGACAAAGCCCGAGCAAGAGCAAGAGCAATCATCGAAGAGAAGATTGGCAAGCCTATCCTTAAAGAACTATGGGGTTCTCAACACTCTTTCTTGTCGAAAACAAGCTCCGTGAGAAAACTGACTATCATGGATGGAAGATGTCTATCGATCTAACCCTTGAAGACCAAGGAATGCTGGACCATGTAAGAGGCAATATTGTTGAGCCTCCATCAAATGCATCTGCTGCTGCCTAGAACAAATGGAAAACCGGAGAAGTCAAAACAGAAGATCATCTGGGACTCTATCGACAAGCACTTGGTGGCCTACATCTCCGACCTGAACACCTCCAAGGAAATCTACGATAGACTGGTGAGTTTATTTAAAGTTAATGATGCAAATCAAGTTTTCTTTCTTAGAAATAAGCTGAAGGAAATTCATAAGGGTAAAGATGAGAGTATGCAAGCATACTTCTTAAGAATCACCGAGATCAAGAACGATCTCCTATCTATTTGGGAGAATATCACTGATAGGAAAATGACACTTACGACTCTTGGAGGATTACCATCCGAATGGTACTTGTTCAGGACTACTCTTCTAAACAATAATGTAATTCCTGGTTTCGAGGAATTAATGGCTAGATGCATTCAAGAAGAAACACGGGTAGAAGAGCAAGAAATGCCCATGCCTAGAGGTCCTACTGCCTTTTCTTCTCATGCTAAGAAAATAAATAATTCCGGGACTAAATCAAAAGGAAAGGTTGGACCTAAGGATGGAAGAAAAGGACGATGTTACATCTACGATAAAGCAGGTCACCATGCAAGGGAGTGCCTTGATAGAAAAGACTCACACCGGGACGATGATCAAAATCCCTCTAATGGCAATCAAAGGAATGACAAATTCAATAGCAAAGGTAAGACGAGAGCTGGGAATCAGAGAAGAGGACAACCATTCAAGAAGGCTAGAAATTCCAGGATGTATTAAATGCACCTAACCTCAAAAAGAACCTAGTACCCATCTTGGCAATGGAATACAAATGCTACAAGGTAACCTTCAACAATGGCAAGGTACATATATGGAAAAATAATATTAAAGATGCCTTTACTCTTGGGTTTCATGTTGATTCATTATATCAGGTTGATGGAAGTCCGCTAGGTGTCATGCCTTATGACACATCTCTTCAGTCTGAACTTTGGCATCGGATATTTTCCCCCCTTCATTATAAAGCTCTACTCGGTGTAAGACAAATGGTGACAGGGATGCCCAAATTCCGAGTAGAGAAAGAAGGTGTATGTCCAGGATGTGCCGAAGGAAAGCTCAAAAGGGGACCATTCCCCTTAAGCCAAAGCAGGACCTTCGATATATTACAGTTGGTTCACTCAAGCATATCTGAGGCTGGCATTAAGAGTGGTAGGAGTTGTACCATACTATGACACTAACTTCGGGTCAGTTGAGGCTAGTCTGAGACCAGTGGTACATACTCTGAGACTGACTTCGTGTCAGTGCAGTACTGGTCTGGGACCAGTGAGAGTGGTACATACTATGACGCTGACTTCAGGTCGGTTGAGACTGGTCTGGGACTAGTGGTAGGAGTGGTACTTACTATGAAGCTGACTTCAGGTCGGTTGAGACTGGTCTGGGACCAGTGGTACGCACTCTGAGACTGACTTTGAGTCAGTGGAGGATGATACTGGTCTAGGACCAGTGGAGTTGTACTCACTATGACGCTGACTTCGGGTTGGTTGAGACTGGTCTGGGACCAGTGGTACATACTCTGAGACTGACTTTGAGTCAGTATGATACATCCTTGATCATTTCTTCTTCTTCATAATTTGGACAAAAGCAGAGCAGAACAGAACAAAGCAGAGCAGCGCATAACAAAGCAGAGCCGTACAGATCAGTACAGGGCAGAACAAGACAAAGCAGAACAGGCAGAATAGAGCAGAGCAGGGCAAGGGTCAGGCTGTACAAGGTAGTGCATTTGATGGATGAATAGTAACGACCGATAGACAGATTGCAGATGAAGTTCTCCCTAGTTGAGAGGGAGTGTTAAAATTGGAAACTAGGGCAAAAATTCATGTGAGTCATCTTATTCATGGCTAATAATATTTTTATTAGATTCCTCTCGTCGAGAGGTGTAGGATTGATATAAAGATCATCCGATTCCGATAAGTATTCATGGAGATATGAATTTATTTTGATTATGGAATTATTATCAAGCCGACCTACAACTCATGTAGGCTCAGAAGCCCAACAGTCGCATCTATTCAAACACCAATGTTGTGTATAAATACAGGAGGACTTTTCCTCATTTGGACTCACTCATCTCATCACATCTCTCTCTCTCTCTACTACGTAGAAAAGAGTCTCTTCTCTACTGCGCAAAAAAGGGTCTCTCCCTCACACATGAAGCTAGAAGCTGCTGAAACTGAAGTTGCAACTGCAGAAGTAAAGATTGACCTGCGTGGATTAGAAGACCTCCTCATCTGAACTGCGCTGTAGGTTCATCTGAACCTCCTCTGAAAGCCACAACTTTTGGTGGTGGAATCAAGTCAATCCGACAGATGGTTTGTAAGATATCGACTGCCCTAGTTTGAAGCCGGAAGTTGCTGAAACTGAAGCTGCAACTGTAGAAGTAAAGATTGCCCTGCGTGGACTAGAAGATCTCCTCATCTGAACTGCGCTGTAGGTTCATCTAAATCTCCTCTGAAAACCGCAACTTTTGGTGGTGGAATCAAGTCAATCCGACGGATGGTTTGCAAGATATCCACTGCCCTAGTTTGAAGTCGGAAGCTGCTGACACTGAAGCTGCAACTGTAGAAGTAAAGATTGACCTACGTGGACTAGAAGATCTCCTCATCTGAACTGTGTTGTAGGTTCATCTGAACCTCCTTTGGAAGCCGCAACTTTTGGTGGTGGAATCAAACCGATCCGACAATCGGTTTGTGAAATATCATCTGCCCTAGTTTGATGTTGAAGCCGCTAATGCTGAAACTGCTGATCTAGGGTTTGCTACTGCTGATATAAATTAGATTGATTGTACTATTTCTCTCTGCTGAATTATTGAAGATAAAAGAAGATTTGATCAAAGGATTTCCCCATACATTGTGGGGTTTGTCCCTGGCTAGCTGCCACATCTTGTGTCTCTTGTCTTGGCTTGTTTTCTGTCGATCGTTTAATGTTCTATCTGCACTTTACTTTATGTGCATGTGATTGCTAATCTATGGAATATAATAAGGAAAAGAAGTAAATTATTATAAGCATAGAACATACCATAACTTAACAGAGCCAAATACCCCAGATCAGATAAAATGGAAGAGTTCTAAGTGAGATCATAGACCTGTCATGAAGCTAGCTTTTTAAAAAGTCTAGCAAGGTAGCCTTAATAGTCGATTCAGTGGTTGGTAACCAGGATTTTGATCTCAAGAGCCAATGAATCAGTTCCAGAGTCAGAGAAAAGCAAAGTTGCAGATTTCAGGAGTTTCCAGGGGTAGCAGCAACAAAGGCTGCACAAACACTATGCAGAGGCTAACGCAGAAGGAAGTGCGAATTGCTGAGAACTAGTTTTAGGAGCTGAAATCAGTTGTGGGGTGAGGAAAAATCCTCACAAGAATTTTACTTGTGATTCTCTTTGATTGGATCGCTAGTTTGGCTTCCAAATTATTGTACTCAGATTCACTGTTGTATAATAATAAAACCCTCATCTGCTGCACCGATTTTCCTACATTGGGTTTTTCCAGGGACAATTGTCCAAAAGTAACAGTTTTAATTTGTGTGTGTGATTGCTCTAATTTCTCAGTTCCACATATTTTATTTTCGTAGCGTAATTTTTATTTGTGAAGACTTGTAGTGTGAAATTGTGAATTATCCGTTATTTGCCATAGCAAATAAACCGTGTAATAATTAACCAGTTAAAATAATAATTTCCAGTCGCTGCATTTAAAGGAATTTTCACAGAGAATCGTTGGGCTACCTCTGAGATAAAGGTAATTTCATTTCTAACCTTATGAGCTTTTCAGAAAAAACTTCAAACTTATTTGAAAGGACACCTTGATTTTCTATGCTACTAAATTGGCAAAAGAAATTTTAGCTTGAAAAATCATATTGTTTCTGGAGAGCCAAATACCCCAGGTCAGATAACATGGAAGAGTTCTAAGTGAGATCATAGATATGCCATGAAGCCAACTTTTTAAAAAGTCTAGCAAGTAACCTTAACAGTGGATTCAGTAGCTGGTAGCTAGGATTTTGATCTGGAGAGCCAATGAATTAGTGCTAGAGTCGAAGAAAAGCAAAGCTGCAAATTTAAGGAGTTTCAGAGGCAGTAGCAACAAACCCTACACAAGCACTACGCAGAGGCTTGTCGAAGTGTAACTAGGTTCGGTCTTCATAAATGTACTTTTGATATTTGTACTTATCCAAGAAAATAAATATTATTTTTATAAGATATGTCAATGAGTTTCTTGCTCATTGAAGTAGGTCTAAGCACATGTCAAAGTGCTATATGAGTCAAATAGTCAAGAGAAAATATTGAAGGCCTTGAGGGCATGTTACACTATGTATAAATATATATTAAAGTCAAAGGGAAACCTCCAAGCAAAGTCAAGTCTACTCCTATGTAATGACACTTTCAAGAAGCTCCTCCAAGCATGCTACACCACCATGGAAACTATCCGAAGTCTTCTCAACAAATCAGCCACCAAACTGCCCTCAAAGTCGGCCTACAATTAAGAAGACTAGTCGGCCTAAATGGAGGGACAATCCTCTATTTATAGAGGCTGTCCACTCCAAAGACAATGCATCAATTGAGCTTTGAAATCTGCAAGAAAAGGATGACTAGAAGAACGAAGAAAGCCAAGGTAAAGGGTCTACAAGGGCAGCAAGATAAGGAGGAAGAACAACAAAATCTAAAGGATTGTTTTCCAGGGTATACATAGTTACACGTGTGAGAAATTGAAGGAAAGTTTGCGGCTACATCAGCAGTGAAATCACAATTGTATATTCTTCATTGTTTGGGCTAGTAACTAGGCCTACAAGGTCTCCTACTCCAGCGTGGAAGAAAGACACTCAAGTGAAGAAGAGAAGGCCAAACAACACCCAATAATCCTCCCACAAAACTAGGGCAGTAGAACAGCAGAACAGAGATACACTCAAGAAAGATTTCGGTTGGTCACAGATGAAGTATACTTGAGCAAGGGATAGAAGAGGAACATCTCATCTAGAAGACTCACTCAAAGAAAATCTATCTCTAGACAAGATTCATAGTAAGAGAATGAAGCGCCGGAAGAAGGGCAGAAAAAACGGAAGGACTTGACTTATGCTTGGAGGATACTCTTGTCAGGGGTCTAGGGTTTGGCATTGATCAATAGAAGCTTCAATAAGAAAAATTCACTAAAGGGTTTTTCTCTCAAGAGGAGAGATTTTGGCCCTCGCAGAGAGCCAACATCTTGTGTTCTTGTTCTTGTGTTTTGGTCGCAGTTTGATGAAGTACACACACATGAATTAATAAGAAGAAGAAGAAGATTAAGCTAACAAGAAAAGTAAAAAGACTCCACAAATTGTTATCAAGTAACGAAGAATCACACTACACTACTTTGCCCTAGATTCCTTAACAACGCTGACGCAGAAGAAAGTGTGAATCGCTAAGACCTAGTTTTGGGAGCTGAAATCAGCTGTGGGGTGAGGAAAAATCTTCATAGGAATTTTGCCCATGATTCTCTTTGATTGGATCACTAGTTTGGCTTCCAAATTATTGTACTTAGATTCATTGTTGTATAATAATAAAACCTTCATCTACTGCACCGATTTTCCTACATTGGGTTTTTCCAGGGACAGTTGTCCAAAACTAACAATGTTAATTTGTATGTGTGATTGCTCTAATTTCTCAGTTCTTCGTATTTTTTTTTCGCAACGTAATTTTTATTTGTGAAGACTTGTAGTGTGAAATTGTGAATTATCCATTATTTGCCGTAGCAAATAAACTGTGTAATAATTGACCAGTTAAAAGAATAATTTCCAGTCGCTGCATTTAAAGGAATTTTCACAAAGAATCCCTGGGCTACCTCTGAGTTAAAGGTAATTTCATTTCTGACCTTATGAGCTTATCAGAAAAAACTTCAAACTTATTTCAAAGGCCACCTTGATTTTCTATGCTACTAAATTGGCAGAAGAAATTTTAGTTTGAAAAATCATATTGTTTCTGGAGAGCCAAATACCCCAGGTCAGATAACATGGAAGAGTTCTAAGTGAGATCATAGACCTATCGTGAAGCCAGCTTTTTAAAAAGTCCAGCAAGGTAGCCTTGTTCCATCCCGAATTCCACCCCGCCTTGTTCCATTCCGAACCTCCCCCCTCCCCAATTCATGCCGACTACGGCTTGAAGAATTTCATTCCAAACAACCTTGGAAAAGGAGCATTAAGAAAAGAGAACTTGGTTTCAAAGTATGCACCAACCTGGGCCCCGCTAGCCATGCTTTTGACCATTTTCCCAAGTCTGATTCGTATTTGCAGGAGCAAGCCAGAGAATTTTTTTAGATTTTAGACTGTCCAGCAGTCAGCTTCCAGACAGCCTTCTACAACCAGAGCTTTCTTCTCTGACTTAGTCTTCCATCTTTGCCTTATATCCTGATTTGGCTGTCATGATACCTGCGGCTTTGCATTTGACACATTTAAGGTCGTACTCTTGGTTTGCAAGCCTCACAGTTGTGTAATTCAGCAGAAAAATAATGTATTGAGACCATTCAAAAGCTAAGTCGCCATTCAAGCCTAGCTGATCTGCAGTTAACCAGTCCTGAACACAGCTAGAGCTAGGACTAGCCGCAGCTCTCAGCCATCTCAAGAAGTCTTGCCGGTAGGCTGAAAGTTTCTAGTTTCCACCAACTCCAATCCAGGGGTTTTCACCTAAGCTTAGGTTATTGCCTTTTCCCAGTGCCTAAGCTGTCCATTTTCCTACAATACGGGCTGCTTTTAACATTGCTTGCCAAACATTTGAAGAATCTTCTGTTATTTCTTTTGTGTTAATGTGAAGATTAAGCCATTTTTAGGAAAAAAATTCATGAATTTAACAATTTCGTTCTAGATTTGATTTTAACTGTATCACTAAGTATCATTGTGTTACTGCAGAAGCGAGGATTTATTTGTCCATATCTGTCTTCCAACACAATTTCCAGAGAAGGCACTGGTGCAGCTTCGGTAAAGTACAGTAAGCAAAAGGATAAGAAAAGCGATAGGTCGGCAAAGGGATAGGGTCGGTGAATGCTTTTTTCTTATAATGGAAGTGTATATTTATGCATTTTGAATTTTCAACCAAAATTACAAAGCTCTGGAATCTCTTTGGAGCAATGTTAGGACATGATCTCTTCGAGATTTATGCGCTCTTATTTTTCTTGCTCTGAAGTGGATTTTGCGATAAATTTACCATCCTTTCTCAAAATTAGCTGGGGTTGGACATGTCTCCATAGGACAAAGAGCTCAAATTACAGAAGTGTTCACAGTGCCATACTTACTCCAAGCTGTTGGAGGTTGATAGCTGAAACCTGGTCGATTGTTATTGAAATAGGCCGTCCTGACTTCTCATCATAAAAGATATATGATATAACTTCTCCCTACATTTTGAAGCAACAGATGGTGTAAGTCAGTTAAAAAAAGTTAATACAAGCTGATTTGTTGCTTGATTTGCAAGTCTTAGTATCCAGTTTGGCCTAATTAGTGACTAAGTATGATATGTATATTATGGCCAAAAACATGACTTGAATTAGACATCAGTAATTGTATCTTCAAATGTAGGAAATATTTTATTATCACAACTGAGAGTTTCTTAATGCAAGGGGTGCTGTGTATAAAGAAATGCTAGTCGGTTTAGTAGCTTGTCTTTGGCAAAGCATAGGATTTCCTTTACATTGATGAAGCGAACACAATGCAAATTTATCGAGGGTGCTATCAGCGTTGAGACCAAAACACCTTGTTGGAAGTGATTATAAGTTTCTTTTATAATTAATGCAATAATGCTGAATTTGATTAAAATTGAAACCTAACGACCTTTAGTTACTTCTGAATAAGCAACGGTTGTCTGTTAATAACGATTGGCACCTTTAATATTTGATGAGGTGTCCTTTCATGTCTGTCAAATGTTACACTTACTGCTCATTGATCTGACATGTGGGACTTTCATCAAAGATTTTCATAAAAAGTGTTATTGCATTTGGCTAAATGGTTATTGTTTGGTTATGTGGGTAATGATTGGCACCTTTTGATGAGGTGTCTTTTTATGTCGGTTAAATGTTATATTTATTGCTCATTAATCTGACATATGGGACTTTCATCAAAGATTTTATTGTTTGGTTATGTGGGTAATGTATTTGGGTCATTGCCATTTCACATGTAATGAAAGTGTATACTAATTTAATAGCGTTGAAATTGTCATAATTTTTATTATAAGAGAATACAACGAGGTGATCTAGCACCACTTTTTTGTTTTGTGAAAAGTGCTATGAAGTTTCATGGATATACTTAAAAATGCAAAAGAAATAACTAAAGTTTTTAACAAAAACATATGTATCCAATTTTAATGGGAATAACTAAACTAATATGTAAAAAAACTCACTGTATGAAATAATAGACCACTTTAAGTACAGGAATACCAAATGTTTTTGAAACATTATAGTTAAAGCGTGGAGCAAACAACATTGTTAAGTAACATTGGGATGGCCTTGTGACTTAAAAAAGATGGGCACTTCATTGTCTATAGTGGAATTAGGCTTCTTGTAGGTACCTCTGCATGCAATGAGTACATGCCTTTGAAGGATTACTTTAGTGGCTAACATTGAGGAGTAATTATGAGTCTTCTTTTCAAGATTGTTGGTTTCAATAAATTCAAGCTTGTAAATAATGCCTTTTTCTACGCTTCTTTTTTCCATTGGTAAATTGTCCTAGTTAGTAATAATGAACCTCTATATTGTATGTTATAACAAGTCAACCATACACAATCTATTGCTAATGAATGTTAAGAATTAATGTAACATTCTAGGCCCGCCCCTTGTAATCAATATGAAGCATTGAATAGTTTTTATTTTCATTGTATTAGATCAATTTTTCGTAAGGACCTATATTCGTAACTTTAAACCTCTTTTATATTTTGAACATCCTCCTTTACATATTTGTATTTCTACATTATGAATGCTTGAAATCGAATCCTCATTTGTAAAGGAGCTTCCATTCTTTCATTGTGTTTGATTTTCACAAAGATTGAAGTTTTCTTAGTAATGAATTTCCTCTTCAGATTTAATTTGTCACATTGTATGGTGATTGAATATTATTTTTCTAGGCACCATTATTGACATTAAGATGACCATCAACAGTCAAGATGTAGAAGAGTAAACTAGGGGTAAGACTAGATTAAATAGACCCTAGTACTTAGATTTTACCTTAGATATAGAAAAGCCAAACAAAATTAATTGTTGCCCATCAAATTAAGACAATCAATAGATCGTAGAATTTGACCAATAAAGGCCTAGCGGGAAAGCCACAATTGGATACACACACACACATACATCTTATTCCCTGCGATCTAAAATAAATATAAGAAAATTATCATATGCCTTAAGAGGGCTACACCATTTCCTTTAACTATAGGAGAATTGGGTTATTTGATTTATCAACATTGTCTTGTGGCTACCCCTATTTTGAGATTGTCAAAAGAATGCAAGGGACCTTGCATCCTGTTACCCATGATTTTGTGGGTGATATCCCTAGGAGAATTTTTTTCTGCAAGATGGTCCTCAGTCGACAGCGAGAAGCCCCTTGCAGCCGCCAACTAGCTTGTTGTGCCATTTCTCCGCCACCTGAGCCAACCATGTGGTCCCTCACCCATCTATCATGGTCGTATGTTTGAAGGTGGGCCTCCTGAACCCAAAGGTATGCCTTGTCATTTGGTAATTGAGTATTGTATTTTTCTTATCATGGATACTTCTGGGCATGGATTAATGGGGGAATTCTGGGCTAGGTCTGTGCTCTTGTCCCCTAGACCTCTTTTGGATGTTAACCTTGGACCATAGTCCCGTGGGATCTCTTTAACTGACTTTTGCGCTTTAGGAATGGTACTACATGGGAAATCTATAATTTGGTTGTGTTGTCCGATTCCCTTATCCACATATATCACTCCCCTTCCGCCATTATAACCACATTCATCATTTCTCCCACCTAGTTCCACATTCCTCCACTGGGTCCACATAGGGTCAACCTCCCACCTTCCCTTGCCCACACCTTGGGTTGGGCCTAGAATGATGCCCCAGAGGTTGATGCAACTGAAAAGAAAAGTAAAAACATAATTGGCCACATTCAACAAGAAAATGTACCACAAAATGCAAAAAATGATCGAGACAAATACATTTAGCATGTGGGCAAAAGCCAATACATGAGCTCTACCCCATTATCATGGCCATCACCCTAGTTCCTATAAGCCCTAGATGAGCCTCCTTTATCATTCAGGAACCCATGATTGTCCCAACCCCTGGTGGGCAATGATTCACCCCGCCTTAAAAGGGATATGTTAAAATTGGAAACTAGGACCAAACTCCATGTGGGTCATCGTATTTATGGCAGTTGATAATTTTCTTGGATCCCTCTCATTGAGAGGTATAGGATTGATCTAAAGATCATCCGATTTCGATAAGTATTCATGGATTTATGAATTTATTTGTGTTATAAGACAATTTGTCAAGGTCGGCTAGCATCCAAATAACACCCTCATGTGCTCAATGTTTTAGTATAAAAGGAGATGACTTGAGAGTCATTTCACACACACTTCACTCTTGATTTCTCTCCACTTGCCTTGGGTTTTAGTGTGAGAGAAATCTAGGAGGAAGAAGCCCTAGACGTTGGAGGAAAGAAGGCTGCCCTAGTCGCAGCAAAGAAAATAGGTCATCGAAGCTAAGGAAGGGATCTACATTAACCTAAAGGAGCCCATGGAAGAAGTTCAATGCAGTTATGGAGGATGCCTTAACAAGCCCTAGCCGCAACCCTAAAGCAGCCATAACGTTGTCCTAAATCTGCCCTAACCGCAGGTCTACTCAGCCCTAATCGCAGGTTTGTTCAAGCCCTAGGCACAGGTCTATTGAGGTGTCTTGGGTACAAGAAAGGGCAGCGTATGATGCTACAAGAAGAGACCAAGGCAACGAGGGAGTTAAGGTCTGGTTTAAGGCTAACCAAGTTGTTGTTAGAGAGCCGAGGAGCTGAGCTTGGAGGCCGAGTTGAAGAAGGGTGATCACAGGTTTGTTTGGGGTGGCAAAAAGATAAGGGAAGCCTGTTTTGAGTGGGTTGTAGGTGACAGCGTGGGGCTGTGGTAGGCCACAGTCCCAACCACCTCAAAACAGGGACAACGTGGAGAGGTTGAGTGCTCAAACACGCCCTAAACAACATCGTGCTAGGGGAGGTGTCTCATGAAGGTGTGCCACAGGGATTAAGAGTTGTTTTGGTGGATGGTTAAGGGTCATTGCAGCATGATGAGATGCCATAACCAGTCACAGTATAAAGAGCAATGAAAACAGACTTGGAACAATAGTGCTAGTAGTATGATAGAAAGATGCATGGGCAGCATGACAACAGCAATGACATAGTGCAATGATGGCACAATTCAGACAGCAACATGGTACAACAATGCTACATTGGGGCAGCAAGCATGGTGCTGCAAATTGGGACAACAACATGGTACAACAATGCTTCAATGGGACAACAACATGGTACAACAATGCTACATTGGGGCAGCAAGCATGGTGCTGCAAATTGGGACAGCAACATGGTACAAAAATGCTACATTGGGGCAGCAAGCATGGTGCTGCAAATTGGGACAACAGCATGGTACAACAATGCTTCAATGGGACAACAACAAGCATGGTGTAGTAAGCACATTGGGACAATAGTATGGTAAGCAAGGTGTAGCAAGCACATTGGGACTGCAATGGTACATGATGCAGTACAGTGATGGGTACAGTCATGATTGATAAAGCATGATGGGATGCAGCGTAGTAATGATGGGTGCAACATGGTGCATCATAGTGAGGTGCAACATGATGATGAGGAGCAGTGCAATGATAGGTGCAGCATGGTGGAGTCCCCTGGGAGAATTAATTGAAGCAGCATGTCTTCAACTGAGTTCAACTACCTCATGTATCATCTACTTAGAGATGATCTATGCTCTTATTTAGATAAGTCAAAGTGTTGACTTTTGTTGTATCTCTCTCTCTCTCTCTCTCTCTGTTGAACTATTGAAGAACATATAAGAAGAATTGATCAAGGGTTTCCCCACATTGGGGTTTGTCCCTGGCTAGAACCACATCCTGTGTCCTCTTGTCTTGGCTTGTCTTCTGCAATTTATGTTTATGCTCTATTTGCAATTTACTATTATGTTGATGTGATTGCTAATCTGGAAAAGATATTGAGCTAACTGTGAAAATTTAAATAAATTGCTCTAAGCAAAGAACATACCTAAAATTAACATGGTATCAAAGCTGAGGTGAAGACAAAGCCCAAGAAAGAGTGAAAGAACAATCACCGAAGACAATTGGGAAAGGACAAAAGGATCAATGGGTTCCCCATCCCTTTCAAATTCACCAAGGGTGAAGTCAAAGCAGAGAACATTATCGGAATGGCGCAGTGGAAGCTTCTGATGGCCTACCTACAGATCACTTCAATGGGAAGTCCAGATCTCAGGGTGAAAGGAAAGGCATATGCCTTGTTTGTAATAAGTTTTGCCATTATGCGAAGGAGTGTCCAATGTAGGGACACATCACTTAATGATGATAACAGTCATTCCAGGGACATCTTCAATGATCAGAGGAATGACAGGTCATGCAAGTCATCAAGGAAATAGCTGACTCTTCGAAGAAAGCAAGGAACCCCAGGTATGAAGAATCAAATGTTGTTTCTGATAAGATAAATAAGCATTATCTTATATTGGCCCTCTCCTCCAGACTCTTTGGGAATATGGCTTATTCATTATGGTGCTTCAAAGCACTTCATTGGATAGAAGGGTGCACTCTCTAATTTGGTAGAGATGGAAACAATCGTGGGATTATACTCGGAGTTGATGCCACCTATCCCGGAAAGGGTGTAGGGAATGTTACCCCTCAATTGGATGAGGGTAACTTAGTTCATTTACGAGAATCTCTTTATGTACCTGATCGCAAGAAGAACCTGGTGTCCATTTCGGCAATGGAAATCAAAGGTTTCAGGGTGGCATTCATCAATGGAAAGGTACGTGTTTGAAAATAGAATTTTCAAAGATGCTTTTACTCATGAGTTCAAGGTTGGCAATTTGTATCAAGTTGCAGGATGGTCCATTGGGGACCATGTCAGTTGACACATCTCATCTATAGCATCGGAGCTCTACTTATTATAGGGCCCTACCCGATTTGAGTCAAATGGTGACAGGGATGCCTGAATTCAAGAAGAGCATGAAGGTACATGTCAGAGATGTATCGAAGGAAAATATTACAAGGGGACCTTTCCCCTCATGTAGAAGGTCCACGGGTTTGGAACAACCCGAGGGGTTTGAGATTCATGATCAGGAATCTCATTTATGCAGGTGGAAGAAAGCCCTCTATGGCTTGAAGCTAACACCCCGGGCTTAATATTAGAGGATTGATAGTTGTCTAATGACACTGAGATTCACTAGGAGTGAAGTCGATCCAAACCATTGCTTGAAGGTTGTGGATGATAGACCTCTCATACTGGCACCTTATGAGGATGACTTCTTTATGATAGGTGCATACCCTCTCATTTGCAAAAGTAAGAGGGAGTTGGATTCCAGATTTGGAATGGTGAATTGCAAGCTCGTGACTACCTCGATGGAGCATAACTTTTAGAATTTATATGGTAGGGATGTCGAACCTGATTTGGGAAATGGCTCTGAGTTTGATAAACTCATTCTAGCATTGATGTTCTTGGTGAACTCCCGTTCGGATATATGTTTTGCAGTTAGCATTTTGGGCTCATATTTTGGTTGAGCCTCACTAGATTGGTGCGGGGAATCTTCTCAGATATCTTCGGGGCAAAATCTCTCATGGATTGAGATACACTGCCGGAAATATGAAGCTGCATGATTATTCAAACGCTGATTGGGCAGGTAGTATGGAGGATCTCAAGAGCACTTCGGAGTGTTGATTCTCTTTGGGTTTTGCTCGATATCCTGGATGAGCAGGAAGCAAAAGATGGTTGCTTTGAGCACCACTGAGACCGAATACATAGCTACGAGTATGATCTCGTGTGAAGCTGCCTGGTTGTGGAAGCTCTTTAGTGAGTTGTTTATACACATGATGGATACCACCGTGATCTTCTGTGTCAACCAGGGGGGATTCGATTGTTGAGGAATCTCGTATTCTATGATTGCTCCAACATATAGACATCAGATACTACCTTATTTGGGATATGGTACATCGATGAGCGAGGAGGCTCCATTGCATTGAGACTGATGTACAGGTCGCAGACATTCTGTCAAAGCCTTGGGGAAAGGTCAAATTTGTGACTTTCCAGAACGACTTGGAGTCGTTGAGAGACCCTCTTATGATGGTCCTGCATGATGCATGCATCGAGCTCTGGGAGCTCCGGGGGCTTGGGGTACTTCTTGGAGCAACAAACGACCATAGGGCAACTCACCCTCCCCTAATGGTGCATTGTGTACAAGGTGAATGGTTCAACCTTCCCCTATGATACCCTGTGGCGATTTATGGACATGATGAGTGGTTCTCTTGTCGAGGCATCCTACCCATGCAGTGTGGGACTCATGGGAAGTACCTCTCATCTAGCCAATGAGCAGGGAAATGGGGTTAGGGACCATAGTAGTATTGTCGATGGACGCATCGTTGTATCTACTGTACTCCCTATGTTTGGATGACCTCCATTAATCTGGGATCAATGAAACTGATTTGGGATCAGTATGAGTGGTTTGAGACACTCTCTTGTGATATTGATCTGGGATCAATGAAACTGACTTCGAGTCAGTAAGAGTGACATAACTCACTCTCTTTTGGAACTGATCTGGGATCAGTAAGAGTGTTATGACACACTCTCTTCATATGGAACTGACTTCGGATCAGTAGAGAATGGTATGAGACATTCTTGATCAATTCTTCTTCTTCATGGTTCAGCAGAGTAGGGCAGAGCAATGCAGGGCACTGATGGCAGAGATAGTATAGTTTGGTAGATGGACCAGCGGACGGAGTTCTCCCTAGTTGAGAGGGAGTGTTAAAATTGGCAACCAGGGCCAAACTCCATGTGGGTCATCTTATTTACGGCAGCCGATATTTTTCTTGGATCCCTCTCATTGAGAGGTGTAGGATTGATCTAAAGATCATCCGATTCCGATAAGTTTTCATGGAGTTATGAATTTGTTTGTGTTATAAGACAATTCGTCAAGGTCGGCCAACATCCAAATAACACCCTCATGTGCTCAACATTTTAGTATAAAAGGAGATGACTTGAGAGTCATTTCACACACACTTCTCTCTTGATTTCTCTCCACTTGTCTTTGGTTTTAGTGTGAGAGAAATCTAGGAGGAAGAAGCCCTAGACGTTGGAGGAAAGGAGGTTGCCCTAACCGCAACAAAGAAAACAGGCCAGCGAAGCTATGGAAGGAATCTACTTTGACCTAAAGGAGCTCATGGAAGAAGTTTAACACAACTATGGAGGAGGCCTTAACAAGCCCTAGTTGCAGTCCTAAAGCAACCCTAACGATGTCCTAAATCTTCCCTAACCCCAGGTCTACCTAGCCCTAATCGCGGGTCTGTTCAAGCCCTAGACGCAGGTCTATTGAGGTGTCTTGGGTACAAGAAAGGGCAGCGAGTGATCCTACAAGAAGAGGCCAAGGCAGCGAGGGAGTTAAGGTCTAGTTTAAGGCTAACTGAGCTGTTGTTAGAGGGCCAAGGAGCTGAGCTTGGAGGCCGAGTTGAAGAAGGGTAATCACAGGTTTGTTTGGGGCAGTGAAAAGGTAAGGGAAGCCTGTTTTTAGTGGGCTGTAGGTGACAACGTGGGGTTGTGGTAGGCCTCAATCCCAACCACCTCAAAATAGGGACAACATGGAGAGGTTGAGGACTCAAACACGCCCTAAACAACAACGTGCTAGGGGAGGTGTCTCATGAAGGTGTGCCACAGAGATTAAGAGTTGTTTTGGTGGATGGTTAAGGGTTGTTGCAGCATGAAAAGATGCCCTAACCAGTCACAGTATAAACAACAGTGAAAACAGACTTGGAACAACAGTGCTAGTAGTATGATGGCAAGATGCATGGGCAGCATGACAACAGCAATGGCATAGTGCAATGATGGCACAATTCGGATAGCAACATGGTACAACAATGGTACATTGGGGCAGCAAGCATGGTGCTGCAAATTGGGACAACAACATGGTACAACAATGCTTCAATGGGACAACAACAAGCATGGTGTTGCAAATTGGGACAACAACATGGTACAACAATGCTACATTGGGGAAACAAGCATGGTGCTACAAATTGGGACAGCAACATGGTATAGCAATGCTACATTGGGGCAGCAAGCATGGTGCTTCAAATTGGGACAACATCATGGTACAACAATGCTTCAATGGGACAATAGCAAGCATGGTGTAGTAAACACATTGGGACAACAGTATGGTAAGCAAGGTGCAGCAAGCACATTGGCACTGCAATGGTACATGATGCAGTACAGTGATGGGTACAGTGATGATTGGTAAAGCATGATGGGATGTAGCATAGTAATGATGGGTGCAGCATGGTGCAGCATAGTGAGGTGCAACATGATGATGAGGAGCAGCACAATGATAGGTGCAACATGGTGATGGAGTCCCTTGGGAGAATTAGTTGAAGCATCATGTCTTCAATTGAGTTCAGCTACCTCATGTATCATTTACTTAGAGATGATCTATGCTCTTATTTAGATAAGTCAAAGTGTTGACTTCTGTTGTATATGTACTATCTCTCTTTCTCTCTCTCTATTGAACTATTGAAGAACATATAAGAAGAATTGATCAAGGGTTTCCCCACATTGCGGTTTGTCCCTGGCTAGCACCACATCTTGTGTCCTCTTGTCTTGGCTTGTCTTCTGCGATTTATGTTTATGTTCTATCTGCAATTTACTATTATGCTGATGTGATTGCTAATCTGAAAAAGATATTGAGCTAATTGTGAAAATTTAAATAAATTGCTCTAAGCATAGAACATACCTAAAATTAACATGATATCCACTACTATACCTTACACATCATGCTCTTATCCTTTTAGCCCCGAGAAGTTAATCAAAGAAAAATCACAAAAGGCAAAAGACATATAAAGAAGGGTGGAAAAATCAAGGTCAGGGCACTTCATGCACCACGAATGTTCCTTCCTGGACATTACATACCCAAGTGGGTGCTCCCTTTTACTAACTACCCTTGTACCCCAACATGTGGCCCAGGGTTGCCCCTTTCATTCCCTACTCCATTCATCTCTTTATCACATGTCACCACCCTTTGAAGGATGTACCTTGGACATACTATCCCCATTAAAGGTAGAAACCACCTAATAGGGTACTTGGTTAACCCCATTTTGAGCTTGGAGACATTAAAGCATACCAAAGTCCGCTATGGAAGCGCATGTCATTATAAGTGCCCACATGTTCTCCATGGTTTGTAAGCTCTTTAACTCGATTTCATTAAATGACTTGGTGTACTGGAAGGCTAGGGGATGCATTGGATCTTATGCAGGATTGCAGATGGTCTCCATTTCGGGTTTGGTCTCCCTATACGGGGTCCTAACCCTTCAGAGGGCTACATTGGCACATGTAGGATGTGTGTAGAGAGCCATGGGCCTCCACAATAGTACACAACATTCCATGGATCCCCAAAGATGTTCAGAGATTGCTCAAGATTCACCTATTGGATGAGGAAGATGCACCCGGTTCACCATGCCCAACCAACCCCACAGTTGTACTATGCACTTGGTAGATGACCTGAGACTTGTATGTTGATGTGGCATCACTTACACCATCATCTTAGCCCTTATAGATGGTCTACAAGCATCCCTAATCTACGTGGAGACCCATGAGGTTACTTGTGTGCCCTCACACCCATTGGGAGCACCATAGGTTTATTGTTTGGAGAACAAGGGGCCAACTCCTTGTCCACTACTTTTGGGAGTCCTATTCATCATTGTGGCACTTATGGACTTCATCAAAATTCTTAGAAGGCCCAATGACATGTATTATTGATCATTTGACCTCTTGAGAGGCTTATTCTTTTGTTTTTGATCTAGTTTGGTGGGCTTGTCAACAAAAGGTAGTTGTTTTCACATAATTTTATTCTAAGGGCTAATGTAGGCCCAAGTAGCTAAATCAAACTCATTAGAAGTGTATAAATAGAAGTGATGAGGATTCATTTTAGCATCATCACTTGGATTTGGAACTTGTATCTCTTCAGAAATTTTCACTATCCTTCTTAGAGGATGAATTTTCGGAGCATGGAATGAATTTTGATGTTTGGATTGTTTTCTCATGTCTTGGAGCTTCTTGAATGACAATTTTTAGATGGTTGGCTATTATTATACATATAAGTTCAATTTAATGCTATTCTTTCTTTCTATTTTTTCCACATACATTGTTGTTGGGATTTCACTATACTAGGGCTTATTTGATGCATCTCTTTATGCGAAGTTGTGGATTTTTTTTCTAGATAGTGAATGCTTCATGGATGGGCCATGTGTAATGAATGAATATTCCTAGGGATGTTTCATTACTGAAATTCATCTTGATAAGCCATCTATCTTGCAAAATGAAGTATAAAGTCTTTGAAGCTTCTTTTGTTGTTGCCCTAGTGCTAAGCAAAGTTGTCTTTGAGGCCTCCTTGACCTAGAAAATTCAAAGTTCCATAGTCATAATTCTACCTGAATCCAATCTCCCCAAAGGATTAGGCACTGGTCCACCCAAAGGTGATCACCTCAAACCTTATTCATCCAACTACCTCTCCTTTTCTAGGCCTAGCCCATTAGGTCCCCTAGGGCATCATTTATCTTGCAAACCACCCATCAAAAAAATTCAATCTCGTGGCCCCTACTGCACTATTGCATCTCCTAGGTGCCCTCCAATTTTGAAGAAATTTCAACGGTGGTATTTTGAGATATCTAAAGGCCTAGCCTTGAGATTGAATCTTGTCTTTGGTTTCCTTAGGCTAGAAGCCTCATTGGGACCCTCACATTGTCTTGCATTAAAAAATCTTTCTTTGGTCCCTTTCTCCCTCCGGAATAGGTCAAGCATATCATTGGTTGCTAAAACCTATCCCATTGACCTACCCCTTGAGTCTGTGTAGTCACGTGTGGTCCCATACATTATTAAGGGCAATTCTTTAAGGATAACTTGGAATCCAAGCTTTCATAAGAATTTCAAGGCCTAGGAATCTCCATTATAAGATATATACCCTGAACTTAAACCTTGAAGTTCCCCTTAAGCCCGTCCTTGAGAGCTTTAAACCTTGCCTCCAAAGCAAGCAAGCCATGTATTTGAGCCTCTCTTGTGAATAGGGTTCTAGGATCACCTCTCACCCTATCATTAGTCCATCCATTTTGTGATCCTCATCATAACGGATCTTCCCCCATCGGTGAAAGTTCGTAAAAAGCAGGGAGCCTTAGTCTTGGTGACAGTGGGCTATTGCTCCATTGTTTCCCTTAGCCTAGTAGTACCCCTTCAATGATCCCCTTTTAGTGGTAACATTTCTTGCGCCATTATCGGGGAGGAAGTAAGTTTGCCTCCCTAGTGAATCATTGAAGAAAATTCAAGTATTGCTCTAGCGACTCCACTCATTATTAAAACCCCTAGTTTACTTGAAAGTGACAACATTCCTCCTGAAACTAGGGTTGCTACAAAAAAAGAAGAAGGAAAGAGCCCCATCACCCGTTGGGACCGCTCTTCTCCTTGAATTTGAGGAGGTCAGTGATCCTACCCCAAATATGGCAACTAGTTCTACCACTGACCGTCCTAAGATGACCAAGAGTGAAAGACACTTGGTTAGTGTCTTTGCCCCTTTGAAGTTGAGTGATGATCCCAAACCATTACCTGAAAAGTATAACCGATGGTTACCCAAGTTCAAAGGGGATGCTACTATGAGTGCCTGTGACTTTTTTGAAGAATTCTATTGGCACATGTCCCCTAGGATTTTCTTTGATGAAGATAGGCTCATGATGCTTTTTTCTCTATCACTTGAGGGACAAGCAAGAGAATGGTACCTTAGTCTTCCCCCAGCATGCATCGAGGATTCTAATGACTTTGAAGACCTATTCATGAAAATATGGTCATGCAATGCCCAAGGAACCTTTAACATTGAAAAGTTCTATCAAATAAATAGGGGGAGGGAAGACATCCAAAAATTCATTCAAAAGTTTGATAGGGTAGTTTGAGATATTCTTGATCACCTAAAACCCTCTGATACTAACATCCTTGACAAATTGATAAAAGCTATTGGGGGCCACCTCACTTATACATAAGAGACAAGAAGCCTTCCACATTGGAAAAAGCCAAAGAAATATCAATTGGCATCGAAGAAGACCTGCGTATTTCTAGAATGGATGCCGATGACATTCCTAAAGCCAAAGTCAAAGCCAAGAAGGAAAAGACTAAGGATCATCATGAAGAAACCCTTTTGGCCATCCTTAAAAGGATGGAAAAGCTATGTGAATAATTCCACTCATGGGATAGGGTAGTTATGAACAAAATCACTGCATTAGAAAAGGCCCAAAAGTCTAGCTACATTCTAAGGGGTAAACCTTTTCTTAAAAGGCAAGGTGACGAAGAGAAACCAAACTCATCTCAAGTCCCGAACACTTTGGCTCCAACCAATGCCATAGAGCAAGATTCATCCTTCGAGGGTGAGCAAAGTGAAAGTGATGAGAGTGATGATGAAAATACAGATGAACAGACTAACCTTGTGGAAGCTGATGTCTTCAACATTTCGTTGGGAGACTCATACACTCATCCTCCCATTTGTGAGGTTACAATCCAAGAAGAAAAGGAGGAGCCTATTCTTAATGCTGACAATAGTGGGAGATTCAAAGGGGTGCAATATTCACGAAAGGATAACCATAAGGACCCCACAACCTCTGAGGAAACCAACAAATACGAATCGCCTCCCAAGCAAGCCCCTCCAAAGGATGTCCCCTCTAAGAATCCTTCTAAAAAGGATCCCCAAGCAAAGGTTAACCCTAAAAAGGATCCCTCAAAGAAAGAGAACATTAAAAAGAAGGAGAAGGGAATTGCAAAACTTCCTGAGAAACAACAACAAATTAAGAAGTCCCTAGGTTTCGAAGAGGAAGAATTACCTGAAGACTTACAAAACATTCATATTCCCGATCGCAACCCCAGACATGAACCATTTATGCTCACTTTGGCTATCAATGACCTCTTGCTACATAATTGTATGCTTGATTTAGGGGCTTCCACCAACATCATGCCTTTAAAGGTTATGAAGCAACTAGGTCTCAACATCACTTGACCATATAAGAAGGTATGTGGTTTTAATTCTAATCCTGTAGAGGTGGAAGGCCTCATAAAGGATCTTAAGGTCTCTTTGGCTAGGAACCCTGATATATCCCTTCTCATGGATGTTGTCGTCATAGATATTCTTGATGTATGGGGAATGCTCTTGTCTAGGAAGTGGGGAGCCACTGTTGGGGGTCATGTTCAAATGGACTTATCATACGCTACTATCCCGCAATCCGATGGAACCCCTTTTATCCTCTATAGAGAGTCGAATTATCTTTCTCATGTGATCAAGCCTGGACCAATCCCCTATTATGAAACACATGAGGTTGAAAAGCCTTCTCCCATTCTCCCTTCACAGGAAGTCTGCATCCTCAAATGACCAAACCACAAAACGAGCAAAAAGTGGAAGCCTAAGAAAGAATACAAGGTTGGGGACCTGGTTTTAGTTGATAAATAGCTAATGCATGTCAAGATCCATGGGAAAGTTGGGGAGGAATATTACTACATTGCTAAACTCAACAACGAACTATCACCACAGACGGTCAAGTTAAGTCGTATCACCCCTTTCCTTGATACTTGACATTGTACTATCTGCATGTTAGAGTAGGATGCATCGCATGATGATTTTTTCATTAGAACTGATGTCATATGATATTTCTCATGATAGATTGTTGCATTCAAATTTAAAGATTGCATTTGAAAGTTTATTTTTATGAGTCAATTTTATGGGTTTAATCGAAGCATGTGTGATCATGAGACGTCGCGAAAGCATGTTGCCCTGTGTTTTTCATATATTATATGTGTAAGTAACAAGTCTACAGTAACCAAGAGATTGTTGGAGTTCTCATGACCTCCTGTTCGAGGAGCTTCGTCCACTTTTTCGAGAGATCACGTCCCATTTGAAGCCAGATGTTACCCACCATTTTGTGGGTGATATCCCTAGGAGACAAATTTTCTCCAAGATGGTTCTCAACCGATAGCCAACAGTCCCTTGCAGCCGCCAACTAGCCCGTTGTTCTATTTCTCTACCACCTGAGCCAACCATGTGGTCTCTCACCCATCTAGCATGATCATATATTTGAAGGTGGGCCTTCCGAACCCAAAGGTATGCCTTGTCATTTGATAATTGAGTATTGTAGTTTGCTTATCATGGATACTTCTGGGCATGGATTAATGGGGTGATTCAGTAGAAAGAGTGGGTTAGGTTTGTGCTCCTATCCCTTAGAACTCTTTTGGATGTTAACCTTGGACCCTAGTTCCGTGGGACCTCTTTTAATAGCCTTTGGCCTTTAGGGATGTTACTACATGGGAAACACAGATTTCGCTTGTGTGGTCTCGTTCCCTTATCCATATATATCACTCTTCTCCCTCTCATTATAACCCAATTCATCATTTCTCCCACCTGGGTCCACATTCCTCCACTAGGTCCACATAGGATAAGCTTCACCCCTCCCCTTGCCCACACCTTGGATCGGGCCTGGAATGCCCCAGAGGTTGATGCAGCTGAAAAGAAAAGTAAAAGCATAATTGGCCACATTCAACAGGAAAATGTACCACAAAATGTGAAAGATGGTCGAGACAAACACATTTAGCACGTGGGAAAAACCCAATACATGATCTCTACCCCATTATCATGGCCATCACCCTGGTTCCTATAGGCCCTCGATGAGCCTCCTTTATCATTCAAGAACCCATGATTGTCCCAACCCCTGGTGGGCAATGAACTGCCCCACCTTAAAGGGGATATCCACTGTTATACCTTACACATCATCCTCTTATCCCTTTAGCCCCGAGTAGTTAATCAAAGAAATATCATAAAAGGAAAAATACATATAAATAAGGGTGAGAAAATCAAGGCCAGAGGACCTCATGCACCACGATTGCTCCCTCCTATACATTTTATACCCAAGTGTGGGCTTTCCTTTTACTAGCTACCATTGTACCCCAACATGTGGCCTAGGGCTGCCCCTTTCATTCCCTACTCCATTTATCTCTTTATCACATGCCACCACCCTTTAAAGGATGTACCTTGGACATACTATCCCCTTTAAAGGTAGAAACCACCTAATAGGGTACTTGGTTAACCCCATTTGGATCTTGGAGACATTAGCACATGTCAAAGCCTGCTATGGAAGGGCATGTCATTATGAAGTGTCCACTTGTTGTCCATGGTTTGTAAGCTCTTTAACTCGATTTCCTTAAATGAATTTTTATACTGGAAGTCTATGGGACTCATTGGTTCTTATGCAAGATTGCAAATGGTCTCCATTTCGGGTTGGTCTCCCTATACGAGGTCCTAACCCTTCAGAGAGCTACATTGGCAAATGTAGGGTGTGTGTAGAGAGCCATGGGCCTCCACAACATTACACATCACTCCATGGATCCCCAGAGATGTTCAAAGATTGCTCGAGATTCACCTATTGGACGAGGAATATGCACCTGGTTCATCATGCCTAGTCGGCCCTACAATTGTACCATGCACTTGGAAGATGACCCAAGACTTGTATGTTGATGTGGCATCACTTACACCATCATCTCAGCCCTTATAGATGGTTTATAGGCATCTTCGAGAGGCTTATTCTTTTGTTTATGAGCTGGCTTGTCACCAAAAGTTAGTTGTATTGCACATTATTTTATTCTAGGGTCTAACATAGGCCCAAGTAGCTAAATCGAAATCATTAGAAGTGTATAAATATAAGTGATGAGGATTCGTTTTAGCATCATCACTTGGATTTGGAACTTGTATCTCTTTAGAGATTTTCGCTATCCTTCTTGGAGGACGAATTTTTGGAGCATGGAATGAATTTTGATGTTTGGATTATTTTCTCATGTATTGGAGCTTCTTGAATGGAAAATTTTGGATGGTTGAATATATTCTTATACATGTAATTACAATTTAATGCTATTCTTTCTTTCTATTTTTGTCACATACATTGTTGTTGGGATTTCTCTATACTAGGGTTTATTTGCTGCATCTCTTTATGCAAAGTTGTGGAAATTTTGTTTCTAGGTAGTGAATGCTTCATGTATGGGCCATGTATAATGAATGAATATTCATAGGGATGTTTCATTACTGAAATTCATCTTGATAAGTCATCTATCTTGCAAAACGAAGTATAAAGTCTTTGAAGCTGCTTTTGTTGTTGTCCCAGTGCCAAGCGAAGTTGTCTTTGAGGCCTCCTTGACCTAGAAAAATCAAAGGTCCATATTGATAATACTACTTTCCTCCAATCTCCCCAAAGGATTATGCACTGGTCCATCCAAAGGTGATCACCTTAAACCTTATTCGTCCAACTACCTCTCCTTTTCTAGGCCTATCCCATTAGGTCCCCTAGGGCATCATTTATCTTGGAAACTACCAATCAAAAAAATTCAATCTCTTGGACCCTACTGTGTTGGTGTGTCTCCTAGGTGCCCTCCAATTTTGAAGAAATTCGGATGGTGGGATTTTGAGATAACTCAATCCCTAGTCTCGAGATTGAATCTTTCTCTTGGTTTCCTTAGGCTAGAAGCCTCATTGGGACCCTCACATTTTCTTGCATTAAAAATTATTTCTTTAGTCCTTTTCTCCCTCCGGAATAGGTCCAGCATATCATTGGTTGTTAAAACCTACCACCCCAGTCGGCTTGTTCTTGTGTGGTCTCGTACACTATTAAGGGTAATTCTTCAAGGATGACTTGGAATCCAAGCTTTCACAAGAATTTCAAGGCCTAGGAATCTCCATTATAAGATATATACCCTAAACCTGAACCTTGAACTTCCCCTTAATTCCTTCCTTGAGAGCTTTAAACCTTGCCTCCAAAGCAATCAAGCCACATATTTGAACCTCTCTTGTGAATAGGCTTCTAGGATCACCCCTCACCCTATCATTGGTATATCCATTTTGTGATCCTCATCATAACGGGTCTCCTCCCATTAGTGAAAGTTCGTAAAGAGAAGGGAGCCTTAGTCGGGGTGATAGTGGTCTATTGCTCCATTATTTCCCTTAGCCTAGTAGTATCCCTTCAAGGATCCCCTTTTAGGACCCCTTCTAGTTTGAGCGGTAACACATCCACTAAGCAAAGTTTGGATATAATCATGAAAATGATGTGGTAAGCATTATACAAAATGATACAAGTGATTGTTCGAAGATGTGCTAGTCTATAGAGTGACATGTGGTAGAACCACATGAGGACACATGGTAGTATGAACAATGACATGGCAACTCTACAAAATGACAGGTGGCAACACCACAATTGGACACATCGCCATATGGAGGATGCTAACAAGTGGCCTAATCAACATGTGATGTGGCAAGCTGACCATATGGCTAATGACATGGCGAGTTGACGTGGTGCTTACATGGTAGGTAACTTAGCATGACGTGGTAGAATGGTGTGGAGATGACATGGAAAGCTAACTCAACAAGCTGACATGGCGGGTAGGGTGATTGTGCAACAAGTGGACCAATTAGAGGCCACCACGTGGCAACCTCTGAATGACCAAGAAGGTTTGGATGGCAATTGCAGAAAAGGCATTAGGATGGATCGAATGCCCAACATCCGTGGGCTAAATCCAATGGTTTACCATTGTGCCATCAAATGGTGATTGAATGGAATAATCAAAAGGAATATTTAAACTATTGTTAAAACCATATGATATATATGGCGATGGCGGGTATCGACCCTGCAACTTCCCTGCTGACAACCAATGTTTTATACCAATCCCTTAAACTATTTTTGGTTGGTCATTTAACCAATTTGAACTTTGTTATTATTCATTGGTTAATTATGGAAGGTCGGAGGGTTGAACCCGTGACCTCCTTGGTAGGTTTCAACACTTTTAACCAATGCCATCCAAACTATTTGTAAACGGTCGACAATATAATTTTTATATGTTGTAATAAGTCCTAAGTCTAAAAAATCGAAATGGCCCCATGTGTTTGACCCCAAGACCTCATTCTATTAAGAGTTTTCATCATTGTGCTACAATGTTGGCTTGTAAAGAATTGGTGAGGTTGAATAGTTTTATTTTGAGTTCTAGTCCATGTATTGAAGAAAAGGGTGGATTTTCATTCTTGTTTTGGGCAATTTGAGGGAGGAAAAATGGTTTTCTCAATACCACTACTGTTGCAGAGTGAGGACAAACTATAAGTTGTTTGGGAGACCAAGTGATGTAAGAACATTTTTAATTTGAATAGAAGCAGTCACTCGATTGGAAGTAGGACCCATAGACATAGCTTAAACATTGGGTGAACTCCTTTATCAAATTTCTTTCATGTCTCTCTCTCTTTCTCTACTGTTATTTCTTCATTCTCAGAATTTCATTTCCTCATTGAGTTAATTTCATTGACATGTAAGTCTTAATTGCAACAAAGTCATAGATTTTTTGGATCATTGTTGGAATGCAAAATGAATTGTCATTCCCTTGTACTTAAATGATTTTTTCAAACTTAAGGGGATGCAATTTGGATTATTTTCCTCTCAATTGATGTTGCAAAATTCTCAATGATTATTGTATGCATATTTTACTCATATCGGTATTAGATCCATTGAAAGCAAGTGCATGTGGTAGGATACCAATAGAGAATTGTGACTAAAGTAATTAATTACCTTAGGAGTGGATGAGGAATTATAACGTTTTCAAAATTTAAGGAGATTATTAGTTTTTAGTGTTACTCTTAAAGCATTTTTACTCCATGTTTGGGGGTGCGTCATGAGATAGTGGAGAGGATGATGTATGGTTATCCCTTGATTGATCCATGATAGACAAGCACATTGGAGGCAGTTTACTCATTGTTGTGACCTCATATGGATGCTTGATTGACATTCTCCGTTGAAGCATGATAGATCTTCAAACAAATTTGGGCTACAAGACGAGGTTGCTTGCTCAAAGAATGCCATACATTGGAGGAGGAATGTTTGACATTATGGAGAAGGGAATTGAGCCCTAGATAGTATCGAGCTACTTGGATGATGACATATATGCTTGGAGTTGACTTGGGGAATGCTTGGGTTGCAACAATGGTCATGTAGGTGGAATGGACCTAGAAGAGAACATGGCCTATAAAAGGTGTTGGAGCCCTTGGAGGAGTGTTAGACCTTGGATGAAGAACACCCTTGTCTTGTAACCTTGCTTGTGGATATCATTTTGGAACTTGGCATGTGTCACTTGTAAGATGTGTTTTTCATATTTGGGGACCAATATTTAGAACTCCATTCCCTTATATAAATAGATGAAGGAAATAGTCATTCTCATCATTCATTCTTGGAGAGCTCACATCATATATATCATGGGTTTAGAGATGTAGGAGTTCTTCTCTCTCTCTCTCTCTCTCTCTCTCTCTCTCTCTCCCTTGTATTTTATCTCTCTTGTCTTGAGGTGCTAAGGTTTTTTGAGCATTCATGGATTCTAGGGTTAGGTTTTCATCCCTAAGGAGACATGGAGTTAGTATTTGTGGATAAATCATATTTTGTACTTGTTTAGGTTGAATAGAAAAGGAAATTATTGCATGAGGCCAAAGATGATTTGCTAGTGTAACTCTAGCTTGTTGGAGTATCTTTGGTCAAGATGAATTTTTTTATGCTTCTAATAGCTAGGGTTTTGGAGGGCTTCAAGGGTTGTCCCAAGTATCTTAATTGAGAGTGTGTGATATCATTGTCTTCATGGTTAGGTAATTTCCATTACTTGTCTCGCTGATTTGAGATAAGTTGAGGCTAAAATTGTTAAGGATTTAACATTTATATTGAAGGCAGTAGTGCAAAATTTGATATTGTAATTCTTCCTGTCATAAAGTGATTTTTAGATCTACTTTATGCATAATAAAGGTTGCCTTAAAGGTTTGAAACTCGTGGCATAATTTTTTATATCTTTTCCCTTGAATTTCCTAGTGATTTGGGTTTGTTAAGGAGTGAAATATTGTCAATTGTTGCTATTGTTTTATTATATTTTAGATCAATGCTAAGGATGCAAATTAGTAGGGACTAGAGCTAAGAAATTTCTAGAAAAGAGGTGAATTTGAAGCTTCATTAATTTTCCTATAACCAAATTCTTTTCATGGTACTAAATCTATTTTGGTTGAGATCGCTCTTTTGGAAAATGAGGGAGTTGGTATTTCAATTGTGGTGTATTGAGGAGAGGTTCTTGACTTCGTTGAGTTTGTTTCTTTATTTGTATGAGTTTGTTGGGTGTGAAACCTTAGGTCATTTGAAAGAAGTGCTATGACCATTGGAAGCATTGTGGTCTACTTCATTTATTGTTGATTTTGCATTTGATGTTTGTTTTAGGATGTGTAAGATGACTCTAAATGTTAGAGGGTGTGACAAGTTCGAAGGAGCTTTCGATTCCTTGGAAGCTTACATTACAAATGCTTATGGTGGAAGCTGATCTTTGGGAGCATGTTGTGAAAGTGGTTTTAGAACTTATTGATCCGGCATAGTTAGCTACTCATCATAAGAAGGAGACCAAGGTATAGAGAAACATTTCAAATTCAAAGAAGGATCATTTCATTTCTCACGTTGTAGAGAAGATGACATGTAAGGACATGTTTTGGGCTTTAGTTAATTTGTTTCAATGCTCTTATGTTTCTCAACAAATTCTTGCATACAATAAAATTTCAACCATTCACATGAGCGAGACAAGTGTTTTGGTGAGCTATATGATTGAGATTACACAATTGAAATATCACTGAGATATCATTGGGAGGAAAGTGGAGGATAAGGAGTTGGTGCTCAAGACTTTTTCCTTCCTAGATATCTTTTATTCTAGGTGTTTGTGTTGGTGAGATGTAAAAATTTTCATTTCCCACCCCGGTTTTCAGTTTCACCTTATTTCTCCAAAATAGTTAAATTCCCTTTCCCATATCCATACATTCAACAATTGAAAAATAAATTTTGCTGAAAACACAAATTCTGGAAATTTTACAGAATGCTGGAAAATGCAGATATAAAAAATCAGCAGGTACAAACAGCCATTTAACACATTTAAACACAGTTATTTTTTGTCAAGGTGACCCTGGAAAAACCCCCTACAACTCTTGGGGAAAACCAATTCGAGAGATCCTTATTTCTGAAAAATGCTTTTTACAGTGAGAAATATTCAACAAAAATCAGTAAGTAAACTTTTACAACTTATCTCGTTTTCCATGCCTCATAGACAACTGGAAAAACTTGCAAACAGCAAAATCTAAACAACAATAAGTTTTTTACGTCCTCCTCGATTTCTGTGCCAATTTTCAACCTTAAATTCTACTGTACGGCCTGCCTAGAAAATCGTGCAAGCTGCCAGAAATTTTGTTGTACGATTTCCTCGATTTCTGTGCCGAAAACTGTTGTACGGCCTCCTTGAAAATCTGTTGTACAGCCTCCTTGAAAATCGTGCTAGCAAACTCAGATTTCTACTCCTCGATTTCTGTGCAAACTACTGTACGACCTCCTTGAAAATCGTGCCCAAAAAATCTGCCTTTCACTGTATGCTAACTCAGCTGTACAGACTTGCTGGAATGCTGCCTTGGAATGTGTGCCAAGCTGCTGCCTCCTTCTCCTCCCTGTCCAGAAATCTCCCTTGCTCTCTTGCTCTCCTTCTCCCAATCTGCTCATGAAAGAATGAATGACCTTTTTTTCCTCCTTTAATCTAACCCTATGTGACTTTTGGGTGATCCCTGAATCCAATGGCTGAAATAAATTGAGATCTAGGGCTGAGATTAAATGCTCATTTAAATCTCACTTTCTATTTTTTAATTCACCCCACTTTAATAAAGACCCACTTAGTCATTTATTTCCAAAGTCACTTTTCATTTCTAATTTTACATTGACTTTATTAAAGTCACTTTAAAATTAGACTTTAGTAACTTTATCACTTAAAGTCACTTTTAAATTAGATTTGACTTTATAAAAATTATAAAGTCACTTTAGGAGAAAAATTAAATTCTTTTGGACACTTTTCCCTAGGCCAAAGATCAAAGCCTTAGGGAACCACCTGTCCTCCAGTACCAAATTTCAACACTCCCTCTTACCGAAGAAGGTGTTCCTCACCACACCCATCTTGTCTCTGAAATAGTCATGCTTGCCCCGTGGTCAGGCTTTGGTAAGAATATCTGTAACCTACTCATCAGTGGGAATATACTCAAGCTTCACAACGCCCTTCTGAACACAGTCTCTGATAAAATGATATTTGATCCCAATATGCTTTGACCTGTCATGAAATACTGGATTCTCCGTGAGTTTAATGCAACTCTGATTATCACAGTAAATCACTGAAGGTCTCAACGGCTGACCAAATAAGCCAAACAACATCTTGCGAAGCCAGATGGCCTCACAACTAGCTAGACTGGCTGCCATATACTCTGCTTCCATTGAACTCAAGGCTACTGACTACTGCTTCCGGCTAAACCATGACACTACTGCCGAACCCAACCCAAAACAACACCCTGAAGTGCTCTTCCTATCAGAAGCACAACCTGCCCAATCAGAATCAGTATAGCCTGCCAATCTCACTCCATCCCCTTGCCTGTAGTCCAGACCATAATCCACTGTCCCCTACAAGTACCGCAAAATGTGTTTTGCAGCCACCCAGTGAACCTTCCTAGGGTCACACATAAACTGACTCATCGTGTTGACTGCAAAACAAATATCTAGTCTAGTGTTGACCAAATACATCAAGGAACCAATCAGCTGCCTGTACAATGTGGGATCCACCAAATCGGAATCCGAAGCATGAAGCTTCTTCTAGTTGGTGATCATCGGTTTCGACATAGGTTTACAATCCTCCATGTGGAATCTTCCAAGGATGTCCACAATATACTTCCCCTGCCCCAGGAAGAAATGTCCCTCCTCCTGCCACACCTCCAAACCCAAAAAGTAATGCATCAAGCCAATGTCCTTCATCTCAAACTCCGCCGCAAGATCTCTCTTGCAGTGCTCTATGAGTCTCTCTGCACCTGTAATGACCAAGTCATCCACATACAACACCAAAATGAGAGGCTTCTCACCAATCAAAATAAAGTAAAGGTTCAGATCAGCCTCACTCTTTGTGAAACCCATCCCCTGCAAGTATGTATCTATCCTGGAGTACCAAGCTCTGGGAGCTTGCTTCAGGCCATAAAGGGCCTTCTTCAGTCTGCACACATGGGACTCCTTCCCATGCACCTCAAAGACCTGTGGCTGCTCAATGTACACCTCCTCCTGTATGAAGCCATTGAGAAATGCAGTCTTCACATCCATCTAGTGGATCTTCCAACCCATCTCTGCTGCTATCGATATAATGGAGCGGATCAAAGTATATCGAGCCACGAAAGCGAAGGTCTCCTCATAATCAACTCCCTCTACCTGGGAGAACCCTCTAGCCACAAACCTCACTTTGAATTTCTCAATGATGTCATCTGCAGCATGCTTTACCTTGTAAAGCCATCTGGAAGTAACCACAGATTTTCCCTTAGGCCTCGGCACCACCTCCCAAACATCATTCTTCATGATAGAAGAATACTCCTTCTGCATGGCCTCTCTCTAGACCTGCTGGCTAGCTGCCTCCTCATAGCTAGAAGACTTAGAGTCAAGGATGCTGGTAGCCATTGCCATATAGCTACAAAACCTCTCAGGTGGTCTACTCTCTCTGACCGGCCTCTTAGGCTCAGCAATAGATGTGGCATCTCTCAAGGTGTCTTGAAGCCACTTGGGCTTCCTCTTCCTTGAGCGCACTTCTCCCATTGGAGAATGAAACTCCTCCTCCTCATCATCATCAGGAGCCTAAACTCCTGACTATCTGTCTGCTGTCCTCCTGCCTGCACCTGAACCTGTAGAAGCTGAGGTACCGTGTGAACTGTCCATCAGTGGACTCCCTAGTGAACTGCTCTACATGCTGCCCTGAGCACCACCCCTCTGGCTCGGCAAGCCACTGCTCACTGACGGACCTGACATCCTCATAGATGTTCCTCCTGATCCTCCTGATCCCTGCCCACTGGATCCCTGCGACTGACTCAACTGCTGCTGAGGGTCTAGCTGATCCAGATACTCTAACTCCCGTGACCTCCTAAAGGCCCTGTCCTCCTCGAACTTCACATCCCGCCTGACAACAACTTTCCTCTGTGCAGGAATGTAAATCCGAAAGGCCTTTGAGGTCTCACTGTAGCCCACAAAGATACCCTTCTCTACGATGGGCTCTAGTTTGGTCCTCTTCTCCTTGGGTATGTAGGAGTATGTAATGCATCCAAAGATACGAAGATGACCAATATCAGGCTTCTTCCCAGAAAAAGCCTCCTCCGGAGTCATGTGCCGCAAGGCACGATGCGGACTCCTGTTCTGCAAATAAACAGCTGTGTTGCAGGCCTCTGCCCACAAAAACAATGGCAACCCCTGATCATGTAACATGGCTTTGGCAGCCCCTACGATGGATCTGTTATTCCTCTCCGCAACCCCGTTCTGCTGGGGGTTGTAAGGAACAGTGAACTCCCTCCTAATGCCTACCTCCGCACAATAGTCAACAAACTCTCCAAGGGTGTACTCTTCCCCATTGTCCGACCTCAGGGACTTGATCTTCTGACCTGTCTGTGTCTCCACAAGAGCTCTAAACTCCTGAAACCGCTTGAATACCTCACTCTTGGTCTTCAAGAAATAAATCCATGTCCTCCTAGAGTGATCATCAATGAATAAACATAGTACTCATATCCACTGAAGGAAACATGAGACATCCGACCACTCACATCAGAATGAATCAAATCAAGTATCCCAGTCGCTCTACTATCATTACTAGGAAAAGGGGATTTGGCAAACTTTCCCATCGCACATCCTCTGCAAGTATCAAAGTGATCAGTACTGAAATTTGGCACACCTGTAGTGATCTCCCGCAAGGTCCTCAAGGCTCCATGATACATATGTCCCATCCTGCAGTGCCAAATCTCACACAGCCCAGAACTGCTAGCTCTGTTGTCGGTACTACTGCTCAATGCCAAAAGGGACTGGAATGAAAACTTGTACACCTTTGCATGGCGTACACCTATCACTCTAGCTGAATCAGCTGGAGTGCCCCTGGGATACATCAACACCTGTCCTCCCCTGAACAGTACCTCATATCCTCTGTCCTCCAAAGCTGAGACGAATATGAGGTTCTTCCTCATCCCTGGAACATAAAGAACATCTGACACCTTCAAGGCAGGTTTGGACTCCCTCTGAAATGTTAGTGTCCCCACAATGAATGCTCTAACAACTCTGTCATCACCGAGTACTACCTCTATATCAGTGCCACTCTCTGAAAGCTTTGAGAAGTACTCACGGACTCCTGTCATGTGACGTGAAGCCCCACTGTCCACATACCAGATACCCGAAGATGCTTTGCTAATCGAGGGAAAAGCATGCTCCCTCTGAACCTGTGTGGCAGGTGATCCTACACTAGAGGAATCATACGCAGTGAACCCAAACTCCCAGTCAAAACGAACTGCAAAGTCCTCTACCTCTGCTGAAGCTGCCACGCTCTGGTTCTTCCCCTTCTTCTTCTTCTTCTCTGGACACACAATTGCATAGTGTCCCATCTTTTGACAATTCCAACACTTCACCTTGGAATAGTCCTTCTGTGTGTTACCCTGTTTACCTTTACCTTTGCCTTTGCCCCCACCATTGTTTGTGAAACACTGCTTCTTCCCTTTGCCTTTTTTGCCTCCTGCCGACAGTGCTACATCCTCATCCTGCTCAACTGGCTTGGCTGCCCCAAGCTGACCTTTCCTGATCTCTGTCTGAATGCAATCATCCCAAAACCTCTCCCATGTGGGAAGGGTCTCACGTACACAAACCCCATCAACAAAGTTCATCCATGAACAGGGGAGGCCATTCACTACAATCTGCACCAACTCAGTGGGTGGAATGTCCTCTCCAACTATTGCCAACTCATCTCTCACATTAGTAATCTTTGTGAGATATCCAGCTGCACTATCATTGCCCATCTTAATGGTCTTCAGCTTCTCCTTCAGGACCATTTTCCGGTTCTCATTGGTACTCTGGTAGAGATTGGAAAATGCTATCCACATCTCATGGGCATTTCTCTTTCCTCTCACATGAGGAATGCAATGGTCTTTGACTCCATCTAGAATCAGTCTCTTACCCTTGTTGTTCTTTTTATTAAACTCAGCCAACTGAGTAGCATCAGTAGGCACAACAACAGGGTTCTGTGTGGTATGCACCATGATGTCCCAAACTTCTATCTCCTCAAAGATACTCTGCATTCTCTCCTTCCAAACGCTGTAATTTGTATGCCCATCCAGCCTATCCTCCACCCTCAATCCCAATGACATCCTCCTGTCCTAAAACTGAAAAATAGCACTGTTGTAGTAAAGATAAAACTGTTGTTTGTGAAAAATCAGCTTGTTGGAATTTTCTGAGTGAAAAATCAGCAGGCTGTAATTTTCCTCCTTGCTGTCCCAAACTGCACTTCAGCACTCAAGCTTTGATACCATGTAAAAATTTCTCATTTCCCACCCCGGTTTTCAGTTTCACCTTATTTCTCCAAAATAGTTAAATTCCCTTTCCCATATCCATACATTCAACAACTGAAAAATAAATTTTGCTGAAAACACAAATTCTGGAAATTTTACAGAATGCTGGAAAATGCAGAAATAAAAAATCAGCAGGTACAAATAGCCATTTAACACATTTAAACACAGTAATTTTTGGTCAAGGTGACCCTGGAAAAACCCCCTACAACTCTTGGGGAAAACCAATTCGAGAGCTCCTTCTTATTTCTGAAAAATGCTTTTTACAGTGAGAAATATTCAGCGAAAATCAGCAAGTAAACTTTTACAACTTATCTCGTTTTCCGTGCCTCACAACCAACTGGAAAAACTTGTAAACAACAATAAATGTTGTACGTCCTCCTCGATTTCTATGCCAATTTTCAGCCTTAAATTCTATTGTACGACCTACCTAGAAAATCGTGCAAGCTGCCAGAAATTCTGCTATACGATTTCCTCGATTTCTGTGCCGAAAAATGCTGTATGGCCTCCTTGAAAATCGTGCCAGCAAACTCAGATTTTTGCTCCTCAATTTCTATGCAAACTGCTATACGACCTCCTTGAAAGTCGTGCCCAAAAAATCTGCCTGTTAGGCCCCTATACTAGTTAGGCCCCTATACTACTAGTATAGGGGCCTAACACTGTCTTTCACTGTATGCTAACTAAGTTGTACGGACTTGCTGGAATGCTGCCTTGGAATGTGTGCCAAGCTGCTGCCTCCTTCTCCTCCCTGTCCAGAAATCTCTCTTGCTCTCTTGCTCTCCTTCTCCCAATCTGCTCATGAAAGAATGAATGACCTTTGCCTCCTTTTCCTCATTTTCCTCCTTTAATCTAACTCTAAGTGACTTTTGGGTGATCCCTAAATCCAATGGCTGAAATAGATTGAGATCTAGGGCTGAGATTAAATGCTCATTTAAATCTCACTTTCTATTTTTTAATTCACCCCACTTTAATAAAGACCCACTTAGTCATTTATTTCCAAAGTCACTTTTCCTTTCTAATTTTACATTGACTTTATTAAAGTCACTTTAAAATTAGACTTTAGTAACTTTATCACTTAAAGTCACTTTTAAATTAGATTTGACTTTATAAAAATTATACAGTCACTTTAGGAGAAAAATTAAATTCTTTTGGACGCTTTTCCCTAGGCCTAAGATCAAAGCCTTAGGGAACCACCTGTCCTCCGGTACCAAATTTCAACATGAGAATATTCCACCCTTTTCAAAGATGTGGAATAATCTTTTGTAGGAATAAATTAGTATACAATATTTGTGAAAGCAACAAAAGTTGCTAGATGAGATTGCCATTGTCAAGGGAACAAGAAGGGTAACCAAGAAGCCTATAAAGAGGAGGAAGGTGCAGGTGCAAGAAAGAAGGATTTGAGTAAAGTGATATGTTTATGACACCATGAGATGTGGCATTATGTCATATAGTGTCCATTGGAGAAAAATGAGAAGGGAAAAAAACATGTTGCAATTGGGATTGTACTAGGAGTAGAAGAGGTTCCTTTCAGTTTGGCATTTCCTCCTCCATCTCTTGTTTGTTTTATAACATCATTTCTAGTGTTGGATGGTATGCAGAGAATGGGGCTTGAAGACATATGAATTATTACATGACACTCTTAGTAGACTTTAGGAGTAAGAGGGAGGTACAAGTGTGGAGTTGGGTGATGATGTTACTTATCCCATAAGAGGAGTTGGCTTCATTTTTTTTAGATGCCATTAGGCGATGTTCATGATTTGAGTTTCTTGTCCATTGTTTAAAGAAGAATCCTCTTTCAATTTCTCATATGATAGATGTACAATCTAGGGTTTCATTTGAAGGATAACAATGCACCATCAATGGCTGTAGTATAGTTAGTTCAAGAATTTCGGCTAGAGTGGTGAGAGAGGGTGGACTTTTCAAGTTACTTGTTGGCTTTGTGACATTTGTACATTCTAGTGAAAACTTGAATGGACTCTATAACTTTAAGGAGGCACACGTAGAACATGCATGGCAAGATGTCATGGAGACAAGTACAAAACCTATTGGGAAATTATGGATTGATTCGATGTTTGTAATTGATGGGAGCATTGTAGAGTATAGGGACATGGTTTCTAGATTCTCTCAAGTAGAGGGAGTTTATCTTGACGATACTTTTTCTTTAATGTTCACTAGGAAAGAGGGAGTTGATCTTGACAATATTTTTGCTTTAAGGTCTCTAAGAAAGAGGAGTTGACCTAGTTGGGGTTGATACATCAATTATTGGAGGTTTTGAGGTACATGGGTAGAATACCCATGCTCATAAGCTATGAACAATTTTGGCTGATAAGATTACTAGATAGAGTGATGGAGTTTGGTAGGTTGATGATCTAGAGTTATGTTCCTTTAAAGTCATAGGTAGTCAAAATTCTTTGGAGGTTTAAGACGCTATGAGTGCATCTTATGTTATTGGATACAATGATACTTTTATAACTTACAAGATCTATATTGGAGTACAATGGAAGATAATAGTGAGTAGAGATGTAAATTTTGATGAAGATATGAGGTCTTCTAGTTCATAGATTCTTATTAAATGATTTAGGAGAATGAGGAGGTTGTTGTTCCAAAGACTAATTAAGATTGTCGAGATGAGTTAGATTTAAGGGTGGACAAGGTGACCTTCTACTACAACACAAAGAAATTTGAGATGGCTACCTAGACATTACAAGAGGCACATGAGTGGGAAGGAGCATCTAAATATTTAGTAAGGACGAGAAATCCTTCTAGGGTATATTCTAGTTGTGTTGTGTTGGATACTTCCACTTGTGAGCCTACTAGTTTTTTTTAGGAGGTTTGGTGTGATGCATTGGTGGAGAAGCATGTTCGATGGTTGAAAGTTCATTTTCAAAAGAAAATGATTTATTCAAAGATTACCATAGGTTTAATTTTATAGATGTTAGGTTTGGTTGAGTTGCAGAGCAAGATGACTAGCGCTAGGGAAAACACTTTTCTTGTAACGAGAGTGATATCTTTTAGGGTTACTTTGATAGTGTTTACACAATGATTGGGGTGCTTCATGAGATGTGGGAGTCATGGTGTGTAGTTACCCTTGATTCATTTGTGATGGACTTGCACAATGGAGGTGGCTTACCCATTGGTTGCTAGCCTTCACATGGAGGATTGATTGACATTCTTCCTTTGAGATCTTTAGATAGCTTGGTGACATTCTACATTCTCACTACATGGAGATTTGCTTGCTCGGAGAATGCCCTACATTAGAGGTGGGACATTTACATTGTAGAGGAGGGTGTTGATCCCTAGACAACATTGGGTTGCTTGGACACTTGCATGGAGACATGTAGTTATCTTGTGACACATGGGTTTCAATAAAGATCAAGTAGGTGAAGTGGACTCGAAGGAGTACACAAGCTATGAGAGGTGTTGTAGCATTGGACCTAGGATGAGGAACTCTCTTGTCTTGGAATCTTGCTTGCATTAAAGAAAATTTGCTCCAAACATGGACCTTCTAAGGAAATTATAAAATAATATGTCATTTGTGCCTCATCAAAGTTGTGTATTCCACATCACAATGCCATATAAACTAGACTAATGTAGAATGACACAATGAAAGTTAAAAATAATAATGATAAGTTTAAATTCTTGTACATAAACAATAAATAATAATAAATGATACCATAAATAATCACTAATAATATATAATATAAAAATAAATGAAATAACATATCATTACTTTATAATAATAATAGTTAACAATAATGATCTATAACATCACGACAATATAATAACATATAATATAGTCATAATATAATATTAATTAGAAAAATATAATTTAATAATGTTAGAAATTTTTATATATTTATAATATAATAAAATAATACTTAATATATAGTATAGTTTTAAAATAATAATATAGAAAATAATGATGTATAACAAATGTGTTGTCAAATGGAGTTTTCTTGGGTGGTTTGGCACAATTGTTGTTAACTTCCCCGCAGAAATTCAAATTCCCGCTAGTGACATGATGAACTATAATGCATTGATAAATATTGTTGTCATGACTTCGTGTCTATGAATATTATTTTTATTGCCTTTGTGTTAATCAATATTTTTTGTATTGACTTCAAATCTTGCGAACTCTTAAGTATATTTTTGGGCTAGTCAGGTACTAGCAACCTCACTTTAGCCATCTAGCCGAGAGAGAGATTGATTTTTAAAAAAAAAAAGATAAAAAAAAAAGAAGGAAAAAGGTATAAGAAATGTGAAACAACAAATTTATTATATAAATTTATATAATATAATGAATTAATAAAAAAATCAATTTTATTTTGTATTATACGAACTTATTTATAATATGAATTAATGATGAGAATGTATACAAGTAGAAAAGGACACGTTTTGAAGAAGTATAAAAAATACTATAATATGAATGAATTAATATATAAAAACATATAGTATTACAAATTAATAATTATATGATAATTTCATAATTACTAATTAAGTATTAGTATAATTATAATATTATAAAATTCATAATTATATTATATAATATAATATAATAATAACTATACATTATTAATAAATAATGGAAATATATACATTATTGTTCATATATGACAATTATGGAAATATAATAAATAAACTCAGTAGATGCCTTACAATAAATATAAAATGTTTCATATTGAATATATCAAAGATGTTGAACATATCTAAAGATGATTTCACCAAAACTTTAACTAAGTCAGGGTATACATATGGTTATATATTGCAAAATAGAGATGCGACCTATAATCATTATTTACTTTTGTATGTCCAACTCAATGATTGTTTTTGACTCAATTATTTGAAATTCTATTGTGGAAGAATTATTGAATTCCCAACTCACAAAGCACGTCTTTTCTTATAATGCCCATTTTAACCCCAAATTTTCTCTAATGTTGATCGCCATCACCTTAGAGTTGAATTGTTGTCATTGATTTCAAATCCAGAAGGAGGTGTCATAGCAAGGGGTAGTTTGTTGATGAAGGAAGCACACAATAGAAGTACTTAAGCCCTGCATGGTCAACAAATTTATAATCAAAGGAAAAAGAAACCCTTCAGAAGATTCTTGAAAAATGTTGTCAAAGACAACGCAAATGCAAGGGGGATCTACATAATCAGATGACGCTCTTTGATAACTTTCTGATGCTAGGTGGCACATTCTCTAACTCTTCACGATTGAAGGGAAATAGATTTCTAAAGGCATACATATGAAAATTATCCCCCTAGCTAATGTCGCCTCCTCCTAATGTCAAACCTTTTAAGGATAAGTCGGCCCAAAAGACCCCCACGTCTAGTATAAATAGGACACTCATGTGGCTCAATAATAAATCAGATCACTTGTTGAGCTAACAAAATGAAGTATGAGGTGATCACATGGTCAATCTAAGGCATAGAGGTTGAGTTTGTGAGGAGGAGGAGGAATCCATCACAAAATTTATTGGATAAAAAATTGTAACTTTGTTTGTTTGGAGTAGATTGATCCTTCTTACAGGCTAGGATGGTAAAACCCTTTTACCTATAGCAAAAGTTGTAGTGTTAAAAGTCAAACTGATTTTAGAAGGAATGTGTATGTGTATGTTGTCATGATGAAGGGTCCAAGTTACTAAAGGAGAGTTGTTGTAAGGATCTTTGGAGGTTGAGTCTGGTTGAGAAAATTTTAAGGGAGATGTTAATTGAAGTAGTTGTGGTGTTAAGGTGATGATAGGGATGAGCCTTATTATGGACAAAGGTGCAGTAGAAGGGGTACGTAGTAACCCAAGCGGAACAATTACAAGAGAGCTGAGTATGTTGTTGGCTATCTCTGTGAGAACAAGACGACTTAAGGATGTTTTATAATGAGAAAATATTTGAAGTATACTATTGTAGAAGGCATGTGATTTTTTCAAGTCACATTACAATAGGAATTAAGAACAAGGCTATCGTGGATAGTTTTTGAGGTAGGCCTAAGGGGAGTGTTTAGTGAAAACATTGATAGGTTGCAGGAAGAAAACCTTCAAGGTTGTAAATTTTTTTCTTGGTTCTAAGTATTTTGAAAATCCCTATGTAGAAAAAAGAAATCTACAGTGCTAATTACATGCTTCCAAGTGGGAAAACCTTCTTTTTGAACATATAATAAGCGTAAGTAGTGACAGTTGAATAGTGGACAACAAGAGTTGAGGGAGTTGAAGTGTCTGTTGGGCAGACATCATTTTGATCAAATACAAAGAATTTATATCTAGCATATCAAGTTCAAAGAGCCAAGTCAAGAAGCCTAGTTGAAGAGAAAAAATTTAAGGTGTACAATTCATGTGGCTATGATCAAGCTTGTAGGTGTAAGCTTGAGGGTGGCATGATTAGATGACAACTCACTAAAGAAATTTATGTTGATTACCAAAAGTTATTGATGACAGATCCAAGGAACAACTTGAAGACATAGGTTGGTGCCTACATATTGCTAAGTTGGTGCTCAACTAGGGGATTGGTGTCTCCTGTAGGTTGGTGCCTACATTCGCTAAGTTGGTGCTCAACCAGGGGAATGGAATCTCTTGTAGGTTGGTGCTTCCAAAATTTTTAAGTTGGTCATTATTTTGTATGAGGAAGTTTACAAATTATTTGCAAAGATAAATTGTATAAGTGTTTCTTATATAAAAATCTATGTTTCATGGTTTATGTGCATCAAATATTTTAAAAGATAAAACTCGTTAATAGTAATGAAATATTGATTCACACCACTTCTTAGTATTTCCAACACTTATAGCTTGATATATGTCATTGTAGTAGCACTTCACATGTGTGGAGCTACTTGCATCTTGTGGGTTACTTGTAGTGGACTAAGCCTTCCTAACTTTTAGCCCTCCAATCACTTTCGATATAAATAAAAGAAGGAGAATGTCACTCTCATTATTTTTTTTAGAGATCTCATATATGATATATCATGGGATTAGAGATGTAGGAGGAGCACTAGTATTTGTCTCTTTTTTTTCATTCTTGAGGAGCTAGTATTTCTTAAGCATTCTTCTAGGCTAGGGTTAGGGTTTCATCTCGAAGGACGTATTGGAGTTAGGGTTTATAGATAACCCTTGGTTGTACTTTTTGAGGACTTTTAAGTGTGATTTTAAATTGTTAGAGTATCTTTGGTGGAGTTAGGGTTTTTCATGTTTTTCACTATCTAGGGTTTTGGAGAGCTTGGAGGGTTGTACCAATTTATCTTAGCTGAGAGTATGCATTTGAATCTCTCTCTCTCTCTCTCTCTCTCTCTCTCTCTCTCTCTCTCTCTCTCTCTATCTATCTATCTATCTATCTATCTATATATATATATATATATATATATATATATATCTATATATATATATATATATATATATATATATATATATATATATATATATATATATATATATATATATATATATATATATATGTAATTTCCTTATTGTAAATTAGAAGAAACTTATGGCATAAGTTTTGGTCTCTTGTTTCTTTAAATTCCTAGTAGACTAGGGTTGTTAAGAAGTGAAAATTCGTCAACTATTACTATTATTTTATTATATTTTAGATCATCTCTAAGGATGTAAATTCACAGGGTCTAGATTTGGGAAATCATTAGGAAAGAGATGAAATTTAGTTACATTAATTATCATCAATCTGAATTCTTTTATAGAGAGTTCATCTAGTTTAAGTAACAAAATTTTAGAAACTCCTAATAACAAAATTTTTGAGGAATCATGCATTTACATGTAGTATATACGAAATTCAAGTGCTGCATAAATAACATAATGGTGCACCACATATATCTAGGAGTAGCATGAAAGCAACAAAATAGTTAAGCATTTGTCTTGAGGTGTAGAAGTGGAATAAAAAATGACAACACACTTCTCAAGGCAAGTGCATAAATCAAGGTACAAATTTTACTCAAAATTGCTTGCAACTTTAGAACATGCACAAAAGAATTGGACGCACATCTCAAGGAAGGTCAACAAGGATAGTTTTCAATGTAGAATATTGATTTATAAACTGCCATGGGTATTCCACTAGATAGTTTTTCACAATAGATCTAATAAAATTATACTTAAAAATCCAAAAATCTACACTATTACAATTTTATATCTCTTTAGATTTATAAATCTATAGATTTTTGTTAATAGTGTATGCATGCAAATTAAATTTATGCAAAAAATAGATAATGATGAAATAAAAACTCACAAACACATTTGACACACGATATGACTTCGTAAGCCCTTTTAGGAGAAAAACCCAACTGGAAGGTGAAGCTGCTATGCTCTTTTTCTCTGAATAGAAATATGATTGTGAGTATAAATAAGTATGGCTACCCATGGCCTACTAAATTGCACAAATCCTCTATGTGTGCTCTATACCCTATCCCTCTTGGCTATTTTTGCTCAGGTATGGAACAAATGCACTCGAAAGAATATAACCCATTTTCCTCATAGTGGCCCGGTTATAACACAACCCAATAGGATACTAGTGGTTAAGTTTGACTATCTCAAATATTAACTAGAGTTACAATATAGACTCTTCTAGAGTCTTCTTTATCGTTATCATGTGGCTAGCCCTTTTTCCATGAATTATGTGGGTTGACATGGCATCCTCTTGAATTATGGTGGTGAAAACAAGAAGGTCAAATTCTTAGTGGCATAACTTTCACATACAGACTTTGATTGATGTGATTCTTGTGTCGTTTAAAAGGTCAGTGTGTGTAGAATAGTAAACAAATATGTTGATATTAAGCAACAAATTTTTACCCCCAAAAAACGAGATTTTATGTCTCAAAGAGCTCTGAGAAGTTTTCAGGCCCTATTTTTCCAAACTAGGTCCCACTAGTAAAAATGGTCATGTGAGTTGATTCCTCCAATTTTTCTACTCTAAAAGCATCAAGATGGATGAAAAAAATATAATAATCTAATCTAGATCACACCTCCAAATTTTGAGAGGATTTTTGTCCCCAAAAGCTTTTACTGAATGAGATGAGGAAAAGTTTCCTCCACTTTCTCTCGGGTGTACCAATTAGATTTTCTTGGAATTTTTCCCTTAAACCTAATCTGCCAAAGGTCATGTTACCCATATCTCATAGTTATAGACTTCTTCTATAAATTGTTTCTTCTTTCAACTTATCCTGAGCATTTGATGCAAAATACTCTAGAAAAGGTAGGACATGTTCCTCTTCCTAATCTAGCATGGAAGGCTCATAGAGTTTCAGATTCTCTACATTCAAAATTGAGTAAATGTGCATATGTTGTGGTAAACTGAGTCAATAGACATTATCACCCACCTCTTCCATTATCCCTAAGGGACCATATTGCAAAGCCTTGATTTTCTTACTAGGCCCCTATAGCCTCTCCTTGTTCAAATGTAGCCATACTTTATCTCCCACCTTGAATGATCTCTTTGTTTATGCTAATCTTGTATGAACTTATATTTCTCCCATTAATTTTGCAATGTCTCTTGTACCTGTATATGGATCTGCTTAATCTTCTCTATAAAATTTTCAACCCTCAAGGCATCTCGTATAAGATCTCCCCTCACTCCTCCTTGTTGCCCATATGCAATGTCTAAAGGTGAAGGTGACAAGTAACCAAAACAAGTCTCAAATGGGGACTTTCTTGTAGAAGTGCAGACTGCTTAGTTGTAAGAATTTTGTATACATACCATATTTTCATCCCAAGTCTTCGGATGCTTCTAGTTGTACCCCTTACATCAATGTCCCGTTGACTACTTTTGGTTTCCCATTTATCTATGGATGAAATGTTGTAGATCACTTTAACTTTGTGTCCATCTTCTCCCAAAATGTAGTCCAAAATGTACAAATAAATATGTGTCCCTATATGAAACGATGCTCCTTAGTATACCAAAGTGCATCCAAACCTATCCAAAGAACAAGTTTGATACTTCTTTCCCACTAATGGTCTTTTTAAAGGGCATCAAAACACACATCTTGTTGTACCTATCAGTTACCACATACATGTATTCATGTCCCTTCCTGGTTTCTCTCCCAAGGGTGAGTGGGTACAGATAAAGGATGATATAAACCTTGTTTCATGTTTCTAGGCTTGTTGGTACAACACAACATGCATTCTATTTTGAACCTAGCTACATGTTCTTGCATCTTGGGCCAATACACATACCTATACAAGTTGGCCACGATCTTCCTTACACCAAAGTTCCCTACAACCTTGGATGTGTGAGCCTGTCTAATCATATACAATCACTCTCTCTTAGGAACACATAACTTATCCAACCTGTAGAGTAACCCATCCTAGAGATGGTAGTCAACAATGTTGTCGCCATCATGCACATGACCCTAACACTGCAACTGCTGAAACACCTCGAAGTCCTCATCCTATGAATATGCCTCTCTATATGCATCAAGGGTGAATGGATCCAAGTGAATAAGAGTCCCCAAAGTTGTAATATTTGATGTGGGTGGCCTTGAGAGCATGTCAACCAACTTGTTTGTTTTGCCCTTCTTGTACTTGATCACCAAATGAAACTGCTATAGAGATCCCATCCACTTGTAGTGCCTGGTCTACTGTAGCTTACTCTGGGCCTACAAGTACTGTAACCGTTGGTGATTTGTGTGAATTACTATATTTTTTCACATCAGATAGTACTTCCACTTCTTCACATCTTGCACCAAGGATTAGAGCTCCTTGTCGTAGGTAGGGTATTTAAGAATTTCCCCATGAAATACTTTATAATGGTAGCATACATGCCTTCCTCCCTGCATCAAGACTGTTGCCATAACATACCCACTTGCATATATCTCCACTTCAAAGGGTTGTTGCAAGTTTGGTAATGCGAGAATCAGTGCTTGAACGATCTTCGTCTTTAGCTCCTCAAAGGTCGTTTGCTGACCCTTTCCCCATTGGAAACTCTTGTCACCTATTTTTATAGCACGGAGTGGCGCTAACACCACTGAAAATGATTAGTAGGAACTGACCATTTCATGATGGCCTTCATCTTGGCATGATCTATCTTCAGCTCTCCTCTACCTATCACATAACCCAAATTCACCAAAGACTGTTGTGCAAACTCACACTTGAGATTTGTTAGCCGTTGGCGCTTCTTTAATGTCTCTAGCACCTGTTTCAAATGTGAGATGTGCTCCTCCTAGGTATCATTGTATACAAGTATATCATCCAAATAAAAAATACAAAATGAATCTATAAAAGGGCGCAACACATCATTCATTAATCCCATAAATGTAGTTGGTGCATTGCATAGGAAAAATGGCATGACTAATCATTCATACAAACCTTGCCTGGTTTTGAAGGCGGTCTTCTAGGTATCTTCTTATCTAACTCGAACTTGGTGATATCCAAACTTTAAGTCCAGTTTGGTGAAGTATTTTTCTTATTGCAACTGATCCAACAAAACATCTATCTTAGGCAGGGAATACTTGTTCTTGAGTATGATTTTGTTCAATGCCCTGTAATATATACACACCCACCAAGTCTCATCCTTCTTTGCCATAATGATGATATGTGACCCACATGGTAATGTACTCAGTCAAGTGACACCTGTTCCAGTAGTTACTGCAACTATTTCTTTATCTCACTTGCTTCTATAAAAAACTACTTGTACAACCCAATGTTTGGCAATGGGGAGTCTGGAAATAGCTAGATCTCATGCTCCACTTCCCTCTTAGTTGGTAACCTTTTAGGCTCTCAAAACACCTCCCTATATTCCTGTAGAAACTCTTCCAGTTTTTTTTTTCTATTTCTTATCACACCCCTCCAGGGATGCCTTGCCGACTATTGACTCTTCTACAGACTGATATTCTCTTAAAAACATTAAATCATTCTTCTTGCTGGAACTAATCAATTTCTTGGCTTGATTGACACTTACCAGGAAAATTTTTGACTTGCCTTTGTGTGCATTGATGGTGAACTATTTTCCATCCAGGATGAGTCGATACTGGTTAGCTCTTCGCATGAATATTGCATCGCGCATGTACATGTAGGGACTCCCAAACACGACTCCACATACATCAAGGGGAACTACATCTATCTCTACTTCATCAATAAAATCAACACTAATAGAAAATCTAAGTTTGCAATGTTTTGTTACCTTCAACTCTACATCCTTATTTACCCATCCTAGTGGATATGGGTTTGGATGATCATGAACCTCCACTCCCAATTTCTTGACCACCTCTATTGCAATGAGATTCACATGTGATCCTTAATCAAATAGGGCATCAATCTTTGTCTTCTTGACCTTTATCTTTATATGGAAGAGTTTGATCATTTGTTTCTCTTCCTGTTACTGAAAGATACTCAAACTCACCTCCTTCCGCACCGATGTATAAACAATTTTCTCATCCACATTTGAGCTTCTTTCAACTTGGTTTATTGAATCAATGGCCATGAGATTCTTCTTCTTATTGTTTTTGTTCTTTAGGTTAAGCTCTAGATGCAACTTCCAACACTTCTCCTCTGTGTAGCCATCAATGTTGTAGTGTTTGTTGGGATCTTTACATTGAAGTGTTGTGGTTGTCGTCTTTTTATATTTCGCACTTTCACTTCTTCTTGCCCTCCTTAGAAGTGCCTGGTTTCTCCTTCTGCTTTGATCCACTTGATTGCACTTTATTCAAGCTTATGTTCTCTAAGTATTGTTCCTATACAAAAGCCTTGTCCACCAATCTAGGCTTGAACAACATCACTTGCTCCCACAGATAATGGTGTAGACACCCCAGATACTTGAGGAGTACATCTGGGTTATTTGGGGAGATACCCAACATTATGACCATCTTTCTAAACTCGATGGTGTACTCCTACATTCTTTGCCCCAACTTTTTCCTGAAGTAGTGCCACTGAATCCACTGGTCCTCTACATACCTAATAAGGCAAAACTATTACTTAATGAGGGTTTTAGTGTCCTCCAACTTAGTCATCGGAGGCTCTCTCTCCAACCTCAGGGTCTCTGTGTGGCTTTCCCACCAAGTGAGGGCATGGCCCTCTAAGAGTCAACCACACAGATGAAATCTTTTATTCCTCCTCTATCTAAGGAACATTGAAATACACTTCCAGTTGCTGCAACCAATGATTTAGCTTCAGAGCATCAATCTTTCCTTGGTAAGGATTAATATCGAACTTCACCTCCATTTTGAATAGGGACTGAGACTAATTCACGACACTCAAAATAGGTTGATATTTTTCAAGTTCTTTCTTCGACCGGTTCTTCATTTATTCTCGATCATCTGATTTCCCCTCTGATTTTTCCTTTGCATTAGAACTGTTACCGGGAAAAGTGTCTATTTAGAACTGCTCTATCCCACTAAGGTGTGACAGCTGCCTTAGAAACAAATAGAGAAAACTACTTTTGTATCTCCTTTATGAACTATAAATAAAGAGGAATAGGAAGAACCAACCTGTGTCTTGCGCTAGTCCTTTGATCCAATCTCTCTCCTCTTTGACAGCTTCCAGCTACCTGCTCCCTTACTTGCCCAGCTTCACCAAGTACCTGTAAGATCACAGAAGAAGAAAACTATACAAAGACATGGATTTATATTCATAAATAACTTAGGATCAGATTTAAGTTAACCATACAAATGTAACAAGCATCAATGATACAAAAGCATGGAGGAGAAACTCAAATAGTTTTTATTGATATACAAGAAGATCCAGGAGGAGTTACAACCGATGATTCCTGACCCAGCATCAACCTCCTAGAAAAGAAGCCCCTCTTCACCTCCAACAAAGCATAGATCACCCAATTCTCTGATATGTGTCTCAAAACCAACAGCAATTCCTTACAATGTGCAAAATTCCAGCCTCTGGATCTCTGGGATGAGGGATCCATATATATATGTATGCAAGGAGGATGAGTCAGCTTGTGATTTGATTAGTGGCTTCTCTCTGTCAGTTCTTGCTTCCACTTGGAGACTGAAGGCCTCTTACTCATCCTTGGTCGAATTCAGTGAGGCAAGTGTCATAGGAGAAGATTCTGGAAGCTTCCATTGTCTCTCCACCTCACGGAATGACACTGCCATTTGTCATTTCCCGCTCAACGCACCCTGATAGTGCATTTAGGTGCGTTGCAACGCACCTAGCCAGTGGATTTAGGTGCTATGCAACGCACTTAGCTAGTGGAGCAGCTGAAATGATCCTGTTTTGACTTATTCTGAGCAGTTTCTGGTGGAGAACTTCTGGGAGAAGCTGTAATTTGTTGACCTTGTTCCTTTAGGGGTTAGAACAACACTTTTAGGGACTTAGGAGCCCTTGGTTTATGGACATTTCATGCTTGGAGCTGCAAGGCACAAAAATGTCTATAACAGTTGCCCCCTAAAGTATGAGGCTGTTCATCGGGTGAAATGCTTTATTATGAGGATCCGAAGTTCTTTCAGTGCTGGGAGGAGACCTGTAATAAGATACAATAAAATACATTATCTTCATACTGTTTTCATGATCTAGCTGAGGCGGGCATTCCCATGCTCAACTTTATAAATTCATTTTCATGTACAAAGGACAGACAATCGTCTGATGGTAGACTGATGATTCTGATAGAGCCATCATCCTTTTGGTAGGATGACTATCTGTGCTGTACATTTAATGTCTTTATTTCCCTAAATATATATCGCAGCCTGGATGGATGAAACTAGATCCGGGGTCTTCAATCTCGTCCAATCTTCACTTGAAGTACAAGTCGATCCATGTGAGAAATGTTTTGAAGTCGAACATGGAAAGACATCGCTTGATTACCAGTCAATGATGTAAACTGTTAACAAGCGCGAGAGGAATCACCAATAATGATAATGATCCTCAAGGTACTGCAGTACAATTCACGTGGTGTGAATAAAGGACTTGGCGTCGAACACCACGCAAAATCTTTTGGTCGAAGGTCATTGATGTAAACCTGTCGCCGGAAGTGAGAAACTTGCCATTGAGGCATGCAAGCTTCAAAGTACTGAATGGGGTGTTCCTAGACCAACTTCTTGGATAATGAGCTGATGTCGACAAGAAGTGATCCGTCATAGGAGGGCCTTAATGAATCCCACATCAATGACACGGAACGGAGCAAATGATTTTGATGGAGGTGAAAACGATCTGATGATATATGGTTTAGGGTGGCGGTCATGAAAGAATGGAGTATAATGTATGGTAGTGGGTGGGACACAGGTGACTTCTCTGGATGACTTCTCTTGAACATATCGGCGACACTGATGTGATGGATTGGTAGCATTAACCCCAAATGTGGATGGTATGGCGTGACCATGGCGATGTGACCGGTGAATGAAACAACCCAACCCGACTCGGACACGAAGTGGAAGTGTCATGTTCAAGAGCGACTTGCTACCAATAAAGATTCTTTGAGTTTTCTTCCCAATTTTTCCCCAGTCATTGCTGACCAGTACCTCTTTATTTTTATCAAGCTTGAGGAGGATAACATATGCTTGTTCTATAATTTGCCCTTCGGGCAAACCCATCGCTATGTTTTAACGAGCCTAGCGATAGTGAAACTCGTTCTCGTCTAAAGACAAGTTTGTCGCTATTAATCTTTTTAACGAGTTTAACGACAAAGATAACTCAGTCCTTTTCATTTTTAGAGAGTCTGAAAAGGTACGTAAAGGTAACTCCAAAATTCCTTTTTCGTCATCTAATCCCTTAAGTCTGAAAAAGTATAAAACAATACAGAAGGGATGAATTTTCGATAGCTTTAACGAGCCGAACAAAACAAGCGCTCGATCTTTTTGTGTAATAATCCCTCAGGTCCAAAAAGATTAAAATCTAGAGGAGGGATAGCACTTCCTGTCCCTTTAACGAGCTGGAGAGGCCAATGGCTCGGCAATCTTTTCATATTTTACGAGTCAGTTGAAAAAAGCTTAAAGAAGACTCGTCTTTTGAGGAACGAGTGATAAAATGGGTAGCAACTGATTCCAGGTAAGGTTTGGAATTTTCCAATCACGGCAGTGTCACAAGGATGGCTAATGAAATCACTCTTCGCAGCTGTTCCTCAAAATGGGTAAACAATCAAATGGAGGTGAATGATCGGCCAATGAAAAAGTGGAGGTGACGGTGCAAACACGACCAAGGCTTTAATGGCTGAAGTACTTCATTCACGATGGTTATTTACCGGGGAATAGTTCATTTTTAAACGAGCTTAAACGCGGGTGGAAACATTTGCTCGGTGCGGGTTTATTTTTTAACGAGCTTGAACCTTGCGGTAACACTGCTCGATTAATCCAGTCATATGATAAGAATGTCTCATATAAAAACGGCAACTTTTAGAGTTTTGCCCCACATCCTTTCTTTATGCCAGTTAGGAAACAACCAATCCTACGAGTTTAAAGGGTTAGAGGTCCTAAAAATTAAAAAAAATAAATAGTCGCTCTTCGCTTGCATTCCAAAAGGTTTGCATGCCCCCAGGTATAAGACAGAGTTTCAAGGTTACCTCTACTTCTTTCCGCCAAAACATTTGTTTTACCGAGAGAGGCCTACCTCTTACAGGTTACCCAAAGATTGTTCTATTCACTGCGTAAACAAAACACTTCTTCGGCGATGTCTACCGAGATAAACAAAGGTGAGCGACGATGCCCGCCAACTCACATAACTTTGACAAGAGAATCTTGTTCTAGAATAACCCCCTCTTCCAATCACGGACGGGGGTACAGACTAGTCATATTCTCCCGCGGAAACCTACCCTATACCCGAAGTTTTCCTGCTGAAGCAGACCAGGATGCATGCCCCCTGGGTTTCAGTCATATCCCTCTGAATTACTCGCACTCATCGGGAGGACGGACTGGAGATTGAGACATTTCTTGCGTGAAAAGACCATTTAGGGATGGTATATGACTATTTGCTATGCGTGATCCGGGAAATGAAAGTTGGTCCACGAGCTTGACCACTCTTCCTTCGTGCGGAAAACACATTACTCTAAAGAGTGAGGAGACAATTGCTTCCATGCAATAAATATAGTCTCGTCCAAGGAGTAGATTGTAATCCAAGGGTCCTTGAACTACCATTATGTTCATGCGAACTGTTTTCCTTCTCAATGTTATGGGCACATCGAGAAGGATCCCTAAAGGTCGACTGGTTCCTTTATCAAAGCCTGTCAGATTTCTCATCTCAGGCAAAAGCGATGGCGAACCAAGCGCTTTCCAAGCAGTTGAGGAAAGGATACTCACAGAAGCCCCCTCATCTATGATGGTACCAGCCATAACCATTCTATATATTTGAACGATAATTCAGAATGGTATGCTTGCTGGTAAACGGGGTCTGCCTAGTTGATTCCAGTCGAAGGAGACAACTAGGTTGCTTGGAGGTGGGACCGAATAGACGGCCGAGTACGACTCTGACGAACTTCCTTCCTGCGGTAAAGGAACGGGTAAATTGCCCCCATGTTCGTTGGAGTCTGTGCTTATGAAGAGAATTTGGACAGTGTCATCCTTGTTCTCTTTAGTGACTGTATCATCTGAAGATAAAACCTCTGAAGGCAAGACCGGGTCAACTGCCGCCTCGACCTTTTGACTTTCGTCTGGTATGGATCCAGATGGTTTATCTTCAATGATAGGTGCTTCGGTCGACCACCTGAGTGGGCCAGCTGGATTTTCAACTAGTGACGGACTCGGCAAGAGTTTTTTATATCCAGGAGGAAGTCGTAACGGTGAAACCGGACGATCATCCAAAACTCTTTTAGCTTCGTCTAAGAAGGGACAACGGTGGATGGCATGATCGCCTTCGCACAGTTTACAAGGAAATCTATATTTTCCTTTTTGTCCTGTGGCTTCACTTTCACTAGTCGACGGTGTGCTTTCAACATGATCATCAGAGGTTGACGACACCGGGTTGTGCAAACGAGGAGACCAGTCCCTTAAGATCCGAGGGACACAGGGACAATCTCTGTGAAAATGGTCTCCTTTGCAAATGACACATGGAAATTTAGGCCTGGTCGGTGCAGTGTGTGGATTTTCGTTAGACGACACTCGTTTGCCCCCATTCACTTTTGGCTCCTTCTTCTTCTTCTCTTTCTTCTTCTTTTCCTTCTTCTCCTTAGGAACTTGGCTTTTGGCTTTACCAGCCCCATCAAGCGAAGAGGAAGGAGGAGAGGAAGAATTAGAGGAAGTAGAAGGCTGGTGGGTAACTCTGGATTCGTCTAATTGCTGATTCGATTGTTCAGGAATAGTGGTGTTTTGAACGACAGAGGTTGAGAAGAGCCATACTGGCAAACCAATTGTCAGCCCTGGAAGCGACAATGTGGCCATATGGGGCGCATCAACATCTCTCCAAGAGGAGAAGGGACTAGGATTTCCTCCAAGGGGAATTCCTTGGTTGGTGGACTCCATTTTCTCAACCCAAGATCAACGTAGGAAAGGGGTGTGAATATTCCGTTTAAAATAAATTTTTATACGCTTTGACACAACTTGTTTTTTCAGTTTTTAAGAGTCGAGAAAAAACAAAAGATGACTCTAGTCTCCTTCGATTTTTAATGAGCCTGAAGTGACAAGTGCTCAGATGGACCTTTTCCGTTAAAGAGTCTGAAAAGGAACGAAAGGGACTACTCTGGAGGTCTAGGTAGAGGGAGTACCAAACCAATCGAAAAACTGCAGAATACTTTTTACGGTACGACAGTCAATCTTCCCGAATGCTGTGTTCAGTGCATTGCGATCAGTAGGGTGGCTGACACGGCTTCCTATGGATAAAGGATTTAAGCCTATAGGGGTCTCCCAAAATATACTCGACGGTACGTGGGAGCACAAGTCCGTACTGGCACTTATCGTCTCAAAGTGGAGGAATCACCCAACCATCAGTGAGGACAACAGTTACCAGGCTTTACGATGCCGGAATACGTCTCTAGCCTAGACCTCTAAATGTTGTGCGTTAAGTTCCAAAGCGTTGTTAGATTCATTGAATTTATTTTAAGTTGATCTTTCTTATGAAGTTTGCCTTTTGGGTTCACCACGAGATGTAGATGTAATTCCTAAAATGCAATCTAAAGATGATAAACAAACTTTTATCTCTTTTCAGCAATGAAAATCCTAGCTACTAGGGGAAAAGAAAGACACAATCTTTTCACAAAGAGCAAAGAGCACACTGTAAATGCACTTTCCTAAATCAAGCCAAACAGACTGTCTATATGCAAATGCACATGCATGTATTTGTTTTTCACTTTCTTAGTATTGATGCTAAAAAGAAAGTTGATGTACAAATCTGAATTTGCTTTCAAGCGACAAACATAAACAAGCTTCTTTTCGAAATCAAAAGGTAGAGATGATTACGACACTTTATGATTTTGAAATAAATACTCGTTTTGACACTAGAAAGTCACAAATTCAAACCAAAGGCAATAGTAAAAGCATAATCGACCATCAACAGCAAATAAACTTTCTCCTATGATCAAAATCGACACTTGCGACAGATCTAAATCAAAGGACGACAGTACGACTATTCTACTTTTGCAATGGAAAACTGTAAACGACTCAACAAACACACAAAAACATCTACAGTTCTTTTGTACAAATGAGGTGGAATATTAGTAAGGAAAAGGGGTTTGAAACAGTCATATACTGATCACAGGCTGCAAAATTCAAAGACAAAACTGGAAAGAATGAAGCACAAGAACCTCAGCTACACAGGGCTAGGCTGATTAGCGCACCTGTAACACAGAGAAACTGGATTGCAGCGCAGGTTGCCCTTTCGGGAAGTGCGTTGAAATGCAGGATCTCTTCACAGTGCCTGCGCTGGGCAGAAACGAGAATTCTATCCGGGTTCTGGGTCACGGTTTGCAGTTTAGTCTTTGGTTTTTGGCTGAGTAAAAGCAATCAGTAATGCACAATCAGGGGTAGATCTAAGGAGGGTCTAAGAGCTATCACAAGGGCAATCAGATAGTTTATGAATCAGCTGTTCAAATCATAAACAGATCCAATGAATGGATTGAAGCAGCAGATGTCTACTTTGCATTTGTTATGGCAAATGCAGTTCGAATGCTGCTTATGAGTTTATGAAATAAACAACAAGAGATACACAAACAAACTAATTAGACAATCTTCCCCAGTGGAGTCGCCATTTTGTTACCGGGAAAAGTATCTATTTAGAACTGCTCTATCCCACTAAGGTGTGACAGCTGCCTTAGAAACAAACAGAGAAAACTACTTTTGTATCTCCTTTATGAACTATAAATAAAGAGGAATAGGAAGAACCAACCTGTGTCTTGCGCTAGTCATTTGATCCAATCTCTCTCCTCTTTGACAGCTTCCAGCTACCTGCTCCCTTACTTGCCCAGCTTCACCAAGTACCTGTAAGATCACAGAAGAAGAAAACTATACAAAGACATGGATTTATATTCATAAATAACTTAGGATCAGATTTAAGTTAACCATACAAATGTAACAAGCATCAATGATACAAAAGCATGGAGGAGAAACTCAAATAGTTTTTATTGATATACAAGAAGATCCAGGAGGAGTTACAACCGATGATTCCTGACCCAGCATCAACCTCCTAGCAAAGAAGCCCCTCTTCACCTCCAACAAAGCATAGATCACCCAATTCTCTGATATGTGTCTCAAAACCAACAGCAATTCCTTACAATGTGCAAAATTCCAGCCTCTGGATCTCTGGGATGAGGGATCCATATATAGATGTATGCAAGGAGGATGAGTCAGCTTGTGATTTGATTAGTGGCTTCTCTCTGTCAGTTCTTGCTTCCACTTGGAGACTGAAGGCCTCTTACTCATCCTTGGTCGAATTCAGTGAGGCAAGTGTCATAGGAGAAGATTCTGGAAGCTTCCATTGTCTCTCCACCTCGCGGAATGACACTGCCATTTGTCATTTCCCGCTCAACGCACCCTGATAATGCATTTAGGTGCGTTGCAACGCACCTAGCCAGTGGATTTAGGTGCTATGCAACGCACTTAGCTAGTGGAGCAGCTGAAATGATCCTGTTTTGACTTATTCTGAGCAGTTTCTGGTGGAGAACTTCTGGGAGAAGCTGTAATTTGTTGACCTTGTTCCTTTAGGGGTTAGAACAACACTTTTAGGGACTTAGGAGCCCTTGGTTTATGGACATTTCATGCTTGGAGCTGCAAGGCACAAAAATGTCTATAACAAGAACCCCCATCTTTTTTGAATATCATAAACTTATTTCTCAGGGCCGTCATGAGGATATTTACATTTATATCTATGACTTGTTTTTCCAGTTGTGGTCTCCTTTGCATGATCACAAGGGTTATTCACAGATTCGTTGGCCATGATTAGGGTTATACGACTTTTGGCACAATTGATCTAGATCCCCTACAAATCTCCATAATATACCTAAAGAAACCTACTTTGATACCAATATGATCCATAAATTGGCATGGATATTACACTGGACAATTTGTCATGATAGATCTAATATAATTATACTTAAAAATCCAAAAATCTACATTATTACAGTTTTATATCTATTTAGATTTACAAATCTGTAAATTACTGCTAATAGTGTATGCATGCAAATTAAAATTATGTAGAAAATGGAGAATGGTGAAATAAAATCTCACAAACACATTTTTAGCATGGTATGTCTTGGGAAACCCTTTAAGGAGAAAAAACCAGCTAGAAAGTGAGGCCACTTTGCTCTCTTTCTTTGAATGGAAATATGGTTTCAAGTACAAAGAAGTATGGCATGTGGCTCGTGGGCAACTAAAGTGCACAAATCCTCTTTGTGTGCTTTATTCCCTATCCCTCTTGGCTATTTTTCTTCAATTATGGAAAAAATTGACTTGAAAGACTGGAACGCCTTTTCCTCCTAGTGGTCCAGTTATAACATAACCTGATGGCCTACTAGTGGTTAGGTTTGACTACCTCCACTCTTAACTAGAGTTACAATATGGATTCTTCTTCATCATAATCATGTGGCTAGCCCCATTTCCATGAATTAAGGGGGATGATGTGGCATCCTCTCGAATTATAATGTTGAAAACAGGAAGGTCAACTTCCGAGTGACATAACTTTAAGATATAGACTACAATTGACTCAATTTTTGCACTATTGAAAATGTATTCATGTGTAGAATAGTGGAAAGAGGTGCGGCACTAAAGAGAAAAAGTTTTACCCCCAAAAAGCATCGTTTGATGCCTCAAAACACTCCTAGAAGTTTTCAGACGTCGTTTTCCTAAACTGGGCCCCACTAGTAAAAATGATCTTGTGAGATGATTCCTTCAGTTTTTCCACTCTAAAAGGATCAAGATGGATGAAAAACAATATAATGATCCAATTCAGATCAAATATATGCATCGATTTTTTTTCCTTGTGATTGATGTTGATACCTTAACTAGTTAATGTACCTAATTTTGTGGTTAAGATGTTAGTAAGGTGTTTTAGTAACGTTTCATTGCTTTGCTTCTGGATTTTTATTTTATTCGTGCATTGATGTTGCATCATTAATTCCTGAGTTTTTATTATTAGGAACACTTAGAATTTGTATTGTTTGTATTGCAATATCTGAGTATGTTTTTACTTCAATTCAATTAACATTTTTCTAAGTCATAAGATGAATGGAATTTGTATTTTTCCCTTCACTTCAACTTGGACATTTTTACCTATAGGCTTTGATGCTTCTATTTTGTTTTATAATGACTAATTCGTAGCCTTGGACTTATTGAATTGCACAAGTAATTTTTTATCATGATCTTTAAAGACATAAATTTCTTCATTCTTATTTGAGATAAATTCGTTAAATTCTTTTTGCATCCTTGATATTGACTTTTGATTTTCTTTAAGCATAACCTTCTAAATATATTTGAAGTTTCATGACGAAGGTATTAAGGATTCTAACTTCATCGCAATGTTTGGAATTTCATCATTTTCTTCCTATAGGGAAATGTCAAAAACTTCTTTGTATTTAAGATAAGGGACCCTAATGTTTCTATCCATGGTAAACCCATAATTATGTCACCATCATTGCTCCATAAATATTTAACAGTGAATTGTGATATAAATGTATAATCCTCAATGTTTAGTTTTAAATTGTTTATGTCATATAGTTTTGTGTCCCAATAGTTTAATTTTTGAGTTATATTTGAATCGAAAATCAGTAACTAAATAGTGAATTCATGACCAACATAATAATTTTTTTTAGCAAGAGCAATATAAATAGTAATATATTTAGATGCAAAAGTCCCCTTGATTTTAAGTAGCACTAAAGTAGAACATGTTGAAGTTTTAGGAAGTCTTCCTTCCTTCTTGGGTAATTGACTCCATTTGGTCTTTTGTCAATCATTTACGTCATATGATACTCTAGTAATAAAACTTATGTATTTTTTTAGTGAATAAATGTATAAAGTGTGAAAAACATGCTTCTTCAATGTCTTTAATAATTTAATACTTGCTTACTATAATTTATAAAATATTATATTCTTAAGCAAAGTCTTTCGGTAGAAATCATATAAGAGAAATTTTTGGCAGTGTTTCGAACCAACAAGTGTGGTTCATCATCACGACCAGATGAAGAGGTAGACCATGGCAAAGGCTTAAATAGAGAGCAATGTAGAGACATAATTTCAAGTAACGGCTATATTTAAAGAAGACTAAAAAAAAAAGGTTTTATTTAGGTGAAGCTTATGGGCCAAATACCATTTTAATACCATGGACTAAATACCATGGGCCAAATTATTATTAATAGCATGCAAAAAAACATTATTAACCCTAATATTCATATTAATAAAAGTAAAAATGGCACATGGTATTGACCTATGGTATTGAGAACAAATGATATTGACCCATGGTATTCACATAGAATGTAGCCTATTTAAAAAAGGAATTAAACCAACATAAATCTATCTTTACTCTAGATCTACCAAGCCCCAAGAGGGATCAAATCTTTTTTCACTCTATACTAATTTGCATATCACGATATTTGATCCCTTTCCGCCCTTAGTAAATCCAAAATAAAACAATCTATACTAATTTATGAAAAAAATTAAATCCTTAAATTTAAATCTATATATTTATAAAAATCTAAATCTATGTATTTATGAAAATAAAATCTAAATCTATGTAGTGTACAAAGAACTTAAACTCAACTAAAGATTAATGACACATAAAAAAGAAGTCATTAATTATCCCGTGGTGTTGAGATATGTACACCCAAACTCGAAACTACTGTGTTTTCCTACCAACTTACGTTATAAATAAATATTTGTGTTTACATTCTATCCAATGAAATAAATATTTATGTTTACATTATATCCCATGCAGTTACGACACGTTTTGACTGAATGATATCTGTGATTTTAAATAATGAAGCATAACTCTTATAATCTGTACGCGTTTTTCAAATACAGATATCTAAAAAAGAGCTTATTTTAAGTTTTTTTAAATATCCTTTTTGATACAAAATTAGATATCATGTCTTCTATTTTATATTTTTAACACAATAGGAGAGAATTTTTTTTTTATAAGTATGAAATTGAAATGATTCAAAAGTTATTAATGATTATCGTGTTTTTCTGTGATATTTAATATTTTATTTATTGAATTAAAACTAATTGTCATGGGAGTTGTCTCTAGTGTGACTTTTTGGTGCCATAATCTAGTAGAAAAATTTGAAGTGAAATCTTGATGTGTTATTTAAACTGGTTTTTTGATTTTATATATGGATTCAAAACTCTAAAATACCTAGGGCACTTCGATTGTGCAGGGGTTACCTATCAAGCTTGTGATTTCAATAAATTCTTGTCGGATTTTAGAGAAATTAGACCGAAAATACCCACTCGAAAAGCTTCCAAAAAGTCTCACAAAAGACAACTCGATTGCGATGAGTTGGACATTGGAAGAAAGTTTCTACCCGTCTTTTATGCAATTTTAAAATAGTTGTGTTGGGTATTTAATATTTAAGTGATTAAATTATAATCTACTTAGTCTAATGAGGCTTCAAATTTCTCTAGAAGATAATGGAATTTTTTGAAGTTTTAATAAAATTAGGAAGAAATTTTGGGAAATTCGGGTTACCACTATTAGGTTTCAAGATTTAGGGTACCACGAGGTTTTTTATTGTGTTGAATCTATTTCCACTATCAAAAACAAGATTCAAGCACTCACTCTTTCTGTCAGATTTGTTGAGAAAAAAGAGCTGGATTTAGGCTATTTTTGACCTTCGGGCAAATTTGCCACATCAGTAGACAACGCCATTATAATCTATGGATATTCAATTTCGAAATTAAGTAGATTCACGGTTTAATAATTTAAACTATTCATTTATTAACTATATTTTATAATTTAAATTGAAATCCAGGAAATATTATTTTGGGATTATAATTTTAGGTATTCAATATTTAGATCTTTCGATTAAAATTTTTATTTAATTAATTAGTATTTTTTAATAAATAAGATTGAAATTTGAAAATTATTAATTTAAAATGATGTAGTGTAACTTATAGACGAAATAGAATTTTTCATTGGAATTCTACAAAACAATTTCAAGAAAGAATGTGATTTTTTGTTGTTTAAAAATGCATTTTTGAATGCATAAATAGATTTAGCACCTGGAAAACCCTGGGGTGCTTGAATTGTACAGATTAAACAACTTAAACTCAAGTTTATAAAAATCTCTATCAAATTTTGGTTAAAATTAATCAGAAAAATGTCATTTTATCTATGAGTTAGAATTGTACAGATTAAACAACTTAAACTCAAGTTTATAAAAGTCTTTGTCATATTTTGGTTAAAATTAATCAGGAAAATGTCATAAAAAAGGTCATTTCATCTATCAATTAGACTAAACCATTTAAAATAGATTATATTATTTATGTAACAAATGCAATTTATTTTTTTCTTTAGGTCGAAAAAAGCGTAATTGTATTTATATCAGAAATATAAATATAACATTATACCAGTACAATTGTTCCTCATATATATGAGACTATACATAGGAATGGAGAAATTAACACCAAAATGAGCTCTAGCCAAAACTAGAAAGCATCAAAACAAAGCATGCCAAGAGAACAGAAAACTAACAACCATTAAAGGCCAGAGTCTAAAATGGTCTCACTGATCATAGAGAATACTAAAATTAACCACTGAGAAACAAAAAGGATCATAACAATCTGCTCCCCACCAACAAGAAAGCCAAATTGCAGACATCAAGCTTGGAGAACCTGCATTCACTGGAAATAGCAACATTAGAGGATGACAAACTTCAGCATCCGGAGAGAATTCACTGAACTTAATCGAAAACAAAACCAAAAATTGATGAAAGATCCAGAACTGAAGCAAAAGCAAGGTTAGAAATTGGGAGGAAAGAAGTCCTGGATGGAGAAAATATTGCCCTCATAGGAAACCTGCATGAACCATAAGCCTGGAGCTGCCTATAGACCCCTTTTTGATAAATCATCTACGCGCTGGTTAAGGTCCCTTTTGATGTGATGAATGGAAACTCCCTTGGATCTGTTCCATAAATATTTGATCCTGTTAATCCATCCAATGAGCTGCAGCTTCCTAATGATATTCTTACCAAGAACACCATCAACCATGACCTTTGAGTCACCAAAAATGGAAACATCCTGGAGATTGATAAAAAGGCAGAAATGAAGAAGGCCAGCAAGGGCCATCACTTCCACCTTGCTGTTTGATCCTCTCCCCCCATTCCAATAAATGAGAAAATGACAATTTTCATTTACCGAGATGATGACCCCACAGCCACATTGACCACCCTGTTCAGCCCCGTCGAAAAAGGCCCTCGGCATAGGAGACAGTTTCTGCTGAACCTCATTTCCTTTCTGTTCTGGTTCCTTGGATAAGCACTGCGGAATCGACTCATAAATAGAAATGATGATGGAGATGATTTCCAGAAAAGGGGATGCCTTATTGTTGAAAATAAACTTATTGCGCCACTTCCAGATACACCATACAGTAATAATGAAGATTGATCTCCATGATTTTTTTTGAAGACTGCTCCATAAAAAAGCATCTGAAATAGAGGAATGAGACATATGCTGGATACCATGGGATTCCTCCAGAGTCCTCCAAAGAAGACGAGTTTTCTTGCAATCTAGAAAGAGGTGGAAGTTGGTTTCTTCTTCAGACCAGCAGATGGGACAAACACCAGGACCCTGCCATCCGCGTTTTCTTAAATTTTCCCAAGAGATATTTCTATTGTGGAAGGACAACCAGGAGAAAAGGATCATTTTAGAGGGACATCCCGATTTCCAGAGGATGGGCGGGAAAGTAGGCTTAAGGAGAGAAGGCTTAAGCCTAATCAGGTCTCTATAAACATCTTTTACCTGTACAGCAGACAAAACTTTCGAAATTCTCCATATGAGACCGTCCTGATTCTTTGTGCGAAAGATTCCACAGTTCCTAAGACGAATTCTGATTTGATCCCACTAAACAGATATGTCTGTCAGCATCCCCATACAAACAACTTCCTTCCAAAGAGGAATCGGGCCTTGCCAGCCTGCAATTAGACTCTCCCAATAAAACAATCCTTTCCTATGGAGAAAATTTAGAAATGAATCCTGAAACTCAATCACTTCAGCACCACTCATGAAACATCCTTTTCCAATGAGTATATTTTTACTTGTTTGGAAGTGCCAATATAAATTTTCCAGAAAAAATTTGCCAATATTTCGAAGGCTTAGCCAAACAGGAGACCCCTTAGAAGAGCCTAAATTTTTCTTTCTGAGCCAAAATGCCAGATCCTTTCTTCTTAGATATTTGTTCCGAACTATATTACTCCACGGACCATCTTCAAAAATGCCTCTCCACAGAGTTTTACAAAGTAAAGCCCTTCCAAAAGATTTCAAGTCTAAAAGCCCCCATCCGCCCCACCTCTTCGGTTTGGAAATATTGGATAGAGTTGAGAGATGAAATTTCTTTTTACTTGCTTGACCTCCCCATATGAAATTCGTCATAATCTTGTTCATTACCATAATTATGCTTGCTGGGATGAAGAATAAATGAGCCCATTATACAACCATCTGATTTAAAACCGATTGGGCGAGGATCACTCTTCCTGCAAGAGAGAGGTACCTGTATTGCCAGGCAGAAATCTTCTTGTAATACCTATCTAATATCCATCCCCAGTCTGCCTTTTTGTAACCAGCGGCTTTTAACTGAAAGCCCAAATATTTTAATCCTAGACTGATAGATTGGGCTTTGATTCCAAACAGAGCTGATAACCATTCAACCTCATCCTGGCACGAATCATTATGGAAAAAGACAGACTTTTCGTAATTTATTTGAAGGCCTGTTGCCCTTTGAAAATTTTTTAAAATCTCATAGTAACATAACCATGTAAGTCTGCATAGCATTCCGAACATTATAATGTCATCAACAAAAAGATTATGGGAAATCGAAATGCTCCTGCAAATTTTCAGCGGCAAACATCTGGACTCCTCTACAGCCTTATTGATATGAAGGCTGAGAGTATTCATCGCCATAATGAATAAAAGAGGTGATAAGGGGCATCCTTGACGGAGACCTCTGGAGGTAGAGAAGAAAGGAGAGGGAATCCCATTTATGATCACTGAGAAATTCACCATCTCAACACATGCCATTATCCAGTTTGTCATACCAGCTTTTAAGCCAATCTTTGCCAGTAAGCACCTTAGGAATCCCCAATCGAGGCAGTCGTATGCCTTTTGGAGGTCAATCTTAAGAATGACTGCATCTCTTTTTCTTGCCTGAATAGCAAATAATCCTTCCTGAGTACTTGCCACCGCATCCTGTATGTTCCTCCCTTTAAGAAAAGCATGCTGCTCTGATGATAAGTGTTTGGATAATGTTCCTTTTATTCTTTCTGCAATTATTTTTGCAATAATTTTGTAAGTCATATTGCACAGGGAGATCGGCCGGAAGTCCATAAAAGACTTTGCTTCCTCTTTCTTCGGGATGAGTGCTATGTTGGTGGAAGCAACCTTTGTATTGATATTGCCCACCATTCTTGAACCCTCTATCAATTGTCCAGCCATCCGGCCCTGGACATTTATCTCTTTTAAATGATTTCATAATCCCAAGCAGCTCTTCCTTAGAGATTTGTTGAAATTTTTTATCATTAGTTTCCTCATCAAACATCTTTGGAAAAACTTCAATGCCCCATAGAATATCTTGAAACCTACATTCTTCAGATCTTTGGTACTGTTTACCAAAAAAACTTACTGCCTCATTTGATATATCTTGCTGGGAATAAATGAACCGACCACTTCCATCTCTTATCTTCCATATGGAATTTTTTTCACGCCTCGCATTTGCAAAGTTGTGAAAGAACTTTGTATTCTTATCCCCTTCTTTTATCCATATCGCTCTACTTTTCAAACGCCAAAAAGATTCCTCTTGCTCTAGAATTTTTATTTTCTTTTTTTGCAACTCCTTTATAAGACATCTCGTCTCAAGATATAAATGATGAGTAGCCATCGCCTCCGACGCCATGTCTAAAGCCCTTTGAATGCTCCTGAGCTCTTTTCTGTTGGCTTTCCTTTTCTCATATTGCCATTTTTTCACCACCTTCCGCATATAAACCATTTTGTCCCTAAATGTCATCAAGAGCGTGGAAGGACTATTATTTGCCAGCTCGTTCCATGTTTTTTTGATGAGGTCATTAAAGCCCGGATCCTCCAGAAAAGAGCTATTAAACTTGAATGAGTATCCTTTCCTGAAACTTTTTTCCTTCCAGCCTAAAATGATTGGCCTATGATCTGAAATGAAGATGTTTTCAATTGATGAGAATGGCATACCCATACAATCAATCACACTAGCATGAATAAGGAACTTGTCTAGCCTTTTAGCAACATAAGCTCCCTCAATTCTGCCATTTTCCCATGTCGGGATCATTCGAGGAGGGAGGATGTCAAAAAAATTTCTCTTAAGTAATTCATTTTTAATCCTTTCGGCAAGAGGATCCTTCTTCCTTTTACTGCCCCATATCTCGTCCATGCTTAAAGTGAGGTTTAAATCCCTTGCAATCAATAAATTTTCCACATCAAAAATTTCAGAATCCAAAATATTCTCCCAGAATAGCATTATGTTCTTGTAGGGGGCATATATATTGAGGATATTAATAGGAAAATTGTGTCCTCTCATTTTTGCCGAGATCAGAATTCCTGCCAAGCATCTATATGTTTTTGCCTTGATCCAGGATGGATCCCATAAGACTACTAACCCTCCCGAGAGACCAGTCACTTCAATGGCAGAGATGTGCCATGAAGGAAACATCTTCCTGAAGTAAGAAATAGCAACAGAGGAATCATGCATTGTTTCTTGTATTAGAATAATTTTGGGACTTACTGAATGGAAGAAATTTTTTAGGGCCAAAAACTTGGGTCCTGCCCCCAAGCCTCTTATATTCATGGAGATGGCGAAATTCATATTGGAGATTTTCCAGCCTTGCTTGCTCTAAGAGGCCTGTCTTCAGTCATGTCTATGATTGGGACTTCTACAAGAGATAAATTTCGGACCCCTCTGCCCTCACCTCTCCCCCTGAAGTGCCTGCTCCCCGCTTTTGTTTTCCTCCTCACCGTGATATTTCTAGCCAACTTCGGACTAATTTGAGGGGACAATTGAGATTGGGGTTTATGAATTGTAAGCGCCCTGAGCTGAAGCGATTTTTTATTTAGCAGGAAATCCAAATCGCTGCCTACCGAATTCGTGGGCGAAGATGTAGGCGAGTTTGCAGGTGTAGGAGTAACCATAATCTCTTTTCCTCTTTCTATTGAAAATTTTTATTATTTGGAGAAGGAGTCGAGGATTGGATGAACTGACTTTCATTACTGGTCACTTTAAGAGGATGCGGAATCGGGCGCGGGCATGGGATCTCATGATCCGAGGCGGGCTCCAAAGGAGGCATAGAAGGGGATATAGGCTCCGGGATATTTGTATTAAAAGGAGTGACGTGGTCCGAGGCTGGCTCCAAAGGGGGCATGGATGGGGATATAGGCTCGCGGGGAGCATTTGAAACATTTGGAAGAGATGGGAGCCGATGGTCTTTGGCAGAGAGATCCGGGTGGACTTCTGATCCTGAGAGAGACAAGTTCTTTGAGAATGAAGATCGCTCTGACTCCCTGCAAGGGGATGTGAATTTGTAAGGCTTTGCTACAAAGTGATGATGGCTGAGTTGTTTTTGGCTATTTGACAGGCGTCTTGGACAATTCTTTATTAGATGCCCAGTGCGGTGGCAAGCTGTACATCTAAAGGGAATCCCCCAGAAATCGAGCCTTTGCCTGATTTTTGAATCCCTCCACTGAATGTCTATATGAGCCGGGAACCCTCCTCTGAATGGTTTGTCTATTAATATCCATGCTACTCGTTTGTCTTTCTCATCTAAAAGCCAAGGATCCACATATACACATCTTCTGATTGCATTGCCAATTTTAGCTAGAGTTTCCTTTGACCACAATTCTAATGGTAATTCGAGAAGCTTGACCCAAATTAAGTTATTATATGGAATGTTTTTCAATGGATTGTAGCCCATATACTATCTGTGTAAAGCCAAGAAGCTTCTTTTGTAAACCCATTGATGTTTTAGAATGATTTCCAGGTCATTTGTGTTTAGAAAGTGAAAGCAGTACCATTCTTTCAGTAACTTGGCTATAATTGGAACATATCCAATTAACAGCTTCCATTGCTGCTCAAGCCAGCACCTCATCTTCGAGTCATCTAGTTCTGGGAAATGCCATCTCCCGACTAAGGCCTTAGTTTGGAGACTTTCAGTATGATCTGTCAGATGACTATTTTCTATTCTGATAGCAGCGAGAGGGGGAATAGTCTTAACAGGTTTATTATTTCCCTTAAGACAGTCCTCTTGCCAAGTCTTTTGGGAGAAGTCATTTTCGGGCTGACGGATAGGTTTATAAGGGTTATCTTTTAACAGACCTTTCTTCTCATTTTGTGGGACCGAGGGGTGAATCAGAATCTCCTCCAGCGTGGATTGCCACTCACTATCCACTTTGGAAAACTTATGTGCTGATTCCGCCTATATAGTTGCTTGAATCATCGCCTCCAGATCAGAAGTGTCAGTCATTCTTAATTCCTCCACCTACTTCTGAAAACGAGGGGATCACGAAAAATCCAGGGAAGATATGGCCCAGGTGGATTGATAGGAAATGACAGATGGGGTTGAACAAAAAGCCCAGAGAGAGAAAACCTTGATCATCGAAATTCTGGCTACAGTACTGACCCATGAAGCCTCGGGATCAGGATACCCCTAATTTGAACTTTAAGGAAATTAATTATAAGTCCCTCGATTGAATTTCCTATTAAGAGGATGGTCTATGTCATTGACAAGATTCTGACAGCCATAAGGAATTTTTGAATTATGATGGATTGGCTTAAATCAGATATCTGATCTGTCCCCGCAGAAATTTTGAGAAACCAGAGAAAGTACTAATCTTTCCTTTGCCCGAAATTCTTAGTCAAAGAAGGATTTAAGGCTTGTACTTTTGAAGGAAAAAACCAACAACCCGGAAAAAAAAACCGTCCCGGAAAATTCCATGGGGATTCAGGCAAGAGTGCGAATGGGCCTAAATTGTAGGGATCAGAAGGATTCATCTAGCTAAGACTTTCAAGATGTTTCCTCTGTGCAGACAATACAGCAACAGACTAATTGACAGACACACCACCAATGGCCAATCTTAAACCGAAAGTTCAAGAAAGGTTTTGAGACGAAGAAATATTTCTGAGGCTTGAGTAATGATACCCATGATCGTCTCGCTTCCACAGACATGGGAAAAAACTACAGAATTTCTGTAATCCTTGAGGAAAAAACAGGACAAACTACTCTACATCCATTCTTTAACTTCCTTTCTTCTAAAATCAGAATAACAACTCCAAGCTTTCATAGACCCATAGAAACTTAACTAAAAACTTAAACGAAATTCAGCTGCTACATCATAGCATAGAGGTACTGACCTGGAGCCACAGGCGAGCTGAGCGGAAAGTGCAGGAGCAAGCTACAGGCTTGAGCCATAACCCAAGAAACTTCTCCCACACAGAGCCGAAAAAGAGATTCAGAATGATAATCGTCTTACCATACTTGATAGTGAGCCATAACCAAAGAAACTTCTCCCACACAGAGCCGTAAGATAGATTTTGGAAGGAGACAGCGAAGGCTATAGAAAAATGAACTGAAGATGTTCAGGAAACAGAGACACCTAAGGGACAGGACAGAGCATGCCTTGCCACACAGATAAGAACGACGATAATCATACCATCCTTTTGTTTGAGTCTAACAACGGACTTGGAATATGACAGGTGAAGTTGAAAAGTCTAAAAATGGCGGATTTCAGAGGACCTCAGGGTCGTCAGGTTCTGAAGAGTTAATCTACCCATGACAAGGAGGGCTAAAACGCATAAAGCTTACAGAGATTTTGACCATCGAAAAAAACATTCCTCATGCCACCCTTGAGTATTTAGAGCAGGATAGCATGCATTTTCGTAAGCCAAGTGTCGAAACGACCTATTCTACGAGTCTTGAGAGTCGCATGCAAACTCCGCAAAAGGCTAGCAAGCATTGGCTACAGCTCCACCAGTCTCCCTCCTTCTTGTGCTCTGGTTGGCTGCAGCTTCATCAGTCTTTCTCCTTTGGCCACATGTCCTTGCACTCCATCGCTCAGCTATCGCGTCCCTGCCATGACCTTTTTATTTATGTTTTCTTGTTAATATCTATAGCCGTAACAAATGCAATTTATTATTCTATAATTTTTTCAAAACAAATTTGATAACTATTAGAATTATAAATTTTAATTATTAAAGTTATAAAAATGGATTTATTGTAAAAAAAATCATTTTTAATATCAAAATTTTTGAAATAATAAAATTTCATTATCAAAATTGTAACTTTTCATTCTCCAATTATATTAATTAATTTATGAAAACATTACAACACAATTAATTTATTCCAATAAGTTTTTAGAATTAACTCAGTTGATTAATAAATACCAAATCATTCAACGATGTCATATATACAACTACTAGGATTTTGAATCATGTATTTAAATGTATCTAAAGTGATAAAAATGTGTCACTTCTAATATATATATATATTATAATGAACTCAATACACAAGACAAACCGTACAATTAAAATTAAATATTATGATTTAGAGAAAGTCCATTGTTCATATACTAGAAAAGATTTAGAACTTTAGTAGTGCAACATTTCCTCCATTAAGTCATTAGGTCATTTTTTTAATAGGATTTCAACTTTGTAGTAACCTCAAATTGTGAAATAAAATGAGAATCAAATATGAAGTTTACCTCATTAATCCAAAAACCATGAATAACACCATATTACTTGATACTTGTCCAATGGTACTTAAGTGTCATATAATTTCTATTTAAAAAATAATAAAAAAGTATTGTGTCGAAAAGAGCATTCTATAACCCAATATAAGAGAGGTGTAATTTCTTTAGCGCTCTAGTGAGAGTCTACATATTTCCATATGTCCCTTCTGAGATAATCAATAAAAAACATGTTATCTATGTTTAAAAATAAAAATCAACATGCAATTAGTACTACACAAATTAGTATTATTTGGATGTTCCAACTTAAACATTTTTATGATTGTGTAAGACACTTGGTTTTACCACATTAAATACAAGTATGAAAATATTTCAACTTAACAACATCACGATCTTACATTATGATTGTTCTACTTCGAAAACTTTGTGATTTTGTAAAATGATTTGAACAAAAGAATATTAGCTACGAAACAAGGAACTTAAAGAAGATGATTAACCGGAGGTTAGTACAATCAAACTCAACGCTTTGCCAATAGAATTTAAAACTAAGGCTTATACATTTTCCATTATTATGATTACATCTCTCTCAATCACCCCCAATGAAAGTTTCATTTTTTACTCTAATTCAACTATATTTAAACTAAGCGAGAGTATTTGCAATGTAGCCCTTGTTCAAATGTGGTCGTTGCTAGTAGGTTCATACCTTTAAAAGTTCAATAATTAAACTAAGAAAAGGGAATGCTAGCTATGTAGCCTTGTTACAATGAAGTGCTTATTAATGATTTGAGTTAGTGGGACCTAATTAATTTGTATCAACTAATTTGATGTGTAATTTTAGTTGCAACCATTGAGTTGAGTTTCTTTGGGATTATTGTTTATCCATAGGTTTGATAATTCTGATTAAGGAGTATCCTTAACCCCTCTGTAGACCAACATAGCTGTTTTGAATAATTTCCCTGAAGCATTACACCAATAGGTAGCAATGATGGTGATGTATCCACCTATGACAATCTCGATGATAAGGATTTTGTAGTGCCCCACTTTGGTTGACCGAATTTGATGATTACATTAACCTTGATATATCCTTATGGAACATACATTATTATTTGAGGACCTCAAGTCAAGGCTCTGATTATTTTACCTTAGTATTAGTGGATGTGATAATAATTGTTATGTAATTGTTTGATGTTGTTTTGGTTATGATGATGATGCACCTGGTTGATGACTATGTGTAATAATGTTGATGAATTCATTATATGTTGTTTTGTTTACATATTTTGAGGACTATCTCATTTCCTACATTTACAAATTATATTAATGATTATGTCATAAGGATAATTCAATGTGTGCAATTATGATTAACAATATGAGTAGATATTACTGATTATTATTGAGTGTGGAAGGAGACCACCCAGATGCACCTACATGTGATGAGTCGACAACCTCTAGTTGGATTGATTTCATATTATTGACACTAGGATTTAAAGTGTTTAATTGATATTCTACTATGGTTACTAATGACATGATAGTGGTTGTAGGCACAAGTTAGTTCTTGGCTGAACGAATCACACATGGGTGACAGAGTTGTAATAAACAGATGAAACTTCATTGGACGGGTAGGATAGTGTCCTTGATTCCACTAGCTACCACTATCGCCATGACTTGGGATGGAAGATGTTGGGATACCTTCACCTTGGAGGTCATGATGTTGTGAGGGTGGACCCTATATTGATTCACTTGTGAGGATTTACTGAGGGACACACATTAAGGCATATTCTCTGATCCCCAACACCATGAGTTTCACAATAGAGGGTGACATAGGAGATGAAAATGGTCTCCATCATTGCGCCCAATTTTTCCCTTGCAGTCACATCACACCTAAAGGGAAAATGACATGGCACCCTTGGAACTCCAAAGAGAAGTTCTTGAAGGGAACGACCGACCTAACACCCTTGGCATTAAGAAGAAAAAACTACAAGATAATTAACGGTTGATGATCATGTAGTGGTGAGCTCTAATTCACATAATGTAGTAAGTGGGTTTCTAGAATCAAATTAATTAAACCGAAGTTAACCTTGGGGAAAGGAAGAATAGTAAGAATTATAAAAACTTGACCAAATGAGTGACTTTTCCCTCCTTACATTTGGAAAACCTTAAGTATATAATGTGTATTTAAATAACTCCAAAATATGTAATTTGTTCTAATAACAAAAATGAAAGGGGATGTAGAGTTAAATTAGAAACATTAATCCAAGGATAATTTACCCTCATCAAGAAAATAGGGCCGCGTATGAAATTAAAGAATAATAATTTGAAATTCAAGAAATTCAAAGAATCTCCATGTGGTAAGAGCACAACATAAATATCTCCATCCAAGGTTTCACTGAAGATAAATTATGGAGTAGTTGGGGAACACAATTTGAGACATACTAGTTGACTTCCGTAATGAGCACAAAATAGGGAGTATAAAAGGGGATCAAGGAAAAATTAGGAGAAAAAATAGGAAATCATGTGAGGGTGAGGGAAAATATCCCTTTTAATAATAAATTAAGTAAGTAATTTCAGGAGATCATTAGTAGGAGGCTGACACATGGATAGGTGAATGATCAAATTATTGGATTAATAAAACAATTATTTTTGTGTGAAATGACAATTGTCATCTATGAGGCCTCCTATAAAATAAAGAGAAAGTTATGAGATAGGGTACCCTTTTTTCCCTATTGTTGGATGACTATCCTAATTTTATTTTGTTTAGAGTGACTATTGAGTTCTATAGTGAGTTTGGTAAAGTGGGAGCTCTTGTAGTGGGAGATTTTGAGCTAGAGTGTTCTTCTCCACTTGTTAGCATTCTTCCTTTATTGTAATGCAACTCAGGGGTCTGTGGGGAAGAAGAGTACTCAAGGTGTATGTTGGGAGGTAAATTTGTGATTCGGAAACATTTGGTCAAGATGCAAAAAGTTTCACACATGTACAAGGAGTACATCAACAAATCACAAAGATCAACAGGCCTGAGTTCAAGATTCCTTCTCCCCCCGGTGCATGGTATCAATGGTTTTTGAGAAGTTCTCCTAAATGATTATTTTGTTGTAATAAATTATCAAATTGTAAAGGTTAAGGAAATTATGTATATTTGTAAATTACTAACTGTTGGTATATGTGTCTTGAATTATTGTTGACTTTGATGTTCCTTGTCATTATTCAATGGATGATTAATGTTAAAAGAAAACCTCCCATTTCTTATTACCTTGTAATTCAATAACTTGCAATGCACACTTATTTCATAATAAAAATGTATGCATATCTCGTATTTATATATATAAAGAGTGTACATAGGAATGGTCCCTACATTTGGTATCAAATCCAGGTTGATCACATATTGAACCTTGTCAAAAAAATTGTTGAAAATTTTCTTTTCATTTAAATATGGACTAGTGAAATTCTGTGAAATTACACAACATGATTATTTCCAAATTTGAATAGAAAAAATAAGTACACCTTAAACATTGAAAATTTGGGCCATTGGCCTCTAGAACTATATGACCAAGTGACAAGGAAAATATTTTAAAAGAATAAATAAATAAATCAAAACATGATCTTCCTGATCCTTATAGTACTCTACTAAAGGCAAGGAAAGGATATGATAAGGGAGATCAATAATATATTTATATATTATATTCCACCTAGCTATTGGTGTAGGACCAAATAGTTTGTGTTTAACATGACTTGAATGTGTACACCTTGTTAGCGCTTGAAATTTCACCTCAGGCTGAGAAAGGTAAACTTCAAGGCAACATCAAACCACTTAGCCTCGTAGCTAGCCCTACGGGGCAGGAGAGGGCTCTCTCCGGTCTATCTCGGTAAAGGTCTTAAATGGGGGAGATAACCAATGAGGAAACACTGATTTTAGGCTAGTAAACTGATCAAAAGGTTTAATTTGGGATTTTTAGGGCTTTGGTGGAAAGTTGGGGAAGGGCAAATTTTGGTGCGGGGATTGGACACAGTTTCTGCAGGGGGTTCTTTGGGGCGAGGTAGGAAACAGTATTGATGCCTTTGATAGAGGTGGATGGATGAGAATGACCGGTGAGGAGTTAAGGAGAGCAAGCAATAACCTTGAATTCCCCTTAAACAGTTGAAAACATTGATATTAAGAAAACTTAAAAGCAGAGCATGACAGTCATGAATTCTACTTTAACACTTCATTTGCCTAATTTTCAGAAGGAAAAGTAAGGAAATGATTCACATAACACACTTACAAGTACAAAGAGAAACACACCATCAATACATGTGACCACAAGAATCCCAAAAAGGACTGCAAAACCCTGGTCTTCCTTTGCCAAAAATTGCAGAGATACAATGAGTAATACAATAGAGCTTATCCCTCAAGAGTCCAACCTTCCAACCCCTGAAAATGACTAAGAAAATACATAATATAGGCAAGCTAACACCTTTCCTTGCCTCTAGGGGTCGAGCTCACTATCCTAGGAGCTGTTTCAACCAATTCTAAACTAAGCATTGAAAACTAGGCAATCAAAACAACTTGCCTCTATAAGCTAGGAAACCAATTCATTCATTAAATTTTTGCCTATCTTATGAATGAATCTTCTAGAAGAGATAAATAAGTGTCAAAATATCATAAAATTACATCATTTACAACAAGGAGGATGAAAATCAACTCCAAAAAGTCAAATCCAGCCAAAACTGCGTTTTGCTGAGTTGTAGGTTGAATTCCTGTGCAAACTGCCTGATGGGTCGCGCGCAATTCCTGGATGGGTCGTGCGCCTTTGGAGGCACTTTTGAGGCACTTCCAGGTGTCCAAATGAGGCAAAAGTGGGATTTTTGGAAAGGTCTGGATGTCTACTTTCCAACCCAAGTGGAATTTCTAAATTTGGTTGTCATTTGCCCCTCCAAAATTGCAATCTCCCAAGACTACTTCCTGTATGTCAAAAAGGTGGCAGAAAGTCATTTTTTGCTTGTTTTTTGACTTTCTGGAGGCCCAAAACTTGGTGAAATTTCTTGGTAATGGCTGAGAAAGTGTAAATTTCCATGAAAAATCCAGAAATGCTGAGTTTTTCCAAAATGGAGTTGCCAAACGAAAGGGTCGCGCGCCATTGGTGGAGAAAACCTGTGTTTGGCACAAAAAATTCACAATTGACAAAATTTTCTCCAAATTTCTTGAAATTTGGGCTGGGAGTCCCCAATAAAGTACCATGCTCAGTTAAAGAGGCTTTGGCCAAAATTTGGAGTGGATTGGGCCTTTTCCATCGTTTTAGTGCCTTGGCCAACCTCCTTGGATCTGGCGATTGCAATTTTGACATTTCTCTAAAACCATGACACCTGTGCAAAAAGTGAAGGAGGTTTTTCTTCTTTGGCATGTTATGGACAAAAACCTCTCTCAGTTTTCCCAAATTCATCTTTGATTGCTCTGAAACATCTTTTGAGTGAAACTTATCCCGATGTGTGGAACAAGGGATTTTGCCGAAATGAAGCGAAATGAAGGGGATAAGGGGCTTCTAAATTCTTGGGGAAATTTTTGGGAGTGGGGAGGGATGTTAGGAAGCAAGGGAAAGTGGAATCTCAGAGATTGAGTGAGGGGAAGGGGTCCAAAAGGGCAAAACACAGGCCAAACCTAGAAAATTGCCAGGTTGTAGCTAGAAACTAGGGTTTGTGCAAAAATGAGGAATTTGGGGGATCTCAGTGATGGGAATTATTTGATAAGGTATATGAAGGATAGGGGAAGGTGTATGAACATCAGGAAACAAGTTTTGCCGATGATTTGACCGTCCAAGAGAAATTGCCTTGAAAACCCTAGGAGAGGGAAATGAACTTACCTAGGTGCAACTGAAGCATGGACAAGGTGTAAAATGACTCATTAGACACTGACATGATAATGAAAACCCTATGAATGATGATAGACTCAGCTGAATGATGACATGGACCGACATTTGGACAACTTTAGAAGGAGTGAAAGCAAACCCTAGACCTAATGCCTAGTGACCAAATTTTGCTTGAAGACTCACTGAAATGACAAAATTTGACCTTGACACTCTGAGACCACTTTGTAAGAGCATATTTGATCACTGGAGGAAGGCTGGAAAGATTGACACTAACACACCTAATGTTAGTTATGCACATATTGGTCGAATTTCTAGACTATCCAATCATAACTTTGTTGCCCTTATTCGAAAGTTTGAATTGCTTCTTGCTTCTACATTTGGGATCTGCCACTAAGAATTATGAATATAACCAACAAAATATCTACATCGTTTCCAATCCAATAGAAAAAATGGAGAAAAACCATAATCCAAAAGTGAGTTGTTGATCTCAAGGCTTTTCTACTTGCACTAGTAGTCATAATTTCTCACACAACAATAAATCTAATTTGATTATTCATAAAATTTTCAAGTTATATGTATCCTATTTCGTCCAACCATGGCCATATATATTAGAGTTCACCTAGCTGGTGATACTAGATTGTGTGGGATCCATCTAGCCATTGTTGTAGGAACCAAAAATTATGTCTGACCTAGCTAGTTATACTGGACCATTTCAAACCCATCTAGTTGTGTTGATATTGGGCCTAATAGTGATCCATAGAAAAATAATGAATCAACCTCTTAAACAGAATTTCATACATATTTATAGATGACATAAAACAAATAACAAGTGTATCATAGCTCAACCCATGCCCCCCTCCACATTTTTCTACTCACACATGCTCCTTATCAAAGTATTATAACTCATAATATTCACCCTACATCCAACGGATCTCATTTCCATCAAAACCCCAAGGGTAGATCCCACATCCAAAACCCTATATAGCTTGTTGATGAGTATATTACATGTATATACATCTGAAAAAACCCTGAACCTAAGCATCCTTTCATAAAATCCCTTTGGATATTCAATTCTTCCTATTTTCACTAGGGCACCTAACAAAATATTACATGCAACTACATGAGGATTCCCATTGATAAACTTACACATTTTCTCGAAGACCACCATGGCCTAATTAACCTTGGAAACCCTAAAATACGAATTAATGGCAGCAATGTAAATAGCCTCTGGTCGGGGGCATGAGAAAATACCTTCGGAGCAGGGTCAATGAGAGGCATCCATATCGTCAAGGGATTTTTTCAATTCTAGGAATTGATCCTGCAATGCTAAGCTTATGATGATCCATTCATAAGTGTTGAGGTCATGCCTAAAGCCTTCTTTGTTGGTGGCCCAGTAGAAGACTTAGAGATTGAAATGAGTGAGATGGGGGTTGAAGTGCATTTTCTTTAGGACTCTTAGCAGGTCAAGTGAAGAAGGGCTTCAGATGGAATCACAAGAATAACAGAAGTGTGTTTTGGGACTTGGAGTGGGGTGTGGGTGTGGGAAACGACAGGAGGGAAGGCCTAATTGAACTGAATTTTGGTGTAGAGAATGAGGATGAAAATTTACAGAAGGAAGGGAAATATTTTCATGAATTGGTTACGACTTAATAGGTTATCATAGTTAGAATGTTTAGAATTTATTTTAAATTATTACAAATCCATTTAAAATTTGTTCTAAAATTCAATGTATGTTTTCAATATTTCACAAGTCTAGTACTTTCATCAAATTAAAAATTGCAGGGCTAATTTTCCAAATTGAAGGCATTTGATTGGTAAAAATTATGATTTTACCTGATCATTGGCATCTACAATGATAATAAAAATTCCTCTTATTATAAATGATGTTGAATCATTTTGCTTCCATGTTTTCCTAAGTTGTATGAAAATGCAAAATTTCCATCCGGTCATATTCTGATTTGCCACTTTGAGGTCTTGGGGATTGATCACCCAACTATATACTCCACTGGAAAAAATTGTTGATATTAATTTAGATATATATTTTATGAGGATTTTGTTGATGGAAATTCACTACTAATATAGTTAGGGCACAATACCCTTCATTATTTTGTTTAGAAACAAAATAATCATATGAAAAAAACACCCACTTATTGTTCCCGTGTTGAGTCAATCTATACATAGTAAATTGATCGATTCCCAAATAGAGAATTCGCGTTTCAATTAGGAAATATTTTGATAGAGCCCCTTCTCTGAATTTTTTTCAACCCCATTCGATGTCATCGTTGAGAACAAGCGACAACTCTGGGACATATTCAATCATGTGACCTCGGGTCATGATGACGGTGGGGATCGTAGATGTCGCTAGAGTAGAGATCCGCTAGAATATGAAATTATAAACACCTTGAAGAAGAAGGGGAAAATTTAGGCATCACAGGAAATTTCAGCCTAAAAGTGCCGATGAAATTTTCATGTAATTTCCATGTCATAATATGTAAACCAATCAAAATCCTTTAAATTTAAAAAGAGGTACATGTAAATTTTTTGGACAGAAAAAGAAGAAAAACTATTTTTTTTTTTTTTAATTGTATTTTTGGCTTATCTCCTTATAGGTTTAGTCAAATTTCATGTGTAGACTTTCATTGGACACAGAATTAAATTCCACATCCAGCAAGTACCCATTATGCATACTCTTGACAAGACTCAGATTGATAAAAAATGAAGATATATTAAGAAGGCGCGTTCGACACATTTTTTAATGTATCTTCAATTTTTGTCAATGTGGGTCTTCTCAAATGTATGCATAATGGGTTGGATGTGGAATTTAATTATGCATCCAATGATTGTCTACACTTGAAATTTGAGTAAATGTGTAAGGAGATAAGTAAAAAATATAATTTAAAAAAAAAAAAAAAAAAAGGTTTTCTTCTTTTCCCTCCAAATTTCATAACTCCTATTTTATTATTTTAAATATTATTTTATTATTTTTCCTTAGGAGGCCAATTTTAGGCTGAAATTTCCTCTAATGTTCATAGAGTTAATATCAATTCTTCACTTTGATAAAAAAAAAATTGTCATATGGGTTAGAAGGAATAGTTTATGAATCCACACTAAGATGATTGAGTCCCATTACCCATGTTTAGGAGTGAAAGCATGCACAACTAGTGATAATTGTATACAAACCCACCACACACCCCCCCACACCCCCCCCCCCCCCCCCCCCCCCCCCCCCAACCCCCAAATTCATATATTATTCATCGGTGTGACAACCCCTTTGGGAAAATCCCCCCTCTTGCAAACATTATAATATTGTTGTATAGATATATATACATATAAACATAAAAAAATCTTGAAAATTGAGACACAAATTTTAGAGTTTGAGGAAGGAGGTTGCTTAGGTTTTGAAGGAATCTTGACCTTTTCTTATGATAGATATGAATAGCTAGAAGGTATGCCTTAAATTGTATTGATCACATCAATTAATGGATATGGGTAAGAGGAAAAAGGAACCATGACTGCCTTGGTTAAATTCTCAAGGCAAAAATGAAAACAATTAATGAAGGATGGGTTGCACTAGCAATTGGGACAACTGCTGACACAACAACATCCCAACCACCACTCAAAAATGGCAGAATCATTGATCTAGGTGGATATTGGTGGCCACCTGCCTATTCCACATAAAGCTCCAGTCAGTTTCATGTGTTTCCTTGTTTATTGCAGCATTTACTATTTTTAGCAGTTTTTCGGGTCTTGAACTTCCGGGGCAGTTTTGACACCCTAAATGGCATTTTTTTGAGGTCTGCAGCAAGCCACATATCTTGTAGTACTTGGAGAGATATTTCCAACAAGGTATCATAGGCGCCAAACAGAGATAATATGACCAAGTTACGATCCGGGGAAGTTGCCTACCCAACTAACCCCAACGAGTCCCACAAACTCTTGGTGTTCCATCTCCTGGGATTAGATTTTTGGTTGTTTATGGTTTTCCCTTGTTTTTAAATAATAAATAGGCCCTTGAGCCTCACTATAACATAGTTCAGATGCATGTAGCTACCACATATCTTCTCAGAGATAAGCTACCATCACCTGAGCTAGTTTATTTCCATTCTATTTGTAAGACATATTTCAGTATTTGATATTAATGAAATTAAGTGTTATTTCTGTTGCATCTCTGTATTTTTCATTATATTTGTAATTTGTTGCATTCCTGTTTAAGTTTGGATTAGTGGTATCAGAGCAGTCTTCTATTTCTTTGTTTTTCTTTGCATGTCCCTAACGAGGTCGGGATTTACGGAGTTAGGGCTCGAACTAGCTGAACCTGTGCAAGGCCAACCTCACAAATCTTAATGGCCTCCCATGGAGGAAAGAAGAAAGACAAGGGGGTAGGAGATTCTTTCAAAATATTGCTCGAAGAAACCCTTGAGAAATAGAGGAACGCGATGATGGAAAACTTTGCCCAGTTCCTTTAGTGGCTACCCAAAGGCGACACATTTCCTTCCAACAGCCACTCTAGAAGTGCCACACCCTTTAAGGTAAAAGTTAATTTTGACATCCCCATATTTGAACGTCATATAGATGTGGACGCCATAGATAAAAGGTTAAATCTACTAGAAGGATTATTTTTCTGTTCATGATTTTTTCGGCCAAGAAAATATTACTTTTACACTTCTCAAAGTCGCTCTCCACGTCAAGGATTGCTAGGAAACCTACTGTGAGAAGAAGGATGAAATTACGCCCTCACTATTTTTAGCCGCACCCACTTGAAATTTACTCCAGGATGGCATCAAGGAGTAGTACTACCCTGTCGGGAGCTATGAGGATAAGCACATAAAGTGGACCATGCTATGGTAGGGAAGGGACCAAGACGTGTCGGAGTTCACCAATTTTTTTCATACCCTTTGCATGAAGTTGGGTATCAAGTATTCTGAGTGACATTTGGTAGTCAATTATCGCGACTGTCTACACAGGTACATCTAGGATGAGATGGAGTTCCTGGACATCTCCTCGATCGGCACAACGTACCAATACGCTGTCAAGATTGAGCAAAAGTTTAAACAAAATAAGCGAGACTTTGGATTTGTGAATCTGAAGCAAGGGAAAGGCACCCCCAAATCACAGAGTAAAGGACAAAGCCAAGATGGGGTGACCCGAGAAAACCCGCCAAAGTCGCAAGCAAAGAATAACATCACAAATACAAATAAGGACATGGGAAAATGGTGTGAGTTCCACAAGAGCTCCACTCACAACACAAGTGAGTTTCGGGCCAAGTAGTCATTGGTGGTCAAGATGAAGGCTTTTGAATCAGATGCATGCTCCGAATCCAAGTCAAAACTCAATAAGGGGAATGAAAAAGGGAAGAAGATCATTAACACGAAGCCCAGTTCCATTGTGGCCACCACCAAGATCTAGAAGAATGAGCCTGAAGATCCAGAGGAGGGGAAATGCCTCTTCCACTCATAGATGTGGGTGAAGGGTTCTCTACTGCAGCTCATTATCGACATCGGGAGCCAAAAGAACCTCATTTCAGTAGAGGTCATGAAACAACTGAACCTACTGACTACAACACATCCACAGTCGTACGCCATCAAGTGGCTTCACCAAGGATGAGATCTCTGAGTCAGCCAATGGTGTCTCCTTCCCTATAGCATCAAGCCCTTCACGAATGAGGTACTACGTGATGTTGCTCCTTTTGAAGTTTGTGATATATTATAGGACAACCATACTTGTGGAAGCGACATGTTGCATATGAGTCTAGACCTCACTTTGTGATTATTACTTTGGGCACTAAGTTGTACAAGATGTCGGAGGTAGCCGCGCCTACTGCCATCTCTTTGATCTCTACAAAGAAATGCTATTAGATCATTTCACGGACTAGGAAATTTGTTTTCCTTATGATTCGCTCTCAGGGAAAGAATAATATTGTGGCCACAGCTTCCAAACATATCTCCTCCGTACAACAATAACAGATGGACAAGGTCGTGGAGGAGTACAAGGACATTTTCGCCTCACCTATGGGGGTACCTCTGCACTATCAGGTCAAGAACTCCATCATCATGAAACAATTGAACCTACCATTTACAACACATCTGTAGTCGTACACCATCGATTGGCTTCACCAAGGATGATATCTTTGTGTCATCCAATGGTGTCGCCTTCCCTACAGCATCAAGCCCTTAACAGATGAGGTACTGTGTGATGTTGCTCCTCTTGAAGTTTGTGATGTATTGTTAGGACAACCATAATTTTGGAAGCGATATGTTGTATATGATTCTAGACCTCGCTTTGTGATTATTACTTTGGGCACTAAGTTGTACATGATATTGGAGGTAGCCCCTCCTACCACCAGCTCTTTGATCTCTGGAAAGAAATGTAGTAAGATCATTTCACAAACTAGGAAATTTGTTTTCCTTATGATTCTCTCTTAGGGAAAGAATAATATTCTGGCCACGGCTTCTAGACATATTTACTCCGCACAACAACAATAGATGGACAAGGTCATGGAGGAGTACAAAGACATTTTCGCCTCACCTACGAGGGTACCTCTGCACTATCAGTTCAACCAATCCATCGATCTGACCCCAGGTGCGTCGCTACCCAATGTACCAATCTATTGAAGCTCTATTTTTGAGAACGGTGAGATCAAGAGGTAGATTCAGGAGTTGTTTCAAAAAGGGCACATAAGGCAAAGCTCATCACCCTGCAGGAGCTTGATTTTACAGAAGAAGGATGGGACCTTGAGACTCTGTATTGACTATCGGGTGCTAAACAAGATCACTGTCCGGAATAAGTACCCAATCCCACGGATTGATGACCTTCTGGACCAACTCAAGGGGGCCAAATATTTCATCAAGGTTGAATTGAATTCTGGTTATCACTAGGTTCTTATCAAATCCTCTGATGTGTGGAAGAAGATTGTCATCAAATCCAAGGAGGGCCTTTTCGAATGGTTATCCATTCCTTTCGGGTTGATGAATGTGGTCCCAACCTTCATGATATTAATGGAAAACGTCTTGTGACCCTTCACCAATGCATTTTTGGTGGTGTATTTATATGACATCTTGATCTTCAGCCAGAGTTGGGAAGAGCACCTCCACCATATTCGACATGTCCTCCAAATCTTGTGACAACACAAGCTATGTGCCAATTCAGAAAAATGCACTTTTTGCATGACCCGAGTTCAATATCTGAGGTACATAATTGATGATAAGGGTGTGCATGTGGACCCATCCAAGATACAAGTCATTCGGGATTAGCCAACCCCGACCACTCTAACCGAGCTCTGCATCTTTCTGGGTCTTGCCAATTTCTACCTCAGGTTCATGTTGGGGTTCTCTCATGTCACTTGGCCTTTAAGTCAAGTCACAAAGAGCGGAGCAAAAACAAAGTTATTTTGGTTTGAAACCCAACAAAAGGTGTTTTTCGAGTTGAAGCATCACCTCTTCTCTACACCAGTGCTCACATTACTAGACCTGCAACAACCATTTGAGATTGAGACAAATGCCTCTGACTATGCTATTGGGGCAGTTCTTACTTAGTAGGGGCATCCAATGGCTTACCACAATGAGACACTTTCATACACAGTCTGAAAGTATCCCACATATGACAAATAAATGTATTCTATTGTGCAGACATGCCGTCAATATAAGCATTACATTCTTGGGAAGGAAATATTCATCCACACAGACCATCGACCCTTGCAGTTCATACAAACACAAGGGAAGTTGCAGAACAATCACCATCAGAAATAGTCCATATGCCTGCAACAGTTCCATATGAACATTAAGTACAAGAAGGGGGGCACCAATAATGTTGTAGATTGCCTCAGCCGACCACCAGTCGTGGCACTGATCACTATGCTCGACTCATGTGGGCATGAGACTTTGGGGTGGCCACATCTTTACAAGAGCAATCCAGAATTCGGCAGCACATACCAAACACTCCTGGAAGGTAAGCAAGTTCTAAATTTTCACCTTGAGGATGTATTGTTATGCCACCTAGGACACATCTGTGTTCCTTCAAGAGAGCGTGCCAATACGATTTTAGAGGTGCACTATAGTTGGGTCGCTGGAAATTTTGGAGTAGAGAAAATAGTGGCAGTGCTATAGAAGTAATTTTATTGGCTGAAAATTTGTCACGATGTTGGGAAGTACATTAGATCCTACAATTCATGCTCCATTGCTAAAGAAACCATCAAGAATCAAGGCCTATATACTCCTCTGCTTACTCCTAGTTGATCTTGGGAATCCATCTCCATGGATTACATGTCGGGCCTTCCTTCTGCTAAGCACATAAACAAATGTGTTTTTGTGGCTCTCTTATTCTCTAAGATGGCCATTATGGCAGCTTGCAAGAAGAGTATCACAGCAGAGGCCATTGCTAAGCTCTTATTTGAGAGAGTGTGGGTATACTTTAGGATCCCACAGTCTATTGTCTCAGATTAGGACAACATATTCCTACGTACATTTTGGGCAAGTCTTTGGGCAATGCTAGATACCAAACTTACTAAGTCCACGACTTTCCATCCCCAAACTGATGGCCAAATAGAGGTCGTCAATAGGATGATCGTACCCATTCTACGCATGTAAAACTCGAAGCATCCACACACTTGGGATAAAAGCCTCCCCTATTTCCATAAGAAATACAAAAAAGCTCTCGATATCTCAACGGGCCACAACCCCTTTTAGGTAGGGCTAGGATTTCAGCCATTATGTCCCATTGATGTGGCCATATCATTTGCAACTGCTCAAGAAAATTTGGCTCACATCCAGTCCGAAGTTGACACGGCTAACAACTTCATTGAGTGCAGTCAACACACCCACCAACAGGTCCATGATATAATTGACAGATCTAATGCTAAGTACAAGCAGTGCCATAATCATAATCGAGTACCACACAAGTTCTAAGTGGGCAACAAAGTTTGGCTACATTTGTAGAAGAAGCACCTCACTGGACCCCACCGCAAGCTTCATCCACTTTGATATGAGCCATACTCCATCACAAGGGCTATAGGGGACAATGACTTCAAGTTCAACATTCCATCATTGCTTGGTCTGCACCCAGTGTTCAATGTAGAGTCCCTTCGGCCATATTTTCCACCATTGTTGGACACATCCAACATTGAAAAACAACTCACACCGACAAAGCTAAACCCAAACTATATGGAACATGCCACAACTGATCAGATCATGGACACGTAGATCAAGAACACTCGCCAACAGAGGATCCAACTATATCGAGCTATTAAAGTAGGCCAACTCCTTCATAAGGGCAAGTGGTTCACTAGGAACAAGGTTCAACAGAAATTTCCTCACCTCATGGAGGTTCTACACGCAATGGGGACCATTGATCCCTAAGGAGGGAGGAATGATCCAGGTGGATATTGGTGGCCACCTGCCTATTCCACCTAAACCTCTAGTTGGTTTCATCTGTTTCCTTGTTTATTGCAGCATTTACTATTTTTAGCATTTTTTTAGGTAGTGAAATTTCAGGGCAATTTTGACCTCCTAAACAACATTTTTTTGTTGTTTGCAATAGGCATGGGTCTGCTAAAAATCTTGTAGTACTCAGAGATATATTTCCAACAAGGTATTGTATGCACCAAATGAAGAAAATTTGACCAAGTTATGACCCCAGGAAGTTGGCTGCCCAACTAACCCCAACGAGGCCCACAAACTCTTGGTGTTCCATCTCTTGGGGTTATGGTTTTGGATGTTTAGAGTTTTCCCTTTTTGTTCAATAATAAATAGGCCCTTGAGCCTCATTGTAACACGGTTTAGAGGCATGTAGCCACCACATCTCTTCTTAGATATAAGCTAGCATCAACCGAGCTAATTTATTTCCATTATGTTTGTAAACATATTTCAACATTTGATATTAATGAAATGAATTGTTATTTCTACTGCATCTCTGTATTTATGGTTATATCTATAATTTGTTGCATTCCTATTTAAGTTTGAATCAACCATCATGGTAGGGGGGAGAACAAGCGATAAGGGTCTCGACCTTTGCAACTGAAATGGTGGCAACACGATAGTAAAAGACCCGTGGAGAAGGAACGCAGGGGGAGAGAGAATTCTCTCGGAGGACACTCCACTCACTGAGGAGAGAGGACTCTATGCACATAGAGAAAGGAACAAAAAGGAAGTGGGAGGCTGAGAGGATCCTATTTTAAAAGGGGGGATTAATCAAGATTCATGCGCATTAGCAAGGGAAAAGGGGAGGTCGATAGGTTCTTGAGAATAAAGCTTATTCATTGAGAGGGAAAAGATGTTGAAGAATTTAACTAGGTTAGGTCTTCATAAATTTATTTGAGTCATTATATAATGTACCTAACAAAACAATGAAAAGGAAAATATTTATTATTGTTACAATGACTTATTAAAGCATGAGTTTCATGCTTGGGTCATTATTTTATTAGTCAAAGTCCCCGTTGTCAACTCCTAGGATTAATATTGAGCCATTAGAGTCATTGTACATTTAATGAGACCCTTCTTGAGCTTTCGAACTATGCAAAAAGAATTATTTTTGAGTCAAAAATGAATTATGTCACATCCACACCAAGTCGGCCTCAACTGGGCAATTCGACCTCATGGGAAGCCTATATATTGGAGAAAATCAAATCCATTTGGACACATTCTCTCTCACAAGTTCGATATCCAATAAAGAGCTAGGGAAAAGTGTGAAGTTGAAGAAGGAGGCTAAAAGTAGTGCGAAGTTGGTCAAGAAGCAAGGGAAGGACAAAACCAAATTTTTGGACTATCTATCTCTCTCTCATGTGGTCTACTTTAGGAGATCGAAGTCTCTTTTTCAAAGTTGAAGTTGTTGCTACTTCCAGTTGTTTCCTGTTGTTGCCAAGCCAAAGTTATTGGGGTCGAAGTGATGATGCTAGGCCAAAGGTTTGGATCGAAGAAGGAAGGGATGACTTGGTGTGGAAGAGATCTGTGTCTAGATTGAAGAGTCTCACGAAAACTATTGAAGGAAGATATTTTGACTAGGTTTTCCCCTAGATAAGGGTTTTTCCCCCGCAAAGTGCCTACATCTTGTTGGGTTGTGTTATATTCTTTCCACGACTAGCCCACGTAGTTAACCGGGGGTTAGAGGGGGGGAGGTCATAGGGGGTTTGAGGGGCACCCGTAACCCCACTTTATGGGGTCTAGGGCGGTGCCCCGGAAAATTTTGGTTTTGGACCCTATGTTAGGTTGGGTGGACCCACCTATGGTTTTGTGCATGATCTTCGCACATGTTTTTTGGACGTGATGGTTTTTCGGTCCATGGTATTGGATGCGGTGGTTTTCGGTCCATGGTATTGGATGCGGTGGTTTTCGGTCCATGGTATTGGATGCTTCTGCATGCATAAATATGTATTGTAACATTGAAAGGAACATAATGAAAAATCAAGCTGGTAGTCCCGGTTTTGGGATCCAGGGGAAAATCTCTGTGAATATGTGTTTTATGTGTTCTGCTCTCGCATTGTTTATTTTCTGTGTTTTAGAATTCATATGCAAGTAATTTTTGTACGGGTTAAAACCTACATTTGGTATCAGCGCAGATTTGGCTTCAAGGGGACGCCTTTATTGCTGATGGGTTTCGCTTGGGCCTGTGGTAGACCCTATTCAGTGGGAGATCTGCGAGATTGATTCTGGTGGTGAAAGAAGATGGCGAGCAGTGGAAAGATAGAGATTGAGAAATTTAATGGTCAGAGTTTTGAGTTGTGGAAACTCAAGATGGAGGATCTATTGTTGGATAAAGATTAGTGGATCGTGGTAGATCCGGGTACTAAACCAATGGGAGTGTCCGATGAAGAATGGAAGAAATTGGATCAAAAGGCAAAGATCACAATATGATTGTGTGTCTGAGATTTAGTATTGTTGAATGTATCAGGGGAAGCTATGGCGAAGGCTTTGTGGGACAAGTTAGGGACTTTGTACCAATCTAAGTCTCTGGTGAATAAACTATTCTTGCGAAAAAAGTTGTATAACCTGAGGATGAAAGATGGAGACTCGGTGACAGAGCATCTGAATGCAATTAATACTGTAGTAAGTTAATTAGCATCTGTTGATATTAAAATTTCAGATGAAGATAAGTGCATCAGTTTGTTGTGTTCTCTACCAGATTCGTGGGATAGTCTAGTTATTGCAATAGGTAGCAATGCAACTACCTTGCATTTTGATGAAATAGTCTTAGCCTTGCTGATGGAGGAGATGAGACGGAAAAATATGGAGAGCCAGAATGGTGATGCCTTGTCTATATGAGGACGGTCCCAGAACAAAAACAAAAATTAGTCATCGAGTGGGAGATCTAAATCTAGAGGGAGATCTAAATCTCTAGGAAAACCTGTAAAGGTGGTGTGCTGGAAATGCAGACTTCAAAAGGGACTATAAATCTAAAGCTCCTGACAAAGGAAAGCGATCTGATGAGGCTCCTTTTGCAGAGGTGAAAACCACCTCAGATGAAGGTGGGGATTTGTACTTGGCTTCTTCAAGTACACATGTAGATCATGAGGCATGGTTGATTGAATCAAGTGCATCCTTTCACTTCACTCCCCATAGAGAGTGGTTCTGTGAGTATGATAAATATGATGGTGGTGATGTCTTCTTGGGGGATGACAGGAAGGCTAAAATCATTGGTCGCGGAAGGGTAAAGTTGAAGTTGCAAGGTGGAAGAGTTAGAACACTTCTGGGTGTTCTACATATTCCTGCATTGGCGAGAAATCTAATTTCTGTAAGCAAGCTAGATGATGCAAGTGTAAAAACAGTGTTCAAGAAGGATACCTACAAGATGGTTCGAGGAGCACTGGTATTGATGCAGGGAGTTTGGATTGGAACTCTGTACAAGCTGCAAGGTAGCACGGTTGTTGATGGGTGCAACAGTTCTGTGGTCCTAAAATTGGAGCAGAAAATCTAGTGGTCTCTGGAGAGAAGACCATGCTGTGGCATCAAAGGCTTGGAAATATTGGAGGGAAAGGCCTTCGAATACTTCATGATAAAGGTATGGTAGAAGGTATGAGTAATAGCTCTCTGGATTTTGATTTCTGTGAAAATTGTGTATATGGGAAGTAGAATCGGGTGAGTTTCCCCTCTGGTAATAAGAGGGCGAAACAGATATTAGAACTTGTGCACAGTGATGTGTTTGGACCTATGAAGGTTCCATCACTAGGTAAGCTTGTGTATTATGTATCATTTATAGATGACTTCTCAAGGAATACATGGATATATTTCCTTAAGAAGAAATATGAAGTTTTTGACAGGTTTAAAGAATTTAAGGCTCTGGTGGAAAACCAGACAGAGAAGAAGATAAAGGTGTTGAGGACAGATAATGGTGGAGAGTTTTGCAGTAAGGAATTTGAAGAATTTTGTAAGAAGTGTGGTATAGCATGGAAGAAGACTACTCCATATACACCTCAGCAAAATGGAGTTGCAGAAAGAATGAATAAGAAGTTGATGGAAAGGGAAAGAAGCATTCTCAGTGGTGCCGGGTTAGGACAGGAATTCTGGGTAGAGGCGGTGGATACTGCATGTTACCTGGTCAACAGGTCACCTTCATCAGCGTTGAAGGATAAGACTCCACAAGAGGTATGGACTGGTAAGAAACCCTCTCTTTCACATCTGAGGGTATTTGGATGTGATGCATATGTACATGTTCCAAAGGAGAAACAAACCAAGTTGGATAGTAAATCTGAAAAGTGCATCTTTATTGGGTATAAGTATGGTTTAAAGGGTTATAAGCTTTGGAACCCAGTCACATGAAAGGTTGTGTATAGCCGAGATGTGGTGTTCAGAGAGGTGAAAGATGTTATTAAACATGAAGTCCAACGAAAGGAACCTGAGAAGATAGAGTTTGAGCTAAAGGAGGAAGAATCAGACTCTACAGCAGAGGAGGAATCAGAAGATGAAGAGCCACAAACTCCGGCTGTGAGAAGATCAGTTCGAGAAAGAAGGCAACCTGAAAGGTATAGTCCATCTGCTTTCTGTTCAAATTTTTCTTTATCTATTACTGACGATGATCCCAGAACTGTGAAGGAAGTAGTAGATTCAGAGGATGGAAAACTCTGGAAAGAGGCCATGGTTGATGAAATGGCATCTTTGCACAAAAGTTAGGCTTGGGATTTGGTGGAGTTGCTGGATGGGAGGAAACCCATTGGCAGCAAATGGGTGTTCAAAAAGAAGACAAATGCAGAAGGAAAAGTGGAGAAATAAAAAGCTCGGTTGGTAGCAAAAGGTTATTCCTAGGTGTCGGGAACTAATTTTGGTGATATTTTTTCTCCTATTGCCAAGGTAACTTCTATATACTACTTTTTATTTTGAGGTAGAACATATGGATGTGAAGACATCATTTCTTCATGGGGATTTGGAAGAGGAGATCTACATGAAGAAACCTGAAGGCTTTGCAGTGAAGGGTAAGAAAGAACTAGTTTGCAAGTTAAAGAAGTCTTTGTATGGGTTAAAATAGTCACCAAGGATGTGGTATCAGAAATTTGATACATTTATACGGGGACTTGGCTTCACCAGAAGCAAAGAAGATCACTGTGTGTATTTTAAATTAATTGGTGACCATGTTATTTATCTGGTCTTGTATGTGGATGATATGTTGCTGGTTGGAAATGACAAAGAAATTATCCAGGATTTGAAGACCCAATTGTCCTCCAAATTCAACATGAAAGATCTTGGTGCTGCAAACTATATTTTTGGCATGGAAATGAAAAGAGATCGGGAAAAGAGGAAGCTCTGGTTAAACCAGAGTAAGTATGTCAAGACAATACTGCAGAGGTTTAATATGCAAGATAGTAAACCAGTGAAGGTTCCTATTCCTGTAGGTGTGAGGTTATCTGCTGAGCAATGTCCCAAGACACAAGAAGAGGAAGAGGACATGTCCTGTGTTCCATATGCAAGTGCAGTTGGTAGCCTGATGTATGCAATGGTCTGTACTAGACCAGACATTGCACATGAAATAGGAGTATTGAGCAGGTTTATGTCAAAACCAGGGAAGGAGCATTGGACAACAGTGAAGCGGGTTTTTAGGTATTTGCGTGGCACTAGTGATTATGGTTTGTGCTACCAAGGAAGACCAGGATTAGATAGAGTGTTGGATATTCGTGGCTTTGTTGATGTAGACTGGGCTGGAGATCTAGATCAGAGAAGATCTACAAGTGGGTATGTGTTTAACCTATTTGGAGGTGCAGTGATTTGGATGAGTAAGAAACAATCTGTAGTGGCACTATCAACTACAGAGGCAGAATACATGGCAGCCACTCATGCAAGCAAGGAAGCAGTTTGGTTGCAGAGATTGTGTTCAAGTATGGGGTTAAACAGGAAGCTATAAGGATAGACTGTGACAGCCAAAGTGCAATTTTCTTGGCAAAGAACCCTGCATATCATTCAAAGACAAAGAACTTTGATGTTCAGTATCACTTTGTGAGGGATATGATAGAAGACAAAAAGATGTTGCTGGTAAAGGTGGACACTTTGAAGAATACTGCAGATGCATTGACAAAATTTGTGAGCTTTGAGAAGTTCTCTTGGTGTAGAGAAACAATGGGTGTTGCAGGGGTGGATAAATGACTAAGCTCTCTTGTGGCCCCCTGTGGAAAGAAAACAACAAGTGGGAGAATGTTGGGTTGTGTTATATTCTTTCCACGGCTAACCCACGTAGTTAACTGGGGGTCAGAGGGGGGGAGGTCATAGGGGGTTTGAGGGGCACCCGTAACCCCACTTTATGGGGTCCGGGGCAGCGCCCTGGAAATTTTGGTTTTGGACCCTATGTTAGGTTGGGCAAACCCACCTATGGTTTTGTGCATGATCTTTGCACATGTTTTTTGGACGCGATGGTTTTTCGGTCCATGTTATTGGACGTGATGGTTTTCGGTCCATGGTATTGGATGCTTCGGCATGTATAAATATGTATTGTAACATTGAAAGGAACATAATGAAAAATCAAGCTGGTAGTCCCAGTTTTGGGATCCAGGGGAAAATATCTGCGTATATGTGTTTTATGTGTTCTGCTCTTGCATTGTTTATTTTCTGTGTTTTAGAATTCATATGCAAGTAATTTATGTACGGGGTTAAAACCTACACATCTTGTGTCTTGTGTTTTTGTGATCTTCATACACACATAATTTGGTAATTTCTTGATGAAAGATAATACAACAAATAAGTAAAATAAACCAACATAATTCACAAGTAATTATCAAGAAAGATAAATCTAACCCTAATTCTACTAATATTGATTTCTCAACATGGTATCAAAGCCAAGGTCAAAGAAAATTGAAGATCACTTCGTTGGCTTAAAGGAAATGGTTACTCCCTCTATGATGAGAATGGGATTCAATACTATAGGAAGTTGGATCAAGAATATCTTCTACTACTTATTCAACAAGGTCAAAATTCAAGGGTTCTTAGTTGCACTTATAGGTTCACTTAATGATGATAATGCATGGATAATTGATAGTGGAGCATCAATGCATATGACAGGGGAAAGTAAAGAACTTAAAACTCTATCAAAGGGACCATATTCTCATGAAGTGGAATTGGGAGACAATAAAAGCTATGATGTTAGAGGCTTTGGATCAACATCTTTGAAGCTGGAGAATGGAACAAAACTACATCTCAACAACATACTACAAGTTCTAGGTTTGAAAAGGAATTTTGTTTCAATTTATTTCTTAGAAGATAAAAGGGATAGAGTTGACTTTGTTGATGGAAAGGTCTTGGTTTGGGGAAAATATTCGAGTATTGATAAAGCTAGGGTTATTGGGGTTCGTGAAGGAATCTTATATATAATCATTACACCACCTCCTCAAGCCCTAGTTCATATGGAAATCAATCCCATTGAGCTATTGAATAGAAGATATGGTAATCTTCACTACAAGGTCATTCCCACTCTTCAACAACTAGTTCATGGCATCCCTGATATAAAAGAAGACCGTGAAGGAGTTTGCAATGGATGCTCTTTAGGAAAACATACAAGAAAACCATTTTCAAATAGTGAAACGAGGTCTAAAGAAATATTAGACCTCATACATTCTAATGTGTGTGGACCTATGTCTAAAAAATCACTTGGAGCTCATCTTTACTATGTGACGTTCATTGATGATCATTCTAGAAAGACATGGATCTACCTTCTCAAGAAAAAAGATGAAGTATTTGAGAAATTCAAGGAGTTTAGATGTGAAGTGGAAACTCAAACCAAAAGAAAAATAAAGACTTTGAGATCTGACAATGGTGGGGTATACATTTCTAAAGAATTGATTGCATATTGTAAAGAAACAGGAATTAAGAGGGAGCTTATTGTTCCCTACTATCTTGAACAAATTGGAGTGGTCGGAAGAAAGAATAGGACAATTGAAGAAGGTATATGAACAATGCTCCTTGATCAAGACTTACCAAAATTTCTATGGGGAGAAGCAGCAATGACAATAGTATATATTCAAAATAGAAGTCCTCATAGAATTCTTGAAAATATGACACCAGAGGAAGCATTCATAGGGAAGAAGCCTAGTGTGAACCATCTATGAATCTTTGGGAGTCTTTCCTATATAAACATTCTAAAGGAAAAAAGAAAGATTCCACAAGTATCAAAGGGATATTCTTTGGCTATAGTATCTCTTCTAAGGCATATAGAATATATATCAAGGGAGAAACATTGGAGTAAGCAGGGACGTCATATTTGATGAAAATAATGCCTACAAAAGATCCAAGGACATTCCTATTGATTCTGATGACAAATACCTATCTATATTTGAAGTAGAAGAAGTAAAACCCAACAATCCATATACAATTCAAGAAGAAGAAGGACCAAGTGATCCTATTCAACCTGTGATCATACTAAACACAACGAAGAGGCAAAATTGTTTAAAAGGTACTCTTGAAGATGCTGAAGGACATGGAGCTGAGAAAGGAACCTTTAGAGAAAGAAAAATGCCGAAGAGATATTTTGGATATGCTGCATATATGACAAAATTAATTGAAATCAAACCACCTACATTTGAAGACGTTGCTCCTCAAGAAGTATGGAAGGAAGCTATGCAGGAAGAATATCAATCCATCATGAAGAATGGGGTTTGGGAAATCGTTCCTAAACCTAGTGATAAATTGGTTGTCACCTCAAAATGGATCTACAAGATCAAACATGTTGTTGATGGAAGTATAGACAAATACAAAGCTAGATTTGTTGCAAGGGGTTTCTCTCAAAAGGAAGGCATAGATTATGAAGAAACCTTTGCACCCACTACAAGGTATAATACCATTAAATTTTTGGTTTCATTGGTTGCTACAATGGGATGGAACATCCATCAAATGGATTGTTGGGTGTGTGTTATATTATTTCCACGAGTAGTCACACGTGTGGGGGGGGGGGTCACAGGGGGGGTGATAGTACCCCCTGTTTGTTGTGCCACGCATAGTAGGGGGTCATAGGGGGGGTGCAGCCCCCCCTGTTGGGGTATTTTAGGGCGCCGGAAGCCCCCTTGCACAGGGTCTAGAGCAGCACCCCGTGAAAAAAAAATTGGACCCTATATTAGGTGGGCGGACCTACCTATAGTTTTGTGCATGGGTTTTGTACATGGTTTTAGGCATGATGGTTTTCTACCCATGGTATTTTGTAGATCCGGTCAAGGGAACTACGATTATGTTCTAATCCAACGTTAATGGATTGGGTTTTATGAATGCTTCGACATGTATATATATGTATTGTGACATTGAAAGGAATAATGAAAAATCAATTTGGCAGTCCCGGTTTTGGGATTCATGGGAAAATATCTGTGTATTGTTTTATGTTTCTTGCCATTGTATATTTTCTGTTTTTTTAAGAATTCATTTGCAGGTAATTTTTGTACATGGTTAAAACCTACATTTGGTATTAGACTTGTTTTGGCTTCAAAGGGACACCTTTGTTGCTGAGGGGCTTTTGCTCAGGCCTATGGTTGACCCTGTTCAGTGGGAGGTCTGCGGGATCAATTCTTGTGGTGAAAGAAGATGGAGAGTAGTGGAAAGATAGAGATCGAGAAATTTAATGGTCAGAGTTTTGAGTTGTGGAAACTCAATATTGAGGATCTGATGGCAGATAAAGATCAGTGGATCGTGGTAGATACGAGTACTAAACCAATGGCAATGTGATCCAATATCTTTTACTTATAGATGCATCATAATTACATGTAACAGAGCTTATTAACCATGAAACTTAAAAGCACATAAAACAATGCAGAAATAACAAGATAAGCATGAAACCATGACACAAAGATTTGATTATGGAGTTCATCCAATTTGTACTACGTCTTCAGGCCCTGATCAATAGTGGGGAGGCCTTCATTCATTAAGTGGCATAAAAAGAGATAAAAGTACAAGCAAAATTCATTTAAAATCCTTATACCTCCAAGCTAGACGATGGACGAATAATGGAGATCCCAGCTTCAGAAATAGACAATACCACTGAAATCCTAGCGAAAAAAGCGTGCAGAATCACCTATCCGAACACCCAATTCAGAGAAATGAAGCTTCTCCAACCTCTCAGAACCTCCCTGCTACTCAAGGAAAGGTTCCAGCTTGCTGCCAAGTTGGGTTACTGTTGTACACAATATTTTCTGAACGTCTTGCCAATCTTCCCCTTTTTATTATGCGAATAGTCCATTATATATTATGGTGGTTAACTCCTCAACCCAGGCAGTTTCAACAAATGAAAAGCATAGCAGGCAGGTAGTTTCCATACCAAAAATCTTGGACCTAGAATAGTATGCTGGTAATAACCTATTTAAACATAGAAAAACCTTCATAACCTCTTCACCACACATTACCTTAACCCGACAACTTTACACATAGAATCAACATTTAAATTGGAAGACAATCCCATGCCTTTACATTAAGCGATGAGCGAAAGGCGATAAAATGATGAGCAATCTGTGATAACAGGTGGACACGATGGTAATTATCAAATGCAATACATAATATATATCGGATCCAATAGAATCATTTCAAATCACAATCGGAGGAGCTAAGGGTGTCTTATGTTTTATGAATGTGGCATGTGCGATATGGGATTACGATATCACAATCACAACCCAGATTGCTGGGGGCCGATTCTGTAATTCCTTCCCTTTGTGATGTTCGATTGTGATCATTGCATTGCACTCTAGATTTGCTATGGGGCTGATTCTTTACCACCGACCCATCTTTGATCTGCGATTGTGATATCGCAAATCGCAACCCAGTAGTGTTGGGGCTGATTTTCTTAACCGCAAACCTCTTCCTTTTGCGATCAATGAAATGCGAGGCCAATGGTGGCCGACCACTTGGCGCTTCCTCATTCACTGAGAGTTTTTCCACGTCATCTTCTCATGCCACCTGTCCAATTCAAACTTGAACTTTGAGTTACTCTAATGTCTTCATATGAGCTTGGATTCGAGTGTCGTTCACATCGTTAGAATCAGGATGATGAGCACTTTGATGCGATGCTAAGTTTATCTAGATTCTGCCACTTTGAGTTTTGAGCCTTTTTACCATGCCACTAGTACTTTTTAAAGATCCACCTGGATCAATCCTCCCCACTAAGAGATTTTGGACTGCCAAAAGCCTTTTCAATCAATTGGCAAGTGAGGAAATTGCTCCCTCACTTTTTCTTTCTCCATCCATCGAGCTTTACTCAGATGAATTCCTTTGAAGCCAACATGAATGTACTCCACATCTCCCCATCGTGAAGTTCTGGTTTTCCTATGAGTATGATATCTTCAGGAAACTTGTCTAGACATGCTGGTGAAAACTTGTCCACTGTAGGAATCTGTGCAACCTCTTCGATATCCATAATCAATGGAGGTTCATAAAGCTTTAGGTTTTCAACATTCACTACTGAGTACATTTTCATATAAGTGGGAAAGTCAAGACGAAAAGCATTGTCTCCAATCTTTGCCAATATGGTGAAGGGACCATATCGAATGGGTCTCAATTTCTTCCCTTCCCCCTTCATTCTATCCTTGCGGATATGGAGACATACCTTGTCCCCAACTTGAAATTGATGGTCAACACGGTGCTTATCATGTTGAGCTTTATATTGAGTTTGACACTTCTCCAACTACTCCTGTATTTCCTGATGAATCACTGATATCCGCTGAATAAACGTCTATGCTTTGTACCTATCATCTCGTCCATTTCCATCCTCATCTTTCCCAAATACCATGTCTAAGGGATCCCTTGGTATATAACCAAAACATGTCTCGAACGATGAGCTCTATGTGGATAAATGTACTGCTCGATTGTATGCATGTTGCACATAAGGAAGTTGTTCATCCAACAATTTTGGATGTTTTCCGTAATAGCCTCGTAAAAAGTGTACCACGGTGCTGTTGATGACCTTTGTCTACCCATCGATCTGTGGATGAAGTCGTACTTATTTCAGATTGGTGTCCATCATTCTCCACAAGTTGGTCCAGAACTCTCCAAGAAAGCGAGAGTCTCGATCTAATACAATAGATGTGGGCAACCCAAAATGGACCTAGACATGTTGAAATAATAGATAAGCTATCTGCTCAGCAATGACTTGCTTTTTACAAGGCATTAAAATGCATATTTTGCTAAAACGATCCATGATGACATACAAATAGTCGTGACCTTTCCTAGACATAGGAAAACCACCTACAAAGTCCATTGACACACTTTCCCATGGCTGAATCGGAATAGGGAGTAATGTGTAGAGCCCAAGTTTTCTATTAGAGGGCTTTGAAATAGAACACAACACACAACCCTTTACAAAACGAGTCACAATGTTTTTCATATGAGGCCAAAAAAAAAACCTCTGTAAATGACATAAAGTTTTTTCAACCCCAAAATGACCAGACACAAGAGAGGTATGAGCCTCTCGGATTACATGTACCCTTTCATCAATGGGTATACACAGTTTGCCAAGGTGATACAATAGTTTTCCCTGCAAATAATAATTGTCCACCTGCGATCCACGAGTCAGTTTTGCATAAATCTCTTTAAAATCATTATCGTTATCATATTATTCAGCATAACTTTCTAACGATAAAGAAGCATTTTGCAAAACTACAAATGCAAAAATAGGAGGGCCAGAAAGCATATCTACTACTTTGTTTCTAGCGCCCTTCTTGTATTTTATTACCAGATGAAATTGCTGGAGGAATCCCATCCATCTGAAATGACGAGCTTTTTGAAGCTTGGTCTGTGCCTGAAGGTATAATGATCTGTATGCATGATGGTCTCCTTGCCAATCAGGTAGTGTTTCCACTTCTTTACACTCTGAACCAAGGCATACAACTCCTTTTCATATGTGGGATAATTCACAACAACCTGGGAGAAAGTCTCTAAATGGTAACATATAGGATTCCTTTGCTACATCAATACAACACCCATGGAATATCTGCTAGCATCTGTCTCAATCTCAAAAGGTTGTTGAAGGTTTGGTAAGGCTAGCACTGGTGCTGTGTTGATCTTCACTTTCAACGTGTTGAAGGATTTCTACTGCTTTCCTCCCCACTAAAAGGCTTGCTTCACACTTTTCAATGCTTGTAAAGGGACTGCGATAACAGAGAAGTTTGCAATCAACCTTCTCCAATACTGTATCGCGCCCAAAAATCTTTGGACCTCTGTAACATTTGTGGGCTCATGTCACTTCATAGTCACATCTAATTTAGAGGGATCTATTTTCACTTTCCCATTACCGACTATGTGACCTAAATAAATCAGAAAGGTCTTCCCAAACTCACACTTCGACAGTTTTACAGTATTTTTCATTTTCAAAACATTAAGGACTTTCTTCACATGAAATACATGTTGAGCCCATGTCCTACTATAAAAAAGAATATCGTCCAGATATACAAGCAAAAAATTATCAAGAAAAGGCCAAAACAGATCATTCATTACCCTCATAAACGTGGCCGGAGCATTGCACAGTCTGAATAGCATCACCATCCATTTGAACAACCCTGGCTTGGTTTTGAATGCAGTCTTCCAAATGTCTTGTTCTATAAATCTAACCTTGTGATATCCACTACACAAATCAAATTTTGTAAACTAGACAACATTTTTGAACTGATCTACTAATTCATCAATGCGAGGGAGAGGGTATTGATTCTTCACCATAATTTTGTTTAGCACCTTGCAGTCAATGAATATTCTCCATGTGTCATCTTTCTTTGGCACCAACATGATCGGTGAGCCGCACAGAGAAGAACTCGGTCTGATGACCCCTTGATTTAGCAATCCCTGCACCTATTTCTTGATCTCCTTCATCTTGATAGAAGTCATCTTGTACATGCCAATATTCAGTGATGGAGAATCTTGCTGTAAATGGATCTCATGTTGGATTTCCCATTTTTGGAGAAATCCTCTTGGTTCCTGAAACAATCCATCATAGTCAGAAATAATTTATAACAATTCTTTCTTATGATCATGATCACAACCTTTGAAAGCATCAGCCGTCTCGGTCTCTTTCGCTCTCACCATCATGAGCATGCACCCTTTGCTGGAATTAACTAGTCGTTTAATTTGTCCTGCACTTACAAGGCTAGCACTGACTTTCGTATGATGAGCTCTGACTATATATTCTACCCCATCCTTCATGAGGTGGTATTTATTTTCATGCCAAAAGAAAACTGCTTTTCTGTCATATAGATACAGACTTCCCAAGATGATTCCACAGATATCCAAAGGTACAACATCTAACTCTACCTCATCAACTAATTTGGAAGCAATAAAAAATATGGCCCTACACTACTTGGTTACTTGTAATTTTTCTTTATCGCTTACCCAACCAAGCGGGTATGGACTCGGATGAGGCTTAGTTTCAAGGCCTAACTTTTTAACTAAGGACTCTGAGATTAAGTTTGCTTGGGAACCTGAATCGAACAGAGTTTCCACCTTTGTGTGTTTTATAATAACCCTAATGTGGAATAATTCAATTCTCTTTCGTTCATTACTTACAAGCTCATTCAAAGAACTAGTACTTGCAATTGAATCAAAATTATTATTAACAGAAAGAGTACCTCTTGCACCCATGGTTGTGATCAATGTCTCGTCATCGGAGTCTGATCCAAGGTCCTACTGTGTTGTTGCCACTGTCTTCTTCTTCCCCTTTCCACTAAATCTCTTTGGTCTCAGCTCTGGATGTAGCTTCCAACAGTGTTCCTCGTCATGACCTTCTCTCTTGTAATGCATGCAAGATGGAGTTTCTTCGTCCTCTTTCTTGGTTGTGGCGATCTTATTATCCTTCCCCTTGCCTTTCTTCTAGAATTATCCATGCTGAGGTTTGAACGATGTTTTCTTGGCTTGATCATCTATGTCATTCTTGCCTTGACTTTCAAGATGAATGGCCTTTATGCTGACTGCATCAATCGTAGTAGGTTTGAACAATAACAGTGAGTGTCTTATGTAACTATGTAATTCACCAACATACTTAGTTACAATCTCGGGTGAATCTAATGAGATGCCCAAATTCAATGCTTGTTTTCGAAATTATTTAGTGAAGCTTTTCACATTTTGGCCTTTACCTTGCCTTAGATATTTCGATTCCATTAGTTCCTTTTGTGTATAACCCAAAGGGTAAAATTTGTCTTTCAATGCAGAAATAAAATTGGACCAAGAGGAAAGAAGGTTACCCGACTTTTTGCTGCCCTTCTGCAACTTGCTTTCCCACCAAACGAGAGTAGTGCCACTCAGCTGAAGAGATGCTAACTAGACCTTTTCCTCATCTTCTTCGATTTGTTGAATCCGACAGTAAACCTCTATTTGTCTTATCTAGTTGTTAATTTTTTCTGCACTACACTCTCCATTATACATGGGCAGGTCAAACTTTACATCTAGCTTGAAGAATGGTTTCTTAGATGTATGTTTGGAATCTCGATTAGAGTGATGAGAACTATCACTTGAAGAAGGAGAGGGAGGAGGATATTCTCCACCACCTTCATGATTTACCGATCTATTGTCATCGACATCTTTCTTCTCATGCCTAATTTCCTTCTCATACTCTGAAAACAACTTGTCCACTTTCTCTACCATATTGTAGAATACCTTGTGGTAATTCCATTCCTCTTCCCAACGAGCTTCTTTATCGTCCATGTTTCTTCTTTGATGTGCATGTCCTGCTTCGGGATCAAAGAACTTAAGCTTTCCTTCACCTTTTCGCAACTTGTTCTAGGTTAGCATATACTCATGCAATTCGCATCGACAAAGACCTGCTCTGATACCAAACTTGATCCAAGATCTTTTACTTATAGATGCATCAGAATTACATGTAATAGAGATTATTAACCATGGAACTTAAAAGCACATAAAACAAGGAAGAAATAATAACATAAGCATGAAACCATGACACAAATATTTGATTACGGAGTTCATCCAACTTGGACTATGTCTTCAGGCCCTGCTCAATAGTGGGGAGGATTTCATTCATTAAGTGGCATAAAAAGAGATACAAATAAAAGAAACATTCATTTACAATCCTTATACCTCCAAGCTGGAAGATGGACAAAGAATGGAGATCCTAGCTTCAAAAGCAGACAATACCACTGAAATCTTGGTGAAAAAATCATGCAGAATCGCCTATCCGAACACCGAATTCGGAGAAATGAAGCTTCTGCACCCTCTTAGAACCTCCCTGCTGCTCAAGGTGAGGTTCCGACCTATTGCCAGGTCGAGTTATTGTTGTACACAATATTTTCTAAACTTCTATGCCAGCCTCCCCCTTTTTCTTGTGTGGACAGTCCATTATATATGTTGGTGGCTAACTCCTCAACCTGACAGTTTCAACAAATGACATGTATAGCAAGCAGGTGGTTTCCATACTAAGAATCTCAAACCTGGAACAGTATGCAGGTAATAACCTGTTTAAACATAGAAAAACCTTCATAACCTCTTAACAACACATTATCTTAACCCGATAGCTTTATCGCGGAGAATTAGCGTTTAAATCGGCGGACAGACCCATGCCTTTATATTAAGCGATGAATGAAAGGCAATAAAATGATGAGCGATCTGCGATAACAAGCAGACTCGACGGAAATTATCAACTGTAATACATAGTATATATCGGATCTAATAGAATCATCATAAATCGCAATTAGTGGAGCTAGGGGTGTCTTACGGTTTATGAACGTGGTGTGTTTGATATGTGATTGTGATATTGCAATTGCAACCTTGACTACTGGGGGCCGATTCTATAATGCCTTCCCTTTTTGATGTTCTATTGCGATCATCGCATCGCACTCTAGCTTTTCTCTCGGGCTGATTCTTTACCGCCAACCCGCCTCTGATATACGATTGTGATATCGCAAATCGTAACCTAGTAGTGTAGGGGTCCATTTCCTTAACTGTGAAACTCTTCCTTCTGTGATCTACGAAATGTGGGGCCAATGGCAGCCTGCCACTTGGTGCTTCCCCATTCGCTGAGATTTCTACCACATCATCTTCCCCTACCACTTGTCCAAGTCAAACCTAAACTTTGACTTGCTCTAACTTCTTCATATGAGCTCGAATTTGAGTGTTCTTCAGATCATCAGAATCAAGATGATGAGCACTTCGATCCGATGCTAAGTTTATCCAGATTCTTCCACTTTGAGTTTTGAGACTTTTTACCATGACATTGGGTACTTTTTAAAGATCCACCTGGATCACAATGTCAATAAAAATTGGGCGAAGTTGGATCGAAAGGAAAACATCATGATATAGTTGTGTATCTCTAATTCAGTATTGTTTAATGTATCAGGGGAAGCTATGGTGAAGGATTTGTGGGTTAAGTTAGGGACTTTGTATCAATCTAAGTCTTTGGTGAACAAATTGTTCCTACATAAAAAGTTGTATAAGCTGAGGATGAAGGATGGAGACTTAGTAACAAAGCATCTAAACACCTTTAATATTGTGGTAAGCTAGTTTTTATCTATTGATATAAAAATTTCAGAAAAAATAAGTGCATCAGTTTGTTGTGTTCTCTACTACATTCGTGGGATAGTCTAGTTGTTGCAATAGGTAGCAATACAACTACCCTGAATTTTGATGAAATAGTCTCATTGTTGTCGTTGGGGGAGATGATATGGAAAAATATGCAGATCCAGAATGGAGATGCCCAGTCTATATGAGGATGGTCCCAAAAAAGAAATAAAAATAATTCCTTGAGTGGGAGATCTAAATCTTCAGGAAAACCAGTAAAGGTATGTTGGAAATGTGGAAAGGAAGGGCACTTCAAAAAGGACTATAGATCCAAATGTCCTGAGAAAGGAAAGGGATTTGATGTTGCTTCTTCTACAGAGGAAAAATTCACCTCGGATGAAGGTGGCGATGTGTACTTGGATTCTTCTTCAAGTACACATGTATATCATGAGGCAAGTTGATTGAATTAGGTTCATCCTTTCACTTCACTCCCCATAGGGAGTGGTTCTGCAAGTATGAGAAATATGGTGGTTGTAATGTCTTCTTAGGGGATGATAGAAAGATTAGAATCGTCAAACGTAGAAAAGTCAAGCTAACGTTGCAAGGTGGAAGGATTAGAACACTTCTAAGTATTTTGCATATCCTACATTGGCCAGAAATTTGATTTTTGTAAGTAAGATGGATGATGCAGATGTAAAAACAGTGTTCGAGAAAGATACCCACAAGATGGTTTTGGGAGCACTGGTATTGATGCGGGAGTTCGGATTGGAACTCTATACAAGCTTCTGGGTAGTACTTTTATTGATGGTTGCAACAGTTATGTGGTTCTTGAAAGTCAAGTAGAAAATCTAGTGGTCTTTGGAGAAAAGATTATGCTATGGCATCAAAGGCTTGGAAATATTAGAGAGAAGGGCCTTCAAATACTTCATAGTAATGGTATGGTAGAAGGTATGTCTAATTTATCTCTGGATTTTGATTTCTGTAAACATTTTGTATATGGGAAGTAGAATCGGGTGATTTTCCCCTGCAGTGCTAAGAGGGAAAAAGGGATATTAGAGCTTGTGCACAATGATGTGTTTGGACCTATCTCGGTTCCATCACCAGGTAATTATGTGTACTATGTATAATTTATAGATGACTTCTCAAGGAATACCTGGATATATTTCCTCAGGAATAAATATGGAATCTTTGACAAGTTTAAATACTATAAGGCTCTGGTGGAAAACTAGACAAAGGAGAAGATACATGCGCTGAGGAAAGATAATGGTGGAGAGTTCTGCAAGAAGGAATTGGAAGAGTTCTGTAAGAAGTGTGGCATAGCAAGGAAGAAGACTACTCCATACACATCTCAAAAAAATGGAGTTGTAGAAAGAAAGAACAAGACGTTGATGGAAAAGGAAAGAAACATGCTTAGTGGTGTCGGGTTAGGACAAGAATTCTGGGCAGAGGTGGTGGAGACTGCATGTTACTTGGTCAAAAGATCACCTTCATCAACATTGGAAGATAAGACTCCACATGAGGTATGGACTGGTAATAAACCCTCTCTTTTACATCTGAGGGTATTTTGTTGTGATGCATATGTACATGTTCCAAAGGAGACAATAAGTAAGTTGGATAGTAAATCTGAAAGGTGCATCTTTATTGGGTATAAGGATGGTTTAAAAGGTTATAAGCTTTGGAACCCAGAAACAAGGAAGGTTGTGTACAATTGAGATGTGGTGTTTAGAGAGGTGAAATATGTTATTAAACATTAATTCCTACCCAAGGAACCTAAGAAGATAAAGTTTGAGCTAAAGGAGGAAGAATCAAACTCTATAGCAGAACAAGAATTAGAAGATGAAGAGCCACAAAATCAAGTTGCAAGAAGATCATTTCGAGAAAGAAGGTAACCAAAAAGGTATATTCCATCTACTTTCTATTCAAATTTTGCTTTATCTATTACTAATTATGATCCCAGAACTATTAGGGAGGCAATAGATTCAGAGAATGGAAAACTTTGGAAAGAGGCCATGGTTGAAGAAATGGCATCTTTGGATAAAAATGAGGCTTGGGATCTGGTGGAGTTGTTGGCTAGAAGGAAACCCATTGGAAGAAAATGGGTGTTTAAGAAGAAGATGAATGCAAAAGGCAAGGTGGAGAAATAAAAAGCTCGATTGGTAAAAAAAGGTTATTCCCAGGTGTCAGGAATTGATTTTGGTGATATTTTTTCTCCTATTTCCAAGGTAGCTTCTATTAGATTACTTTTATCTGTTGTTGTTGCTTTTCATTTTGAGGTAGGGCAGATGGATGTGAAGACAACATTTCTTCATAGGTAACTGAAAGAAGAGATCTACATGAAGCAACCTAAAGGTTTTGTGGTGAAGGGAAAGCAAGAACTAGTATGCAGATTAAAAAAGTATATGTATGGGTTAAAACAGTCACCAAAGACGTGGTATTAGAAATTTGATACATATATATGGGGACTTGTCTTAACCAGAAGAAAAACATATCATTGTGTGTATTTTAAATTAATGGGTGATCGTGTTATTTATCTGGTCTTGTATGTGGATGATATGTTGTTGATTAGAAATTGCAAAGAAATTATCTAGGATTTGAAGACCCAATTATCCTCCAAATTCGACATGAAGGATGTTGGTGCTACAAACTATATTTTGGGCATGGAAATTAAATGAGATTGCACAAAGAGGAAGATCTGGTTAAACCAGAAGAAGTATGTTGAGACAATACTACAAAGGTTTAATATGCAGGATAGTAAACTGATGAAGGTTCCTATTCCTGTAGGTGTAAAGTTATCTATTGAATAGTGTCCCAAGACATAAGAAGAGGAAGAGGACATGTCCCATGTTCCATACGAAAGTGTAGTTGGTAGCCTGATGTATGCAATGGTATGTACTAGACCAGACATTGCACATGCAATGGGATTACTGAGCAAGTTTATGTCAAAACCAGGGAAGGACCATTGGACAACAATGAAGCGGGTTTTTAGGTATTTGTGTGGCACTAGTGATTATGGTCTGTGCTACCAAGGAAGACCATGATTGGATAGAGTTTTGGACATCCATGGCTTTGTTGATGTAGATTGGGTTGGAGATCTAGATCAGAGAATATCTACAAGTAGGAATCTGTTTAACCTATTTGGAGGTGCAGTCAGTTGGATGAGAAAGAGACAATCTATAGTGGCACTTTCAACTACAGAGGCGGAATACATGGAATCAACTCATGCAAGAAAGGCAACCATTTGGTTGAAAAGGTTGTGTTCAAGTATGGGGTTGGTACATTGAACTATAAGGATAGACTGTGATAGCCAAGGTGCAATTTTATTGGCAAAGAAGCTTTCTTATCATTCAAAGACAAAGCACATTGGTGCTCAGTATCACTTTGTGAGGGATATGGTTGAGGACAAAAATGTGTTGCTGGTAAAGGTGGACACTTTGAAGAATGATGCAAAAGCTTTGATGAAGTCTGTGAGCACTGAGAAGTTTTCTTGGTGTAGAGAAACAATGGGTGTTGCAAGGCCAGACCAATGACTAAGCTCTCATGTGACTCCCTGTGTGGAAAATAAAACAACAAGTGGGATAACGTTGGGTGTGTGTTATATTCTTTCCACAACTAGTCGCATGAGTGGGGGCATCACAAGGGGGGCGATAGCTCCCCCCGTTCATTGCGTCAGGTGAAACAGGGGTGTGCAGCCCCCCTTGTTGGGGGGTTTCAAGGGGGCAGTAGCCCCCCTAAATGGGGTCTAGGGAAGTGCCATGGGAAATTTTTTTTGGACCCTATATTTGGTGGGCGGACCTACCTACGGTTTTGTGCATGGGTTTTTCACATGGTTTTGGGCATGATGGTTTTTCGCCCATGGTATTTTGTATATCTGGTCAAGGGAAATACGGTTATGTTCTAATCCAGGGTTAATGGATTGGGGTTTATGAATGCTTCTTCATGTATATATATATATATATATATATATATATATATATATATATATATATATATATATATATATATATATATATATATATATATATATATATATATATATATATTCTAACATTGAAAGGAACATAATGAAAAATCAATTTGGTAGTCCCGGTTTTTGGATCCAGGGGAAAATATCTGTGTACTTTTTTTATGTTTCTCACCATCGTATGTTTTCTGTTTTTTATGAATTCGTTTGTAGGTAATTTTTGTACAGGTGTTATAGACATTTTTGGGCATTGCAACCCCAATCATAAATGTCCATAAACCAACAGCTCCTAAGTCCCTAAAAGTGTTGTTCCAACCCCTAAAAGAACAAGGTCAACTGATTAGAGCATCTCCCAAAAGTTCTCCATGAAAAACTACTCAGAACTGGTCAAAATTGGACCATCTCACCTGCTCCATGGTCAAAGTGCGCTGCATCCCACCTAAATGCACACGGGAGGTGCGATTCATACTGAAATGCCCTTCTATGGGGTGTGATGGGCGAGAGTGGACAAATGGCAGGGTCAATCTGTGAGGTGGAGGATCATGGAATCTTCCAAAAACTTCTCTTGTGACACTTGCCTCTCTGCATTCACCCAAGGATGAGTAAGAGATCATCAATCTCCAAGTGGAATCAAGAACTATCAGAGAGAGGACACTAATCAAATCTCAAAATCTGACTCACCCCCCTTGCAAACATCTATATATGGATCCCTCATCCCAGAGATCCAAAGGCTAGAATTTTGTATCTTGTAAGGAAGTGCTGCTGGTTTCTTGGTGTAACATCATAGTGCTGGGTGATCTAAGCTTTTCATGAGGTGAAGAAGGGCTTTCTTGCTGAGAGGATGACGCTGGGTCAGAACAATTGGTTGTAATCCTCTTTGCTATTCTTGATTGTTAATAAAGCTATTCAAGTTTTCCTCCACATTCTTGTATGATTGATGATATATGCATTTGTGTGGTCAATATATATCTGGTCCTATATTGTTTATGATTGTAGATCTCTATTCTTGGATAGTGTTATGCTGCTTTGATTCCATGAGTGCTCTTTGAAGCTGGGTAGACGAGGAAGCGAGTGACAAAGACCTATCAGAAGGGAGAGGAATCAAGAAAGGAACCAAGCGCAAGACAGAGGTTGGTCTCCTTTTTTCCCCTCTTATCTACTTCTCATAAAGGAAAACGAAAGTGGTTTTAGTTTCTTTGTTTCTAAGGTAGCTACTAGCCTTAGTGGGACTAGCAGCTCTGCATAGACACTAGATTTCCTGATAACAAAATGGCGACTCCACTGGGGATCGAATAGATTATTTGTTTGTCTATATTTGTTTGCTTTATAAACTTACAGACGGAGCCTGAAGTCAAGCCAGCTAGCCTTAGAACTGCATTTTCTATGCAAGTGCAAAGTAGATCAATGCTGCTTCAGTCTATCTCCGGGTTTTGTTTATAAACTGAACAATCGATTTACAAGCTCTCTATTTGACCTTGTGGTGGCTCTAGTAACCTCCTTAGATCTACCTCTGTGATTTATTTACTAATTACCACTTGCTCAGCCAAAATCCCTGAACTGTGCTGCAAACTGTGATCAAGAACTGGATCAAAAGTCTCGCACTGTACCATCGCACTCTCTCTTCAAGGATATCAGTATGCATCACACTTCCCGTGTGCTGTAGGTGGGATGCATACTGGAATCCCTGTGTAACAGGTGCACTGATCAGAAAGGGCTAATTTTGCCTTCAGACTTTGGTTTTTTCACTCTTTTTAGCTCTATTAAGGAGTTTTGCTGTCTGTAATCAGTATACCTCTGTTGGAAACCCCCTTCCTTGCCATTATTCTGCCTCCATTGTGCAAAGAACTGTAATTTTTTTTATGTATTGTGAGCCATTTTCAGTTCTCTTTTACAAAGAAGTAGCGTAATTCAACTGTCGTTTCTTGATTTGGAAGTGTCGCAAGTGTCGTTTTCAGTCATAGAAGAGAATCCAATTGTTCTTGATAGTCGATTACACTGTTACTCTTGTATTTGATTTGAATTAATAGCTTTTCAAGTGTCGAAAACAAGTTTTCAATTCCAAATAACAAAGTGTCGTCATTGTCTTCATTTTGTCTTGAAAAGAAGCTTGTTAGTAATGTCGCTTTGAAAAATAATTCAGATTTGTGCTTGCCTTTCTTTTTATCATTCACACATTAAGAAGGTTGAAAACAAATACATTCATGTGCATTTTCATTTAGACTGTTTGTTGGTTTGATTTAGGACAGTGCATATAGTGTGTGCTCTCTGCTCTATGTTGAAAGAATATCATCTCTCTTTCTTTAGTAGCTAGGATTTTCATTGCAAAAAGAAGGTTAAACGATTGTTTATCATCTTAGATTGCATTTTAGAAATTGTATATCTACATGACGCGGTGAACCTGAAAGGAAAATTTCTTAAGCAAGATCAACTGTAAAATAAATTTAATGAATCTAAAAATGCTTTGGAACCTAACGCACAACATTTAGAAGTCTAGGCTAGAGACGTATTCCGGCGTCGTAAAGCCTGGTAACTGTTGTTTTCATTGCTAGTTGGGTGATTCCTCCACTTTGAGACGATAAGTGCTAGTACGGACTTGTGCTCCCACGTACCGTCGAGTATATATTGGGAGACCACAATAGGATTTATCCTTTATCCATAGGAAGCCATGTCTTCCACCCTATCGATCGCAATGCACTGAACACAGCATTCAGGAAGATTGACTGTCATACTGTAAAAAGTATTCTGCAATTTTGCGATTGGTTTGGTAATCCCTCTGTCTAGATTTCCAGAGTAGTCTCTTTCGTTCCTTTTCAGACTCCTTAAAGGAAAAGGTCCATTTGAGCACTTGTCACTTCAAGCTCATTAAAATTCGAAGGCGACTAGAGTCATCTTTTGTTTTTTCTCGACTCTTAAAAATTGAAAAAACAAGTTGTGTCAAAGCGTCTAAAATTCATTTAATTCGGAAACATCTTTCCCCTTGATTTTAGTTGGTCGAGTAATCCGCAATCGTGGAAGAAAGTCAATTGAAACCCCGTCGTTCGCGGAGGCTTACGAGTCAACCGTCTTTTTCTCCAGAATCAAAACTGTTACGGACGAAGCAAACTCGTTTAACCGGTTCCAAATCCCCTGGTAAAGTTGGAACAAGTGTTCCGACACCATCAGAGACTCCGGTTACTCCAAACATTTCTGGTATCCATGCCTTTACAGAAGAAGTTCCGCAGCCACCCAAGGACAGTAGAGTTGATCCTAGTGTGAAGGTAAACACTTGTATTACTGAACTAGCTCCGTCTACAGCTGATTCGGAAGGTGTTATTCCCCAAAAATCTGTCGCTACAGATTCTATACCTTCTTCGGCACCAGAAATATTTTACGGACCTGACGGTATTCCTCTTCCACCTGGTCTGATTGCTATAGAAGAGATTGTGGAGGATCCTCCATCAAGTACTCCATCACAATTTGGAGTCAGGATCACCTTATATCCTTCTTCATCAGAAATTATTCTACCGTTATCGGAAGCTCTTGTTGAATCGCTAGGAAATCTTTTGGATAGACTAGAAATGTCTGAAAAACCGTCGACATCTAGGACTGTGTCATCTGACACAGCAACGGCAGAACTTCCTGTTGTCACTCCAACAATGTTCGCCGGCATACCATCTGTCCCAACTAGCTCTCAATCGCTAGATGGGGCCCATTCAGGGGCTATCTCGATAGTATGGTCCGTTCTTGTTTTTTCATCCGGAATAATATCCGGGAACTCTTATGTTGAGTCTCAGCAAATTGATCCTTCACAGTGTCAATTTGGGCAGTCTGGTCCTCAAGGACAAACCATTCCTTTGAGTACAGGATTACCGTCGTATGGGGGAAATATACCCTTTCATTGTCTCCTCCGGGAGGACAACCATACAAGAGTTCGCAACAAAATTCAGGTTATTCTAGAATTACATCTAGCGGTTGGGTGCCAATACTGCCTCAACAACCAAGAGTTGTATACTCGATGAAACAAAGTTTACCTATGTTAAATATACCAACTACGCCGGCTATTGTGACGGTGTCGCAAGTACAAGCGTTGCCTATTGTATGCCAACCTTAGGTTTCTTAGGTTGTAATGCAACAACCTCTTGTCCCTGTGACTCAACCACAATCGCCAACTAGTGTAATGACACAGGCCCAAACGGGTACAATTACCCCTCATCTTTGTCAAACAGCCAGTATTGGACAACAACACATGGCTTCACAACCATGGCTGGTGCAATATCAACAACCGCAATTCCAACAAGTTTACCAAGGATATGAGCAACAAATCTTTGCAAATAATGGGCAGTCATATATTCAAAACGTTTCAAATCAACCATTCTACAAAGGTTATGCCCATCAACCTTATCAGAGTTACCAGCATCAAATGCATTATGCTGGTATGAAAAGACCAATTGCCCAGGCGATTCCATCTTATCCTGGGTATGCTTCGCCAAACCTGAATCAACAGTTACCCTTCGTGGCGACTTTAGAGTTATCGGATCTAAATCGGCTAACGAACGATCCAATTGCTTACGCCCCTTGGTGGCCAGCGATTCCGCATAAACTTCCGTCAGATATTCCTAAATTTAATGGAAATCTGGGTGAAGACCCATCGAATCATGTGATGACCTTTCATCTGTGGTGTTCATCAAACACCCTAAACGATGATTCGATTAGACTTCGCCTTTTTCAGAGAATGTTAACTGGTCCGGCAGCAAAATGGTATATCGAATTACTTAGAGCTTCGTTTTATAACTTCAGTACCCTAGCCACAACCTTTTTAACCCATTTTCAGTTACCAATAAGGTACGAAACGGGAACAGAACTCCTTACCAATTTCAAACAAACGACGGCCACTCACATATCCGATCATATTCATGAGTGGCGACGTCGTCGTAGAATGGTAAAAATGTATGTTCCTGGTCAGCTTTTAGCTGAATGGTTTATTAAGTCATTATTACCTTCCATTACAGGAGATGTGGCAAAAGGAGGAGTCGTCACTAAAGAGAAAGTTATTGCTCGTGCACAATATTTAGACTTGATTTATACTCAGTCTGGCACACTCTACGATAAAATCCCTGACGCTCCCAGGCCAGAATTTTTTGTTCCTCCTCCTCCTAAATCGAACAATGACTCTCATGCCGGTGATGGCGTGATTGGTACGACAGACACGAAATCAACAAAGGCTACATCTAAAAAGGCCCGTAATATTTCTAGTCAAAATGCAAAAGAAGAACTTCTCGCCTCGGAAGTAAATGCCGTCTCAACTGACAAAGGCAAAGAAACCAAGCAACCAGGAGGCAAGAAGAAAAACAAAGGGAAGAAGAAGAAACAGGAGGAATCATCACCTGAAAAATCTTCTGCAAACCCTTCTGGAGATAAGAAACCAAATCGTCCATGTATTATATGTGATGAGGATCATTGGACAAGAGAGTGTCCATATATATCTGAGCTTAGAAAATTCTTCAAGAATTCAAAAACCTCGGCGGTATTGACTGATCCGTTTCCAAATCCGGGAACAAATCTGGTTGCTAGTGACAATGCTTCCCCGTCCCAAGTGCTGATGTTGTCGGTTTCGAAACAACAAAATGAAGCTTTGATAATGACAAGGAATAAAGATTACGGGAATCCACAGCTGTCGAACAACAAGGATAAAGATCAACCTAGTAGTTCGACAAAAACTTCAACAGAAGTTGCGCCGCCCATCATTCCAGAGTTAACAATAAAACCGCCAAAGGGAGTAGTACATAAGTCAACATTTAATCCGCGTGCCAGAGCAGCACAAAATTATAATATAGTGAAAGATCTGGCCCAACCACCATCCGCTATGTCGACACTTGAGGTACTACAAAATTGCCCCTCCCAAAAGCAGGCTTTATTATCAGCAATAGGTGGGATTGAGCCAACGGATTCCAATATTGTATCCTTTAATCATAAAGGATATGACCCTCAGTTACCAACTCAACTAGCTTTCCTTATTCAAGTGAAAGCCCTCAACAAAACTGTTCATCGAACAATTATTAATGAGGGGGCATCTACATGTATTATGTCGATGAGTTGCTGGAAAAATTTAGGCTCACCACCCTTGTCGTGATCGTCAACGATGTTAAAAGCATTTGATGGATGATTATACACTCCATACAGGATTTTAAGTAACTTGAAAGTTGAACTGGGGGGCAAAACAATAGAAATTGATGTTGAAGTAATCGACGAAAACCTCAATTACAACATCCTACTAGGAAGGCCCTGGATATATTCCATGGCCGCAGTTGTGTCAACCTACTTCAGGAAGATTGCATTTCCCTTCCAAGGAGGAATTACAATCGTCGACCAACAAACATTTCTCCCCAATAGTTCACAAGTTACGGGAAGCATTTCAATGATCCATGGAAGCAATCATTCGCTTCAAAATATCGGAGTAGGCCTCCTAAAAAACCCTGTCTTAATGGGTACTTTTTCCCTACTGCCTCCTAGTAATCTGGCGGAAGTGGCCACAGTGGAAACCTACAATATGAAATCTTCTATATCTAATGGATTCGTAAGATTCCTGAACATTTTGACAACATGGATCATCGCCATTTTAGAAATATTGTAGCAATCAATTTTCTTGGCCTGGGGAGCAAACCCAAATCAACGCTCATCGAGTATTTGGATAGATAGGTCTAAGGAATATGGCACCTCTTCAGATCCTTGGTCGCATGTACATTCTACAGATGAAGGAATCATTCAATCAATGATGATAGGAGAGGCACCATGGGAAAATCACCACCATCGTTCCCGTCTTCCGGATTACCACGAAGATTATTCCAGCAACCTTAATCATCCTTCAGTTTTTGATTTTCTATCAAATACTGTAAATACGGTAGATATCGAGGATGGTTCTTATCTCATGTCGACCTCGTTAAAAAATGAAACAAGGATTCATGAGGATAGTTATTTTACTGTGTCAACCTCATTAAAAAATGAAACGACTCCCTTTCCAAATCGAGTCTTTGATTACGATCTCGTAAAATCAAAGTCGAGTCTTTCGAAGATCTCGAAGGTAAACCTTCATTCCAACCACCGAGATGAATGCAATGAAGCTTGGGGGGCATGCACCTCGATTTGCGTTATTATGCTGGGGGCATGCAAACTTATCATGAGCAGTGTTACTGCAGGGTTCAAGCTCATTAAAAAATAAACTTGCCATGAGCAGTGTTACTGCAGGGTTCAATCTCGTTAAAAAATAAACCCACCTCGAGCATTTTTAACGTGGAATTCAAGCTCGTTAAAAAATAAACATAAGCAATGAGCAAATGTTTCCCCCAGAGTTTAAGCTCATTCATTAAAAAATGAACCAATTTCTGGTAAATAACCATCGTGAATGCACTATCATCAGCCTTTGAAGCCTTGGTCGTGTTCTCATCATCACCTCCACTCTGTATTGGCCGATCATTCACCTCCATTTGATTGTTTACCCCTTTTGAGGAATAGCTGCGAAGAGTGATCCTGTTAGCCATCCTTGTGACACTGCCGTGATTGGAAAATTCCAAACCTTACCTGGAATTAGCTGCTACCCGAATTTATCACTCGTTCCTCAAAAAACGAGTCTCCTTTAAGCTCTTTTCATCTGACTCATAAAATATGAAAAGATTTCCGAGTAATTGGCCTCTCCAGCTCGTTAAAGTGACCGGAAGTGCTATCCCTCCTTTAGATTTTAATCTTTTTGGACCTGAGGGATTATTACACAAAAAGATCGAGCGCTTGTTTTGTTCGGCTCGTTAAAATTACCGAAAATTCATCCCTTTTTTATTATTTTATACTTTTTTGGACTTAAGGGATTATAAGACGAAAAAGGATTATTGGAGTTTTCTTTACGTCCCTTTCAGACTCTCTAAAATTGAAAAGGACCGAGTTATCTTTGTCGTTAAACTCGTTAAAACCGAATAGTGACAAACTTGTCCATACAGACAAGAACAAGTTTCACTATCGCTAGGCTCGTTAAAACATAGCGATGGGTTTGCCCGAAGGGAAAATTATAGAACAAGCATATGTTATCCTCCTTAAGCTTGATAAAAATAAAGAGGTACTGGTCAGCAATGACTGGGGAAAAATTGGGAAGAAAACTTGAAGAAACTTTATTGGTAGCAAGTCGCTCTTGAACATGACACTTTCACTCTGCATCCGACTCGGTTGGGTTGTTCCGTTCACTGGTCATATCACCATTGGTCCATCACACCATCCATATTTGGGGTTAACACTACCAATCCATCATGTCAGTGTCGCCGGTATGTTCAAGAGAAGTCGCTCAGAGAATTCATCTGTGTCTCATCCACTGCAATACATTTATGATCCATTCTTTCATGACTGCCACCCTGAACCTTATATCATTAGATTGTTTTCACCTCCAAAATCATTTACTCTGTTTCGTGCCATAGATGTGGGATTCATTAAGGCCCTCCTATGGCGGGTCGCTTCTTGTCGACATCAGCTCATTATCCAAGAAGTCGACTTAGGGACAACCCTTTCAGTACTTTGAAGCTTGCATGCCTCAATGGCAAGTTTCTCACTTCCGGCGACAGGTTTACATCAATGGCCTTCGACTGAAAGATTTTACGTGGTGTTCGATGCCAAGTCCCTTATTCACACCACGTGAATTGTACTATAGTACCTTGAGGGTCATCATCATTATCGGTGATTCCTCTCGCGCCTGTTAACAGCTTACATCATTGGCTGGTAATCGGGCGATGTCTTTCCATGTTCGACTCCAGAACATCTCTCACATGGATCGACTTGTACTTTGAGTGAAGATCGAATGAGATTGAAGACCCCGGATCTAGTTTCATCCATCCAGGCTGCGATATATATTTAGGAAAAATAAAGACATCAAATGTACATCATTCCTGCATAGATAATCATCCAATCCAAGGGATGATGGCTCTACCAAAATCATCAGTCTGCACTCAGACGATTGTCTATCTTATGTACATGAAAATGAATGTACAAAGTTGAGCATGGGAATGCCCGCCTCAGCTACATCATGAAAATATTATGAAGATAATGTATTGTATTGTATCTTATTACAGTTCACCTTCTAGCTTGGAAAAACTTCAGATCCTCATGATAAAGCATTTCACCCGACATCAAAAGATTAATGACCTCATGCTTTAGGGGCAACTGTTATAGACATTTTTGGGCACTGCAACCCCAATCATAAATGTCCATAAACCAAGGGCTCCTAAGTCCCTAAAAGTGTTGTTCCAACCCCTAAAAGAACAAGGTCAACTGATTACAACATCTCCCAGAAGTTCTCCATTAAAAACTACTTAGAACTGGTCAAAACTAGACCATCTCACCTACTCCATGGTCAAAGTGCATTGCATCCCACCTAAATGCACACGGGAGGTGTGATGCATACTGAAAAGCCCTTCTATGGGGTGCGATGGGTGAGAGTGGACAAATGGCAGGGTCAATCTGTGAGGTGGAGGATCATGGAATCTTCCAGAAACTTCTCCTGTGACACTTGCCCCTTTGCATTCACCCAGGGATGAGTAAGAGATCATCAATCTCCAAGTGGAATCAAGAACTATTAGAGAGGACACTAATCAAATCTCAAAAGCTGACTCACCCCCCTTGCAAAAATCTATATATGGATCCCTCATCCCAGAGATCCAAAGGCTGGAATTTTGTATCTTGTAAGGAAGTGCTGCTGGTTTCTTGGTGTAACATCATAGTGTTGGGTGATCTAAGCTTTTCATGAGGTGAAGAAGGGCTTTCTTGCTGAGAGGATGACGCTGGGTCAGAACAATTGGTTTTAATCCTCTTTGCTATTCTTGATTATTAATAAAGCTATTCAAGTTTTCCTCCACATTCTTGTATGATTGATGATATATGCATTTGTGTGGTCAATATATATTTGGTCCTATATTGTTTATGATTGTAGATCTCTGTTCTTGGATAGTGTTATGTTGCTTTGATTCCACAGGTGCTCTTTGAAGCTGGGTAGACGAGCAAGCGAGTGGCAAAGACCTATCAGAAGGGAGGAATCAAGCAAGGAACCAAGCAAGGAACCAAGCACAAGACAGAGGTTGGTCTCCTTTTTTCCCCTCTTATCTACTTCTCATAAAGGAAAACGAAAGTGGTTTTAGTTTGTTTGTTTCTAAGGTAGCTACCAGCCTTAGTGGGACTAGCAACTCTTCATAGACACTAGATTTCCTGATAACAACAGGGTTAAAACCTACATGGATGTGAAGACAACATTTCTGAATGGGACCATCGATGAGGAAGTATACATTGAGAAACCTGAAGGCTTTGAAGTAAATAGAAAATATACCCATGTTTGTATACTCAAGAAGTCCCTATATGGTTTGAAGCAAGCTCCTAGGGCATGGTATGCAAGAATGGATGCAGACCTTCTAAGAATTGGGTTCGTGAAGAGTTCGTTGATCGAAATCTCTACATCAATGTTGTGGATAATAAGCCAGTCATTATTCGATTGTATGTGGATGATCTATTCATTACAGGTGTGGAGCGAAGAATACAAGAACGCAAAAATATGTTGGGAGCCAAATTTGAGATGAAGGATCTAGGATTGATGCACTATTACCTGGGTCTGTGAGTATGGAAAAATCCTAGGGAGATATATTTGGGGCAAGGAAAGTATATCATCAAGTTGTTTCAAAAATTTGGGATGATGGATTCCAAGCCCATGACTACTCCTATGATCACTAATATTAGGAAGTTGAGGAGCTCTGACTCTAATCTCGTGGATCCTACCTCGTATAGTCAGTTGGTGGGTTCTCTCATGTATTTGGTAAATACTAGGCCACATATATGATTTGTTATGAACATCGTTAATCAGTCTCTTCCTAATAAGAAGTTTGAATATCTTAGAAGCATGCCTGGCTTAGTTTATATTGATGATAAAGATAAAAGTTTGGAAGGGATTTGTTAAGGCTTTATTTGTGGAACACATTGCCTGAGAGGACATATGGCTGACACTATATGTTGATGTCTAGTTCCCAAAGTAGGGAGGGTGGCATTGATAATCGAGCTCTAACCTAGGATATGCACTTAGATCCCTAGGTTGATGGTTAGCAAGTAAGCTTGATGGTACCAAGAGAGGTTGGAAGCTTTAGTCCATCTTATTCCCACTCAGATAGATTCCCTAGTCAAGAATCTAGTCCATGACATTGCGGTGCCTAAACTGTTGAGAGACCTTGGATAGATTGCCCTGGTCAGGAATCTAGTCCATGACATTGTGTTTCCTAAACTCTTCATAGTTCATATAGTTTGAGAGCTTCCTTGTACTTGTTATGAATACCTAACTAGTAAAGAGGGTGTGTTGAAGAATGTAACTAGGTTTGGTCTTCATAAATTTATTTGAGTCATTATATAATGTACTTGACAAAAAAATGAAAAATAATTTTTTATTATTATTACAATGACTTATTAAAACATAAGTTTCATGCTTGAGTCATAATTTTATTAGTCAAAGTCCCCATTGTGGACTCCTCGGATTAATATTGAGTCATTAGAGTCATTGTACATTTTATGAGACCCTTGGTCTTTTGAACTATGTAAAAATAATTATTTTTGAGTCAAAAATGAATTATGTCACCTTCACACCAAGTTGGCCTCAACTGGGAAACTCAACCTCACCAAAAGCCTATGTTGGAAATAATACTGAGAGGGAGAGTGAATCAGTATTATCAATTTAATAATATTTCATTTCCATAAACAGATTTATATATGCAATTTCGGTTAATGCAACTTGCATATATACGCAACTATGTTTAGAGAAACCAACGTACACCTTGTAAACTTATAATTTAGTCAATTGATCTTTAATCTATGTATGAGAACCATATAAGCAGTAACAGGTACAGTAAAAACAGATCAGACAATCACACACAAGAACACAAGATATAAGGTGGAAACCCAATGTGGGTGAAAACCACCTGCTGCAATTCATCTCAATCTTCTTTTAATAAGAAACTTCTTTTTACAATATTTCTGTACTGGTGCAGTCTTATACCAATATGCAGGCTTCTACCTGCAGAAGGCTACAACCTTCTCTCATTCTCCAGCTTCTCCTGGAAGGGAGATACAACCCCCCTAGTTGATGTACTAGTACGTAGGTGCTGACCTACAGAAGGCTACAACCTTCTCTTTTCTTCCAGGGACCACGTTTCATAAATTTTCAGACTGGATCCATCAATAGCATCAATCAAACATCAAAATATATTTGCATCAATCAATCTCCCTTGCACTAACCAAAACTAAATCAAACAATCACTTCTCTAAATGTTGTAACCAGAATACAGTAACAGTACCAGAACCCAACCAGAACCCAAAACACTGCAACAGTAAACAGAAGTAGCTAAAACATATTTTATGAGATGTACGCTACTTCAATATGTATAAGCTACGTGCATACACCGCTATATGAAGGCAAACCTGTGTATACGCTATTTTGAATTTCCGAACCAGCGTGTATACGCACCTACATATAGATCTGTAAAAGATGATTTACCCTTTTCAACTATTCAGACATCAATTATACCCAGATCATTAGATTTACAAATCAAGACATGCGCCACATATAAAAGATCAAAATCACATAAAGATACTTCTCTTCAAGCCTTAAGATCTTGACCCATCAATAGAACTTATCCTTCTTCTAGCACTTAGGTTCCTCCTTGATTTGGATCTAGCTATGCACCATAACCCAATCACCAGTGTTCTAGATGTTGCTCTTCATTAGATATTCAATTCTTGAGTGCCTTTGCCTAATGATCTCCTCCTCCTTTTATAGTCTTAGGCCTTACTCAATACCATGGTCCAAAACCACTTAGAAGCAATACCTTGGACCAAATACCTGGGGTCAATACCTCGGTTAAGATACCTTGGATCAATACCATGGGTCAAAATACCACGAACCAAAACCAAGTTTTCCAACACGTACATGCTTTTCCTTGCGTGAAAGTGCGTGTATACGCATACGCACCTTTTTTCTTCAATCCCGCGTGTATACACAATTTGGTCAAGGGGAACCTGCGTATACCTCTTTTTCTTTCATTTTGTGATCCTGAACTATGATTTGTCATCTGAGTGAGTTGCCATCAAGGACAACACCTGTGACATAGTGCCAAACCTATGTTCATAATGCCAAAAATCTCCCCCTTTGGACTTGATGGCAACCCCAAGTTACTCTCCCCCTTTGTCATCAAGGGCAAACGGTTATGCTCCCCCTGAGTGCATGTTGAATTCTCTGATATGATGAAGTGAGCTGATCATGCTCCCCCTGACTGTAAGCAAGGTCTGCAAAAATATGTTCTTCAAGAAGAACATGACTCTATACATCATAAATGACCTTCCTATCACCAAAGACTCATACATACATCCATCTCCCAACCAAGTGGGGATATACCAAGATTGACTCATCCACCCAACCAAGTGGGGATACACCAAAAGTTTATACATGGTAAAACAAGAACATTACATCATCCATCCCAGGCATAGTGGGGAAACAAAATAGGTCGTTACATGACCTTGATAATAAAAGATATACATGACATAGAGACATAATATCTAAAACAAGACTCTGATAATCATCAGCAACTATCATCAGCAGCATCTGTCAATCACCATCCAGACCAGCAACCATGATCTCCTTCTGCACCTATTCCACCTAAAACAAAAACAACTGTGAAATTGTACCCAGATCTTCTAAGATAATGCCAACAATGCATTATTAGAAGTATATGCTCCCCCTGAACCTGTGCTAGATGATCACTGTCAGACCCATGTCAAACTCTTTTCATCCTGAGTCTATCCCACTGATATTCTTCAAACCAACATATATGCGACTGTATCCACAACAACTTGCATATGTACGTGGATACGCTTCATGAAACTCACGTAAAACCACTTTTCTCTTAAACAGATAAGTATTAATGGCAATAAGATGCATCAACTACTCCCAGCTTCTGTCTGAGGTATTCAAATGTCTCTCTGGGCAGTGTTTTGGTGAATATATCAGCAACCTGTTCTTTGGAGGGAACATACTCCAATTTGACCTTTTGTTCAAGCACTTGTTCACGGAGAAAATGATATTTGATAGGTATGTGCTTGGTCTTGGAATGCATGACAGGACTCTTTGAAATACTAATTGCACTTGTATTATCGCAGAGAATGGAGATGGGTGGAGTACAAGTGATTTGAATGTCTTGCAATGTTTGCATCATCCAAAGAAGTTGTGTGCAGCAAGATGCAACAACCACATATTCTGCTTCATCTATAGTTAATGCAATTGAACTTTGTTTCTTGCTGAACCAAGACACTAATTTGGAACCCATGAAGAATGGACCACCACTAGTGCTTTTTCTGTCATCCATGCTTCCTGCCCAATCTGCATTTGTATATGCATGAAGTGTAAGATATGTATCTCTGGGATACCATAAACCAAAGTTTTGTGTCCCTTGAAGATATTTAAAAATCCTCTTGACTGCCTGAAGGTGTGCTTCCTTTGGATTTGCTTGGAATCTTCCAACTATTCCCACTGCATGCATGATGTCTGGCCGGGTACCTATTAGATAGAGCAGACTACCAATCATAGATCTGTAGGTTGGCTGATGCACTACTGCTGATTCATCATTTGCGCTGAGGTTGCATCCTGTTACCATAGGGGTACATACTGGTTTAGCATCTTCCATTCCATATTTCTTCAAGATCTGCTTGAGGTACTTGGTTTGTGATAGAAAAATGCCATCTTTATTTTGTTGAACTTGTAAGCCAAGAAAATATGTGAGTTCACCAAGGAGGGACATTTCAAATTCTTTTTGCATTACCAAAGCAAAGTTTTGACTCATAGCTTCTTCATTACTACCAAAAATGATATCATCAACATACACAACAAGTATTAGCAATTTATCATTGTCAATTTTTATATATAGATTGCTATCAGCTGATCCTTTTGAAAAACCTTATTGATGAAGGTATTTGTCAAGACGATAATACCAGGCCCTTGGAGCTTGTTTTAGACCATAGAGAGCCTTTCTGAGTATGCATACAAGTTTTGGATTATTTCCAAGGATGAATCCATCTGGTTGCTCAATATATACTTCTTCTTCTAGATCTCCATTAAGAAAGGCAGATTTCACATCCATTTGATATACTTTGAACTTTTGAAAGCTAGAAAGAGCAAGGAACATTCTTATGGCTTCAAGTATAGCAACAGGTGCAAAATTTTCTTCAAAGTCTATACCTTCTTGTTGAGCATATCCTTTACAAACAACTCTAGCCTTGTTTCTAACAACTCCCCATTTTCATTCAACTTGTTTTTGAATATCCATTTGGTTCCAATGATATTCTTATCATGAGGTCTAGGAACTAATTCCCAAGTATTATTCTTTTCAATTTGTTCAAGCTCTTCATTCATGGCCTTGACCTAGCATTCATCTTTGCATGCTTCATGTACATTTTGTGGTTCGATGGAGGAAAGCAATGCTAGATAGCTTGAAGCTTCTATAATAGTTCGTCTTGTCTGTACACCTGCCTCTTTTTGTCCCAAAATTTGAGTCTCTAGATGATTTTTCTGAACATATCTGAATGGAGTCTTTTCTTCTACCGTTATCTGCTCTTCTGGTGCTTCATTGGTTTCTTCTTCTTCAGCATTAGTCTGATTTGATGTGGAAGGATAATCCTCATCTTATTCTGACTCTTCCTACTTTGAATTTTTGCATGCTTCGTCAACCACAACATCAATACTTTCAACAATTTTTCGTAGTCTTTTATTATAACACTTGTATCCTTTACTTTGGGAAGAGTAACCAAGGAGAATGCCTTCATTTGCTCTAGGTTCAAACTTGCCAAGTTTTTCATCAATCCTTTTGATGTAACATTTACTTCCAAAAACTTTGAAGTATTTTACAGTAGGAGTCTTACCATACCAAAGTTCATGAGGAGTTTGAGTGTTGTTTACCCGAACATTTTTTTTGTTGAGAATAGTGACAACAGCAAATGCAGCTTCACCCCAGAAGGTGGCAGGAGTTCCAGACTCATCTAGCATAGCACGAGCCATTTGTTGAACAGTTCTGTTCATCCTTTCTACCACTCCATTTTGTTGAGGAGTCCTTGCGGTAGAGAATTCCCTTCTTATTCCATGTTCTTCACAGAAATCGAAGAATTCATCTGAGGTAAATTCCCCTCCTCGATTAGACCTGAGGCATTTGATTTTGTGATCTGATTCATTTTCAACCAAAGCTTTGAATGCTTTGAACTTTTCAAATGCTTCATCTTTATGCTTCAGAAGTCCTATCCAACACATTCTGGAAAAGTCGTCAATGAACAATATAAAGTATTCTTCTCCACGAGGTGACTTTTTCTTTGATGGACCACATAAATCAGTATGGACAAGTTCAAGCAGCTTACTAGCTGATCCTTCCTTCTCAGGGAAATGTGTTCTGGTTTACTTACCAAATTGACATGATTTGCATATTGTATTTTCTAGAATTCTAATGTCAAGAAGATTGCGAACAGCCTGATATTTGCATGCTTTCCTTATCTGAGGGAAGATTAGATGCCCCAATCTTCTATGCCATAGCTAGTGTTCATCATTTTTCCTTAGATATAATTGTTGTTGTCCTCCCTTGAGTATGTATAAATTATTTGGAGCTCTTATGCTTTTGATCATTGTTTCTCCTGTATCAAGCTCACAAAAAACACATCCATTTGATCGAAATACTACCTCATTTCCTTGATCACACATTTGACTAACACTCAATAGATTATGCTTTAATCCATCAACATACATAACATTCCCAACTTTGACCTTTTCTTTTAAGAGAACAAAGCCTTTACCTTTTATGACTGCAGGGGTGTCATTTCCAAATGAGACCTTCCTTTCCTTTTCTAAGGCACTATATGATTGAAGTTTTTCTTTATCACTTGTCATGTGTTTCGAGCATCCACTGTCGATGTACCATTGATTTTCTTGTCCTTTTGCATATAAGAATATACCACATCTTTCGGTTTGTGGTTCTTTCTTTTTCCATGTTTTGGGACCCAATGAAGCTTGCTCCTTCTGAGATGTTTGCTGAAATTTACTTCTGCATTTAGAGTCTTCATGACCGAAGTTGTTACAGATAGAGAATTCTATTTAATTTTTAAGAGAAAAAAAGTTATTGTAGGTCCTTTTCATGATCCCAGTCACATTCCTTTGATTTCGTGCTTCTCTAGTCATGATGGTGTTGTAAGCAACACATTGAGCAGCCTTGTGTCCAAAGTTATGACATGAAAAACATTGGCCATTAAAGAAATTCCTGCGATTATCGAATCTACTGACCTGATGATTGTAGTTTCCATTTACATTCATTCTTGAAGCAAATTGAGAATGATTTACCTGTGGTTGGTTATAGCTTCTGTTCATCCTTGAAGTAGATTGAACTCGATTTACCTGGTGATCTGCTTTAAGCCTCTGCTAATGATTGTCAACCTGTTCACTTCTCCTTGCTACATCTAGATAGCTTTTGGAGGTTGATGGATTCTGTGCTTGAGATGGTTCTTCAGTATATCCAAGACCTGTCTTTATCAGAGGAGAACGCTACACTTTGATAATTTCATATAAATTTTTTGATCCTTTAGCAAACCTAAGATTGAGAGCTTTTGTTTTCTCAATTTCTTTTCTTAGACCCACAATTTCACATTCTAACTTTTCATTGTGTTTTTCCCTTTCAGCAAGTTGGAATGTCAAAGTATCTATAATCATATTCTTTTCTTCTAAACAGATTTTAAGTTTAGAAATTTCTTCATAGAGACCATCTTCATCTAAAGCATCCAAGAAATCATCATCTTCAAAAGCCATTAGAAGTCTATAATCATTACTATTTTCATCTTCATCACTATCTTCATGTGTATAATAGCTCTTTTTATTTACACTTTTTTTTCTATTCCATTTTTGTGATTCCTTACCTCTATCAAGCTTATCTTTGTGAGGACATTTCGCAGCATAATGACCTACTCTTCCACAAGCAAAACATTTGAAAGGTAGTTTACCTCTGAATCATCTAGAACCCCGTTGAAGGTTCTTGACAAAGTTTGATTCTTCCTCTCCTTTTGATGTATGTCCTGACTCATTGAGTTCTCCTTTTCCTGAAGCTTTGAATGTGGCTTCTCTCATGTATGATGGACCCCCTTTTCTCATTTCGAAAGCAGTTAGGATTTCGTGCAGCTGTGACATAGTAATACTCTGAAGATCTTGCTTTTCTTCTATGGCAAAAACTTTTGATTCAAACTTAGGAGACAAGGATCTTAGAACCTTTTCAACTAAAGTAACTTATTTTATCTCTTCGCCCAAGTTTTTCATGCGATTAACAATCTCAACTATACGTAAGAAATAATTAGCTACACTTTCATCATTGTGCATTCTGAGAGTTTCATATTGAATTCTGAGAGATTGTAGTTTTGCACGTTTTTCTTGATCGTCTCCTTCATAGCTTAGAATGATCTTGTCCCATATTTCTTTGGTAGTTTTGAGCTGCATAACCTTGACGAATTTTGATTGTGATAAACTCCCCAATAGAGTATTGACAACCTTTGCATTTGTTTCATACTACTTTTTACCTGACATATCTATAGGAGTTGCTAATGGAAATGTGTATCCTCCTTCCACGATATCCCAAACTTCTATTCCAAGAGATTGAAGATAGGTTGTGGTTCTTACCTTCCAATAGACGAAGTTTCTCCCATCAAAGATTGGTGGCCTGATGGATGCCTCTTTTTCGTAGTTTCTCATGATGATAGATCTTCCTTCAAGCGATCAAGCTTATTCTAAAGGACCTGCTTTGATACTAGTTGTTAGAAATAATACTGAGAGGGAGGGTGAATCAGTATTATCAATTTAATAATATTTCATTTCCATAAACAGATTTATATACGCAACTTCATTTAATGCAACTTCCGTATATACGCAACTATGTTTAGAGCAACCAACGTACACCTTGTAAACTTATAATTTAGTCAGTTGATCTTTAGTCTGTGTAACAGAACCATATAAGTAGTAAAAGGTACAGTAAAAACAGATCAGACAATCACACACAAGAACACAAGATATAAGGTGGAAACCCAATGTGGGTGAAAACCACCTGCTGCAATTCATCTCTATCTTCTTTTAATAAGAAACTTCTTTTTACAATATTTCTATATTGGTGCAGTCTTATACCAGTACGCAGGCTTCTACCTGTAGAAGGCTACAACCTTCTCTCATTCTCCAGCTTCTCCAGGAAGGGAGCTACAACCGCCTTTAGCTCTTGTACTAGTTAATGTACTAGTACGTAGGTGTTGACCTACAAAAGGCTACAACCTTCTCTTTTCTTCTAGGGACCACGTTTCATAAATTTTCAGACTGGATCCATTAATAGCATCAATCAAACATCAAAATATATTTGCATCAATTAATCTCCCTTGCACTAACAAAAACTGAATCAAACAATCACTTCTCTAAATGCTGTAACCAAAATACAGTAACAGTACCAGAACCCAGAACACTGCAACAGTAAACAGAAGTAGCTAAAACATATTTTATGAGACGTACGCTACTTCAATATGTATAACCTACGTGCATACGCCACTATATGAAGGCAAACCTGCGTATACGCTATTTTGAATTTCCGAACCAGCGTGTATACGCGCCTTTGATATACTGAACCTGCGTATAGATCTGTAAAAGATGATTTACCCTTTTCAACTATTCAGACATCAGTTATACCCAGATCATCAGATTTATAGATCAAGACATGCGCCAAATATAAAAGATCAAAATCACATAAAGATATTTCTCTTCTAGCCTTAAGATCTTGATCCATCAATAGAACTTATCCTTCTTCTAGCGCTCAGGTTCCTCCTTGATTCAGATCCAGCTATGCACCATAACCCAATCACCAGTATTCTAGATCTTGCTCTTCATTAGATATTCAATTCTTGAGTGCCTTTGCCTAATGATCTCCTCCTCCTTTTATAGTCTTAGGCCTTACTCAATACCATGGTCCAAAACCACTTAGAAGCAATACCTTGGACCAAATACCTGGGGTCAATACTTCAGTCAAGATACCTTAGATCAATAGTATGGGTCAAAATACCACAGACCAAATACCATGGACCAAAACCAAGTTTTCCAACATGTATGCGCTTTTCCTTGCGTGAAAGTGCGTGTATATGCATACGCACCTTTTGGTCTTCAATCCCGCGTGTATATGTAGTTTGGTCAAGGGGAACCTGCGTATACCTATTTTTCTTTCATTCTATGATCCTGAACTAGGATTTGTCATCTAAGTGAGTTGCCATCAAGGACAACGCCTGTGACATAGCACCAAACCTGTGTTCATAATGCCAACAACCTATATATTGGAGAAGATCAAATTCATTTGGACACACTCTCTCTCACAAGTTCGATATCCAAGAACGAGCTAGGAAAAAGTGTGAAGTTGAAGAAGGAGGCTAAAAGGAGTGTGCAGTTGGTCAAGATGGATGGGAAGGACAAAATTGAAGTTTTGGGCTATCTATCTCTCTCTCATGTGGGATACTTTAGGAGTTTGAAGTCTCTTTGTCAAAGTTGAATTTGTTGCTACTACTAGTTGTTTCCTGTTGCTACCAAGTCAAAGTTGTTGAGGTCGAAGTGTTATTGCTTTGTCGAAGGTTTGGATCAAATAAGGAAGGGATGACTTGGTGTGAAGGAGGTTTGTGTCTAGATTGAAGAGTCTCAGGGAAACTATTGAAGGAAGATATTTTCACTGGGTTTTCCCCTATATAGGGGTTTTTCCCTGATAGAGTTCCTACATATTGTGTTTTGTGTTTTTGTGATCTTCATACACACATAATTTGGTAATTTCTTGATGAAAGATAATACAACAAATAAGTAAAAGAAGACAACATAATTCAAAAGTAATTATCAAGAAAGAGAAATCTAACCCTAATTCTACTAATATTGATTTCTCAACATGGTATGAGAGTTAAGGTCAAAGAGAATTGAACAGCACTTCACTGGCTTGAAGGAAATAATTACTCCCTCTATGATAAGAATGGGATTCAATATTGTAGGAAGATGGATCAAGAAGATCTTCTACTACTTATTCAACAAGGTCAAAAGTCAAGGCTTCTTAGTTTCACTTACATGTTCACTTAATGATGATAATGCATCGATCATTAACAGTGGAGCATCAAGGCAGATGAAAGGGGAAAGTAAACAACTTCAAACTCTATCAAAGGAACCATATTCTCATGCAATGGAATTGGGAGACAACAAAAGCTATGATGTTAGAGGTCTGGGATCAACATCTTTGAAGCTAGAGAATGGAGCAAAACTACATCTCAACAACATACTATATGTTACAGGTTTGAAAAAGAATTTTCTTTAAATTTATTGCTTAGAAGATAAAGAGGATAAAGTTTCATTTTTTAGGGAATGGTCTTGTTTTGGGGAAAATATTCAAGTGTTAATATAACTAGTGTTATTGGAGTTCATGAAGGAAGATTATATAGAGTCATTACACACCTCCTCAAGCCCTAGTTCATATGGAAATCAATCCCATTGAGCTATGGCGTAGAAGATATGGTCATCTTCACTGGAAAGTCATTCCCACTCTTAAACAACTAGTTCATGGCATCCCTGATATCAAAGAAGATCGTGAAGGAGTTGCGACAAGGGATTCTCTTTGGGAAAACATGCAATAAAACCATTTTCAAATAATGAAATATGACCTAAAGAAATTTTTGACCTCATACATTCTGATGTGTGTGGGCCTATGTCTAAAAAATCACTTGGAGGTCATATTTACTATGTGACATTCATTGATTATCATTATAGAAAGACATGGCTCTACCTTCTCAAGAAAAGTATGAAGTATTTGAAAAATTCAAGGAGTTTAGATGTGAACTGGAAACCCTAACCGAAAGAAAAAACAAATACTTTGAGGTCTGACAATGGTGAGGAATACACTTCTAAAGAATTGATTGCATATTATAAATAAGCAATAATTAAGAGGGAGGTTATTTTCCCTACTATCCCAAACAAAATGGAGTGGCCGAAAGAAATAATAGGACAATTGAAGAAGGTATACGGACACCAAAATTTCTATGGGGATAAGCAACAAAGACAACAGTATATATTAAAAATAGAAGTCCTCATAGAATTCTTGAAAATATGACACCTGAGGAAGCATTCACAGGGAAGACATCTACTGTGGGCCATCTATGAATCTTTGGGAGCCCTGCCTATTTGCACATTGCAAAGGACAAACGAAAGAAGTTAGATTCCACAAGCATCAAATGGATCTTCGTTGGCTATAGTCTCTCCTCAAAGGCATTTAGAATCTACAGAAAGGAAGGGAGACACGTTGAAGTAAGCAGGGATGTCATATTTGATGAAAATTGTGCATACAAAAGATCCAAGGACATTCCTATTGATTCTTATGACGAAGATCTACCTATTTTTGAAGAAGAAGAAGTATAAGCCAACGATCCATCTACAATTCAATAAGAAGAAGAAGGAACAAGTGAGCCTATTCAACCTGTGATCATACCAAACACAAGGAAGAGGCCAAATTGGTTAAAAGATACTCTTGAAGATGTTGAAGGACATGGAGTTGCAAAAGGAACCTTGAGAGAAAGCAAAAGGCCTAAGAGATGTTATGTATATACTACATATATGAAAAATTTAATTGAAGTCGAACCACCTACATTTGAAGAAGATTCTCCTCAAGAAGTATGGAATAAATATATGCAGGAAGAATACCAATCCATCATAAAGAATGTGGTTTGGTAAATTGTTCCTAGACCTAGAGACAAACCGGTTATCACCTCAAAATGGATCTACAAGATCAAACATGTTGTTGATGGAAATATAGACAAATACAAAGCCAAATTTGTTGCAAGGGGTTTCTCTCAAAAGGAAGGCATAAATTATGAAGAAACCTTTGGTCCCACTGCATGTATACTACAATTAGATATTTGGTTTCATTGGTTGCTACAATGGGATGGAAAATCCATCAAATGGATGTGGAGACAACATTTATGAATGGGACCATCGATGAGGAAGTATACATTGAGCAGCCTAGAGTCTTTGAAGTATATAGCAAAGATACTCATGTTTGTAGACTCAAGAAGGTCCTATTTGGTTTGAAGTAAGCTCCTAGGGCATGGTATGAAAGAATGGATGCATACCTTCTAAGAATTGGGTTCATGAAGAATTCATTTGATCCAAATCTCTACATCAAGGGTGTGGATAATGAGCCAATCATTATTTTATTGTATGTGGATGATCTATTCATTACAGGTGTGGAGCGAATAATACAAGAATGCAAGATGATGCTGGAAGCTGAATTTGTTGTGAAGGATCTAGGAAAGATGCACTATTACCTAGGTCTGGCAGTATGGAAAAATCCTTGGGAGATATATTTGGGGAAAGGAAAGCATATCATCAAGTTGTTGCATAAATTTGGGATGATGGATTCCAAGCCCATGACTACTCCTATGATCACCAATCTCAATAAGTTGAGGAGCTCTGACTCTAGTCTCATGGATCCTACCTCCTATCATTAGTTGGTGGGTTCTCTGATGTATCTGGTAAATACTAGGCCACATCTATGCTCTGTTATGAAAATCCTTAGTCAATTTCAGTTGTAGCCTCGTCATGATCACTGGATATCTACCAAGAATATATTAAGATATCCTTTTCGCAGTATACATCACTGCCTAAAGTACAATAGCAAGGAATTCAATATGATTAGCTTCACAAATTTTGATTGGGGTGGCAGTGAGACTGTTGGAAGAAACACTACAGGTGGATGCTTTAGTTTGGGATCTGCCATGATCTTATGGATGAGTAGAAAGCAAGATCTCATTGCTTTGAGTAGTGTTGAAGTAGAGTATGCGGTTGCATGTGAAGTAGGAAAGGGTGTTGTATGGTTGAGGAAGATTTTGACATATTTTTTCGAGAAGCCTTTGGATCCTACTGTGATAAACTATGATAATCAAAGTTGCATCAAGATGTCTGGAGATCACGTTTGTCATGCTAGGATGAATCATATCAACTTGGTGCAGGATGGGATCATGAAGCTACAGTATGTCCCAATAGACGATCAGGTAGCTAATATACTAAGAAAGTATCTTCCTAATAAGAAGTTTGAATATCTTAGAAGCATTCTTGGTTTAGTTGATGTTGTTGATAATGATAAAAGTTTGGAAGAGATTTGTTGAGGCTTTGTTTGTGAAACACATTTCTTGGGAGGACATCTGGTCGGCACTATGTGTTGATGTCTAGTTCCCGAAGTAGGGAGGGCGGCTTCGTTCATGGAGCTCTGACATCAGATACACACCTAGATCCCTGGGTTGATGGTTAGCAAGTAACAATGATGGTACCTAGAGAGGCTGAAAGCTTTAGTCCATATTAGTCCCACTCAGATAGATTTCCCTAGTCAAGAATCTAGTTTGTGGCATTTTGGTGCCTTAACTATTGAGAGACCTTGGATAGATTTCCCTGGTCAGGAATCTAGTCCATGGCATTACGGTGCCTAAAAGCTTCATAGTTCATATAGTTTGAGATCTTCCTTGTAATTTTTATGAATACCTCCCTATTTAAGAGGGAGTGTTGAAGAATGTAACTAGGTTCAGTCTTCATAAATGTATTTGAGTCATTATATAATGTACTTAACAAAAGAATGAAATTTTTATTATTATTATTATTACAACGACTTATTAAAGCATGGGTTTCATGCTTGGATCATCATTTTATTAGTAAATGTCCCCATTGTGGACTCCTAGGATTAATATTAAGTCATTAGATTCATTGTACATTTTATGACACCCTTCTTGGTCTTTTGAACTATGTAAAAATAATTATTTTTGAGTCAAAAATGAATTATGTCACCTCCACACCAAGTCAGCATAAAAAATATTAAGTCAGCCTCAATTGGGAAATTCGACCTCACCAAAAGCTTATATATTAGAGCAGATCGAATTCATTTGGACACTCTCTCTCATAAGTTTGATATCTAAGAAAGAGTTGGGAAAAAGTGCGAAGTTGAAGAAGGAGGCTAAAAGGAGCGTGAAGTTGGTCAAGAAGGAAGGGAAGGAAAAAATTGAAGTTTTGGGCTATCTATCTCTCTCTCGTGTGTGCTACTTTAAGAGATAAAAGTCTCTTTTTCAAAGTCGAAGTTGCTGCTACTGCTAGTTGTTTCCTGTTGCTGCAAAGTCGAAGTTGTTGGGGTCGAAGTGTTGCTTCCAGGTCGAAGGATTGAATCGAAGAAGGGTGGGTTGACTTGGTGTGGAGGAGGTCTATGTCTGGATTGAAGAGTGTCAGGAAAACTATTGAAGGAAGAGATTTTGACTTGATTTTCCCCTAGATAGAGGTTTTACACAGGAAGAGTGCCGACATCTTGTGTCTTGTATTTTTGTGATCCTCATACACACATAATTTGGTAATTTCTTGATGAAAGATAATACAACAAATAAGTAAAATAATCCAACATAATTCACAAGTAATTATGAAGAAAGAGAAATATAACCCTAATTCTATTGATATTGATTTCTCAACAAAAGAAGGATAACTAGAATGAGTGAATTTAGTGAGAGAAGAAGCTTTAATGATAGCATACTTGAGTGTTACACATCATTTTGTCATTGTCCCTACACTACCCTCCTCATATATGATCCTAGAGGACTTGTACAGTGTACCCGACATGCTTTCCATTCATGAAGAAACTCCCAGTGTATCCCTCTTCATGAGCAGAATAATTCCCCTTTACACCCTATCCCAAGAATCTTTCTTCTATCCCAGTTTACAAGACCATCGCTACTGACCAGTTTTCTCCTCACGCCGATTTACAGAGGTTAAAACTAGCCCTCATGCTGATCGGAGTGACTAAGCCCTTTTCCAGTCGCATTTATCCTCTTTTGGAAGGTTTTTTAAATAAGGAGTCGAAGCTTCCATGTCTAGAATCTTCGTAACGGAAGTCTAGTAGATGGTTGGGCCGGATAGAGCCAAGGAAGTTAGTTTGGGCTCCTTTCCCCGATTAGGATGGAACAACCTCAAGAGATAAGACCTTCTCCCACGATGAAAGGAACCATCTCCCATCCATACAATCTATATAAACCTCTCTTTTTTGCAAGTAGAAGCTAGTTGGAGTTTTGGAGCAAGCTTGAATAACCAACAAGTCATCTGTAGCTTGTAGCTTTCTAGTGTATGTTTGAGGGAGAATAGTGTGATTTTGGTTTAATTTGATACTAGAGGGAAATAAGCCTTAAAAATTCCATTGTTGGGGCTATCCATGAAGCGCTGGCAGAAGTGTGGGAACCCGGATATGTCGGAGGAGACTAGCAACATCAAGCCACTGGTTGTAATCTCTTTCTGATTTATATAAATGCAACTATTGATTGATTTCCTACATGAAGTGTCATTTTACATCTTTATGGATTAATTTTCTTTGACCTATTAAGTAGGTTGAATACAATATTGTATGCTATCACGTTTTTGGTTGTTGTTGTTTGATTTTTTCAGGTATTCGAAGGAAGGAAATGAAAGATAACTGGAGTGAGGAAGCAGGATCATCACCAAGTGGAATAGCATTTTAATAGGTAGGCCCTCTTAATTGATTCTATCTTAAGGAGATTTTCCATAGATTGTTTGTTTATGGCTAGGCCCACTCTCTTGGGATAGAGGAATTGTTTGTGTCCGCATTGAGATTTTACCTGCACCACAAATTGGCAACTCCGGTGGGGAGCCAATCCTTCTGTTTGATTAACTATCATTTTATGGTTTTGTGTGAACTTTTCTAGTATCACCATTTCCCTTTAGTGTTCTCTGATTTGCCTGGTTTTCTACTCTGAGTTTGAAATTTACAATGGCAAGTCTGGTCTTAACCTTTGAAATTTTTTATTTTTTTTTCCTTGAATCCTCGGTCAGCGCATTTATTTTTTTGACAGTCGTGTCGATCAGCGTGAGTTTCTCAAAAACAGTCATTCCGATCCCCTTTTGGCACGTGTTTTCAGTTAGGCAGTTGTACTGATTCCTATAGTTGAAGATCAGGGTTTACCCTAGATCATAGCCAGTGTGTCTTGCCCTTCTGATTTCTATCTCTTAGCTTGTTTTGATTGTGCTCTCCCTGGCTGGAAAGATCTTTTAGCTTGGTTTGTATGATTAGTTGATTTTCATTTTCTTCACTTGGTTTCTTGAGTTCTTGCATGGTGTATAACCCCAGGGCATCTAGGTCATCACCCATTCGCTTTTTTTCCTGCTTAGAAAGCCAAGCTAATAGTCAATTTTTCTCCTTGCAATTTATTAGTCCTTTTGTTACTTTGGTTTCCATTTAACAAGTTAGAAAAGTTTCATTTAGTGTTTGAGCATCTCTTTTCGGGCATAGATCACATTGGCTGTCTTGTTTTTGGTTCAATCTTTGCTTCATTAGTTTCGAAAGGAATTCTCTTTTATGCTTTGTGTTTGCTTGTGATTGATTGTATTGCTAATATTTCAGTGAAGTGTTTGTGAAAGATTCATTCTGTCATTTCATTGAAAAATACATAATTCTAGTTTGCTGAATCAATATGTTACATTAGTTAGCATCATTGAAGGCTAGAGTTGCATCATCACTTGCATTGAAAAGAAATGAATTCTCTTTAATAGTGAAAGGAATACTTGAAGTGCATTAGATAGGAAAGTTAGAATTGGAAAGAGTTTTTTTCACCAGTTTTTTCTTTCAAAAGGATAAATAGTGAAAAAGTCATTTTTCTTTCAATTGCTTGTTTTGTTGCATTTGAGTGTGTTTTCTACTCTCATTAGTGTAGATAGTTCATCGAATTGAAAGGTTCTTGTCTCATTTAGCGCATATAGGTGTTTTTGAGTCACATCGATAAGGCCTAAAAACCGAGACATAATTTCAAGATAAACTCTAAAATGTACTCAATTAACCTAAGATGCATTTGAAATCTAATGATCACATCTTAGAAGGTCTAGGCTAGAGACGTGTTCCAACATCTTAAAACCTAGTAGTTGTTGTTCGCTTTGGCATTAGACAACGCTAATACGGACTTGTGCTCCTCGTACCATCGAGTATATAAAGGGAGACCCCACTAGGTTGCAATCCTTTATCCAGAGGAAGTCAAGTCTGCCTCCTTGTAAACGTGATACACCGAACACAAAATTCAGGGAGATTTCCTGCTCGTACTTCTTGGTTCGTCAAGAGGTATTCTGCAGTTCACAGTTACCTAGTAATCCTTTTTACCTAAATCATCCTGAGTAGTCATTTCGATCTTTTTGACTCCCTAGATATAAAAGATCACCCGAGCGCTTGTCCTTTCGAACTCATTTCAAACCAAAAGTGATAGAGTCACCTTTGCTTCTTTCTCGACTCTTAAAACATGAAAGAGCACCGGTTTATTTTTGTGTCTTAAAAAAATGTTGCCCACGATCTTATAACATCCCTGTTAGTATTTTTAGACCACATTGTGAGTATACCTTTAAATACATTTTAAAGCCCTTGAAATCAATCTCTCTTTTGGTTATTTGAGACAAAATCATCGTGGGTGAACCAATTGGCTCGCCTAGTTCCTCTTCATCACCTCTGTCTAAAAGATTGTCTGAGGAGCCTTTTCCTAAATTTCTGCAGTCGCTTAAGGACCAAGGTGTTGAGCTTGGAATTATTCTAAGTATTCAACCTTTGTCATCTCGTCCTCTCCCTTCAGATACTGGGTCACTTTCTGACATTGGCCCAGAATCTTCGGATAACCCTATTCAGACTCCCAAGAGTCCGTTGACTTTTGAAGTTCAGCTTGGACTAGTTGTTTATCCTCTGAATCCTTTGCAAGATCCTGTTGTGATATCACACAACGTCCATGCAGTCTGTATGATCAGTCGGGTATTCCTTCGGAATTATCCCCTAGAACATCTTTGGTAGTCTGTCGTCATCTGTTTTCACCCATGGAATCATAAGGAGAAATCCCAATCTCCTCTCCGGGTCACTTGGAGGTTTCCACTCCATGCACAGTCGAGGAGCAAGAATATCCTTTCCCTCCTGAAGGTTTCTCTTATAAGGGAAGCATTCTAACTAGTGTTCATCCTGAGTTACCGCATAATTATGTGACTCTATCTTAGTTGGTTTCAGGCATGCCTACTGGCTCATCATTGTATCACAACCCTATTTGGGCATCTGGCACTATGCCTACCATAGGTCCGTTCATTTAGAACCTGACCTCCCAACAGACGATGATTTCTACAGTTATTACAATCTCGGTGCAACCCACCATTCCCAATCCTCTTGTTTCGTTGGTCCAAGTAACCTGTCCAATTCAATCGATGATCTCGAGTCATGTTGCTGTCAGTTCTTTGATCCCTCTAGTAAGTGGACAGGCTATCCCACCGCCTAGGGGGCAAATTCTAAATGTTTCTATGATGTTTGGCACAACTAATGTGAGTGGCTCACAACCTCACATGGTTGGGATGAACCAACCCTCTTCGGGTGCCATTTCAAATCTTGTTGGATCAAGTAATGTCCAGTACCAACAACCCAATGTTGGTCCATCTGGGTCGAGTCGTGTCCAGTACCAACAACCCAATGTTGGTCTGTTTGGGTCAAGTCACATCCAGTACTAGCAACCCAATATGGCTTAAGGTCAGTACCAACCTCCTTATGTTCCATATGGTTCACAAGAGATGGCTAATCCATCATACATCCCTCAGCCTAGACCTTATGTCCAGCCTGGTCCATCTGCTGCGCCCGGTGGGTATGGCTAGATACAGTTCAGGAACTTTCAAGTTGTCATTCCAGGAACTGTTCAAGTACCTTTGCAGCAACAAGGACAACTCCTGTAGCAGCAAGGGCAACCTTCGTTGCAGCAAGGGCCATCCATGTAACAGCAAGGGCAACCTTTGTTATAGCAAGGGCCATCCATGTAGCAGAAAGGCCAGATTATGCCGCAGCAAGGACAACTGCAACAATCGTAGGGGAAACCCTCACAACAGTTGCAGCAAACCATGCAGCTACAAATGCAGTATGCACCGCAATCCTCCCAGCCTATGCCTTCGCAAGGTCAACCTCTGCAGTCGCAGGGACAACCTTTATAGCCGCAAGGTAAACCCTTGTAACCACAAGGTCAACCCAGGCAACAATAACCCTTATACTCATATCAACAGGGTCAACCCTTGCAAGGGCAAGGCCAGGGTCAAATCCTATAGTAGCAAGCACAGAATCCTTATGTCCAAGGGTAACAGGTTTAGCCTCCTTTTTTCCAAGGGTAACAAGTCCAAAATACTTATGTCCAAGGACAACAAGTGTAGAATCCTTACGTCCAAGGGTAGCAAGTCCAAAACTGGTTCATTTAGGAGTAGCAGATCCAAAACCCTTATGCTCAAGGACATTAGGTGCAAAATCCATATGTTCAAGGCCAACAGGCTCAACAACCTTTTAACCAGTATGTTGCTTATCAACAGCCTCTAGCCGGATAGTTTCAAGGCTTTCAAGGTCAGAATCCTCCCTACGGGTAAGGTAACCTACAGTGGGGGCAAAATCAAATGCCTTATGGACAAAATCCTCCACTTTGGGGACAAAATCCTTACCAGTAGGGATGGGCCCTGCTAGTTGGGCCCCCTTATCAACCTCAAATGCCTTGCAATACTCAATTAACATTCTTGGCTACGTTGGAATTTCCATATGTGTCTAGACTCACGAATGACCCGATTCTTCATTCGCCATACTGGCCTCCAATGTCGTCCAAGATTCTGAGCGATTGCCCGAAGTTTGAAGGAAAAGTGCAAGAGGATCCTCAGGCCCACGTGATGACATATCACCTCTGGTGCTCCTCGAATTCCTACATTGACGATTCCATTCGTCTTTATCTTTTCCAATGAACTCTTATAGGGGCTACAGCCAAATGGTATATCGAGCTACTTTGGAATACCTATCATGACTTTAACACTCTCGCCATGGCCTTTCTCACACATTTCTAGTTGTCAGTTTGCTATGAAACTGGCACCCATATGTTAATGTCACTCAAGCAAGACACTTCAACTCACATCTTCGATCACATCCATGAATGGAGACGTAGGCACCGTTTGATTAAGTTTGAAATCATTGATGAGTTTTTGACCGAGTGGTTCACCAAATAATTCGTCAACAAGATTGCTTAGAATATTGCTATGGGTGGATGTGTCACTGAGGAACAAGCCAACGCATGTGCCCAGTATCTAGACCTTGTCTATTCAAAGTTTGACACATTATATGATGTGTTGCCTGATGCACACAGACCATCATCTGATCTGACAACATCTAAGTCTCTAGCTACCCCTCCTGTTGATGGAGTAATTGGTTCAGTGACTCAAACCCCTGCAAAATCTTCTTCCAAATAGAAGTCTGTCTCCAACACTTCCTGTGTTGCAGTGAACTTAGGCCCACTTTAACCTGTGCTGGGAGAGGATGAGCGAAATTGACATAGGATTCTGGGAATGTTCCTTGATTCTAGAGCATTCTAGAAGGATGCTCAGCTCTTATCTCATCCTATGAGCTCATTTTTGGATAGTTTATGGATCAATTAACCCTCTATCCTCTCATCCCTTTCTCCATGGAAACTAACTATCCAATTATGGAAAACCATTCAATGCCCAATTTCAAGTCTCAAACCAACATTATTTCACTACAATATCCAAATTCCAACCCCCTGATCACTATGATGAGTGGTCAATTTATAGGGAAATGAAAGTGGTTTGGTCATAAATTGGGCATTGAATGGTTTTCCATAATTGGATAGTTAGTTTCCATGGAGAAAGGGATGTGAGGATAGAGGGTTAATTGATCCATATCCTATCCAAAAATGAGCTCATAGGATGAGATAAGAGCTGGGCATCCTTCTAGAATGCTCTAGAATCAAAGAATATTCCCAGAATCCTATGTCAATTTCACTCATCCTCGCCCAATGCAGGTTAAAGTGGGCCTAAGTGCATTGCAACGTAGATCTAAATGGGCCTACCTTCTATGCAGTGTAGTTGCCCCTGACCAAGGTTTTGTTGGTGTCCCAAAGAGGCATTTCAGCAGGGTTTCAAGCTAGGAAACTTTCATGGATGAAAACATTCAGTATGATGACTTGTTTAGGGCATGTAGCAACTAAATTAGGGTTTGATGAGCCCAATTTGTACTGATCTTATCATCGGGAATGATGTGCCCAAATAGACCTATAATAGCTGCCCCCTAAAGCATGAAGTCAAAAATGATAATGTCGAGTGATATGCTTTATGATGTGATGAGGAGGATCTGAAGAAAACAATGATCTGCATTAATTACAATACATAATATCATGATATCTTTGAATTTTTCATGAATTGTTGAGGGAAGGCAACCCATACTCAGCATATAAACTTTTCATTACATGTACATAAATCAGATAGTCGTCTACAGATATAGACCCATGATAGGATGACCATCTGAGTAAAGCCATCATATAGACGATTTAGTACTCTCCTGAATTCACAGCCTAGATGGATGAAACTAGATCTGGGATATTCTATCTCGTTCAATCGTTCACTCAAGTACAAGTCTAACCATGTGAAAATGTGATTTGAAGTTGAACATGGGAAGACACTGTCTGATTACCATCCAATGATGTAAGTTGTTAACGGACGCGAGAGAAATCACCATTAATGATAATGATTCTCGAGGTACTACAGTAAATTCTGCATGGTGTGAATAGATGTTTTGATGTTGAACACCATACAAATTCTTTCGGTCAAAGGCCTGTGATGTCAACCTGTCACCGAAAGAGAGAAACTTGCAATTGATGTATGCAAGCCTCAAGGTACTGGAAGGGTGTTTATAAGTCAAGTTCCTGGATAATGTGTTGATGTTGACAAGAAGCGACTTGTCGCAGGAGGCCCTTGATGTATCCCGCATCAACGACATGAAACAAGTGTAATGATTTTGAAGATAGAATGTGATTGATGACATAATGTTCAGGAATGGCAGTCATGAAAATGAAGGTTTATGAGTATTGAAAATGATGAAGTTTACTGAGTGACTTCTCTTGAACATGTCGGCGACACTGAATGAATTGACAGCATTGACCCAAAACCAATGTGATGGATGGTGTGATATACCATAGGTATGATAACCATCAAGCAGATAACGCAACCCAAATAGTCACAGAGATGAAGTGAAAGTGTCATGTTCAAGAGCAACTTGCTACCATAAAATTATTTATCCCTTTTCCCATTTTCCCCAGTCATTACTGACCAGTACCTATTTATTTTTTAACAAGCTAGAGGAGGATAATGTATGTTTGATGTATAATTCCACCCTTTGGGTGAATCCATTGCTATGTGATGTTTTAACGAGTATAGCGAAGGTGAAACTCGGTCTTGTCATGATGGACAAGTTTGTTGCTATTTGATGTTTTAACGAGTTTAACGATAATGAGAACTCGGTCCTTTTCATGTTTAGAGAGTTTTAAAAGGGACTAAAAGAAAACTCCACAAGTTCTTTTTCATAAATTTGTCTCTTAAGTCTGAAAAATCGTAAACTAATACAAGTGAGAACCTATTGACCATGTTCGATCAATGTATTCCTTTTTTGTCAACAATCTATCTCAGTCTAGAAAAGGGTTAAATTTATACTAAGTAGATATCCTTTCTAATCAGTTTGCGAGCTTAAAAGGTCAAGCGCCTGAAAATATTTTCATATTTTCAGAGTCTGAAAAGAGCTTAAAAAATTCTCCACTTAGAGGAACAAGTGGTGTCTAGGATAGCAACTGGTTCTGGTGATGTTGGAACTTCTCAAAACATGTTGATTTATGTGAAGAGGCTGGCTAATAAGACCACTCATTGCAAATGTTCCTCAAAAAGGGTAAAAAAACCATGTGAAAGCATATGATCAGCCAAGCAGATAGTGACGATGGAAGGAGAAAAACCAAGGCTCATATGACAAAAGAGGCTGATGGAATGGAAATCACGAGGGTTAAAATGGAGATGGGTTCATTTTTACACAAGCTTTAACCATAGGGAACTATGCTTGGATTCAGTTTCATGTTTACAAAAGCTTGAAATGAAAAACTATGCTTGGATTCAGTTTCATTTTTACACAAGATTGAACCATAGGGAGCTATGATTGGATTCAGTTTCATGTTTACACAAGCTTGAAATGAAAAACTATGCTTGGATTCAGTTTCATTTTTACACAAGCTTGAAACAAGAAAAAACTATGCTTGAGATTGTTTTACATGCCCCCAGCATGATGACTCGATTCTAGGTGCATGCCCCCCAAGCTTCATTACATTCACCTAAGTAGACTACTCATGGCTATCAGGTGGATGGAATGAAGGTTCATTTACGAGATCAAGTGAAAGACGTGACTGTGATTTTATAAGATCTAATCAAAGACTCGAATTGGAACTTTTCCCCAAGGGACCTTGTTTCATTTTTTAATGAGCTTGACACAAGACAAGGAACTCTGCTCAGATTCCTTGTTTCATTTTTTAACGATCTTGACACAAGACAAGGAACTATGCTCTGGGACCTATTTCATTTTTTAATGAGGTTGAAACAGTAAACGAACTATCCTCATATTCCTTGTTTCATTTTTTAACGAGGTTGACACAAGACAAGGAACTATGCTCATATTCCTTGTTTCATTTTTTAACGAGGTTGACACAAGACTAGGAACTATCCTCATATTCCTTGTTTCATTTGTTAACAAGCTTGACATGAGACAAGGAACTATGCTCATATTCCTTGTTTCATTTTTTAATGAGCTTGACACAAGACAAGGAACTATGCTCATATTCTTTGATCATGACCCATAAGAGGTCATGACTTCCAAGGGGTTCTCATCAGATGGGAGAACAATGCTCTGGAATGGATACATAGTAAGGAATCCATTAGGTATATCTTGTTCCAATGCCCCTATTACATAATTCACAACATCACAGAATTGGTCGTCAGTTGATGTAGGCATGGAATGGGTTGCCACATAATTGACCCGTGGCGGGGAAGATACCATTGGGACAAAAGGACCATTTAGGGAAGATGGTTGACTGGAAGCCATATTTGGATCGAGAAATGAAAGCTGGTCAACGGTGACAATTATGCCTTCATGCGGGAAACACATCACTCGAAAGAGTGTTGAAACAATAGATCCCATGTCATAAACTGATCCGAGTTGACTTAACTCCCAAATTTTTACCAAGATCTTTTGCTTTTCTGATGTGATTATAATTTCATTTACAAGAGCATAAAATAACATATATGCATGTTGTAAAGAAGATGGAACATGACAAAAATCAACAACATAAAAGACAAGACGTTGATAATGGAGTTCGTCCAGGAGGGACTACGTCTTTGGGCCTCAATGTCAAGATGGTGTAGGCCGCTGCATTAAGTGATGGAAAGAGTGATGATGTACATGTATGTTTTTTCTCTATCATACAAGGAATATGACCTCACGCAAGAGTGGCTCCAAGAGATGTTCCGCTGCAGGAAATCTCATTCAAAAAAGGACTCCTATCAGCATGACATAATTTCACATATGTTAATAATGCGCATCTTGCCAACATGGCATCAAAGTGATCTCCATTCAAACATACATGGTGACATATGAGTATCCCGTCAACATGACGACAAAGGGATCTCAATCAAAACATGAAAATAAGTACATCTCACATTAAGAACAAAATAAGATCCACATCAAACATCAAATAGGGATCTATATAGCACAATGAATCTCAACCAAAGAGATAAAGAAGTACATAATCACACTGCATATACCTCACATCAAGGAGTTATCTGAAAAAGAGGATGATAAACTACTGGATCTGGCTGTGGAAATGATTGCTCGCACATTGAATGCTAACACCTAGACTCCACTTTGAAAAGTGGCTGAAAAATGGAATGATCAAATGGAAAATCTAATTGGACCATCAGATTCGTGGCATCGAATAGTGTAAAATTGATTGTCAAATTTATGAATTCTAATAAAGTGAAAATCTAGGCCTACAAGAATATTTTAGATTCCCCCTAGATTCCTCAAAGATTCCCTCCTCCAGAGATCTGTTTCTCAGAGCAGGAAATTGATCTCACCATTGAGATCCTTATGGAATTCTGAGAAGAATGAGTATAAAGTTGGCTGCATTCTGAATCTCGAAAAATTCAGTCTCCAAGGAATCTAGAAGATTCCCTCAAGATTCTTGAAGATTCTCCTCCACTGGGAATCTACATATCTATTGCTCAAAAGGTGAATCCAACCTTGCCATTGTGTTCCCTGCAAAAATTTGAGAAAAATGACTATAAACTTGATTACATTCTGATAAAATGAATTTTTACCTCCCAAGGAATCTTAAGATTCCTTAAAGAATCTACATGAGAATATTCCCTAGAATATTCTAGGAATCTGCCTCAATTTCCATGCCCAAGGCGGACCTCCTCTGTACTGCCACACCTCCGTTCCATCCCTCTACTGTTCAGTGCTCCGTTCCCCGTGCAAATGAGAACATAAGTTTTAAATATGTTTTGTGGCATTAATTTTAATGTTTAAACAACAGTGTTCGTTGGGGTCTGGCATGTATTACGGGGCTGCCCATTTGGGGCCGGCCCACATGGGCTAGGCGGGTTTAACTCTCACTGGCCCCCATTAATGCTTTTGATTAATAACATATGGTCATTGGTGGGGTGGCGGGCTTGGTGTCCCGCCGCCCCATAAAATATATATATATATATATATGTTTTTTTATATATAAAAATGTTGTTTTGAAAATTCTTGAACTTGGAGGTTATTAGGCTACTTAAAGAGGCAAAAATTTCACCCGCCATCAGTGATCGGCTTCTGATGACCATTGTCAGTGCAATTTGTAGGTCCATTAACCCTGCCACTTGGCAAAGTCAATCCTAAACTTTGAGTGGGTCTATCTCCCTCATACAAGCTCGGATTTGATATCCGTTCACACCATTGGAATCAGGGCGACGAGCACTTTGATCTCTTACTATTTTGGGAGAATTCTAACCACTTTGAATTTTTACCCTTTCTGAGTCCTCTTGGACTTCTACTTGTGTCTGGAGCCATCTGGATCAATCCTCCCCATTGAGGAGCTTTTGGTCCTCCAAAAGCATGAAAAAAATAATCTTCAACTTCTTTGTACCTTGTCTGCACTTATAGGTATCTGATATGTCACTCTTCCTTCTCCTTCACCTTTGTCCTTCGGAGCCATAAGTGATGAGCTGACACCTATAACTTCTGCAAACCTGTAGTACATTGTTTTGAAAATTACATGCCTAAATTACAAGACCAACTAATGACTCAAGCATCCCATACTTGCCACGAGTTTATAACACATACTCGGTGGTCAAGTTTACATCATAATAGAAACAATACCCCAGCTATGAAAACAAGGACAAAATATCATTATTGCTTCAACAAGTGATGGAAAACACATCATCACTACAACACATGATTTACAAAAATAAGGCCAAACACTATTGTTGCTTTGACAAGAGATGGAAACACAACATCACTTTCACAGTTTAAAATGAAACAAAAAATAAGACTAGAAATCATTGTTGCTTAACAGGTGATGGAAAAGACATCATCACTTTTACATTTTAAAATGCAACAAATGATTTACAAAAGCATGACCATGACAAGCTAACATATCTAGAAACCATTTTTCACTTATCGATGTAAATGGGTCACCCCCTGTGGTGATTTTTCTTGTCGAACAATTGTTTCACCTGGTTCATGCATGGATGCTTTGTCTTTAAGGCACTGCTCTGGATGGAGCCTCCAACATGTGGCTCTTTGATGGCCACCTGTATCGCAATGACTGAAATAGGTCTTCTTCCTCTAGATCTACTTTACCTTCTTCTTTTCTTGCTGTTGAGAGGGTCTTTCACGCCTAATCCTTTTGTGTGTTGATATTCTTTTCTAGCACTCAACAAATGTATGGTTATGTAATCCACAAAAAGTACATGTTTTTCGATGCCTTGATTTATGTCCATCATTAACAACATGACTATAATTGAAGTGAAAATTAGAATATCAAGACTAGTTATACCTTTCCTTGCTACCTCTGGTGTCATTATGGCGATGAGAGCTTGCCTCAGCTCTTTCCTTGCAATGGGAACTGCCATGGGATGATGGTGATGTGTTCCCATCATTCTCTTTCCTCGATGATTTTGACGATGTCTTGGAAGAATCTGACACCTTCGAGCATTCTCCTTCGGTGTATCCCAAGCCTACAAATCGAGGTCTCTACACAACCTCCAATGGTTGAGTTATGCCTTGGTTATTAACACCAAGTTCTTCTTCTTCCTTGTACCTCATCCTGGTAAGGAGCCTCATGTTTGTCCCTGTAATTGGTATCTCCACATCTCCAATAGAAATCATACTATGTGAAGACGAAACTAAAGGGAAATCAACATCTTTTACCTTCCCTGTCGAGTTGGAAAGAACTGATGAGGGCTTCTCATCATCTGTTGTTGGTCGTTCGCTAGCTATCTTGGCAGATTCCCCAACTTCCTTTCTGACATACCCAAGTCCTGCCTGACGGGGCAATTCCTCTACTTTGATGGGGTTGACAATGCCTTGGCCATTAATGCCCAAGCCTTTTTCTTCATACCCCATTTTCTTCAACAGTTTGGATCCAATTCCCGTGGTATGATTTTCAAAAACAACAAAATCATCATCAGGAAACATACATGAAGACGGAGAATTACTTGGGTCACGTTACAGTTTTTCCAAGGCCTCGTCCTTAGCTTGCAGCTGTTGTAGCAAAATTTGTTTCTCCTCTTTCTCTTCATGTAGGAGCATCTTCAATTCATCGTTATCTGCTTGAAGACTCTAGTTGTTGTGCTTCAGTTCTTCTAGGGCCTCTTCTATGGTTTGCAATTGAAGCTGCAATCGCTGCTTTTCCTCTGTCTCTTTTTGTAGAGCTTCATATATTATTTCCAACTTTTGGGAAATTCTAAGCATGGTCTCATACATTGGTTTGTCATCCTCCATATTTGCATGTTCCATTGTTCACACTCACAATTCACATCCACGAAAAGACCACTCTGATACCAAACTTGAACCGAGTTTACTCAACTCCCGAATTTTTACTAAGATTTTTGCTTTCGTGATGTGATTAGAATTTCATTTAAAAGAGCATAAAGGAACATATATGCATGTTGTAAAGAAGATGGAACATGACAAGAATCAGCAACATAAAACACAAGACGTTGATAACGAAGTTCTTCCAGGAGGGACTACATCTCCAGGCCCCGGTGTCAAGATGGTGTAGGGCGCTGCATTAAGTGATGGAAAGAGTGATGATGTACATGTATGTGTTTTCTCTATCATACAAGGAATATGCCCTCACGTAGGAGTGGCTACAAGAGATGTTTTGCTGTAGGAACTCTCATTCAAAAAAGGAGTCCTATCAACATGACATAATTTCACGTATGTTAATAATGCACATCCCTCCAACATGGCATCAAAGGGATATTCATTCAAACATACATGGTGACACATGAGTATCCCGTCAACATGACAACAAAGGGATCTCAATCAAAACATGAAAATAAGTACATCTCACATCAAGAACAAAACAAGATCCCACATCAAACATCAAATAGGGATCTATACAGCACAATGCATCTCAAGCAAAGACATAAAGAAGTACATGATCACATTGCATATACCTCACAGCAAGGGGTTATCTGAAGAAGAGGATGATAAACTGTTGGATCTGGTTGTACCATCAATCTCGCGGTGTTGAATATCATGGAAATGACTGCTCACACATTGAATGCTGACACCTGCACTCCACTTTGAAAAGTGGCTGAAAAATGGAATGATCAAATGGAAAATCTGATTGCACCATCAGATTCGTGGCATCGAATAGTGTAAAATTGACTGTCAAATTTCTGAATTCTGACAAAGTGAAAATCTGGGGCTACAGGAATCTTTTAGATTCCCCCTAGATTTCTTAAAGAATCACTCCTCCGAGTCACCTGAAGCTCTGCTGCTTAGATCAGGAAATTGATCTCACCATTGAGATCCTTGCGGAATTCTGAGAAGAATGAGTATAAATTTGGTTGAACTCTGAATATGGGAAAATTCAGCCTCCAAGGAATCTGGAATATTCCCTCAAGTTTCTTGAAGATTCTCCGTTGTTTGGAATCTACAAATCTTCTGCTCAAAAAGTGAATCCAACCTCGTCATTGTGTTCCCTATGAAAATTTGAGAAAAATGACTATAAACTTGATTACATTCTGATAAAATGAATTTTTACCTCCCAAGGAATCTTAAGATTCCTTAAAGCATTTGCATGAGAATATTCCCTGGAATATTCTGAGAATCTACCTCGATTTCCGTGCCCAGGGCAGACTCCCTCTGTGCTGCCACACCTCGGTTCTATCGCTCTACCATTCGGTGCTCTATTCCTCATGCAAATGAGAAGATATGTTTTAAATATGTTTTGTGGCGTTAATTCTAATGTTTAAACAATGGTGTTGGTTAGGGTTTGGCACATATTACGGGGCTGCCCATTGGGGGCCGACTCACATGGACCAGGCGGGTTCAACTCCTGTTGGCCCCCATTAATGATTTTGATTAATAACATATAGTCGTTGGGGGGTGGCGGGGTGGTGGCCCGCCACCCCATAAAATATATCTATATATCTATATATCTATATATATATATATATATATATATATATATATATATATATAGATATATTGTTTTTTTATATAACAAAATGTCATTTTTGAAAATTCTCGACCTTGGAGGTTATTAGGTGAATTAAAGAGGCAACGATTTTGCCCACCGCCGGTGACCGGGTTCTAACGACCATTATTGGTGCAATTTGTAGGTCCATTAACCCTGCCACTTGGTAGAGTCTACGGGAAAGGTACGATTAACTGAAGGTGAAATCGGGTCAATTGTTTCCTCGACCTGTGGTTGGTCAGGTATAGACTCATGGGATTCACATTCAGAGAGAGTGGGTTTGACTGATGGTTTATTTGGGTCAGTCACTTCATCAACTAGTGAAGGATTAAGGGAGAGTCTCCTATAACTAGATGGAAATTGATGCAGAGACATAGGACGATTATCCAACACTTTTTGGGCTTCATCTAGACAGGTAAAAAGGTGAATCGGGTGATTCCCTTCACATAACCTACATGGAAACTTAACTTTACCCTTCTTTCCATGAACTTTACTACCACTAGTTGATGGTGTGTCACTAGCATGATCTCCAGAAGTTGATGACAGAGGATGATGTGAACGAGAAGACCATTCTTCTAAGATTTGATGAATATCAGAACAATTTCGAAGAATATGATCTCCCGTGCAAAGTTTGCAAGGATATTGAAGTTTGTGAGGCTTATCGGATGGTTTCTCATAAGAATTTGCATTCAAAGCAAGTTGCATCAGAAGTTGCATAGTTCCCTATGGTTCAAGCTTGTGTAAAAATGAAACTAAATCCAAGCATAGTTTTTCGTTTCAAGCTTGTGTAAACATGAAATTGAATCCAATCATAGTTCCCTATGGTTCAAGCTTGTGTAAAAATGAACCCATCTCCATTTTAACCCTCGTGATTGCCATTCTATCAGCCTCTTCTATTAGATGAGCCTTGGTTTTTCTCCTTCCATTGTCACTATCTGCTTGGTCAATCATACGCTTTCACATGGTTGTTTTACCCGTTTTGAGGAACAGTTGCAATGAGTGGTCTTATTAGCCAACCTCTTCACATAAATCAACATGTTTTGAGAAGTTCCAACATCACTGGAACCAGTTTCTATCCTAGACACCACTCGTTCCTCTAAGTGGAGTCCTCTTTAAGCTCTTTTCAGACTCTCAAAATATGAAACGATTGGCGGGTGCTTGTCCTTTTCATCTCGTAAATGGATTGGAAACAACATCTACTCAGTATAAGTTTAATCCTTTTCTGGACTGAGATAGATTACTTACGAAAAAGGAATTCGTTGATCGAACATGGTCAGTAGGTTCTCTCTTGTATTATTTTACGCTTTTTCGGACTTGAGAGACAAATTTACGAAAAAGAACTTGTGGAGTTTTCTTTTTTACTAAAAAAGCTTCAATATGACTGAAAGGAGATCAATGAAGTCAAGTAAAGTCTACTAGGATATAATATGATAAGGGTAAACTACCAGGAATGATGGTTGTTCTGGTATTCCCCAGTATGGTCACCAATTTGTTATATGGGATTTATACTTATGGATAAGTACATCTTCCCTAAGTGGGTAGTTACACTTAGAACAACAGAAGTAAAGATGTTTAACCTTTTCCTACAATAGAGAGATAAGATAAAGGAACCTACTTGTGATCCTTCTCTTCCTTTGATCTCCTTTGAATTGCTCCTCTCGCTCTCGTTCAAACTGAATTTTCTCAATTGGTACCTGGAAACATAAACAAAAGACGACAACAATCAAAGCATATGATCTATCTACTATAAATAAATGGAATCTGCAACATTTGAACATACATTCATCATAGATATGGATAAAAGTATGGGAAAAGGAACAAACAACTTTATTGATTGATAGAAGGAGAAGTTACACCCAATGTGGTTCAATCCCGTGTCACTCATCCAACTTAGTCCAAACCCTCATCACACCAATAGCACATCAATCCAGCAACATAACATTACTTGACAATGATTTCAAGTCTCAAACCAACAGTATTTCACTACAATATACAAATTCCAACTCCCTGATCACTATGATGAGTGGTCAATTTATAGGGAAATGCAAGTGGTTTTCTCATAAATTGGGCATTGAATGGTTTTCCATAATTGTTTAGTTAGTTTCCATGGAGAAAGGGATGAGAGGATAGAGGGTTAATTTATCCATAGGCTATCTAAAAACGAGATCATAGGATGAGATAAGAGCTAGGCATCCTTCTAGAATGCTCTAGAATCAAGGAATAATCCCAGAATCCTATGTCAATTTCTCTCATCCTCGCATAGCGTAGATTAAAGTGGGCCTAAGTGCGTTGCAACGTAGTTCTGAATGGGCCTACCTGCTATGCAGAGTAGTTTCCCCTGACCAAGGTTGCGCTAGTGTCCCAAAGAGGAATTTCAGCGGGGTTTCAAGCTAGGAAACTTTCATGGATGAAAACATTCAATATGATGACTTGTTTAGGGCATGTAGCAATTGAATTAGGGTTTGATGAGCCCTATTTGTATTGATCTTATCATTGGGAATGATGTGCCCAAATAGACCTGTAACATTCCCAATGATTCCTCTCACAATGTATTCGGCATTGGTGAGACCTTGGAGGTTCACGCTGTCTAGTTTACCGCAGCTGATAAATCCTCTAAAGGTAAGAAGAAAGGCAAAGGCAAGGGTAAATTAGATGCCCCAAAAACGGGTCCTCATAAATCATCTGTTGGTGATGTTTCCCAACGTAAACCCAAGTATCCATGCCTCATCTATGAGGAGGATCACTATACTAAGGATTGTATTAGACGGTCTGAAGTTAGTTGTTTTCTCAAAGGGACCCCAGCTATCCTAAAAGAGCCCTTTCCGTCCCAGCAAACTCAAATGGTATACTAGCCTTAGTCATTTGCTTCCTCGAGTTCACAAGTGTTCATGATGAGTACCCCGATCAACATGGCTACCAGGTCAAAATATTATCAAACTCCTACCCCATTGGTAGGGAAAGAAAAATAAGGCACCCCTTCTTCGTCCACCCCGTGTCCTCTCCATATAGAGTGACCTAATCCTGATTCCGCCATTCGACCACCTTCTCGAGGTGTGCTTTGAAATTCCTCATACAATCCCAATTCTTGAGCCACTCAACATTATAACATTTTTGAAGATTTGTCTCAAGCATCATTAGCTATGTCTACTCTTGAGGTCCTTCAAATCTATCCCTCTTAGTGGAAATCGTTACTATCGGCTATTGGGGTATTGATCCAACTGACTCTAATCTCATCTGTTTTGACCTAGAAATCCATGTTCCGCTTTCACCTCATTCAGGTAATCATATATGAGAAAACCATTCATAGGACTGTCGTCGATGATGGTGCTTCTACCTGCATCATGTCCATCGCTTGTTGGAAGGAAATTGGTTCTCTTACTCTAAACCAGTCCCCTAATACTCTGGAAGCTTTTGATAGGCACGATTCGCGACCATTCGGTGTCCTTCCCAACCTTTCCATTATGTTGGAGGGCAAGACTATACATGTCGAAGTAGATATCATTGACACCAATCTTAACTACAATCTTCTTCTTAGACGGAGCTCGACCCATGCCATGCATGTTGTAGCCTCCTCCCTCTTCTGCATGATTCGTTTTCCCCATTAAGGGAAGATAGTCACAGTCGACCAACTGTCCTTCTTTGCCTCTTCTTCCTCAGATGGCAATGTTTCGCATGTCAAGCACACTGGTGCTCCTTATGAGAATGTGGGTGTAGAACTTTTCAAAGATCCTACCTTTATGGGCATATTTTCGCTCCCACCTCCTCATGTTGCCTCTATCAACATGATTTCGGTCAAGTCTGATCCTTGGGTCATTCCTTCGTCGGATCTTGTTGATACATGGGGCAAGGTTATGCCGTTAAGTCCCACCAAAATTGATTACGTGGAAATTGTTTCGGCTTCACCTTCGGTATCCTCTGATCATCCTGTTTCGAGAACATCTCTCGATGCGTATTCTCAATCCTCGTGGCTGGGTTCTTCGGAATCTCCCAATCCATTAGCTGAGACTTTTCTTTCTGATGAGAGTATCATAAAAGTAATGTCTCTGGAGGAAGCACCTTGGAACGACACTCATCATCATTCCTCGTTCTTTCCTGGCCCAACAGTCATGCCTATTTGTCTTGCGACATTCTCTTCTCCACTACCTATTGACATGCTAGTTTCTCCTGACATTGTCAAGATATTTCAACTGAGGGCACCTTTATCTCTTCATAGATTTAGGTTTTTTCTCCCTCCTCGAGTTTTTACCGATTGCCCATTATTTCAATGGGGTTGTTATCTTATGACTCGTACCCTCCCTCACCCAAGGGGTATGGGGGCACAACCTTATATGAGTTCTACTCTATTATTTGGCCGAGTTGATGCTTACTCGTCATGACAACGGTAAAACTCCGGTTTTCATCTGTGTTGATTGATTGCTTGAATATGAGCATGGATTCTCACAAAAAGTACTATGTTTAGGTCATCTTGCATGGTTACTTTTGTACAATAGTTTGTTATTCATTTTTGTACAATGTAGGTTTGGTGTGTTGTTTTGTAAGAAACTTTCATGCTTATTATGTGTTTTCCTGCTTTGCAGATGTCGGTGTCTTCTCACATCAGTTTTGCTAAAGGTGCTTGTCATAGTACCTGGAATCTATTGTAGAAATTTTGAATAATTTAACACATATTCACAAAGATTATCCTGATCATACAATTATAAGCAGAACATGTATAATACATAATATCCTCTACGTTGATCATCAATTTACAGAAGCAGAAACATTCACAGGCACACATAGAAGCATCAATCAAACTCATTAACACAGTATGTATCCCGGGGAAAGCATCTCGCTAAAAACCCCACACTATCTGTATATTATATTGATTGAATCATGTAACATTACAAAGTACAATGCTTATCACAAGCAATCCAGTACCAGCTCCACCTGTTACACACAATACAGCTCAGATCTGATCTCCAAATCTATTCCACTGCTTGCCTGCCTCTCCAACTCAATACCTGCTCAAGAACTGATGAGAATGGTTTCCCAAACTCGTATTTCACCTCAAAATAATCACTCACACTTTGTTGGACGTGAGAAAAGGCTACAATACTGGGAAAATACGTGAGCAAACTCATTGGCATCCTCAATCCCTTGATTGTGCAAGATCTGGTGCACAACTATAGTCACAACTGATAGCAATCTGATTCTCTACCACCTGTCCCTGTTGAATTGAACATGCACTGACATGCAACTGAGTTAACTGATGTATTCTATAGTTGCATTATGAGTTAATAACTTGTGAATTAATTAATAACTAATTCACCCAACTCATCTCTAGTCTATTGATCAGTTAGACTAAATACAACTATTTTAACAAAGCTAAACTGAACACAACTCCATCAACTGCACAATCAACTCCACCAAACTCAACTGATTGAGTTCTAACTGAAGTCATGCATGCAACAACTCAACTGACTCATAAGAAAAGCATATTTCCTTCTGACAGCTGCATGTGCCACCTCTGTAGCTCAAACTGAAGTGCTCCAAGAGAATAAGATCAAGTTTATAGTCCAAATATTATTATGAGACAATAATATTTGACTTTTCTATTTTTGACAGCCAGTCTAAAAATAGACTTTGATCACTCACACTGTGATCACTTACACTTTGATCAAAAATAGAAGTCCATCTATTTTTCCCAACTTGACCAATCATCCATAAACAGCAACCTGCAATCCATAGACATGATCCATATGTCTAAAAATAGACATAGTCTAAAAATAGACTTGCGCCAAAAATAGCCTGCGGGCCCACTTAGTGAAGGTGACTCTTTTCACTAAGCTCCATCATCTTGTTGCACTCTCAACAAGCATTTCTTTTTGCACACTTTTCAACATATATCATCCACGGCAAGGGCCATTTATGACCCCCATGGTGAGTTGATTGATCTTCAAGATATTTGTCTAGGTCAAACAACTAATAACATCGCTAAGTATAGTGCGGTTATCAAATTGTTGTCAGAAGCTATCGCTCTTGGCATCTGGGAATTGGTTGTCAACCTTGATTCACAGCTTGTTGTTCTTCAACTTAATGGGAAATATTTTGTCATAAACCCTTAGATATTGAGAATGTATCTATGTATTCGTCTTCTAGAGAGAAATTTTGATTACATTACATATCATCATATTCCTAGACACATGAATACATTAACAGATGCATTAGATAATTATGTGTTGGATAGGCATTTTCAAAACATGTAAAAACACAAAAAAAAAACATTTGTACCATAGTAAGCAAGGAAGTACAACATATATGTGTGTGTGCGTGTGTGTGCTAGTAATGTTTATCATACATCAAAACCCCAAAAAATAATATGTGTGTTCAAAATACATCGGTGGCTCGCAGGCCTAAAAAATGTGGAATAGTATACCTATGCACTAAATAGCATGATGCTCATGGTAGCATGTAATTGCTCGGACTACACGAGTTAGCAGTCGGCGGATCCGACTTGACACCCCCATCGTATGCCTCTGATACTAGCGTGGGACATCACCCATCCGGGCATACTCTGGGATCCCATGGGTAAAACCCTCGAGATTCTGTGTAATCTCCTCCTTTTTGTTGCTTCCCTCCTGATAAGGAGTGACATCAAATTGCCGAGCAACGTGCATGGCGATCGGGGACATCCCAGCAGGGCATTCTGGTCTAACATATGCATTCATAAAATCAAAATGTCATGAACACATATATCTCAAAAACAATAAAAACATCAAAAAATTAAAAATTGTTTCTTTTTTACCTCCATCATCAAAATATTCCCCCTCTAGAAGCGACATATCCGGATCTCCGTAGAAGTCGGTACTACTATAAGGCCAATCCTCCACTACGATCACTGTCGTTGTAGCCACGAGAAAAAGGTGGGCTTATGGGACATATGTTGGACCCTAATAACCCTGGGCATCAACTCACTCCAATAGACCATCTGTGGGTCTTGTGGCGTCGGTGGATCCACCTCAGTCAGTTGGTATTGGAATAGCAGAACCCGCTCTAGGAAGAAGGTCACTAGTAAAGACTCGAAGCAAAACTGCTTCAGGTTTCCCGCCTTAGCTTTTGATAGATGGCGCTTCATGTTGATTTTCATAGCTTCCGCCCAGTTAAAGATAGGGGGTGTCATGCAGTCGATAGCATACTGAAATTTCGACTTGTTGGTCTCATGTGGCGCTTGGGACCCAACCACTCTGTTGATGGTCAATGGTAACACTTTCAACACAAGATATTGAATAGTCATAATCTCTATCTTGCCACTTTTGGATTTGAGAGCTTCTGGGCAATGTTCGGCAAGTAGCATGGTCACACTTACCCCAATCAGCCTCGACCTATATAGATTGATTGTTTCCCCTCTCTAGGACAGTCCTCTAATGAAATAAATGTCTGAAGTTTCCAATTCCAGCTCTTGGTCACCAATGATGAAAATTTCCCGATTCACGTCCGAGAGACTGATCAAGTACCGTAGCAATTCAGGTTGAGCCCGTAGACTTGGTGTAAGAAAGAATTTGAGGATCCCACAGTTCCTCAAAGCCTCCAAGCAATTGTGTTTAGCTATTTCTTGAGTGTCAATATCCTCATGCTCGCATTCTTTCCAATCCACCATTTTTCACGATTTTTTCCTTGCAAAAACCATTTAGTCAAGTCAATGATCATCTTTGGCCGGAAAATTTTGGATTCAAATGGTCAAATTGAGAAAAAAACATGAAAATTATTTTTTCACGATGTTGATGCAACTGTTTTAAAAATAATGGCACCGATGGCGTGGTTGGCAGTCTTAGCAACCCCGATCGGCGTGATTCTATGCCCAGAAATCGCGCAACCGAGGACGAAAAAGTTTTTCCCAAACCTCCCCATGAAATCCGAAAAATGGATAAAAAGAGGTAAAATCAGTATGAAAATGGAGCTTAAGGTCTTGGCTCTTACCTACAACTGACGGTTTGATGAATGATCTCCTAGATCTCCCGCAATTTTCTTTGGGAAAATTAGGGCACAAGTGGGTAAAAATCTCTTCACACAAAGGTAAAATGGTAAATGGTAAAAAGTAATTACTTTTGCCCCATATTTCCATAAAATATTAGGGTTTTAAAGTATTTTTTGACCTATTTTGCCTCAGAACTGGATAATGCATTTACCCTTTTATGCAGCGACAGGTGATGAATTGTTGATGATGGTACTGGAGTCACATTTCAGCTCTTTTCTCGACTCGTAGAACTCAAATGAAAACATCGCCAAGTAATTTTCCCTTTTTGACTCGTAAAAGAGAATAAAATGGGGGGTCTGCTTTCAAGATCTTTTCCAACTCTTTAAACAGGAAAATATTGTCGAGATCTTGTCATTTTGAATTTGCTAAAGGCTATGAAACGTCATGCACCCAGTATACGTTTACCCCTTTTTGAGGCTGGGATGCACTATTTACGAAAAAAGTACTCCTTCACTGAAATGGTCAAGCGGTTCTCTCAAGTATCATTTTCTACCTTTTCGGCCTCGAGAGACTCAAATGTACGAAAAGGGACCATGTGGAGTTTTCTTTTCCATGTCTTTTTCAAAGCCTCTAAACATGAAAAAGATACCAAGTTACACCTTTTTCAAACTCATTAAAACATTAAACGACATTGGATTCATTGCCATGACAAACATGAGCTTCTCCTTCCTAGGGCTCATTAAACTTACTAGGTCAGATTCGTCCAAAGGATGAACTTACAGTGCAAGCATATGTTATCCCCTTCAAGCTTGCGATAAAAAATAATTGGGGTACCTACCAAAAATTGTGGGGGGAAATTTGGAAATTCTATCAATCATGTTGATAGCTCACTCTTGAACATGACACTTTCTGCTTCGTGTTGGGTTGGGATATCCTCCTTTTCATTTGACCTTCCTGGGTTGGGCCACTCATTTTTTCCTTCCATTTGATCTCTGCCACGTCATCATGACCACCGATCCTATGGATCCAACAACTACCAAACTCCATAATCATGTTGCCAATATTTTCAAGAGTCAGTCCTTCTGCAGTTACACTTACTCCTGATTCTCTATATAATATGAAATAATTTTCATCCCTTTGTATTGTGTCGATGATGTGGGATACATCATGGCCCTCCTTCGACATGGTTGCTTCCTGTCAACTTCAGCTCATTACCCAGGAAGTTGGCCGAGAGACTCCCTTCTAGTACCTTAGAGCTTGCATGCCTTAATGGAAAGTTCTTCGCACTCGACGACGAGTTCACATCGTTGGATTTCGATCGGGTGATTTCACAGGTGTTCAACATCAGTTCCTTTATTCACATTCCATGAATTGTATTGTCAGTACCTTGAGAGCCATTATCATTATTGGTGGTTTCTCTCGCGCTTGTTAACGGTTCACATCATTGACCGGTAATCAAGCGACTTCCTAGCATGTTCGACTTCAACACATTCATTTACATGTTAGGATTTGTACTTTGATCGGGTCATTTGGAGTGCAAGACCCTGGGCTAAGATTACACAAGTCTAGGTTACGAGGCGATGTGACATGGTCATGTTGATATACATGTCTCTTTCAGATGGATGGTTGCAACCATACCATGAGTTGTTATATGTGATCCTTCTCATTATTGGATGGTTGCGACCATACCTTGGTTTCGTTATGATCCTTTTTACTGGATGGTTGCACCCATGCCTTGGATCCATTTACATGATCATTCTCTATATGGTTGCATCCATACCATGATTCATGTATCATTATTCAGAGTTCTTAGTGATGTATATGTATTTATGCTTGCTTGCAAGTTTTCTAATGACGGACTCTGGTTCCCCACTTTCACTTGTAAAGAATTTCACCCTTCACTCTAGTTTGGCCTTCACACTTTAGGGGGCATCTGTTGCATATCATTTTGTTAATGTCCCTATGCTCCCCATCTACGATCCTATAGGACCTCTATAGTGTACCCGACATGCTTTCCCATCATGAAGAAACTCCCAGTATGTCCCTCTTCATGAGCAGAATAATTCCCCTTTACACCATTTCCCAAGAATCTTTCTTCTATCCCAGTTTACAAGACCGATGCTACTGACCAGTTTTCTCCTCGCGCTGATTTACAGAGGTTAAAACTAGCCCTCACGCTGATCGGAGTGATTGAGCCCTTTTCCAATCGTCGATCCTCTTTTGGAAGGTTTTTTAAATAAGGAGTTGAAGCTTCCATGTCTAGAAGCTTCGTAACGGAAGTTTGGTAGATGGTTGGGCCGGATAGAGCCGAGGAAGTCAATTTGGGCTCCTTTCCCCTATTAGGATGGAACAACATCAAGATACAATACCTTCTCCCATGATGAAAGGAACCATCTCCCACCCATCCAAGCTATATAAACCTCTCTTTTTCCCAAGCAAAAGCTAGTTGGAGTTTTGGAGCAAGTTTGAATAACCAGCAAGTCATCTATAGCTTGTATCTTTCTAGTGTATGTTTGAGGGAGAATAGTGTGATTTTGATTTGGTTTGAGACTAGAGGAAAAGATGCCTTAAAACTTCCATTGTTGGGTCTATCCATGAAGTGCTAACAGAAGTGTGGGAACCCGGATACGTTAGAGGAGACCAGCAACGTCAAGGCACCAGTTGTAATCTCTTTCTTATTTGTACAAATGAAACTATTGATTGATTTCCTACATGAAGTGTCATTTTACATCTTTATGGCTTAATTTTTATTGACCTATTAGGTAGGTTGAATACAATACCGTATGATATCAAGTTTGTGGTTGTTGTTGTTTGCTTGTTTCAGGTATTCGAAGGAAGGAAACGAAAGATAGCTGGAGTGAGGAAGCAGGATCATCACCAAGCGGAATAGTTTTCTAAGAGGTAGGCCCTCTTAATTGATTCTAGCTTAAGGATATTTTCCATAGATTGTTTGTTTGTGGCTAGACTTGCTCTCTCGGGCTAGAGGAATTGCTTGTGTCCGCATTAATAATTTACCTGCACCACATTGAGAAACCTATGAGGCTTGTTTTCTTCTTGAATCACAAAGAAGTTATAATGATAGAAAATTTAAAAAACCCATAAGTCTTACTGCTAGATAATCACAAAGAATATTTGACGATAGAACAAATGAGAAACCCATGAGGCTTGCTAGCTAATAATTATTGAGAAACCTTAGTTGATAGTCCAACTAAGAAACCTAGAAGACTTGTCAGTCGATAATCAATGAGTATTTTTTATGCCTTCCAAATATAATAACTCCATTGGAGACTATGCTAGTTCAAAACTTATGAGAGGTGGAGGCACCCAGGGCTAGTGGATGATAACACCTGATGGTAGTTCCATGGGGTTGGGTTGAGAGCACAGGTGGAAGTTTCACTTAGAAGCTACTAGAGTGTGCACTATTGTTCCTTGAAAGGTAACATAGCTAATAAAACCTTCTTACCATTAATGTTATCTCTCTCTCCATATCTGAATTGAGACTCTTTGTGTCTAAATCCCCAAAGATGTTGGTATGTTGTATTATAAGTCCCTTTGTATAAAGGGAAGTGTTCCTTGCCTTATGTGAAATTATCAAATAACTAGTTGGTGAAGGAAGTGTAGCCTTGAGACACCCTATTTCAGTTGATGATGTTGGTATAATCTCTTGAGTAAATGATGGTTGTATGTGAGTGAAGTGGTTCAATGTTTTTATTTAATTAATTTGATAGTTGGTGGGAAGAGGTGAGGCAACCTCGAGACACCATGTTTTAGCCTTTAATGGTGGAACTACATTTCTTATTGAAGTAGTTGAAGGGTGGAGGTGGTGCACCTTTCGATTCCCTATGAGAAATTGACTTCATGAAGTAGCTGGTGGGTGGAGGTGGATAGTCCTTCGGAGTCCTTGTTTTAGCTAGCAAAATTAGTTTAATCTTTTAAGAATTATTCCTCAAGCTCCAGAATCTAGCTCAGGGGTGACTACTGCAAAATAAGCTTGGTTGCAAAATTAGTTTAATCTCTTAAGAATTATTCCTCAAGCTCCAGAATCTAGCTCAGGGGTGACTACTACAAAACAAGCTTGGTTGCAATGTCTCTAAGGTTGGGTGGAGAGTTGAAGTCCCAATCTCATTTGTTGAGAAAATTTTATAAGATAAGTATATACCCAAGACTTGTAGCTTGAATGATTAAGCAAATGTTTGATGTACTAACTTAAAGCCTGTTCTGGTATTGATTCAATGTGTTGATATAACACTTGTGACCTATTAGATATCATTTTTTGGGAGTCAACTACGTTAAGTAAGTCATTCACATATGACCTTTTCCATGAGAGGTAGTCGTAACTGACTAATTTCTCATGATTTTTGAATAAGTGGGATTGAAACTAGTGAAATGAATCACATAACGTCAATCATCACTTTCGGGGCTTGCACCCGGTAACCAGGACTTCCCAGGAGGTTACCCATCCCTGATTGCCTTTGGCTCAAGCGCGCTTAACTGTGGAGTTTTCCCCACAATCAAGCCCACTTAGCTTGCTACCCCATTTTCAAAACCTTAGCAAGTATTGGAATGTGATTTCTTGCATGCACTAGGAATGTTGATTCCCTGTATGATTCTCGGGTAAATGAATGAATTATTATATGTGTTTATGACTTGGCTTTATGTTTATTACCATCCTAAGAGACTAATAGATCTCTGAACTATTATGAGCTTGGAATTGGTCCAAACGGCCTAAGTGTACATGGATATAGATCTTGTTAAGTTTATTATGTAGTTTACATATTGGGTATCAGGATTTGTTTTAGCATTACTAAGCTCAGGAAGGATAGTGTGTGCACGTATGTAAATTATACACACACACACATATATTAGTAGGTTGGGTCAAAGCCTCTATAAGCTTAGGAAGGATAATGTGACTGTCAATATGTGCTTGCATTATAAGCTCAGGATGGATAGCTTTAAATATATAAATATATATATTTATATATATGGAAATGAATGAGGACTAAACCTTAAGGCATTAAGGTTTTACCCTCGAGTCATAATAGGCCATGTGTGATAGAGCGCCATGACCGAGTGCTAAGGGTGGTGAAAGCCTAAACCATATATACGCCTAGGCGTGAAGTTTGGAATTTCATTAGCCGAAGGAGAGAAAGGGGAAGACTCCTTGTTGAACCATATGGTTAGGTTCCATGACTAAGGGCGCGCAAGCAAGGGAGCTCTAAGCCATTGGATGTTGTGGGAGTACTAGCACCATCCATGTAACCCCAGAAGAATACTTTGGAAGTTTCAAGTGGAGGATGACTCCGAACTCATTGAGATTTAATTGCCTGGGTGGTGTGGCATTGCAGGGCCATTGGTAGGGAAATTGCCTATTTGATCGTGGTTGTTGACTCAGTATGCTCATTCCTCACCATCGGATGGGCCCCAAAAGTATTTTCCCCAAAGATTTCAAAGGGAGACCAGGACAACCTCGTTGATATTTTATTGTCAGTACAATGTGGCATGCTTGGGTAAATTTTGTTCATCATTCATCATGGTAAGGTGAAGGACCCCGAGTTTAGTTATAATGTGAAAATGTGTTTTATCACGTAGTGGGAGATCGATGGGACCTATGGCCATCATGGTAGGTGATGTGGCCTTAGAGTGACATGGTGACTTGGGAAGCAAGACACATGTCACAAGGAATTGTGTTTCTTGCAGGGTCACGTGGCCTATAAATGGGCGATACGTGGCACCCTCAGAGTGGAACCACATGGAGGGTGTGACATCACCTTGAAAGTAAAGGTTGATGATGTCACCCCGACACCTCTACTCCAGTGATTTCTTGTGGTGCATGGTGAAATACCACCAAAATTTTATTCTTGGGGTGATGTGGCCATAGAGGGGATCATGTGCCTCATATGTGTATGTGTGTGTGTGTGTTTATATATATATATATAAATATGGGGATGTGGTTAATCCTGGGTGTGTATTTGACTACTTTCAAAAGGGGAGTCACCTATATAGTGTGGCATTAGATATGGATGGTTCAACATCTGGGTAGATTTGCCACATGGTAAATTTTTGGCTATGTTTTGGGTAGCCATGTGGGGGACCATGTGCGCACCATGTGGTAGGTTCGATGACGTGGCAAGACTTGATAGGCTAGTCTTTAATCGGCCATATCTTTTGATTTAGGGGTTGGATTGAAGCAAATTTTATATCTTTGGAAAGGTCTCGACGAGGATGAACACAATGATGCCATCCATTTTAAGTTTTGAGGAAGTTGAAAAAGATTACAAAAATTATACCCCATTTCCATAACTAGACTTTGGAGGTTGGATCATCATAGTAACTACCTCCTTCTACCCTTGGTAGGGGCGAGAGATAGTAGGGGGTATGTTACAATTAGGACCCAACAACAATAAAACAAGAGGGATGTATCAAGTTATTCTCATACATTCCAAAAGAAGATCAAGGGTAGGTGGTTAGGAACACTGAAATATTAAAATGATTCATGAAAAATATCAGCTTTCACAAAGAACAAATGTTATTATTCGAATTAGCCCCTAGTGTGAGGTATAGTGAGAAAGGGAAAACCCTACCAATGGTTCTATTAAAGAGAGAGATTACCTCATCCTACTGTGTAAGGTGATCCCCTCACATAATGGGGCACTTTTAAAATTAAATAAACAATAATAATTAAGATAAACAATAAATGAAAGCTCCACTAGAAATATCTCAAAATTATTTTATAACGGACAGATTAAATTAATTGGTGAATGGTGCACTTGGAAATTCTACAAGCTCTTTAAGCAATAGACCAAATCCATATGATCATGTATTGTAGTTGTTACGCTTCCTCTTCCATAAAATACATTGATTGTCAATTCCTCAATTTGCAAATCATTGTTTTCTTGAGTTCCATATTTACTAAAGTTGTTGCAGGCTAAAAGTTCTTATGCACATTCTAGTTTACGCCTAGAACCAGGAAATTTTTATATTATATGATCTTTGTCAATTTGGGGTAATTGAGAGTTTGACCATTGTTATCTTCTGTTGATATCCATAATTAACACAATAAATTGTATCCAATAATTAAAGAATGTCATTACTTATTTTGTTGGTGTGTATTGTAGCTTGCTCTGATATGATTTTATCTAGATAAATATCTATTATGTATAATCCTTAATGGAGTCCTTCAAGACATAAGAATGAACTTATTTATAAGTGAATATCATACGAAGGCAAAAATATAATGTATGATACCACTCAAATAATGCACACAATGTCACAATGTCATTCCTTGAGCAGATGGTGCTAGATTAACTACTTTAAACGCATTGGATGTCTTCCATATACTTTATATAATAGTGCAATAAATATGAAAATGTTGTGAACTATAAAAATGATAAAACTAAATCATTGCGTGGTTGTAGATACAATGTGAATACTCAACCATTACAAATTTGCATGTGAAACTCGCCACATAGATTATGAGGAAAGATAGTCTTCCTCCTTGCTACTGCAAACATTAATGAGGCACTTTTTGCAATATTTTATCCCTCTCTATATATTGTTTTCAAAAAAAAAATATTGACATTTAAAAAAAAGAGTGCAAAAACAATTTAGCACATTGTGATTTTTTGAAAAATACTAAAAGATAACCAAAAAAATCCACTAGGCATTAATAAAAAGAAATAGAATTGCATGAAAATAACTGGTTGTAATGGGTCACACTCTTGCGCTACGAGAGGACCAAGATATATTCTTTATGAATCAAGGTGAGGGTGAGACACTGGATGCGAAACACAACCCGAGGGTATGTCACAAAGAAGCATGCAAAGAGATTCATCCCACAACTAGGGTTTGTTGTGTATGTTAGATGGACTTGATGTGTAGGGAAAATACTCAGTATGGCAGGCCCCAAACAATACGATTAGGCTTGTAGCGGGTATACAATATAAATGCTAAGAAATTTTTTGCAAAACCTATTATGCTCGAGCACCAAACTCAATTTGTTGTAAAGAAGAAGGAGGAAGATTATGGTAAGAGTTGAAACACTACACAGTGAAATAATTCGATGACCCCTGGTAACTTTTAGGATTTGATTTATTAGTTACAGTAGTTAAGTAAATATGGTTTTGGAAGTTGAGGGCCGACATGGCTAAGACAAGAATAAGTATATAAATAATATATATTTTGATTTTGTTTTCATAATGTAACATTTTATTTGTGAACTATGGTTGAGAAGAAATGTTAGAGTAAGTGTATCCCAGGAAGTTGGACATATGTGGTGAGGTAGTTGGCTACCCAAACTCCTTCTTAGAAATAAAAACCTCCAAACAAAAGGGCCAAGAGGGTATGAGGAACCTGAGGTAAGAAAGGAAACAAGGTGCAGAAAGAGAAAAAACTCAAAAATTTGGTTGGCCAGTAGAGTTTGTCTAGAGACGTGGCTTACACTGGTGATTTATGGCTAAGTATGGTAGTGACCAGATAGCTTGGAAAGAAGTTTAAAATACTTGTCCAGAGAAGCTTCCCTAGGGAAATCTATCTTGGGGGAAGGTGAAGTGGAAGACTAACCTCATGGTTGGGAGGAACATTTCTCATCCTGGTGACTTGTGGTTCACAAGAAAGAAAGACTCAGATAAGTTTTGACACTATTAAAATGTTATGTCCTAATTAGAAATGGATTTAACTCTGTTGTTTGATTCAAAATAAATGCAAGTGTATTCATTTAAATGATGCCTTCTGTTGTTTAATTCAAGTTAAATGCAAATGTAATTATTGAAATGATGCATGTAATGAAACAGTCATGTCAACAGTAAATTAGTTGCATTCCAGTGATAACTAGAAACATAACAAAATAACAGAGGAAATGAACTTTAGGAGTCAGTCGTTGCTACAAGAACATGAAATTATTGAGAGGTTAGTTCTGGAGGCACCAGAGGGATTAGTAGACATAAACAATCCCTTCACTACTTAGCCAAAAAAGCTAAATAACATAGCTCTACAAATCAATAAATATTTTTAGTATAAACCCTAATGCATGATACACAGAAAGTATGCCAAAATTACAAAGAGCAGGAAGAAAGGAGAACTTAAATATATAATAGTTGCGGCTAACTAAATAAAAATTAAGGTTGTGCCAAAATAATATCAAACGATATAGCAGTGCATTTATAAGCAAACAAATAATTGTTCGAGGGTACAACCATACGGTTCATCCAAACGACGATATCAGAAATAAAACCCTTATTGTACAGAGCATATGTATAATTAACAATATTGAAGTAAATCTGTATTATTCAGAGCATAATTATAAATCAACAGTATTGGAATAAATCTTTGTTGTTCATATCAGAATTATAAATTAACAATATTGTAATACACCCTTGCTGCCCAGAGCACAACTACAATTAAACAGTGTTGAAAACCCTCGTGGTATAATTTATATTAAATTTATACAAAGGAGAAAGGGTCCTACGATAACGATTTTATACAAGAGAAAACAGAGGTAGAGCTCTCACCTGTAGCCATATAATTTAAAACAACAAAATTGAAAAAAATAACCCTCAATACAACCGAATTCATGACCAGTTCCTGAAAGGACAGGTTTTGATTAGTTGTTCAAAGAAACCCAACCTAAACATTAACCTCTGTGGCTGCTCCAGTTAAAGAGCCAGTCGTTTTATGCATAAAATCAAGGACTATGAAAACGAAAGAAAACAGACAGGGATTATGTTCTTAACCGAGGGATCCTCAAAGAAACACACCTGGAGGAAGAGGGAAGTTGGTCATTAGACTAAGCAAGAGTTGACCCGGAGTAAATAAAAACCAGATCCAAGTTAGAACATACCTGCAACACAAAATCTGTGAGGGTCAAAGGAAAATTCCATGGAATGAATTAGAATGAAAACCCAAATAAAATTGATGTTCTGCATGCCTATAGAGGAGCCAAATGGAAGAAAAATTGAGTTGTATTGGGTTCAACTATCAAGACACAGTCACCATTATGCAGGTTTAGAAACTCGAACTTTGAAGAAGTAAAAAACTGAAGAAGTTGTGGAAGGAAAGGCCTAACCTTTGAAACCCTTGACCCCAAGTGTAGTTGCCAATTGTGCAACGGAACCACATTTCCTTACAACAACACCACCACGAAAAATTAACTCAAGGAGTAAGAGGAAACGATGGAAAGTAGATCCGAAAGAACAATGATAGAGGGATTCCAAACCCTAGCCTTACCTCAGACATGACTACAGACAAATTATAACTCGTTGAGGTAGATGAAACTGTATGGTTCACAGTATGGGCGGCACAACATGAGGGCTTCATTCTGCAACTAAGAACCCTAGGACCATGTTGGAAATAATACTGAGAGGGGGGGTGAATCACTATTATCAAGTCAAATATTCCTTTTTCAAAATCAAATGATATACGCTACTTCAGTTAATTAAACCCGCGTATATACGCAACTATTCAGAAGGAAACCCGCATATACAATGCAAACTTTTAATTTACTTTATCTTTCTGATGTTGATTGTTAATCTGTGTTTGAGAATCAAATAACCAGTAACCAGAAACAATAAAACAGAGCAGAAAGACAATCGCACACAAGAACACAAGATATAAGGTGGAAACCCAATGTGGGTGAAAACCACCTGCTGCAATTCATCTCTATCTTCTCTTTAATTAGAACTTTCTTTTTACAATTGTACTGGTGCAGTCCTTTATTAGTACGCAGGTTGCAACCTGCAGAGAGCTACAACCCTCTCTCGTTTTCCAACTTCTCCTGGAAGGGAGCTACAACCCCCTTAGCTCTTGCACTAGCCAAGATACTAGTACGTAGGTGCTGGCCTATAGAAGGCTACAACCTTCTCTTTCTTTCAGGGACCATGTTTCATAAATTTTCAGACTGGATCCACAAATAGCATCAATCAAACATCAAGAATTTCTGCATCAAGCAATCACCTTTTCACCAATCAAAACTGAATCAAAATAAACACTTCTCTGACGACTGTACCCAGATCACAGTAACAGTAACCACACACCAAATCTGAACCCAGAACACTGCAGCAATAAACAGAAACAGCAAGATCACAACTCAAAATATATACACTACTTTAATAGCCTGAAACCTGCGTGCATACGCTTCTGCGTATGGAACAACCTGCGTATACGTTGTTTTCCTTCACTGAACCAGCGTATATATGCGCCTTCGCTTCACTGAACCTGCGTACAGATCTATAAAGGATAATTCGCTCTTTCAGATATTCAAACACTAATTAACCCAGATTATCAGTTTTATAGATCAAGCAAGTGCCACATATAACATATCAAAATCATACAATGATACTACCATTCGAGCTTAAAGATTATGATCCATCAATAGAACTTATCCTTCTCTTTGCGCTAAGGTTCCTCCTTCATTCAGATCCAGATCTGCACCATAACCCAATTACCATTATTCCAGATCTAGCACTTTATCAGATATTCAATAAAAATTCAGATGTCCTTTTGCCACATGATCTCCTTCCTCTTTTATAGTTTTAGGCTTTCCACAATACCACGGTCCAAAACCATAATAAACCAATACCATGGGCCCAATACTTGGGATCAACACGTCTGACGAGGTACCATGGTCCAAAACCATAGGTTCAAATACCAAGAACTAACTACCACGGACCAAAAGTAAGTTCTCCAACATATACGCTCTTTTCCTTGCATGAAAGTGCGTGTATATGCATACGCGCCTTTGAAACGTCTAACCCGCGTGTATACGCGTCTTTGTCTAGATGAACCTGCGTATATGTCTTTTCCTTCATTATGAAAGCCTACACTGAGATCTGTTACCAAAGAGAGTTGCCATCAAGGACAACACCTGTGCCATAGCTCCAAACCTGTGCCATAACGCCAACAATCTCCCCCTTTGGACTTGATGGCAACCCAAAATCCTCAAAGTCATTCTCCCCCTTCGTCATCAAGGGCAAAGGGTTGTGCTCCCCCTGAGTACATGCTGAAATTTCTGCCCTGCAGTGCTGACCATGCTCCCCCTGACTGTAGGCAAGATCTGCAAAAGATGTTCTTCAAGAAGAACCATGACTTATACATCATAAAAGACCTTCCTATCACCAAAAGACTCAATACATACATCCATCACCCAACAAGTGGGGATCATCCACCCAACCAAGTGGGGATACATCAGAAATTTACATATGACAACCAAGTTCATTACATATTCATCCCAGGCATAGTGGGGAAACCAAAATAGGCTATTACATGACCTTGACACCATAAAAGAGATGCCACAAAAGAGATACATGACATAGAGACGAAATATCTAGAACAAGACTTATGAAAGTCACCAATCACTGATAGTAGTAGCATCTGTCCATCATCATTCAGATCAGCAACCAAGATTTCCTTCTGTTCTCCCTCTGCCTCTTTTCCACCTGAAATCAACAATAGCTGTGAACTAGAACCAAAAGCTTCTAATATAATTCCAACAATGCATTATTAGAAGATTATCTGCTCCCCCTGAACCTGTGCCGGATGGTCTCTGTCAGACCCATATCAGAATATCTTCAACCAGAGCCTGTCCCTACTGATATCCATCAAACCTCCATATACGCGACTGTCTCTGCACAAACTGGCGTATGTACGCGGATCCTCCTCAGGCAACTCGCGTACACCCATTTTTCTCTGAAACAGACAAGTTTTAACAGCAAGATGATGCATCAACTACTTCCAGCTTCTGTCTGAGGTATTCAAATGTCTCCCTGGGCAGTGGTTTGGTGACAATATCAGCAACTTGTTCCTTAGAAGGAACATACTCCAATTTGACTTTTTGTTCCAACACTTGTTCCCGGAGAAAGTGATACTTGATCGGTATGTGCTTGGTCTTTGAATGCATGACTGGTTTCTTTGAAATGTTGATTGCACTTGTATTATCACATAAGATGGAGATAGGTGGTGTACAAGTGATTTGCAAGTCCTGCAAGGTTTGCATCATCCAAAGAAGTTGAGTGCAGCAAGATGCAACAGCCACATATTCTGCTTCAGTTGTAGATAAAGCAATCGAACTCTGTTTCTTGCTGAACCAAGATACTAATCTGGAACCCATAAAGAATGCACCACCACTTGTGCTCTTCCTGTCATCCATGCTTCCGGCCCAATCTGCATCTGTATAAGCATGAAGTGTGAGATCTATATCTCTAGGATACCATAAGCCATAGTTTTGAGTTCCTTGAAGGTACTTGAAGATTCTCTTCACTGCCTAAAGATGAGTTTCCTTTGGATTTGCCTGAAATCTCCCAACTATTCCCACTGCATGCATGATGTCAGGTCGGGTACCTGTCAAATAAAGTAGACTTCCAATCATAGATCTATAGGTTGGTTGATGTACTATTGCTGATTCATCATTTGCACTGAGACTGCATCCTGTAACCATAGGGGTACATACTGGTTTCGAATCTACCATGCCATACTTCTTCAAAATCTGCTTGAGGTACTTGGTTTGAGACAAGAAGATACCACCTTCATTTTGTTGGATTTGCAATCCAAGAAAATACGTCAGTTCTCCAAGCAAGGACATTTTGAATTCTTTCTGCATCACCAAGGCAAAGCTTTGACTCATAGCTTTTTCATTGCTTCCAAAGATAATATCATCTACATACACAACAAGTATTAGCAATTTGTCATTTTCAATTTTTATATAGAGATTGCTATCTGCTGATCCTTTTGAAAAACCTTGTTGATGAAGATATTTGTCCAAACGGTAGTACCAAGCCCTTGGAGCCTGTTTAAGACCATAGAGAGCCTTTTTTAGTCTGCATACAAGATTTGGATCATTCCCAAGAATGAAACCATCTGGTTGCTCAATGTACACTTCTTCTAAGTCTCCATTCAGAAAGGCTGATTTCACGTCCATTTGAAATACTTTGAACTTCTGAAAGCTTGAGAGAGCAAGGAACATTCGGATGGCCTCTAGTCTAGCAACGGGAGCAAAAGTTTCTTCAAAGTCTATTCCTTCTTATTGAGCATACCCTTTACACACAAGTCTAGCCTTGTTTCTGATTACTTCTCCATTTTCATTCAACTTATTTTTAAAGATCCATTTTGTCCCTATGACATTCTTATCTTTTGGTCTAGGAACCAATTCCCAAGTGTTGTTCTTCTCGATCTGCTCAAGTTCTTCATCCATTTCCTTGACCCAGCATTCATCTTTGCATGCCTCTTTTACATTTTGTGGCTCAGTGGAGGAGAGAAATGCCAAATAGCTTGAGGCTTCTGCAATTGTTCTTCTTGTTTGTACACTTGCCTCTTTCTGCCCCAAAATTTGAGATTCTGGATGATTCTTCTGAACATACCTGGATGGAGTCTTCTCTTCTATCCTTATCTGTTCCTCTGGTGCCTCTTGAGGTTCTTCTTCATCATCAGTCTGATTTGGAGAGTAGTCTTCATCCTCTTCGATATTTTCATAATTTACTTGCCTAGGAATGTATCCTTTTTCATCAACCACTACATCAATGTTGTCAACAATTCTTCCAAGTCTTTTATTGTAACACTTATATGCTTTTTTGTGGGGAGAATAACCAAGGAGAATGCCTTCATCTGCTCTAGGTTCAAGTTTGCCAAGTTGTCCATCATTATTCCTAATATAGCATTTGCTTCCAAAAATTTTGAAATGCTTTACCGAAGGAGTCTCATCATACCAGAGCTCATGAGGAGTTTGAGTGTTGTTCACTCGGACATTTTTTTGTTGAGAATAACAACCGCAGCAAATGCAGCTTCACCCCAAAAGGTTGCGGGACTCCCAGACTCATCAAGCATAGCACGAGCCATTTGTTGGACCGTTCTGTTCATCCTTTCCACCACTCCATTTTGCTGAGGAGTCCTAGTTGTAGAGAATTCCCTTCTTATTCCATGTTCTTCACAGAAATCGAAAATTCATTTGAGGTAAACTCCCCACCTCTGTCAGACCTGAGGCACTTAATTTTGTGATCTGATTCGTTTTCAGCCAAGGCTTTGAAAGATTTGAATTTTTCGAATGCTTCGTCCTTGTGTTTCATAAGTCCCAACCAAACCATCCTGGAGAAGTCGTCAATGAATAATATAAAGTATTCTTCTCCTCGAGGTGACCTTGTCCTAAATGGACCACATACATCTGTATGGACTAGTTCAAGAGGCCTGCTGTTGATCCTTCCTTCTCAGGGAAGTTAGTTCTGGTTTGCTTACCAAACTGACATGATTTGCATATGGTGTTGTCTGGAATTTTGATATCTGGAAGACCACGAACTGCCTGGTATTTGCATGCTTTCCTTATTTGTGAAAAGCTTAGATGCCCCAACCTCCGGTGCCATCATCCTTGCTCAAATAGCATTATTGTTGTCCTTCTTCAAATATGTATAGATTATTTGGAGTTCTTCTGCCTTTGATCACTATTTTTCCTGTATCAAGATCACGAACACTACATCCATTTGATCGAAATATTACCTCTATTCCTTGATCGCACATCTGACTGACACTTAGTAGATTATGCTTCAAGCCATCAACATACAAAACATTTCCAGCTTTGACCTTTTCTTTCAACTGAGCAGTGCCTTTTCCTTTTATGGCTGCAGGGGTATCATTTCCAAAAGAAACTTTCTTTCCCTTTTCTAAAGCAGTATATGATTCAAGTTTTTCTTTATCACCTGTCATATGCTTCGAACATCCGCTGTCGATGTACCATAGATTTTCTTGTCCTTCTGCATAAAAAGCTATCCCACATCTTTCTGTTTGTGGTTCCTTTATTCTCCATGTTCTGGTGCTTGAGGCTTGTTCCTTTGTCTGTCGAAACCTGCTCCTGCATTCAGAATCTTCATGACCGAAGTTATTACAAATAGAACATTCAATTTCATTTTCAAGGGCCGAAAAGTTGTTATAGGTCCTTTTCGTAATCCCAGTCATACTTCTTTGTTTTTGAGCTTCTCTAGTCATGATTGTCTTATAAGCAACACATTGAGCTGCTTTGTGACCAAAGTTATGGCAAGAGAAACATTGGCCATTGAAGAAACTTCTGCGATTATCAAATCTACCAGCCAAATGATTGTAATTTCTATTGTCATCCATTCTTGAAGCAAATTGAGAAGTTTTTACCTGTGGCTGGTTGTAGCTTTTGTTCACCCTTAAGATGGATTGCCCTTGGTTTACCTGGTAGTCTTTGTTTGTTCTTGATGTAATTCATCCCTGCTTTACCTGGTGATCTCCATTGGGCTTTTGCTCATTCCTCCTTGCTGCATCAAGATAACTCCTTGAGGTGGATGCTTGAGATGTTTCTCCATTATAACCCAGAACTGTCTTGATTAGTGGAGAATGTTGTACATTGATAATCTCATCCAGAGTTTCAGATCCTTTAACAAATTTAAGATTAAGAGCCTCTGTTTTCTCAATTTCTTTTCTAAGGCCAAAAATTTCACATTCTAACTTCTCAAGAGATTTTTCTTTTTCATCAAGTTGGAATTGCAGAGTATCAATGATCATATCTTTTTCTTCTAAACATATTTTGAGTCGAGAAATCTCTTCATAAAAACCATCTACATCTATAGCGTCCATGTAATCATCATCTTCAAAGGCCATTAAAAGTTTATAATCATTACCTCGTTCATCTTCGTCACTATTTGATAGGCCATCATTGTCTTCATGAGTGTAGTAACTTTTCTTAGTTGCATTCTGTTTCTTGTTCCATCTAACAGGTTCCTTCCCTTTTTCAATCTTATCCTTGTGAGGACATTTGGCAGCATAGTGACCGACTCTTCCACAAGCAAAGCATTTGAAAGGTAACTTACCTGAGAACTGTCCAGTACCCTGTTGAAGATTTCTAACAAAATTTGATTCTTCTTCTTCTTCTGACACGTGTCCTGACTCATAGTATTCTCCTTTGCCTAAAGCCTTGAAGGTAGCTTCTCTCCTGTCTGATGGACCTCCTTTCCTCATTTCATAAGCAGTTAGAATTCCGTGCAGTTGTGACATTTTAAGGCTTTGTAGATTCTCCTTTTCTTCTATTACAGAAAATTTAGATTCAAACCTAGGGGACAAAGATCTTAGAACTTTTTCAACCACAACAGCCTCTTTTATTTCTTCACCCAAATTTTTCATACAATTAACAATCTCATCTACACGAAGAAAATAGTTAGCCACACTTTCATCATTATACATCCTGAGATTTTCATACTAAATCCTGAGGGTTTGAAGTTTTGCTCGTTTTACCTGATCATCTCCTTCATAGCTCAGAACAATCTTGTCCCATATCTATTTTGCGGATTTAAACTGCATTACCTTGACAAATTCTTATTGAGATAGGCATCCTAATAGAGTATTGACTGCCTTTGCATTTGTTTCATATTTCTTCTTCTCAGCCAGATCTGCAGGAGTTGCTGATGGAAAAGTATACCCTGTATCTATGATATCCCAGACTTCTGTACCAAGAGATTGAAGATAGGCAGTAACTCTTACCTTCCAATAAACGAAGTTTGTCCCATCAAAAATCGGTGGCCTGATTGATGCTTCCCTCTTGTAGTTGCTCATGATGAAATATCTTTCTTCAAGCGATCAAGCTTCTTCTGAAGAACCTGCTCTGATACCAATTGTTGGAAATAATACTGTGAGGGGGGGGTGAATCAGTATTATCAAGTCAAATATTCCTTTTTCAAAATCAAATGATATACACTACTTCAGTTAATTAAACCCGCGTATATACGCAACTATTCAGAAGGAAACCCGCGTATACAATGCAAACTTTTAATTTACTTTATCTTTTTGATGTTGATTGTTAATCTGTGTTTGAGAATCAAATAACCAGTAACCAGAAACAGTAAAAAAGAGCAGAAAGACAATCGCACATAAGAACACAAGATATAAGGTGGAAACCCAATGTGGGTGAAAACCACCTGCTGTAATTCGTCTCTATCTTATCTTTAATTAGAAACTTCTTTTTACAATTGTATTGGTGCAGTCCTTTACCAGTACGCAGGCTGCAACCTGCAGAGAGCTACAACCATCTCTCGTTTTCCAGCTTCTCCTGGAAGGGAGCTACAACCCCCTTATCTCTTGCACTAGCCAAGATACTAGTACGTAGGTGCTGGCCTACAAAAGGCTACAACCTTCTCTTTCTTTCAGGGACCACGTTTCATAAATTTTCAGACTGGATCCACAAATAGCATCAATCAAACATCAAGAATTTCTGCATCAAGCAATCACCTTTTCACCAATCAAAACTGAATCAAAATAAACACTTCTCTGACGACTGTACCCAGATCACAGTGACAGTAACCACACACCAAATCTGAACCCGGAACACTGCAGCAATAAACAGAAACAGCAAGATCACAACTCAAAATATATACGCTACTTTAATAGCCTGAAACCTGCGTGCATACGCTTCTGCATATGGAACAACCTACGTATACGCTGTTTTCCTTCACTGAACCAGCGTATATATGTGCCTTCGCTTCACTGAACCTGCGTACAGATCTATAAAGGATAATTTGCTCTTTCAGATATTCAAACACTAATTAACCCAGATTATCAGTTTTATAGATCAAGCAAGCGCCACATATAACATATCAAAATCATACAATGATACTACCATTCGAGCTTAAATATTATGATCCATCAATAGAACTTATCCTTCTCTTTACACTAAGGTTCCTCCTTCATTCAGATCCAGATCTGCACCATAACCCAATTACCAGTATTCCAGATCTAGCGCTTTATCAGATATTCAATAAAAATTCAGATGTCCTTTTGCCACATGATCTCCTTCCTCTTTTATAGTTTTAGGCTTTCCACAATACCACGGTCCAAAACCATAATAAACCAATACCATGGGCCCAATACTTGGGATCAACACGTCTGACGAGGTACCATGGTCCAAAACCATAAGTTTAAATACCAAGAACTAACTACCACAGACCAAAAGTAAGTTCTCCAACATATACATGCTTTTCTTTGCATGAAAGTGTGTGTATACGCATACGCGCCTTTGAAACGTCAAAACTGCGTGTATACACGTCTTTGTCTAGATGAACCTGCGTATATGTCTTTTCCTTCATTCTGAAAGCCTGAACTGAGATCTGTTAGCAAAGAGAGTTGCCATCAAGGACAACACCTATGCCATAGCTCCAGACCTGTGCCATAATGCCAACAATCTCCCCCTTTGGACTTGATGGCAACCCAAAATCCTCAAAGTCATTCTCCCCCTTTGTCATCAAGGGCAAAGGGTTGTGCTCCCCCTGAGTACATGCTGAAATTTCTGCCCTGCAGTGCTGACCATGCTCCCCCTGACTGTAGGCAAGATCTGCAAAAGATGTTATTCAAGAAGAACCATGACTTATACATCATAAAAGACCTTCCTATCACCAAAAAACTCAATACATACATCCATCACCCAACAAGTGGGGATCATCCACCCAACCAAGTGGGGATACATCAGAAATTTACATATGACAACCAAGTTCATTACATATTCATCCCAGGCATAGTGGGGAAACCAAAATAGGTCGTTACATGACCTTGACACCATAAAAGAGATGCCACAAAAGAGATACATGACATAGAGACGAAATATCTAGAACAAGACTTATGAAAGTCACCAATAACTGATAGCAGCAACATCTGTCCATCATCATTCAGATCAGCAACCAAGATTTCCTTCTGTTCTCCCTCTGCCTCTGTTCCACTTGAAATTAACAATAACTGTGAACTAGAACCAAAAGCTTCTAAGATAATGCCAACAATGCATTATTAGAAGATTATCTACTCCCCATGAACCTGTGCCGGATGGTCTCTGTCAGACCTATATCAGAATATCTTCAACCAGAGCCTATCCCTACTGATATCCATCAAACCTCCATATACGCGATTGTCTCTACACAAACCGGCGTATGTACGCGGATCCTCCTCAGGCAACTCGCGTACACCCATTTTTCTCTGAAGCAGACAAGTTTTAACAGCAATATGATGCATCAACTACTCCCAGCATCTGTCTGAGGTATTCAAATGTCTCCCTAGGTAGTGGTTTGGTGAGAATATCAGCAACTTGTTCCTTAGAAGGAAAATACTCTAATTTGACTTTTTGTTCCAACACTTGTTCCCGGAGAAAGTGATACTTGATCGGTATGTGCTTGGTCTTTGAATGCATGACTGGGTTCTTTGAAATGCTGATTGCACTTGTATTATCACATAAGACGGAGATAGGTGGTGTACAAGTGATTTGCAAGTCCTGCAAGGTTCGCATCATCCAAAGAAGTTGAGTGTAGCAAGATGCAGCAGCCACATATTCTGCTTCAGCTGTAGATAAATCAATCGAACTATGTTTCTTGCTGAACCAAGATACTAATCTGGAACCCATAAAGAATGCACCACCACTTGTGCTCTTCCTGTCATCCACGCTTCTGGCCCAATCTGCATCTGTATAAGCATGAAGTGTGAGATCTGTATCTCTAGGATACCATAAGCCATAGTTTTGAGTTCCTTGAAGGTACTTGAAGATTCTCTTCACTGCCTGAAGATGAGTTTCCTTTGGATTTTCCTGAAATCTCCCAACTATTCCCACTGCATGCATGATGTCAGGTAGGGTACCTGTCAAATAAAGTAGACTTCCAATCATAGATCTATAGGTTGGTTGATGTACTGATGTTGATTCATCATTTGCACTGAGACTGCATCCTGTAACCATAGGGGTACATACTGGTTTCGAATCTACCATGCCATACTTCTTCAGAATCTGCTTGAGGTACTTGGTTTGAGACAAGAAGATACCGCCTTCATTTTGTTGGATTTGCAATCCAAGAAAGTATGTCAGTTCTCCAAGCAAGGACATTTTGAATTCTTTCTGCATCACCAAGGCAAAGCTTTGACTCATAGCTTTTTCATTGCTTCCAAAGATAATATCATCTACATACACAACAAGTATTAGCAATTTGTCATTTTCAATTTTTATATAGAGATTGCTATCTGCTGATCCTTTTGAAAAACCTTGTTGATGAAGATATTTGTCCGAACGGTAGTACCAAGCCCTTGGAGCTTGTTTAAGACCATAGAGAGCCTTTTTTAGTCTGCATACAAGATTTGGATCATTCCCAAGAATGAAACCATCTGGTTGCTCAATGTACACTTCTTCTTCTAAGTCTCCATTCAGAAAGGCTGATTTCACGTCCATTTGAAATACTTTGAACTTCTGAAAGCTTGAGAGAGCAAGGAACATTCGGATGGCCTCTAGTCTAGCAACGGGAGCAAAAGTTTCTTCAAAGTCTATTCCTTCTTGTTGAGCATACCCTTTACACACAAGTCTGGCCTTGTTTCTGATTACTTCTCCATTTTCATTCAACTTATTTTTAAAGATCCATTTTGTCCCTATGACATTCTTATCTTTTGGTCTAGGAACCAATTCCCAAGTGTTGTTCTTTTCGATCTGCTCAAGTTCTTCATCCATTGCCTTGACCCAGCATTCATCTTTGCATGCCTCTTTTACATTTTGTGGCTCAGTGGAGGAGAGCAATGCCAAATAGCTTGAGGCTTCTGCAATTGTTCTTCTTGTTTGTACACCTGCCTCTTTCTGCCCCAAAATTTGAGATTCTGGATGATTCTTTTGAACATACCTAGATGGTGTCTTCTCTTCTATCCTTATCTGTTCCTCTGGTGCCTCTTGAGGTTCTTCTTCATCATCAGTCTGATTTGGAGAGTAGTCTTCATCCTCTTCGATATTTTCATAATTTACTTGCCTAGGAATGTATCCTTTTTCATCAACCACTACATCAATGTTGTTAACAGTTCTTCCAAGTCTTTTATTGTAACACTTATATGCTTTGTTGTGGGAAGAATGAACAAGGAGAATGCCTTCATCTGCTCTAGGTTCAAGTTTGCCAAGTTGTTCATCATTATTCTTAATATAGCATTTGCTTCCAAAAATTTTGAAATGCTTTACCGAAGGAGTCTCACCATACCAGAGCTCATGAGGAGTTTGAGTGTTGTTCACTCGGACATTTGTTTTGTTGAGAATAACAACCGTAGCAAATGCAGCTTCACCCCAGAAGGTTGCGGGACTCCCAGACTCATCAAGCATAGCACGAGCCATTTGTTGGACCGTTCTGTTCATCCTTTCCACCACTACATTTTGCTGAGGAGTCCTAGCTGTAGAGAATTCCCTTCTTATTCCATCTTCTTCATATAAATCGAAAAATTCATTTGAGGTAAACTCCCCACCTCTGTCGGACCTAGGCACTTAATTTTGTGATCTGATTCGTTTTCAGCCAAGGCTTTGAAAGATTTGAATTTTTCGAATGCTTCGTCCTTGTGTTTCATAAGTCCCAACCAAACCATCCTGGAGAAGTCGTCAGTGAATAATATAAAGTATTCTTCTCCTCGAGGTGACCTTGTCCTAAATGGACCACATACATCTGTATGGACTAGTTCAAGAGGCCTACTGGCTGATCCTTCCTTCTCAGGGAAGTTAGTTCTGGTTTGCTTACCAAACTGACATGATTTGCATATGGTGTTGTCTGGAATTTTGATATCTGGAAGACCACTAACTGCCTGGTATTTGCATGCTTTCCTTATTTGTGAAAAGCTTATATGCCCCAGCCTCCGGTGCCATAACCAGTGTTCATCATCCTTGCTCAAATAGCATTGTTGTTGTCCTTCTTCAAATATGTATAGATTATTTGGAGTTATTCTACCTTTGATCACTGTTTTTCCTGTATCAAGATCGCGAACACTACATCCATTTGATCGAAATATTACCTCTGTTCCTTGATCGCACATCTGACTGACACTTAGTATATTATGCTTCAAGCCATCAACATACAAAACATTTCCAGCTTTGACCTTTTCTTTGGAGTTATTCTACCTTTGATCACTGTTTTTCCTGTATCAAGATCACGAACACTACATCCATTTGATCGAAATATTACCTCTGTTCCTTGATCGCACATCTGACTGACACTTAGTATATTATGCTTCAAGCCATCAACATACAAAACATTTCCAGCTTTGACCTTTTCTTTCAACTGAGTAGTGCCTTTTCCTTTTATGGCTGCAGGGGTATCATTTCCAAAAGAAACTTTCTTTCCCTTTTCTAAAGCAGTATATGATTCAAGCTTTTCTTTAGCACCTGTCATATGCTTCAAACATCCGCTGTCGATGTACCATAGATTTTCTTGTCCTTCTACATAAAAAGCTATCCCACATCTTTCTATTTGTGGTTCCTTTATTCTCCATGTTCTGGTGCTTGAGGCTTGTTCCTTTGTCTGCCGAAACCTACTCCTGCATTTAGAATCTTCGTGATTGAAGTTATTACAAATAGAACATCCAATTTCAATTTCAAGGGCTGAAAAGTTGTTATAGGTCCTTTTCGTAATCCCAGTCATACTTCTTTGTTTTTGAGCTTCTCTAGTCATGATTGTCTTATAAGCAACACATTGAGCTGCTTTGTGACCAAAGTTATGGCAAGAGAAACATTGGCCATTGAAGAAAATTCTGCAATTATCAAATCTACCAGCCAAATGATTGTAATTTCTATTGTCATCCATTCTTGAAGCAAATTGAGAAGTTTTTACCTGTGGCTGGTTGTGGATTTTGTTCATCCTTAAGATGGATTACCCCTGGTTTACTTGGTAGTCTTTGTTTGTTCTTGATGTAATTCGTCCCTGCTTTACTTGGTGATCTCCATTGAGCTTTTGCTCATTCCTCCTTGTTGCATCAAGATAACTCCTTGAGGTGGATGCTTGAGATGTTTCTCCATTATAACCCAGACCTGTCTTGATTAGTGGAGAACGGTTTACATTGATAATCTCATCCAGAGTTTCAGATCCTTTAACAAATTTAAGATTAAGAGCCTCTGTTTTCTCAATTTCTTTTCTAAGGTCAACAATTTCACATTCTAACTTCTCAAGAGATTTTTATTTTTCATCAAGTTGGAATTCTAGAGTATCAATGATCATATCTTTTTCTTCTAAACATATTTTGAGTCGAGAAATCTCTTCATAAAAACCATCTACATCTATAGCGTCCATGTAATCATCATCTTCAAAGGCCATTAAAAGTTTATAATCATTACCTCGTTCATCTTCGTCACTATTTGATAGGCCATCACTGTCTTCATGAGTGTAGTAACTTTTCTTAGTTGCATTCTGTTTCTTGTTCCATCTAACAGGTTCCTTCCCTTTGTCAATCTTATCCTTGTGAGGACATTTGGCAGCATAGTGACCGACTCTTCCACAAGCAAAGCATTTGAAAGGTAACTTACCTCGGAACCGTCCAGTACCCCGTTGAAGATTTCTGACAAAATTTGATTCTTCTTCTTCTTCTGACACGTGTCCTGACTCATAGTACTCTCCTTTGCCTGAAGCCTTGAAGGCAGCTTCTCTCCTGTCTGATGGACCTCCTTTCCTCATTTCATAAGCAGTTAGAATTCCGTGCAGTTGTGACATTTTAAGGCTTTGTAGATTCTCCTTTTCTTCTATTGCAGAAACTTTAGATTCAAACCTAGGGGACAAAGATCATAGAACTTTTTCAACCACAACAGCCTCTTTTATTTCTTCACCCAAATTTTTCATACAATTAACAATCTCATCTACACGAAGAAAATAGTTAGCCACACTTTCATCATTATACATCCTGAGATTTTCATATTGAATCCTGAGGGTTTGAAGTTTTGCTCGTTTTACCTGATCATCTCCTTCATAGCTCAAAACAATCTTGTCCCATATCTCTTTTGTGGATTTAAACAACATTACCTTGACAAATTCTGATTGAGATAGGCATCCTAATAGAGTATTGACCGCCTTTGCATTTGTTTCATATTTCTTCTTCTCAGCCAGATTTGTAGGAGTTGCTGATGGAAAAGTATACCCTATATCTATGATATCCCAGACTTTTGTACCAAGAGATTGAAGATAGGCAGTAACTCTTACCTTCCAATAAACGAAGTTTGTCTCATCAAAAATCGGTGGCCTGATTGATGCTTCCCTCTCATAGTTGCTCATGATGAAAGATCTTTCTTCAAGCGATCAAGCTTCTTCTGAAGAACCTGCTCTGATACCAATTGTTGGAAATAATACTGAGAGGGGGGGGGGGGGTGAATCAGTATTATCAAGTCAAATATTCCTTTTTCAAAATCAAATGATATACGCTACTTCAGTTAATTAAACCCGCGTATATACGCAACTATTCAGAAGGAAACCCGCGTATACAATGCAAACTTTTAATTTACTTTATCTTTCTGATGTTGATTGTTAATCTGTGTTTGAGAATCAAATAACCAGTAACCAGAAACAGTAAAACATAGTGGAAAGACAATCGCACACAAGAACACAAGATATAAGGTGGAAACCCAATGTGGGTGAAAACCACCTGCTGCAATTTGTCTCTATCTTCTCTTTAATTAGAAACTTCTTTTTACACCTGCTGCAATTTGTCTCTATCTTCTCTTTAATTAGAAACTTCTTTTTACAATTGTACTGGTGCAGTCCTTTACCAGTACGCAGGCTGCAACCTGCAGAGAGCTACAACCCTCTCTCATTTTCCAGCTTCTCCTGGAAGGGAGCTACAACCCCCTTATCTCTTGCACTAGCCAAGATACTAGTATGTAGGTGCTGGCCTACAGAAGGCTACAACCTTCTCTTTCTTTCAGGGACCACATTTCATAAACTTTCAGAATAGATCCACAAATAGCATCAATCAAACATCAAGAATTTCTGCATCAAGCAATAACCTTTTCACCAATCAAAACTGAATCAAAATAAACTCTTCTCTGACGACTGTACCCAGATCACAGTAACAGTAACCACACACCAAATCTGAACCCAGAACACTGCAGCAATAAACAGAAACAGCAAGATCACAACTCAAAATATATACGCTACTTTAATAGCCTAAAACCTACGTGCATACGCTTCTGCGTATGGAACAACCTGCGTATACGCTTCCTTCACTGAACCAGCGTATATACGTGCCTTCGTTCACTGAACCTGCATACAGATCTATAAAGGATAATTCGCTCTTTCAGATATTCAAACACTAATTAACCCAGATTATCAGTTTTATAGATCAAGCAAGCGCCACATATAACAGATCAAAATCATACAACGATACTACCATTCGAGCTTAAAGATTATGATCCATCAATAGAACTTATCCTTCTCTTTGCGCTAAGGTTCCTCCTTCATTCAGATCCAGATTTGCACCATAACCCAATTACCAGTATTCCAGATCTAGCACTTTATCAGATATTCAATAAAAATTCAGATGTCCTTTTGCCACATGATCTCCTTCCTCTTTTATAGTTTTAGGCTTTTCACAATACCACGGTCCAAAACCATAATAAACCAATACCATGGGCCCAATACTTGGGATCAACACGTCTGACGAGGTACCATGGTCCAAAACCATAGGTTCAAACACCAAGAACTAACTACCATAGACCAAAAGTAAGTTCTCCAACATATACGCTCTTTTCCTTGCATGAAAGTGCGTGTATATGCATACGCGCCTTTGAAACGTCTAACCCGCGTGTGTACGCGTCTTCATCTAGATGAAACTACATATATGTCTTTTCCTTCATTCTGAAAGCCTACACTGAGATCTGTTACCAAAGAGAGTTGCCATCAAGGACAACACCTGTGCCATAGCTCCAAACCTGTGCCATAATGCCAACAGACCAGACCCAGGGCGCAGACAAAACTTCAAAGGGAAAAAATGTGAATAACACCAAGCAGGAGAGGGAGGTTGAGGGTTAGTTACTCTCGATCGACCCCAACAGATCTCCACCATGGGATCCAGACATTCATCAGAGACCATAGATCCAAGAGCGGATCCTAAGGGAGGTGCATAATTTCCAGCTATCTTCGAGATGCTTCCTCATTTAAACTCACATTTAAGGTTTCCATATGTTGGAAGCCATTTATCTATGTAATAAAGACTTAAGCTTAGATGCATAGGCATGGTTATGTTCAAATATGATTGCATTCGTAACATCTACCTTTCCCATACAATAATTTAACCATAGCATAATACATCATACGAATTAAACCCGATGAATCAAACCTGGTGAATAGAAAAATAATCTCAAATGTTCAATGTTAATTTCTGTGTATATATGTATGCAGTTACTAATGTTAATGTTGGTAAAAAAAAAAAAAATTGCACTTGAATGGAGGAACGTTACAGGTGGTATCGGAGCCCAAGGTTCTACACTGAGGACCTGATTGGATGCTACAAAAAATTATGTTGTGTCTGTTCACAGAGAGAGAGAGAGAGAGAGAGATCACCATGAGGAGAAGAAGTGGACCCATCTCCACACCCTCAGCAAGACCCAACATGGAACGTGAGTCGATACTAGTGGAAGGAACTAATCCTGAGTTACGGATTTAGTTGGAAAGTGAATCTCATAACAGAGTTGCCGCAAGGATGGAAACAATCCAATAACTCCAAACTGAAATGGAAACCTTTCAAATGGAAAATGAATGACTTGTATGTAAACAAGAATGTATTATGAAGAGTTTGACTGATACGCAGAACCATCGAAATTCAAAATTGAGCTTCAATAATGGAAACCGAGCAGAGTCCCACCGAGGAAGAGAGGACCCTATACGAGAATAAAATCAAACACGGGAATCCGAAGGTAATTAGAAAATGCAAGGTAAAGAGTCTGGGGATACATATGATAGTGACGGATGCAAGAAGGCGAAGAAATGGAAGGTTGAGTTACAAGATGAATTTAAAAAGTTCCAGCCCCCAAGTTATGATGGTGAAACCAAGGAATTTGCAAAATCTTGGTTAATAAACATAACAAATTACTTTCAAATCTATGATTATGATGAAAATTTGAAGGCTCGGTTGGCTGTTTATCAACTATGAGGAAAGGCTACTCTGTGGTGGGAGGATGCAAAAGTAGTGCATGCTATTGACAAGTAATCAATTACTGGGGACGCATTCTAGAAATATTTTCGAAATAAATATCTGACAGAACGGTTTTACGATGACAAAGCTAAAGAATTTCATGAGTTATGACTGGGGCAGTTGACTATGGATGAATATGTGGCCAAATTTAATGCTTTGTTACAATATGTACCATATTTACGAGAGGAGAAAGCTAAAGTGCAACAATTTGTGGAACCATCTGGAAAATATGAAGGTAATCAAGGATAAAGACCACCCCTACAATGTTGGGGTTGTGGAGAACCATACTACATTAATAATTGTCTACATCATGGGAGACTAGAACCAATATCAAATTTGCAGGAGGCGTCAACAGTGGGCGATGTAATGAGGACAATACCAAAAATAAATGCATCTTTGGAAGATCTTTAGGAAGATTATCAGCCTAGCATGATTGAACTAGAAGGTAAAATGTTTAAGCATAATGTTTCAAATTTGATATATCCTGGTGCCATCTTAAGTTACATAAGTCCTAGAATAGTAGAATTGTGTCAGTTACAAACCAAGAAATTTAGAAATCCTTGGTTAGTTCAACTAGCCATGGGAGCCAAATGATGGGTGGGGGCTAAGGTGGAGGATTGCTCCATTGAATTAGCAGATCAAGCCATTAAGGTGAATTTGAATGTTTTTCCTTTAGGCTCTTATGACATTTTAATAGGAATGGATTGGCTAGAAGCTCACTGGTCTCTAATGAATTGTAAAGAGAAGACTGTCAGTTATATGACTGAGGCAATTTTTAGGAGTGAAGTATAGGGTATTAAGTGGTCAGTACAATTGAGACCCACTATTGCCTCCCAGCAGGGAAATTATTTGCAGAAAGGTTGTCGTATCTATGCAATACAAGTGGGTTATGCTAAAACTGATGGGGTGACTGTTGAACTGAAGAATTTGCCAATAATTCAAGAATTTGCAGATGTATTTCTTGAGGAAATATCGGGGCTGCCACCAAAAAGAGATATTGACTTCACCATTGAATTAATTTCGGGGGCAGCGCCAATTTCAAAGGAACCCTATAGGATGAGTGTACTTGAGCTTACAGAATTAAAAATACAACTCCAAGAATTGTTGGATACAAGTTACATATGCCCTAGCGTGTCTCCATGGGGAGCTCCGATGTTGTTTGTTAGGAAGAAAGATGGCAACCTACGACTGTGTGTTGGCTAGCGACAATTAATAAATTTACTATTAAAAATAAGTACCCACTGCCCAGAATTGATGATCTGTTTGATCAAGTCAAGGGCGCTAAAGTATTCTCAAAAATTTATCTCAGATCGGGGTATCATCAGATCAGAATAAAAGAAGAGGATATAGGCAAGATTTCATTCAATACCCACTATGGGCATTCCGAATTTGTAGTTCTTCGCTTTAGACTGACCAATGCCCCGACAACATTCATGAGTCTGATGAATGGCATATTTCATCCATATCTTGATAAATTTTTATTATTTTTTATCGATGATATATTGATTTATTGTAAAATCTTGGAAGAACATCATAAGCATTTATAGATTGTGTTACAATTTCTAAGAGACCATCAACTATATGTGAAATAAAGTAAATGCAAATTTTATAAGGAAGAGATACAATATCTAGGGCACATCATCACACAAGAAGGCAGAGAAATAGACCCAGAGAAAATCAATTCCATCATGGAATGGCCCATTCCCAAGAATGTGGCAGATATTTGGTCCTTTTTAGGATTGGTTGGGTACTACCGTCACTTTATAAAAGGATTTTCTAAGGTAGCCTACCCCCTGACCTCATTGCAAAAAAATGGAAAGGCTTTTAATTTGATTGAGGAGTGCCAATAAAGATTCGAACAATTAAGAGATTTATTAACCACTGCAACAGTTCTAAGAATAGCTTATTTGAGCAAGGAGTTCTTGGCATGTACCAATGCATGCCAAATGGGAATTGGGGGTGTACTCATGCAGGAGGGCCGAGTGGTTCCATATGAGTCACGAAAGTTGAAGGACCATGAACAACGTTATTCAACCTATTACTAGAGCTCACTGCAATAATTCATGCGTTGAAAATGTGGCAGCACTATTTGTTGGGGAAGAAATTTTTCCTCATGACAGATCATAGCATCCTCACAAACTTGTTCCATCAACCAAACTTAAAAGCCCAACAAGCATGATGGACCACATTTCCAAGAGAGTTTGATTTCAAGATTAAGCATTTGAAGGGAAAGGAGAACCGGGTAGTTGATGCTTTAAGTCAGAGACTGAATTGTATCTATGAGATTTCTTTTAGCCGGGTCAAATTTGATTTTTCAAATCAGATAAAAGAGGCTGCTTTAAAGGATTTGGAATACCAATTTTTAAGATAGCAAGAAAGGTAGGAAAACAGTCCCAAAAGAAATTTAGGATATAATGTTAACAACGAAGACATGTTGTACAAAAATCGCATTTACCTACCAAATCAACAAATTGTTAAGCGATTCATTTTAGATCAATATCACATAAATCCATATTCTACACACCTGGGCGAGGTATCACAAATTAATTAAAGCATTAAGAAAATATTACTTTTGTCCTGGTATGAAAACAAAAACAACCCAATATCTGGCACAATGTTTGGAATACTAGTAGGTGAAAGTTGAGCATCAACATCCAGCTGGCTTGCTCCATCCTTTACCCATTCCTAAATGGAAATAGAAGATTGTGACCTTGGACTTTATCACTGGACTGCCAAAATCAAAAAGGCAAAATGATTCTATAATGGTAGTAGTGGATAAGTTGAGAAAAGTTGTTGATTTTATTCCAGTCCAGTCAACTTACATAGTTGTACAAATAGCTGACATCTTCATGAGAGAAATTTCCAAGTTGCATGAAATTCCTAAGATGGTTATCTCAAACAGAGACGTAAAGTTCACCTCTACATTTTGGAAGGCTTTGCTCACTAGCTTGGGCACTCGGGTACAATTCAGTACTTCCTATCATCTGCAAAGGGATAGATAGACTAATTGTGTAAACCAGGTGTTGGAGGATATGCTTAGAATGTGTGTAATGAAACATCCCAAGAAATGGGAAAAATACATACACTTGGTGGAATTTGCATACAATAATGCTTACCATGCATCAATGAAAATGAGTCCATTCAAAGTATTGTATGGGAGGAAGTGTCAGGTACTAGTCAATTGGAACAACCTGGAGGATAAATTTATGTTGGGACCTAATATGCTTAAAGACATGGAAACTACAATGAAAAAAATATGATCTAATCTAAAGGTTGCTCAAGATCGGCAGAAGAATTATGTTGATCAACGAAGATCATATTGATAATTCTAGGTGGGAGATCATGTATACTTAAGGGTGAAGCCCAAATGAAGCACCTTAATATGGAGTGGCTAATCTAAACTAGCCCCACGGTTTTGTCGTCCTTTCCAAATTATTGCACGAATCGGTCTGGTAGCTTATCAACTATCTTTACCAAGTCATATTCGTGTTCATAACATATTCCATGTCTCCTTACTTAAAAAATGCATACATGATCCTAGCCACATAATTCAATGGCAAGACGTTTAGGTTGAACCGGATGGGGAATTCATGGTTGAACCCCTGCATATTCTTGATCGGAGAGAAACAATATTGCAGAGACACGTTATCTGCCAGGTTAAGGTGCAATGGAAACACTTTAGCCCGGAAGAGGCCACCTGAGAGGATGAACAAGTTATGCAAGAAGCTTACCCAAACCTATTTCGGGGGGGATGAACACTGAGGATGGTGTTCCACTGGAGGGGGAGACGATGTGATGACCCTTGGTAACTTGAAGGATTTGATTTATTAGTTATTGTAGTTAAGAAAATATGGTTTTGGAAGTTGCGAGCCAACATGGATAAGACAAGAATAAGTATATAAATAATATATGTTTTGATTTTGTTTTCATAATGTAACATTATATTTTTGAACTATGGTTGAGAAGCAATGCTAGAGTAAGCATACCCCAGGCAGTTGGACAATTGTGGGTGAGGTAGTTACCTACCCAAACTCCTTGAAAATAAAAACCTCCAAAAAAAGGGCCAAGAGGGTATGAGGAACCTGAGGCAAGAAAGGAAAGAAGGTGTAGAAAGAGAAAAGATTGGAAAAGATGGTTGGCAAGTAGAGTTTGTTTGGAGTTATGGCTCAGACTGGTGATTTATGGTTAAGTCTAGTAGTGACCAGATAACTTGGAAGGAAGTTTAAAAGAATTTTCCAAAGAATCTGCCCTAGGGAAAGCTAGCTCGGGGGGAAGGTGCAGTGGAAGACTGACCTCACAGTTGAGAGGAGCATTTCTCATCCTAGTGACTTGCGGTTCACAGGAAAGAAAGACTCATATAAGTTTTGACTCTGTTAAAATGTTATGTCCTGATTAGCAATGGATTTAAGTCTGGTAGTTGATTCGAAATAAAGGCAAGTGTATTCATTTAAATGATGCCTTTTGTTGTTTAATTCTAGTTAAATGCAAATGTAATTATTGAAATGATGCATGCAATGATGCAGACATGCCAACAATAAATTAGTTTCATTCCAGTGATAACTAGAAACATAACAGAAAAACAGAGGAAATGAATTGTAGGAGGCAGTCGTTGCTGCAATAACATGAAATTGTTGTGAGTTTTAGTGACCGGGTAGTTAAAAGTCGAATTTACACTGAACCTATGATATCACAGCCCACGGAGGAAGGGTTAGTTCCAGAGGCACCACAGGGGACTGGTAGACCAGAACAGTCCCTTCACTTCTCGTTCAAAAAAGCTAAATAACATAGCTCTACAAATCAATAAATATTTTCAATATAAACCCCAATGCATGATACACAGAAAGTATGCCAAAATACAAAGAGCGGGAAGAAAGGAGAACTTAAATATAAAAATTGCGGCTAAATGAGTAAAATTTACGGTTGTACCAAAATAATATCAAACGACATAGCAGTACATTTATAAATAGACGAATAATTATTTGAGGGTACAACCATATGGTTCATCCAAACGATGGTATTGAAAATAAAACCCTTATTGTACAGAGCTTATGTATAAGTAACAATATCGAAGTAAATCCGTGTTGTTCAGAGCATAATTGTAAATCAACGGTGTTGAAATAAATCTTTGTTATTCAAAGCAGAATTATAAATTAACAGTATTGCAATACACCCTTGCTGCCTAGAGTGCAACTACAATTAAGCAGCGTTGAAAACCCTCATGGTATAATTTATATAAAAGTTATACAGAGGCCAAAAAAGGTTCTACGATAGTGATTTTATACAAGAGAAAATAGGTGAAGCCCTCGCCTTGTAGCCATATAATTTAAAACAGAAAACTTAAAAAAATAACCCTCAATATAGATGAATTCATGACTAGTGCCTGAAAGGTTAGGGTTCGATTAGCTATTAAAAAAAACCTAACGTAGACATTAACCCCTGTGGCTACTCCAGTTAAAGAGCCAGTCCTTTTATGCATAAAAGAAATGAATATGGAAACAAAAGAAAACATATAGGGATTTTTTTCATGACCGAGGGATCCTTGAAGAAACACACCCAGAGGAAGAGGGAAACTAGTCATCAGACTAAGTAAGAGTCGACCCATGGTAAATAAAAACAAGATCCAAGTTAGAACATACCTACAACACAAAATTTGTGAGGGTCAAAGGAAAATTCCATGGAATGACTTAGAATAAAGACCCAAATAAAAAAATGTTCTACATACCTGTAGAAGAGCCAAATGGAAGAAAACTGAGTTGTATTGGGTTCACCTGTCAAGACACAGTCACCATTATGCAAGTTCAAAAACTTAGACTCTGAAGAAGTAAAAAACCGAAGAAGGTGTGGAAAGAAAGGCCAAACCTTTGAAACCCTTGACCTCAAGTGTAGTTGTCAGTCATGCAACAGAACCACATTTCCCTACATCAATGCCACCATGAAAAATTAACTCAAGAAGTGAAAGAAAACTATGGCAAGTAGAGACGAAAAGAACAATGACGAAGGGCTTCCAAACCCTAGCCTTACCTCAAACATGATTGCAGAAAAATTAGAACTCATCGAGGCAGATGAAACTGTATGGTTCACAGTATGGGCGACACAGCATGAGGGCTCCATTCGGCAACTAAGAACCCCAAGACCAGACCCAAGGCACAGGCAGAACTTCAGAGATCGAAAATGCAAATGGAGCCAAGCTGGAGAGGGAGGTCGAGGCTTAGTTACTCTCAAACGGCCCCAACAGATCTCCGTCGTTAGATGCAGATATTCACCAGAGACTGTAGATCCAAGAGCAGATCCCAAGGGAGGTGCATGATTGCTAGATTTCTTTGAGACACTTCCCCATTTAAACTCACATTTAAGTTTTTTGTATGTTGGCACCCATTTATCTATACAAGAAAGGCTTAAGCTTAGATGAATAGGCATGGTTATGTTCATATCTGATTGCATCTGTAACATCTACATTTTCCATAAGATAATTTAACGATAGCATAATACATCATATGAATCAAGCTTAATGAATCAAACATGGTGAATAGAAAAATAATCTTGAATGTTCAATGTTAATTTTTGTGTATATATGTATGTAGTTACTAATGTTAATCTTGGTAAAAGAAAATAATTTTTTTTATTGCACTTGAATGGAGGAACGTTCAAATAAATACCCATGTAAATCACAATTTTGCTGATTATTATTCAAATCTAATCCAAACAACTAAAAGTTTGAGAAAATGAGATGACAAAGATCATGAAATAGGTAATGAAGACCACAAAAACATTGAATAACCTTAGAGGAGAGTTGATTGCCCATGGTTATAGACAAATCACATTCTTTCTCTACTGTTCAAAACCAATCAACACGTATATGTATAGTGACTTCAGTTGTAGATCACAGTAGCAATTTGAAATAGATTTAATTGCAACAAGAAATGGATTTATCATAGCAAGACTTTTGAGTGCCACAAAGCGTGCATACCAAACACTCATGAAGCATGGAAGTGGAAAATGAAAATAATTTTTATCTTAACAAACTTCTTAAAGAGATAGTCAAAGGCTTGCATAATAACATTTGGTAGACATACTATGTACTTATGTGGTCAGAGAGTAGACAAAATACACCGTGCTTACATACTCCCTAAATTTCATATTTCAATTAGGACTTATCCAATAAAAGTAAAATTTTATTCAAAGAAAGAAAAAATAATCACTTTCATAGTAAAAATATCAAACCCAACAGAAAGTTCTGAATAACTTGGCTTTGAAAAACAAAATCCTATAGTAAAGAGAATTAAAAAAGAGGGGGTGGGGGAGAGCCCACCTGTTGCAATCTCCCCAAAAACTTAGTAAGAAAGGTACTATTGTTCCTTTCAGATCGACTTGTTGACATTTCATTTAAATGATTGTATGTCCTTCTAGTGATTCTCCAATAAGTAGACTATGGTTGGAACATATCGTGATTTGTATTTATAAAGTTGTGAAAGATTTATAACTGTTGTTTTATGTTGACATGGGTTGTATGCTCCATTAATTGGTGGTTGTTGTGTTGCAACTGCATTAAGAACTGTGTTATTTCTCTGAGGTGTGTTCCATTGTGGATTGTTCTCTCATCACTTTGAACAATGTAATTGCCCAGTCTTATTAGAATAAAATGACAACGAAAGTGTTGTTTGTTGGTTTGAAACCTGCACTGTTAAGTGAAGTTATTTTCATTTATTGGATGGTGAAACAATTGGGTATTTGAATAGGCCGTGATCTTAAAAATTAGGTTATTATTATTATTAATTATTCTGAATGAATAGTGCAAATGTAGCAACATAAATTGTGAGGGAGAATTCTTAGGATTGTAGCAATTTTTTTTTATTGCAAAGTAGAAAATATCCAACAATGTGTTGTAGCTAGGAAATAGTTTCCTTGAAATTTAGTGCTATAGAGTTTGAGTTCTCCAGAAGTTCTGGTGTTATATTTACTGTGCTTTTTCACAAAATTCACTGGTCTATAGCAGATCGTTTTCACAATTTGGTTGACTTTGCTCAAACTTCTATTGTATCTTGTTGTAGGAATATATTTTTGCATCAATTATCAATTCACTGTGGAAGTAGTATCACACAATATGCTAGAAGTTTAGATGTACCGAATCATGCATAAGTGTCTTGCACATCAAGTGGAATCAAGGAAAAACAAAAAATTTAAGGTTGAATAACTAGGAGACAATTCATTCTAATTCTAGGTATAATTTGGAAAATTTTGGATCACTTCACCAACAATTAGGGAAAGTCTATATGGATGAAATCATTGATATAGTGAAACACCACAATATCTTGATGGTCAAAATACTTGTTGGCATATGTATTAAACCCAACAAAAGGAAGAATGTATATGTCGTGGCAATAGCTTGCTAGGCACTTTGCGCGTGGTAAATTGTGTAATCTTCTTCCAAAATGTTATGCAAGTTTATCAGTCGGAATTATCGTTTAAAGCATTATTCTCAAAGGGTTACGAATGAACATATCAGGAAAGGTGCCTTTATCATTGACAAAATCCTTTTCACCAAAGAGTTGGTGCTTGCTGACATAGTATCTCAAATAATTTGCAACTTCAATTTTTTATTTTTTTAGTGACCAATGTCTTAGTCAAATTGGACCATAGAGCAAAGAAGAAAGAAGGAGAAATAAGAAGAGTATTCATTGGACATGTTGACACTAGATTGATCACACTTATTCAAGTGTCAAGTTTCAACATATATACATTAGTACTTTCAGGATCAAGTTGGGTTTCTATGTCTTCTTGATCACTTAACATCGATGGTTTGTGATAATCATACAAGCGTGAACTTAACATTACAAAGTTCACCTTTGACATTGACAGGTCATGAGTACCTTGGATGTATTGGTACATTGTTGCAAATCCTTATTACAGTTAGATTTTTATTGTATGGGTGTTTGGTGATCATCTTGAGATCATTTTTCTAGGGGGACAACACATGTTGTGATATTTTAGCAAGCTTCCAATCTAGGCTTCAATATCTATTTTAGGTGAGTTTCTTGACTGTTGTTGTTGATATTTCCAAATTACATGAAGTTAATATTTGTATGAGTAAATCCTAATGTATTTAGACAATGCATTAGGATAGACATTAGGCCAATCATGGCTAGTGTAGTTGCTTGGTAAAATAAATCTTTTGGGTAAGGGATATTGTTGTGAGAAGTAATAGGACATGTGTCATAGCTAGAAGAAGAAGTTTCTTGAATACTTCAAGGACAATTGTGTCATGCACTTAGGGTTTTGAAAATATAAATAAATCTTAATGTTCATCACTCCACTTAGTACCCTCACTTGTCAATCAAGTGACCATTGAAATTGATTTGTATAAATTCCCTTTCCTTTGTCGCTCCTCTCAAGTGGGTTTGGATACATAAATGGGACTTCATAGAAGTGGATGGAATGAATGTACATTTCAGTCAATCTGATACAGATGCTATTTAGATGCCTCATCCAAGTTGCACTCTTTCATTTTTAGGAAAACTTATTTTTCCTTTTCCCTCAGTTGCCAAGATCTGTTTTTTAAAGATGCCTTATTAGGAAGATGATTGTAGATAGAGAAAATTTGTTTCTTTTGTTTTGGGTACTAAACCAAGGCAGTGGATTGTGAGTCCACCATTGGTAAGGTTACGTTGTGACAACTATTACTCAAATGTGCATACATCTATCAAAGGCCTCGTAAGTATAGTGCCAAGAAATTCAGATGACATAATTAAGTCCTTTTTCAATATGACATATCTTTAGGAACTAGAAAGAAAAAAATCTAAGAATGTCACCTTTCAAATTCTTGTATGGGAGGTCTTGCAGGATGCCCCTAAATCGAGATCAACTTGAGGACTAGGTATTGAAGTAATACAAGAGATAAAATATGAGATGATCATGATTAATGGAAGTGCTAAAGGAAGCACACGATCAACACAAGAACTACATGGATGCTCATCAAAATGATCAGAGTTATGAAGTGGGAGATAGGGTGTTTTTGAGAGTAAAGCCACAATAGATCTCCATAAGGTGTAAGAAGAGAGCGATGTTGTCTTCATAGTTTGTGGGACCATTTGAAATCATAAGAGAAGAAAGGGTTGGTAGCATATAGGCTTGTTTTACCTACATCATTAGCATGTATGCATGATATGCCATGTGTTTGTATTACATCATTATATTTCAAATACTTCACATGTGATTGACTTGAGTCATTTGTATGTCTTGGATAAGGGTACGATGATGGCAGAGATAGTTCGCATGCTAGACCAACAAACTATACAGCTTATGCGGTGATTGTTGGGCCGTGTGAAGGTCCAGTGGGATGCTTATAATCCCAATTCAACTACTTGGGAGGATGTTGAGGGGATGCATCATCATTTACTTTTCCTATTTTTAAGACTTTGGGACAAATTCTATAATTAAGAATAGGTGTATGTAATGCCCCACTTTGGTTGAACAACTTTTATGATTATCTTAAACTTGATATAGCCTTATGACACATACATTATTCTTTTAGGACCTTAGGTCGAGGATCTAATTATTTTACTTTAGTATTAGTGGATGTGATAATTACTATGATGTACCAGTTTGATGTTATTTTAGTTTATGATTATGCTGCACCTATTTTATGACTCTGTGTAATCATGTTGATGAATTCATTATATGTTTTCTTGTTTACATATTTGAAGGATTAGCTTCTTTCTTATAGCTAGCAATTATATTGATGGTTATGTCATAATGATAATTCAACATGTGCAATTATGATTAATAATATGAGCATATATTACTGATGATTATTGAGTGTGGCAGGAGAACACCTAGATGCACCTGCATGTGATGAGCTGAAAACCTTTGGTTTGATCAATTTCATATTATTGACACTAGGATTTAAAGAGTTTAATTGATATTCTACTATTGTTACTAATGACATGATAGTGGTTGCAAGAAAAGGTTAGTGCATGGACAAGGAACTCACACATGGGTGATGGGGTTGTACATGACAGATAGAACTTCATGGGAAGGGTGGATCACATCCCTAATTCACCCACTAGCACTCTTGGTGTGACTTGGCCTAGAATTTGTTGGGATACCTTTGTGTTGAAGCTCACAATGTCGTGAGGGTAGACCTCAGATTAGGTCTCTTGCGAGGATTTATTGGGGGGCATGCATCAAGGTGGATTCCTTGATCCCTAAAATTATTAGTATCACCATAGATGCAAACATAGTAAATGACAGTGGTCTCCATTATCGCACCCAGTTTTTCCTCTCGTAGTCACATGATGCTTGAAGGGCAAGTTGTGGGACACTTGGAACTTCAAAGGGAAGTTCTTTAAGGGGGTGACCAACTTGGATCCTTTGGAATTAGGAAGAAAAATCTTAAAGATAATTAAGGGTTGATGACCATGCAATGGTGAGCACTAATTTACATAATGTAGTAAGTGCATTTTTAGAAATAAATTATTTAAATCTAAAGCAAACCTTGGGAAAAACGAGAATAGGAAGAATTATAAAAAATGGACCAAATGAGTGACTCTACCTTCCTCGTGTTTGGAAAAACATAAGTATATAATGTGTATTTAAAATAACTCCAAAATATGTAAGTTGTTCTAATAACATAAATGAAAGGGGACATAGAGAAATTATGAACATTAATCCAAGGGTAGTTTTCCCTCATTAAGAAAAGAGGGTTGTATAAATCAAATAATAATTTAAAATTAGAGAAATTTAGAGAACCTCCATGTGGCAAGAGCACAACACAAAGATCTCCATCCAAGATTTTGACTAGAGATAAACTAGGGAGTAGTTGGGAAACAAAATTTGAGACCTACCAATTGACTTCAATAATGAACAAAAATATAGAGTATAAAAGTGGATCAAAAGCAACTAGGAGAAGAAATAGGGAACCATGTGAGGGTGAGGGAGAATACCTTTTTCAATAAGAAATTAAGTAAATAATTTTAGGGGAGCCTTAGTAAGAGGTTGATAAATGGATATGTGAATAATCAAATTATTGGATTAATAAAACAATTGTTTTTGCATGAAATGACAAGTTCCATCTATGAAGCCTCCTAAAAAAGGAGGAGGAAGTTATGAGATATGGGACCCCTTTTTCCCTATGGTTGTATGAATATCCTAACGTTATTGTGCTTAAAGTGACTACTGAGTTCTATAGTGAGTTTGGTGAAGTGGAGGCTCTTGGAATGGGAACTCTTGAGCCAAGTCCTCTCCTCCACTTGATAATATCCTTCCTCTATCATATAACCCCATTGTAGCTTGAGGGTTCTTGGGGAAGAAGAGTACCCGAGGAGTAGGTTAGTAGGTCAAGTGGTGAGTCGAAAAAATTTGATTGAGATGCATAAATTTCCACACATGTATAAGGAATACAACAATAGAGAACAAGGATCAATGGACTCAAGATCAATATTCCATCTCCCCTTGGTGCACAATATCAATGGTTTTCGAAAATTTCTCCTAAATGATTATTTTTTTGTAATAAGTCATTAGATTGTAAAATTTAAGAAAATGGTGTATATTTGTAAATTCTTGACTGTTGGTATATGTGCCTTGAATTATTGTATGAGTCTGATGTTTTTGTCATTATTCAATGGATGATTAATTTTAAAAGAAAACCTCCCATTGCTTATTACCTTGTAATTCAATAACTTGGAATGCACACTTATTTTCTAATAAAAATGTGTGCATGGAACCCTGTGTATAATAATTGTGCATTATTATCTCATGTTAGTTTATATATATCTATATCTATATATATATATATATATATATATATATATATATATATATATATATATATATATATATATAGTGTCTGTGTGTGTGTGTGTGTACATAGGGATGGTCCCTACAAAGCTACGAGATGAAACAATAGAATGAGCAATCATCAACAACCATGTGAATGAATGTCATGGTGGTAATAATTTATCATTGATCAACAAATATCTTTGCAGAATTTGGGGAACATGCACATGTTGTACTTAAACTTATTGAGATATATGCATGTCAAAGGTTCACTATGATTTTGTTAGCGAGGTCCGCTAACAAGCTATGTCAACTTATAATTTGATGTATTTATTCTACCAAAAAGTGCTTCAATGTTCCAATATCATATATGGTGGTTCAATAATTTGATGAACGAGTCTTATTTAGTTGGTGTCCGATGTTCAATGAAATATGATAGAGATAGTCATGAAAAATAAGTATTACGTTTCAAGAGATTCCAGGTTCAAATTTTTTGAGTTTACCCATGGGACGCACGTTGGGGGGCGACATGGTTCACCTAGGGGTAGCAAAACAAAATTGTTGAGTAAAAATGATATGGTGTTGTTACAAATAAGTGCCCCATATATATTCTAAGTGGAATGCCCTTTCATGAATAGCCATTTCCTTTGAGATATGTCCTTTCACAGTTGTTAATTATACTTTTTAAGTATTATTATTGCACTGAGGGGCACGCTCCAACCTAGTATGGAAGAGATGTTGTAATGTCTTGTTATGTAAAAATTTTGACTCGATCAAATTAGTTAAAATTAAAACTAAAACTAAAATAAAATAAAATAAAATTATAACTATAATTAATAATGAATAAAATAAAATAAAAAATAAAATTTACCATTGGCAGTTTTTGGGCTCCAGGTTTTGACAACTCATGGTTTTTCCAATGGTATTCTTATGTAATATAGCCTATTTAAAGGCATGAAGATATATATCTTAACTCTGGATCTAACAAGAATTGAGAGGGATTAAATCTCTTGACGTGCAAACCTTTCCTCAAGTTTTTCACTAAAAAATGAAGCTTGCACCTTGAGATACTTGGTCCCTCTCAACGCATGATAGATACGGAGTTAAGATGGATCTAGGCTGGTTATTATTATTTATATCATTTTATACATGTTTATATTCATAGCAAGAACTAATTTTTAAAGCATAAATTATTCATGGAAAATATCTCATAACTCATTCAACCACATAAGATAACTTGATAATACTGAAATTCTTACTAGATGCTTAAACAATAATAGAATACTCCATGATAATGAATGAAAGCACATAAATTCTCAACAAACCGAAATGTATAAACTCCAAATCTTTTATGAGTTAAGCATTGAATTAACTCACGAGTACAACCTCGGAAAAATAACCTAAGAGTTAAAAGACCCTTTCCTAGAGGTCAATCCACTGATTTATAAACAAAATTATTACATAAAATTAGTATAAAGAAAAAAAGTATAAAATTCAAAAGCTTGTATGCTACTATGACTTTGGTAGACTAGGTGACGCAAAGTTTGCATGTTTAGCATCATATATGTCCCACTACTCAAATAATTGCTTACATAGGCACAAGTATGGAAATACATATTAATTATAGGTAAATTAAGACTCTCTTGCTCATTCTTAATCCTCTTAATATATATTTTTAACTTTAAAACAACTGACTTTAGCGTAGTTTATATCTTAGCTTCATTAGCAAGATACCTCTACACATGGATGCTTTCTAGTGAAGTTATTCTTTTGATGTTAACATCCTTGTAATTAGTAATTTTCTTGAATTCAACCAACACTTCCTCTATGAGCCAAAATCCCCCAAGTTAATTGAAACTAGGCAAACAATTCTCAAACATGGTGCTATCTATAACATTCCAAACCTTTAATTAGGCTAACAATTGGTTTGTTTATATGATATTATAGCCAATTTTCTCCAATACTACATAAACCTTTGCATCTTAGTTATTCCTTCATATGCTAGAATCCTAATCCCCTAATCCTTGTCACCATGAGTTTTTTGAATCACTTTGATGTAGTTAATTTGATCTTTCACTTTAGCTTTTTTTCCATTCTAAATTAGGATCCTTGTGTACAACAAACAATTATAGGGTTTCCTATGATAGTTCCACTATCTTAGTTATGATATCCTTTCTAAGTTGCTCATGCTTCATATCTTTCTCCATAAAATCCTTTATAAATTTAGTAACAAACAATTATAGGGTTTCCTATCGTAGTTCCACTGCCTTCGTTATGAGATCCTTTCTAATTTTCTCATGCTTCATATCTTTCTCCATAAAACCCTCTATAAATTTTGTAACAATATTTTTAGACCCTTTGTAATAAATTACCTAATTTCTAAGGGATGTAATTTCCCTCTCATACTTTCTAGCTCACTCTCATCAACTTTGGCCATGTCAATAGTATCATGTGAAACGTATACTCTAGCAAGGAGTAGATAACTAGGGTTTTCTCATTTAATATCTAAGAGAGATTTTTCTATAGTACATATCATAATGTTATCCACATGTACCCCCTCCTCTTATGTGTTATCTTAACAATAGATTTCCTTAAGTGATTATAATAAATCAATTCTATATTAGAAACACACTCAATGGGATATGGAATTAGTTGGTGAGCCATGATAAAATATTCATCAGGTTTCCTCGAGCGTGAAATTCCTCCATATCAAGTTCCTTCCCTTTGTTCATTACCTTTTTTTTTGGCATTTCAATTTGGTCCATAGCTTTAGGGTAAATTATTCAATCTTTTCAGTTGAATTAGGAGCATCTTATTCATCCTTACCATCTTTAGGAACATTCTCCCCTTCCTTAATTAATTGAATGACTCCCTTTTGTAGGCTTGTAGACTAATGCTTTGGTTTCTCATATGATCCTTGTTTTTTTGTGCTCAATTTATTTGTAGCCGTCTCTTGTTGCAACATTTCCTCTTCTAGCCTCCTTATTTGTTCCCTAATGATTATAGTTTGTTGTTATTTTATTTTCCTTATAATTTCCTCTTCTTGATGAAACTTCTAATCTTCCAACTTCTTCTCTAGCTCTTCCTTTTCCCTCAACCTTTGAAAATTTCCTTTCCTTTTTCTACCTTTATAACTCTCCTTTTAACCGCCAATTCCTCTTGCACAGCAACTTCTTCTTGCTTTTCTTCTCAACTCCTCCTTTGTTTTTATTTAGATTTCTTATTTTCACTATAATTGATTTTGGATCTTTACTTTGATGACTTTCAAATGAATTGCAGAAAGATAATGAAATAACCATAAGTGCAACATGTGAATAATAAACACATGAAGAAATGACAATATGGGCAAATGCATCAAAACTTGATAATGGAGTTCACCTAGTGTGGGCTATATTTCTGGGCTCTGCTCAACTGCGTAGCCGCCTCATTATCATCTCTTCAATAAGGCTCTTCTTTTTCAATACAAGGATTGAACTACTACTCATGTGGTAATGTCTCTCCTATAAGGAGATGTTCTCCTTCGACAATAAAAAAGGAATGAATTATCATAAATAAGTGGCATAAATTGTTCTATGTTCAAAGGGATTTAACTCTCTCACATAAAGTGGCATAATTATTCTCCATTTTCCCAAGTTAAAGGGTTCAAACTCTCACAATAAGCAGAAAATTTCCTCTTCGAATTTGTTGCTCAGACCCAAGCATATCTGTAAATACATGTTCTTCGTTTTACAAATCTTGAAATGGGAAAATCAACAACAAATGAGACTTACATTGGTTTCCATGCCAAAACGATCCATCAGATGCTCAAAACACATCAAACACAACACCACAAGTCTATCTCATCATTCTACAACTTTTGACTATAAACATGACTAGCTTCTAAAAAGTACATCTCTATCTCGAAATTTTTGCCAAGTATTAATGACACATGTGGGCTTTTTCCATGAACCCTCAAATTTGCTGACAAGATCCCAATTATTTCCACTCCAATGGGCTTATCTTGAAAATTTTTGAAGAATGAATATAAACATCATATGGTTCAGTCACCATCACCTCAGGACCTGTTTGGGCTCCACTGCTTTGTAACTCATGCCCTGCAAAATCAAAATATTCTTGGAATATTCCTCATCTCGAGATTTGTACTCATAATGGGCCACATCCTGTCGGTTTCCCCATGCTTGGCCTGGCCATGTTGTCGGTGGTTCTCCGTTGGTGCCCACTGTGACTTGTACACCACATCACTTTATGGTTTGGGTTGTAAGCTTCCCTCGTTCTCATGTGGAAATGTAGGTATAAATAACATAAGGGTGACAATCATAATAGAGCCCCGCCCATTGGGCGGTTGACTTTCAAGATTAATTTAAAATGTTTATAAGTTGGGGGGTCTCAGGGTCAAACCCTGTGGGCCCCCAATTTATTTTTTTTGAAAAATGGTGGGGGTTAAAACTATTCTGTCATATGGCACATTTAATTGGCCAACCGAGTGTTTCCATGTGGTGGCCCCTGATTGGTCTATTTATTTTTGAATGGACCCATGTGGATGGGTATGGGGTGCCATGTCAGCTATTATGGGTCCCACCCAGGCTTATTGATTGGGTTGCCACATGGCACCCTGTGGGCCCCACCTACTCCTTATTTTCGTTGTTTATTGAAAACTTCAAATAGCCATAACTTTGTCATACATACTCAGTTTGAAGTCTCGTTCATGCAGTTGGAATCATATTGTCAAGCTCTTCGACATGGTATAACTCTTATCGAATCCCAGACACTTTTATTTTTGATTTTTCTTGGAGCCTCGTGGATCAATCCTCCCAACTGAACGACTTTTGGACCCCAAAAGTTACATACATAGATCAAACATGTTTTCTCAAACTTACAATAGAACCTATAGCCTTTTCTATCCAACAAAATGCCTAAAATATCACTATGTTGCATACTTAAGTGATGTTATACAATTAATCACTTTTACAAAATTTTCACCCATCTATGAGATTTTTAAAACAAACATGTGATTTATAATGGTGGCCACACTCAACTACTTAAAAAGGGTACCCATCTCTTACCTAACTGGGTTTAGTGGGCTCTCTTCTTGTAGTTGTTTTTCTTCCTATGCGACTTCATGGAGGGTTACAATGTGCTCTATTTTGTCATCTGTTGGTTCCTGCACAAGGGATGCTTTCTTCACGGGTGTTTTCTTAAGCTTCTAGTCCTTGTTTGGATGTAGCTCTGAATGGATCTTCTAACAGGTAGCTCTTTGATGTGCACCATTATTGCAATGGTTGGTTTTTCTTCATCCAAGATTTCTTTCCCTTCTTATGCTCTTTTGTGGAGAAGGGTCTTCATGCCTTGCCTTCTTCGTGGTCAACACAAATTTCCATGAATGATTATCTTTGGTGCAAATTTGGTGAGGATAATTTTTCTTAGCTCATCTTTTGAAATATTCACCTCCCTTTGGAGATGAATTGAAATCATGATCACTAGAATGGTGTCATGTTCTCTCATCCTGCATTGATTCAAACTCGTTTCTTGAAGACTCTTTTTCATATGTAGCTTTGGAGTCTCTTTCATTGATGGTCTTGGAAAATTCTCCAACTTTATCTCTAACATAGCCCAATCCTTCATATCGAGGTAGTTATACACTTCGATGGGATTCATAATTCCTTAGCCACTGGCTCCAAGGAATTTTCCTTCATATCCCATTCTCTTTAACAACTTCAAGTCAATGCCCTTGGCGTCTTTTTCAAATTCACCAAATCATCATCATAATGGAAAGAACATGAAACTGGAGAATTACTGACACTATTTACCTCAGTTGGCGATTCTAGATCAGGTGAGGATGGATTTGTTAAGCCTTCATTACGCTACTACTTTAGCAAATCCTCTTCCTTGGCTTGCAACTAAACTTTCAATATTTTATTCTCCTCTTGTTCTTCTTTTAGATTTCTTCTCAACTTAACATTCTCTGCTTGAATACTCTAGTTGATTTCCACTCTCTTCTGATAATCTACAAACAATTTGTCCACAATATCCACCATCCGGTAGAAAGCCTTGTCATTCTTTGTATGAATGTATTCATCCTCCATTTTATTTCTTTGAGTTGCACATCCACTATCAGGGTTTAAAGTCTTAACTTTTCCTTCACCCTCTTTGAGCATGGCCTTGGTAGGTATCCACACTCAAAATTCATGTCAAAGAAGATTGCTCCAATACCAACATGAATTGGGATATTTAATTCGATGACTTTCAAATCAATTGCATAAAGAGCATGAAATAACCATAAGTGAAACACACATGAAGAAGAAACACATGAAAACATGACAATACGGAAAAATGTATTAGAAATTGATAGCAAAGTTCACCCAGTGCGAGCTACATCTTTGGGCCCCTCTCAACTACATAGCCACTTCATTAGCTACTCTTTAATAAGGATATTCTTTGTCGATACAAGGACTGAACTCACACTCATGTGGAAATATCTCTCCTACAAAGAAACACTCTCCTTTGACAATACAAAAGGAATGAATTATCACAAACAAGTGGCATAAACTATTGTCACTTCAAAGAGGATTAACTCTCTCACATAAAGTGGCATAGTTGTTCTCCCTTTTACTGAGTTAAAGGGGTTGGACTCTCACAACAATTGGAAAAATTCCTCTTTGAATCTGCTGCTCAAACCCAAGCATATCTACAAATACATCTTCTCCCTTTACAAATCTCGAAAGGGGAAAATCAACAAAATGGTACTTACATTGGTTTCCATGCCAAAATTCTCCATCGGATGCTCAAAAAACATCAAACACAATACCAACAAATTCATCTTGTCATTCTGCAACTTTTGACTATTAACACGACTAGATTCTGAAAAGTGCATCTCCATCTCAAAATTTGTGCCACGTGTTGATGACACATGTTGTCTTCTACCATGATCCCTAAGATATGCTATTTAGATCTAGATTCTGTCTACACCAGTGGAATTATCATGAAAATTTGTGAAGAATGACTATAAACATCATATGGTTTTGTCACCATTTCCTTAGGACCCCTCTGGGATCCATTGCTTTGTAATTTGTGCCACATAGAATTAAAATATTCTTGGAATATTACTCATCTTGAGATTCATGCCCATACTAGACCACATCCTACTGGGTTCCCCGTGCTCGTCTTGGTCCCCTTGTTCATGGTTCTTTGTTGGTGCCTGTTGTGACTCGTACGCCGCACCACTCCATGGTTTGGGCTACAGGCTTCCCCCATTATCATGCAGAAAGATGGGTTTAAATAAAATAATGGAATCAGTCAAAACAAAACCCTTCCCATTAGGAAGTTGGTTGTCAAGGTTAATTTAAAACATTTATTTGTTGGGGGGTCCAAGGGTCAAACCTTGTGGGCCCCCAAACTTAGTTTTTTTGTTATATAAAAATGGCAGGGGTTAAAATTATTTTGTCATATGCCACATTTAATTGGCCAACTGGGTGATACCACATGGTAGCCCTGGATTGGTCTACTAATAGTTGATTGGACCCATGTGGATGGGTACAAGGTGCCATGTCACTTATTGTGGGTCCCACCTGGGCTTGCTAAGTGTGTGGGAGTGCCACCAGGCACCCTATGGGCCCCACCTGCTCCTTATTTTCATTTTTATTGAAAAATTCAGATGACAATATATTTTTCATACAAAACTTGGTTTGAGGTCTCATTCATGTAGTTGAAATCATCTTATTGAGCTCTTCGACATAGCTTAGCTCTCATCCAATTCTGAACACTTGGAGCCTCTTGGCTCAATGATCTAATTTAATCAACCTGAATGTCTGTTAATTCTTATTCTTCTCTCATCCTAACATATATTATCCTTTTGGTGTCTTCAATTTCTCTTCATCTCCCTTAGCATCCAATTTTCTTTGTATTTCTAGCATTTATTCATTAGTAGACAAATCTTTAAAACCATCATAAGAGGAATATTATTTTTCTTTCTAACACTTGATCCCATTCTGAGCATCTTCAAGAAATAATTCATTTTCTCACTTCTCATGATTATAAGGCCATGTTACAAACTCTAGATCACAATGTTTAACAACTAGGCCATTGGGATCATTCCTTTTGAATTGTCCTAATGAAAACATGTACTCAAGATCATTGGTTGCTTCTTTCTTTTCATTTTTTCGGTCCTTCATGAAATAATGACCAAGCCTAAACCCATATAGGATGAAAATCATTTCCTTAATTTCCTTAAGTAACCAAGTATTTATATGGAATGTATATGTGTGTGAGGGGGGGGGGGGGAGTGGGATGTATACATTACAATTTTCTTCACTCTTTATCTCTCTCAAGGGAGCACACATATAATTCTTAGCCACTGATAATATGTATATGAAAGTATTCCAATTTGTATTTATATGGCATGTATATGTGTGTGAGTGTGTCGAATGTACATATAAAATATTTTTTCGCTCTTTATCTCTCTCAAGGGAGTGCACATATAATTCTAAGTGGAGTATGCCATTGATAAGATTGTGCTTAGATAAAATACCTCACATAACTATTTGAATTGGGATATCTCACAAAACAATTTGAATTGGGAAGCTTGCAACCTAGACCTATGGCAGAATTTGAAATATTTATAAATATAATTTTGAAACTTTCCCATGAATTTTGAAATAAGGAAATCTTCCTCAAGAAGGTCAACTCTCTTAAATGTTACACCCAAAGAAGATGGTGGATCCATAGTAACACTCATATCTCCATCATGTGACTGTGATATCTAAAAATCTACGGTGTGTAAGATCCATAGGAAAAATCCCATGGAATAGTGATCTGAATGGGAAAGTTAGTGTTCTCTGTGCTAAATTCCAATTCAGAATATAAAAATGTGCTTGAGGATTATGAGGTAATGATCCAGGTGAGTCTTCAGATACAATGGCATAGAAAAGCTCAGAAATCAAAGTGCTTAGAATGAAGTCAACTCATGACCAAAGCATAGATCTCATCATCCTGATTCCAATGGTATGAACGGTACTTCAATCCGAGTCTGGATGATGAAGTTATCACGAATGGAAGGTTTCTTTGTTCCTTAAGAAAATGAGGATTTTTCCTTTAAAAATGGGTTTAAGCCTTAAAAGGCAAAAAAATCGCAATCGGAGGATCCATGAAAGTGGACTTAAGAAGGGGGCAGCAAAAACCCCGATCGCCGATCTCCGATTAAATCGGCATCGACGATCAGAGGGCAATCAGGTTGGAGGAAGGCTATATCGGAGTAGGCAGGGGATGACTTGCGATGCGATCGACGATATAGAGCGATTGGCAATAAAATGATCAGCGGGATCGTTATCAACGATTAGGTCACTGGGCCGATATGTGAGTAGGATGCCGATGCGATTGGCCGACGCAGATATTGGTAATCGGCGATTGACGGTCAGCAATCCCCAATTAACAGGACTGTTGCACCCCTGATATGCCGATTGCGATCTCGGGCTCAGACCTAATAAGGAATATATGCCCGATTTAACAAATTTTGAAATTCGGGTAAATGGATTTTTGCCATATTTTAGTGTTTTCTCGGGGTTTTTGGTATTTATATCTTCAATGATAAAGAGGCTATATTTAAGGGTCGGTTGTGCCTACCGATCCTTCCACTCCACCGGCCTCTATTTTGATCTAGACCACCCCGATTTAAGTGGGATTTGTCCAAAAGACCCATTATAAAATCCCAATGGTTGGAAAAACATGGGGAGAGAAATTTACAGCAGGCTGTTTTGTTTGGCAGGAGGCCGATAGTGCACTTCGTCTGTTTTGGACAAGTTGTAGATGTTTTTAGCCCCTTTTAACGCCACGGACGCATTGGTGCTGCCCACTTCTCCATTCGAGGTCTCCATTTCACAGCCATCTTTCATAATGGAGGTATAAGCCTCTTGTATGCAGTTGATGATTGTAATTCTCTTCTTTTCATGCCATTTAATATAAAGGCCTCCCCATTGTTCAAGCTGGGCCCAAAGACGTAGTCCGAATTGGACGAACTCCATTATCAAGTCTTGGTGTCTTCTTTTTGTGCCTTTTATGTGCTTTCTTCTTCTTTCCTTGTGTGCACATTAAATTTCTGTGTTAAGCTGCAATTTTACATGTGATTCTTTCCATACATCTATAAGCAAAAGTATCCTGGATCAAGTGGTATCAGAGCAGGGATTTTTAGATGTGAATTGCATGTTTGTATGCTAACAAGAAACATGCTTCAAAGAGGCGAAGGGGAACTAGAGCCTTTCGATCCCGAAGCGGGGCATGCACATCGAAGGAGAAACATGGCAGAAGATGAAGCTCATATTGAAGAGGAGTGCAATTTCTACAAGACTTTCTATTCCATGGCAGAGAATATCAGTCAGTTGGTTTTAAGGTTGGAGAAAGTAGAGGAGAGAAACCCAGAAGGACAAGGTTCAACACATGGGAATGGTGGAGAGTAACCCCCTCCTTCTCCTTTTGGGAGTGAAGGTTTTCCTTCCTCTCACCACCATAATTGTAGAAATTCAAAGGATGCATCTAAGAAACCCTTCTTTAAATTAGATGTTAAATTTGATCTTCTTATGTTTAATGGTGAAAGTAATGTAGAGAAGCTTAATAATTGGATTAGGCAAATGGAGGTCTACTGCAGGATTCAACAGATTGTGGAGGACGAGGCAAAGATCCAGCTGGCCTCTCTACGGTTGAGCAACATCGCTCTTATTTGGTGGGAGAGAAAATTGCAGAGCAGTAAGAATGTGGGTAAGCTCTTTTCCTCATGGCCTAATTTCACTTCTACGCTAAAGGAATAGTTTTATCCCTTAGGATACAATCAAAAAGCTTTGATGAATTGGCAGTATTTAAGGCAAGGCAAAGGGCAGGATGTTAAGAGTTCTACAGAAGAATTTAGGAAGCAAGCACTGAATTTGGGTATTGCACTTGATACAGCTGAAGTTGTAACTAAGTATATTGGTTCACTGCATAGTTATATTAGACATTCATTATTGTTGTTTGAACCAACCGCTATTGATTCGGCCAGTGTAAAAGCAATTCATATTGAGAATAGGGGCAAAAATGAAAGAGATGACCAGTCCAGAAAGCCACCATTCAAACCTCCCAATGGCAAATCCAAAGTGAAATGGAAAGGGAAGGAGAAGAAAACAGCAGCAGCCAAAGAAGGAGAGCAGCCTTATTGCAATCACTGCAAGAAGGAAGGCCACGATGACGATCACTGTTGGAAGCAGCACCCAAAAAAGCGTCCAAAGAAGTATGGAGGAAAAGGGAAGCAAAAGATAGTGGCAGCGGCGCAGCAAGACCTTAGATCGGATTCGGGAGATGAAGTGTTGATCACAACAATAGGAACAAAGGGTACTCTTACACCTCATGTTAATTCTGAATTGCATGAAGGCACCAGTTTTGTAAATGAGTCCCTTTTGAATGACTGAAAAAGAATTGAACTATTTCATATCAGAGTTGTTGTAAATCATATTAAAGTTGAAACTTTGCTTGATACTGGGTCCCAAGCAAACTTAATTGTAGAATCCCTGGTAAAGAAACTCGACTTAGAGACAAAACCACACCTGAAACCTTACCTGCTGGGATGGATACATGATAAAGCAAAACTAAATGTAACCCAGAAGTGTAAAGTAAAGTTTGTGATTGCTTCTAAGCTCGTAGATGAAGTAGATTTGGATGTAACACGATTGGATATCTGTGGCATGGTGTTAGGGAGCCCATATCTGTATGATAGAAAGGCAATATTTTTCCATCATGAAAACAAATACCATATCACAAAAGATGGGGTAGAATATATAGTAGGGGCTCATCAAATTAAAATCAATGTTAGCCTTGTAAGCATTGGACAAATTAAAAGACTAGTGAATTCCAGTAAAGGATGCATGCTTATGGTTGTAAGGGAAAAAGAGGTAGAATTTGCTGATGCTTTCCAGGATTGCGATCAGAAACATAAACCGGAATTATTTGAGTTAATTTCTAATTATGATGAGTTGTTTCAGGAACCAAAGGGATTACCTCCAAAGAGGGAAATCCAACATGAAATCCATCTACAACATGATGCCCCTCTGCCAAATAGTGGCATGTACAGGAAGTCAGCTATTGAGATGGAGGAAATCAAGAAACAAGTGCAGGAATTGCTGGACCAAGGCATCATCAGGCCGAGCACCTCTCCATGTGGTTTGCCAATTGTTTTAGTGCCAAAGAAAGATAGCACCTGGAGGATGTGCATGGATTACCGCGTGCTCAACAAGATCACGGTGAAAAATCACTATCCCCTTCCACGCATAGATGATTTATTAGATCAATTAAAGAGTGTTGTTTATTTCACAAAGTTGGATTTGCGCAGTGGCTATCACCAGGTCAGAATTGCGGAGCAGGACATGTGGAAAAATGCCTTCAAGAACAAGTAGGGGTTGTTCGAATGGATGGTGATGCCATTCGGACTTTGCAATGCTCCAACCACTTTTATGAGGGTTATGAATGATATATTTCAGCCTTTCATTGATGAGTTTGTTCTTGTGTATTTAGATGATATACTAGTCTTTAGTAAGAGTTGGGTTGAACATGTGTGCCATGTAAAGAAAGTGCTTGATGTACTGAAAAAAGAAAAACTCTTTGTAAAATTGTCAAAGTGTGAGTTCGGGAAAGCCTCTTTGGGTTACCTAGGTCATATTGTTGGTCATGGTCAGTTAAAAATTGATCCCTCTAAAGTTGAAGCAATTGTAAATTGGCCTAAGCCTACTAGTGTAACTAAGGTCCATAGCTTTCTAAGTGCAGTCCAATATTGGAGGAGATTTATTGCTAATTTCTCTGTTATTGCAGCACCTTTGCACACATTGACAAGTGTGAAACAAGTCTTTCAATGGGGAGGAAGACAACAGAAATCCTTTGAAACATTAAAGGAAAAGATCAGCATCGTGCCAGTCTTAGCCTTACCTGATATCCAATAGCCATTTGAGGACGAAGCCGATGCCAGTGGTTATGCCATGGGAGTTGTACTGATGCAGCAAAAGAAGCCGATTTGTTACCATTTTGAGAAGTTTTATCAAGCTGTGATAAACTATCCCACCTATGACAAGGAACTTTATGCCTTGGTGCAGAGTGTGAAAAAGTGGAAACACTACCTGATCGGAAAGGAGACCATCATCCATACAGATCATCAGCCCTTGCCGTACCTTCAGTCACAAACTAAGTTGCAACAATCTCGTCATTTCAGGTGGATGGGCTTTCTTCAACAGTTTCATCTGGTAATAAAGTATAAGAATGGCACTAGCAATAAAGTGGCTGATATGCTATCTTGCCCTCCTATTTATGCTTCTGTTATTTTTCATAATGCTTCGTTATCTTTTGAGAGTTATGCTGAACAATATGCTAACGATGATGACTTTAAGGAGGTTTATGCAAAACTAACCCATGGTTCACAGGTGGACAAATATCAGTTGCAGGGGCAATTGTTGTATCACCTTGGTAAATTGTGTATTCCCATAGGGGAAAGAGTACATGTAATTCGAGAGGCCCACACCTCTCTTGTGTCTGGACACTTTGGTGTCAAAAAGACTTTATGTCATGTACAAAGATTTTGTTTTTGGCCTCATATGAAAAACATTGTGACTCGCTATGTAAAGGGTTGTGTGATGTGTTTTGTTTCAAAGCCCTCTGATAGAAAACTCGTGCTCTACACACCACTCCCTATTTCGATTCGTCCATGGGAAAGTGTGTCAATGGACTTTGTAGGAGGTTTGCCTTTGTCTAGGAAGAGTCACGACTATTTGTATGTCATCATTGACCGATTTAGCAAGATGTGTATTCTTATGCCTTGTAAAAAGTAGATTACTGCAGAGTAGACTGCTTCTCGTTTCTTTCAGCATGTTTGGGTTCACTTTGGATTACCCACATCAATTGTGTCAGATCGGGACTCTCGTTTTCTTGGAGAGTTTTGGACTAGCTTGTGGAGGATGATGGACACCAAATTGAAAATAAGCATGACATTTCACCCACATATTGGCAGACAGATAGAGGTTGTAAACTGTACCATGGTACACTTATTACGAGGCTATTGTGGGAAGCATCCCAAGTTGTGGGATGAAAATCTCCCATATGTACAACATTCCCACAACCGAGCAGTGCATTCATTTACGTAGCGTTCACCATTCGAGACATGTTTTGGTTACCTACCAAAGGACCCTTTTGATATGGTCATCGGAAAGAAGATGGCTCCAGTGGACGTAATGATAGGGACAAAGCTCAGCAGTTCATTCAGCGAATCCAATTGATTCACCAAGCAGTGCAAGAGCAGTTGGAGAAAATTCAAGCCTGTTACAAGGCTCGACATGATAAACACCGAGTTGACCATCAATTCCAAGTGGGCAAGAAAGTTTGGTTCCACATCAGCAAAGACAGGATGAAGGGAGAAGGAAAGAAGTTGCGACCAATCTGGTATGGACCATTCACCATTTTGGAGAAGATTGGGAACAATGCCTTTCATCTTGACTTGCCGGTATATATGCAGATGTACTCAGTAGTGAATGTGGAGAACCTAAATCTGTATGAACCACCTTTGATCATGGACACTGATGAGGTGGGCATAGTTCCTACAGTTGATGATTTTGCACCAGAATATCTTGATGAGTTGCTTGAAGACATCATCCTCGATAGAAGAACCAGGACTTCACGGTGAGGATATGTAGAATACCTTCAAGTTGGTTTCAAGGGAATGCACCCCAGCAAGGCCAGATGGCTAGAGAAAGAGAAAGTGAGGGAACAATTCCCTCACTTGCCAATTGACTAATGAAAGCTTTTGGCAGTCCAAAAGCTCCTCAATGTGGAGGATTGATCTAGGTGGATCTTCAGATATAATGGCATGGAAAAGATCAAAAATCAAAGTGCTTAGAATGAATTCAACTCAATACCAGAGCATAGATCTCATCATTCTGATACCAACGATGCAAATGGTACTTCAATCCGAGTTCGGATGATGAAGTTATCATGAAAGGGAGGTTGCTTTGTTCCTTAAGAAAATGAGGATTTTTCCTTTAAAAATGGGTTTAAGCCTTAAAAGGCAAAAAATCGAAATCGAAGGATCCATGAAAGCAGAATTAAGAAGGGGGCAGCAAAAACCCCGATCGCCGATCTCCAATTAAATCGGCATTGGCGATCGAAGGGAAATCAGGTCAGAGGAAGACTATATCGGAGCAGGTAAAGGCTGACTTGCGATGCGATCGACAATATAGAGCGATCGACGATAAAATGACTGGCAGGATTGTTATCAGCGATCAGGACAGTCGGCCGATATGTGAGTGAGATGCCGATGCAATCAGCCGATGCCAATATCGGTGATCGACGATTGGCGGTAGGCAATCCCCGATTAACAGGACTGTTGCACCCCCGATATGCCAATTGTGATCTTGGGCTTGGACCCGATAAGGAATATATGACCGATTTAACAATTCTGAAATCTGGGTAAATGGATTTTTGTTGGATTTTAGTGTTTTCTCGAGGTTTTCGGTCTTTATCTCTTCAACGATAAAGAGGCTATATTTAAGGGTCGGTTGTGCCTACCAATCCTTCCACTCCATTGACCTCTATTTTGATCCAGACCGCCCTGATTTAAGCGAGATTTGTCTGAAAGACCCAATATAAAAGCTCGATGGTTGGAAAAGCACGGAGAGAGGAATTTGCAGCAGGCTATTTCGTTTGGCAAGAGGCTGATAGTGCACTTTGTCTATTTTGGACAAGTTGTAGATGTTTCCAGCCCCTTTTAACGCCACAGACACATTGGTGCTGCCCAATTCTCCATCTGATGTCTCCATTTCACAGCCATCTTTCAGAATGGAGGTATAAGCCTCTTGTATGAAGTTGATGATTGTAATTCTCCTCTTTTCATGCCATTTAATATAAAGGCCTCCCCATTGTTTGAGCTGGGCCCGGAGACGTAGTCCGAATTGGATGAACTCCATTATCAAGTCTTGGTGTCTTCTTTTTTGTGCCTTTTATGTGCTTTCTTCTTATTTCCTTGTGTGCACATTAAATTTCTGTGTTAAGCTACAATTTTACATGTGATTCTTTCCATACATCTATAAGCGAAAGTATCCTGGATCAGGTAAATTGCAAGTTAGCCATGAGTTTTTATGTGTTTTTAGGTAAATTTCATGAGAAAATTAACGTAATTAAAACACTGAACAATAACATATATCAACCATAAACATCACCATAAGCAGTAACACAACATCACATGATGAAGGAATTCACCCCTCCTGGGCTACGTCTCCTTGGTCCAACTTCAAATGGCTTGGCCCTCTTCAATTATGCTCAAAAGTGTGAATACATACATTTATAGTGCTCAGATGGCTATGAAACCTATTCACATGGCTTTAGCAGACCCAAAAATGCCTATTTAGCCTCTTCCTTCTCCCAAATTGGACAAAAACTCAACCAATTATGAGTTCCCCGAGCTTGGCTGTTATGCACAACTCAATTTCCCCAAAATCTGGCATCGGTCCTACAATTTCGCCCCAAAATCTGCTAACTAGGCACCGATTCCACCAAATTCTGGGTGAATTCATTGGAGTGCTTAAATTCCCTCTAAGGCCTTATTTCTGAAAAATAGTGTCATGTAGAGGCCATGTGCCCAGGGGCTAAGGCCAATGGCCTAGTCCCGCCGATTGGGCTCCCACTCCTCTACCCACCATGCTCTTATTTCCACACATATGGCCGGGGCTGGGCCTACACCTCCGTGCCTATTTCTTCCCTCACGCCCACGATTCTCGACAAAGGGTCATTTGATAACAGTTGTTGGGGGTCGTGGCTAAGCCTTGACCCCTTACCTCATATATCCGCCAGCATATATTTTATATAATGGTTTGGTTCAATGTTTAACAAGAACCATCATTAGCCCATGTGGTTAAGGCGCAATGCTTGTTGGCGGGAGGCTCAATATCAACTCCCGTGAAATCCAGTTCATAAATTCAACCATATTTTGGTGACCCCCGTGCTACCACGTGGTGGCCTCCAGTTGGGCCACGTGGCAGCATGTGGTTGGCTGCCATCCAACCAATGAAAACATGCCACCTCAGCTCTGTACCCTATGACATGAGGTAGACACTGATTGGATGAAGAAAACACAGTCAGCTCTACCACGTCAACCTACCACATAGGCAGCCAAGTCAGCTTGCCATGTCAGTAGTACGAACTACTGACTGTGTAATGCTGCACATTTTTTCTAAATTCGCATGTTTAAGAAAATGAACAGAACATGTTTATGTGAGCATATATTGTCTTTTTTTGCGTGAAACGAGTTGTGCCAAATTCAGAACGATGAGCACTACGCGGTTGTTCAGGTTCCACACCGATCCGACAATTTTGAATTTTTGAGCAAATTTTTGAGCACCTGATCACTCCTTCCCACTAGAAGCTTTTGAACCCCAAAATATCACTTTCAGTTATTTAGCAAATGAGGGTACAGTTCCCTCACCTTTCCAATCTCAATCCATTTGGCCTTGGAAGGAATTTTTCCTTTGAGCCCCACTCGGAGGTAGTCCACACTCCCTCATTTTGAAGACCTTGTCCTTCTGTCAAGAATGGTGTCTTGTTGTAGTTCATCAAGGTATTCAGGAGAAAAATCCTCAATGGAAGGAATTTTAACACTCTCTCCTTGATCTTCAATCAAAGGAGGCTAATACAACCTTAAATTTTCCACATTAACAACAACATAAATTTGCATATATGAAGGCAAATCCAACCTGAAGGAATTGTCACCAATATTTTCCAGAATTCCGAATGGACCATATTGAATTGGTTTTGGCTTTTTACCTTCTCCCTGGAGCCTCTCTTTTCTAGTGTGAAGCCAAAATTCATCACCAACTTGGAACTTGTTTTCTACACGATGCTTCTCATGCCTTGACTTGTACTTGCCTTGGCTCTTTTCCAGCTATTCTTGAATTCTTTGGTGTACCAATTGGATTTGTTCAATGAAATTTTTTTCTTTATCTATGTCACTATGACCATCAATAGCAACATCCTTTCCAAAAATGAAACCCAAAGGAGACTTAGGCAAGTATCCAAAACATGCTTCAAATGGTGATGTTTGTGTTGAAGAGTGCTTTGCCCGGTTGCAAGCATGTTGAATGTAATGAAACTGTTCATCCCACAACTTAGGATGCTTGCTTTAGTACCCACGAAGAATATGTATCACTGCACCATTTAAAATTTCTGAATGAAATGAAATGGGCTTACCATGTTGCATAAGGACTGTGCCCATGGCATAGTTGCTTGCATTAGTTTGAATCTCAAAATACTGTCTCAAGTCCATAAGTGAAAGTACTGGAGCTGAAATGGTCTTTTCTTTCAAAGCATCAAACGTTTTTTTCTACTTTCCTCACCATTGGAAGACCTTTTTCACACTAGTCAATGCATGCAAAGGAGTTGCGATAGAAGAAAAGTTAGCAATAAACTTTCTCCAATATTGGGTTTCTCCCAAAAAACTTCTTACCTCAGTAACTATCTTGGGAGTTGGCCAATTCACAATGACCTCAACCTCAGAGGGGTCTATCTTCAACTCACCTCCTCCAACAATATACCCCAAGTACACCAAAGAAGTTTTACCAAACTCACACTTTGACATCTTTAAAAACAATTGTTATATCTTCAAGACATCAAGTAATTTTCTCACATGCATGACATGTTCATCATGTGACTTACTGAAAATAAAGATATCATCTAATCTAGGAAGTGGGTAACGGTTCTTTACCATAATCTTGTTCAATGCACGGAAATCCACACACATGCCAATGTTAGGAAGAGGACAATCTTGCTGCAATTGTATTTCATGTTGGATTTCCCTCTTAGGAGGTAATCCCTTTGGTTCCTAAAACATCTCATCATTTTTATTAACCACCTCAATCAAATCAGATTTCAACTTTGAATCACAACCTTTAAATGCTTCATAATCAACATCAATATTTGGTTTGATCATAAGAAGCACAAAATTGTTGCTTGAATTCACTAGTCTTTTCATTTGTCCCGCATTAACAAATGAAAGATTTAGTTTCCGACGATGAGCTCTCACAATATACTGCACACCATCCTTGAACAAGTGGTACTTATTTTCATGGTGATAGAAGATATCTTTTCTATCATAGAAGTAAGAACTACCCAAAACAATACCTGAAATATCAAGTGACACACCATCTAATTCAACTTCGTCAATGAAGTTTACTGTGATTGCAAACCGAAGAATACACTTTCTTGTAACCTGTAAGTTTGTATTCTTGCATATCTAACCCAATGGATATGGCTTGGGATGAGGAATGGTTTCAAGATTAAGTTTCTTGACTAAGTCTTCAGATATCAAGTTTGCTCGAGACCAAGTATCAAATAGTGTGTTAATTTTTGTATGTTTTGCAATAACTCTTACATGAAATAATTAAATCCTTGTTTCTTCATTTGGAGGCTAGTGTGACAATTTGAAGTACTAGTGCCAGCAATGGATTATTTTCCTTTCATAACCATGGCTGAAATTTTAGTTTCATCACCCAAATCCTGTTGAGTGGTTTCCGTTGTCTTTTGTTTCCCTTTGTTGTTGAATTGCTTAGGCCTCATGTCTGGATGAAGCTTCCAACAATGGTCTTCATCATGACCCTCTATGGAACAATGTTTGCATGTTATTTTCTCTCCTTCTTTCTTAATGCTTGAATTTTTATTTCCCTTCCCTTTCTATTCACCCTTAAATGACTTCTTTTTACCCTCTTCTCAAATATTTTTCCCTCTTTCCTTAAGATGAGTGGCTTGCACACAAACCTCATCTAGACTATTGGGATTAAACATAAGGATAGTATGCCTTAGGTAACTGTGTAAACCCCCTATATACTTCAACAACATGTCTTGTGATTTCAAATCTACACCTAAAATTAGAGACCTTCTTCTAAATTCTTGGGTGTAACCTTACACATTTTAACCTTTAAGTTGTCCAAAATTCTGCCAGTCCATTATGGATTTTTTCATATGTGCTAGAGGGTAAAATTGTCTTTTAATTGTAGCATTAAAATCAGACCAAGAGATTGAAATCTTACCATGTTTTTCATCTCATCTTGTGTCTTGGCTTCCCACCATATTAACGTTGCACCCTCCAGTCTCAAGGAAGCTAGTTGAATCTTTGTGTAATCCGATGCAGGAGCATTAGCTTGAAACTATCATTGTATTGTAGTAAACATAGGGGGTCTTGTGTTTTCAAGGAAGTTGGATTCCTATGTATGTAATTATTAATGTTTTGAGTGGTTGATTAGATAAGTGTGAGGATATTTGTAAATGCTCTCGAATGAAGGAGAACATGAGTGATTAATGATGTTGAGAGATTTAGAAATCAATTGAAAGTCTTGGACTAGAAAGTGGTTTCATGATTCGAGGCGCTACAGAGGACTCTTAGGGATAATTAGCAGTTAAAAGTGGACTTAGATAATATTGAGGAGTTAGTTGAACAGATTAAGGATCTGAACTAGAATTAGTTCAACAGAACCTTTTTGTATAAAGGTAAGGCTAAAAGGTGAGAATGAGTTAGTCAGTTGGTAGTTAGAGAAGTAGCTAGAGAGTCAGTTAGTTAGACTGTAAGCCTACAGGAAAGAGGAGAAGAAAGGCCACTGACATAGAATATTAGGTCGAGAAGGAATTGTCTATGTAAATACATGTTTATTAATACAAACAACTCAATTATGATTCATGTGTGTGTATGAAGTAATCTGTGTGTGAATTAGAAATATTGTACCGTATATATATGCAGGTGGAGTTCAGGCAGAATCGGAGGCAGATTACAGAGAAGCGTAACAGAACAACTTCCAACTGTGGTTGGGTAGAAGTTGTTGAGGTAGCTCCACAATTGCGATTGTGGGTAGAGTTGTCTTAGAGACAACAATTCTAGCAAAAGAAGTGTTGGGTAGAATTGTTAGACAGCAAGAGGTTCGAAGAGAGAACCATAAGGCTCGTGTTACGACTTTGTACACATGGACAGTACAGAAGGAGGCCTTTAGTGTTACAGTAAGGTGGAGGAGTATAAAGGCGCAAGTGGAGTAAAGTGAAGGAAAGAGTTGTGGCAGAACGGTGAAGGAATAGAAACCCGAAGGAAGCGAAAACATAGAAACACTGAAGAAATGGCATAAAACTGGAGTAAAGAGAAGCAGGGGTAGCGAGTGTATGGAAGGATGGATCATTGTTGAAGTCTTGTGATTAATCTCAGCTATTGATCACAAAGGTCAATGCCACATCACACTCAACTGCAGGATTAAGTGAGTGGATAACCAGTGTGCTAGTTTAATGGCTGCAAACCGTAGGATTTAAGAACTCCGTCATCCAACAGATATCGGGCCATAATTTAATCAAGCGTTAACGACAAGGACGCACCCAAACTTTTATAGATTGAGGGTTTATAATTCCCATCGGGTTCGAAAAGGTGTTAAACCTCGCATAAGTGTTCCACCCGACATCGTTTTGGACCGTCAGATCAAGTGGATCTAGATCAACGGTCACAAAACGTCGGACTAGTTTGGTGATCGAGAAAAGACACCAATCGTTGGATCGAAGATAAGATCGATGGTGGGAAAGGGTCACGATAAAGAAATTGAAAATGCGGAACCAAAGAGATTATAGGTGCGGTTTGATTCTATTTGAAGTCCGGTTGTAATCACATATCGCAAGTGGGAGGCAAAGGAGGCACGTAATGATTGATGCGATAGTGCGATAGCCATTGATCTGGGTGAAAGGAATCAACGGTGGGGAAGGTTGTTGCATATCGCAAGTTGAAAGTCCTGAAGGTATACTCTATTGAGTTTAATGAAGAGTTAAGATATAAAGTTCCGATAGGGAGATTGAGGAAGGTTTAAACTATAGAAAGTTTATGAAAAGTTTCCGCTTGAAGGTTAAATGAAGGGGTCTTAACCTTAATCCATGAAGGTTTGACCAAGGTGGTCATAGGAATTCCTTGGATAAAAGAGAATATGCATACTATATGGAGAATGTGGGTATAGTGGGGTATTAGCCCTACTTCATTTGTGGTATCAAAGCAAGTTAAGCTCTTTGATTAAAGCAGAATTGTGTAGAATACAAGAGTGATTGTAGAAGAAAGAAGAGATCAGGTTATTTGAATCTAATAAGTAGAAGGCGTGAGATAAGATGAGAGTAAGTGATACTCTAAGAAGAAGAGACTACAGAAGCATAAAGAAAACACAATGATGTTTTTTTTCTTGAGGGGAATGGAGATTCACTCAAATGTGAAGAATGGATGGAGACTGCTTGTGAAGCCATGCAGTGATAGTGAACCTGAAGAATCCAACTGAAGGTTAGATAGAGAGGATAAGAGTGTTCTCAGAAGGAAGCTGAGAAGCAAGCTTTGAAAGCTTGGGAATGATCTTTGGTTTGAATATCATTGATATGCAGGTGATAGCGAAGGAAGGTGAGAAGATTGTAGCAACCTAGAGCAAGAAGTGCTCAATTGGTTCCAGAGGAAAGAACCAGAGAAATGATAAAAGACTGAGCTCATAGGAAAGAAGCTTAGTGAGGCATATGTAGCAAGAAGGAGACTTGTTACTGCAGAGGTGTTGTTGCAACTCACAAAGGCAATTCCACAAAGGATGTGGGTAGAATTGCTAAGGGATGAAGAAAGCTGGTAAGACTTTCTAAGTGAAACAAGAGGTGGTCAGAACCTAGTATTTAGTTGGTGATTGAAGTACAAGAGGACAGTTGTATTATTAGAAGAGACAGATGAGTTGAAGCCTAGAAGGACCAAAGAGAAGTGCTCAAAGAGGTTCCAGTGATAGAGAAGCAAGGGCTTGCCAAAAGAACAAGTACAGAGGAAAGCTTGGTGAGGTGAGTGGCAGCAAGGAGGACTTGCTGTTGTAGAGGCTTTAATGCAACTCATAGTAAATGAGTGAGGAACTCATGAAGATGGAGAAGAAGATGACTACTGATAGTCATAACAGAGGTAACAAAGGTTCTGAAGAAGACCACAACAGAAGAAAAGTGAAGAAGGAAGATGCCAAGGTAAATGGAAAGAGGATGAGTCAAGAGGAATGTGACAAGGAGATTGCAGAGTTAAAAGAACAACTCGATGCATTAAGAAGGATATTGGAGGAAAGCCAAAGGCAAGGTTGGGCCTTGAGGAAAAAGGTAGTGAAGTGGTCTAAGCTACAAAGAAGACTACAACAGAGGCAAGTGAAGAGCCTGGTGGAAGAACTCAGAGAGGTTGAGTTGGAAATGGAAGAATCCATTTGTAAACCAGAACAGGGTGAAATTTTGGGTGAAGATGAAGACTGGAGATCTGTGGAAGATCTTATGAATCATATGAAGGATTCAGAATAGCAAGGAGACATGATGACTGAAGCATCAAGTGAGACCACAAGGTCTTATGTTTTTAAAACTAATAGTTTGTGTATGATTGCAGGTATTGCAGAAGAAGAGCAACCTTTTGAAGATATCTTCAGAATAGATGAAGATCTAGAAGTAAAAGGTGACAAAGAAAACTTCTCAGAAGAAGAAGAATTTGACTGGATACAGAAGAAAGAGTCTATGGATGAGTCTATGGAAGCTGTCATAGAGATGGAGGATCAAGATCTTATTCTGATGAAGAATGAAGGAATATTGTCTCAGAGAGGTAGTCTAATGAATTTGATTAATGTTATTGATGAAGAACAAATGTAGGAGAATATTACTGCAAATGATGAGATAAGGATAACTCTGGGAGAAGAGTTACAGAAGGACATCAAGACAAAATGTATTGAAGAAGAAGGACATCTACTGAAAGATGTTAAGAAAGAAGATGTCTATGCAAAAGATTTAGCAAATGGAGAAAGGACATCTGAAGATTTGTCAATAACAAAGGAAGGTATGGAAAATTGTGTGAAATTTCCAAATTCTACTCCAATTGAAATTATTGAATTGTATGGAAAATTAGACTTTCAAAGAAGGGAGTTGGAAAAACAGAAGATATATACTCAAGATAGATTGCTGAAAAAGGAAGACAAAAAAATTGTCATGAATGACAATCATAAGAAGAAAGAGATGGTAATGGAAGTTCAACAAATTGACATTACAGAAGGAGGATTTCATTACTGTGAACCAGAGCAGAGAGATATCATTGAAGAAGATGGTATGGAGAAGATACTAGTTGACAGTCTCATGAATTCTTTTGAGAATTCAAATCAGCAGACTGATATGTTGATAGAGGAGGAGAAAACAGAGCAACATATTGATGTGTTTCCAAAGGAAGGAGAGGCATTGAGGCCTTATGTTTTCTATTTTAATAATTGTTTTGTGAGTGTAGGTTTAGTTGCAGATGCTGGAGAAAATTTGGCACAGATGAGCAACCAAATAAAAATGAAAGAAGAAGATTATGTGGAAGTATTTAATCCATGGAACAGAGATGTTAGATTACCAGAGAAAATGCCGAAAAGTCAGGATTCAATGCAGAAAGAGATAATCATGAAAGAGGGTAAGGATAAAAGGGTGGTAGTAAGAATTCAACAACTTCAAAGAGAAGATAATAAACAGTAATTTGAAGAGTTAGTGGACAACAACAACAACCTGAAGCAGAGAAAGAGAGGTAACAGTGAATGGTAGAATATGGACTAGCCCAAAGATATGCTAGAGATGGAGATTGAAGAGTTATGGCAGTTAATGATGAAGCAGTCCATATGGAGGAGGTTGACAGTAGCAGGAAGAATGATCAATCAGAACTTGAAACTGATTGACAAGGAGAGGAAGATGAAACAGAAGACAGGTGACATACAACAACAACAAAGGTGCAAAGCATTCAGACAACTACAAACCAAAGTTTGGGACCCTGGAGGTTTCCTATCAACACATGAAGACACATGATCAGGAGATCATGAATGTTTTCTACTTTGGGAGTCTGATGCAGGAGCATTAGCTCGAAACTATCATTGTATTGTAGTAGACATAGGGGGTCTTGTGTTTTCAAGGAAGTTGGATTCCTATGTATGTAATTATTAATGTTTTGAGTGGTTAATTAGATAAGTGTGAGGATATTTGTAAATGCTCTCAAATGAAGGAGAACATGAGTGATTAATGATGTTGAGAGAGTTAGAAATCAATTGAAAGTCTTGGACTAGAAAGTGGTTTCATGATTCGAGGAGCTAGAGAGGACTCTTAGGGATAAGTAGGAGTTAAAAGTGGACTTAGAGAATATTGAGGAGTTAGTTTAGCAGATTAAGGATCTGAACTAGAATTAGTTCAACATAACCTTTTTGTATAAAGGTAAGCCTAAAAGGCGAGAACGAGTTAGTCAGTCGATAGTTAGAGAAGTAGCTAGAGAGTCAGTCAGTCAGACTATAAGCCTACAAGAAAGAGGAGAAGAAAGGCCACTGACATAGAAGATCAGGCCGAGAAGGAATTCTCTGTGTAAATACATGATTATTAATACAATCAACTCAATTCTAAGTCATGTGTGTGTATGAAGTAATCTGTGTGTGAATCAGAAATTCTGTACCATATATATATGCAGGTGGAGTTCGGGCAGAATCAGAGGCGGATTACAGAGAAGTGTAACAGAACAAATTCCAACTGCAGATGGGTAGAAGTTGTTGAGGAAACTCCACAGTTGCGATTGTGGGTAGAGTTGTCTTAGAGACAACAATTCCAGCAAAAGAAGTGTTGGGTAGAATTGTTAGACAGCAAGAGGTTCGAAGAGAGAACCATAATGCTTGTGTTACGGCTCTGTACACATGGACCGCATAGAAGGAGGCCTTTAGTGTTACAGTAAGGTGGAGGAGTATAAAGGCGCAAGTGGAGTAAAGTGAAGGAAAGAGTTGTGGCAGAACGGTGAAGGAACAAAAACCCGAAGGAAGCAAAAACATAAAAACATTGAAGAAATGGCATAAAAACCGAAGTAAAGAGCAATGGGGGTAGCGAGTGTACAGAAGGCTGGATCATTGTTGAAGTCCCTTGATTAATCTCAGCCGTTGATCACAAAGGTCAATGCCACGTCATAGTCAACTTCGGGATTAAGTGAGTGGATAACCATCATGCTAGTTTAATGGCCGCAAACCATAGGATTTAAGAACTCCATCATCCAACAGATATCGGGCCATAAGTTGATCGAGCGTTAACGGCAAGGACGAACTCGAACTTTTATAGATTGAGGGTTTATAATTCCCATCGGGTCCGAAAAGGTGTTAAACCTCGTGTAAGTGTTCCACCCGACATCGTTTTGGACCATCAGATCAAGTGGATCTAGATCAACTGTCACAAAACGTTGGACTAGTTTGGTGATTGGGAAAAGACACTAGTCGTAGGATTGAAGACAAGATTGATAGTGGGAAAGGGTCACGATAAAGAAATTGAAAAGGCGGTTTGATTCTATTTGAAGTCCGATTGTAATCGCATATCACATGCGGGAGGCAAAGGAGGCACGTAATGGTTGATGCGATAGTGCGATAGCCGTTGATCTAGGGGAAAGGAATCAATGGTGGGGAAGGCTATCGTATATTGCAAGTTTAAAGCCCCGAAGGTATACTCTATTTAGTTTAATAAAGAGTTAAGATATAAAGTTTCGATAGGGAGATTGAGGAAGGTTTAGACTATAGAAAGTCTATGAAAAGTTTCCGCTTGAAGGTTAAATGAAGGGGTCTTAACCTTAATCCATGAAGGTTTGACCAAGGTGGTCATAGGAATTCCTGGGATAAAAGAGAATATGCATACTATGTGGAGAATGTGGGTATAGCAGGGTATTACCCCTGCATCATAATCATCTTGAAAGTTTGAATCCCTCAATTTGACGTACCCAATTTTCAAGATTTTATGCATCCACTTCACCATTATACATTGGTAATTCGATTTTTACATCTAGTTTCAATAAGGGAGATTTACCATGTCCCTTTGAGGTATGTGCATGAGTTTGAGTAAGGGTTGTAGTAGTGGAATAGGATGAAGATGAAGGTGAAGAAGGTGTTGAGGATGATGGTGGAGAAGATGGTGGTTTATCACCATTTCCATTACCTCCTCCTCCTGAAGAACCTTCTCCTTTTTGAGGCTTGGAGATTTCACCCTACAACCTTGTATTCCTCTCTTCATAGAGGACTTTAACCATCTCTGTCATGTCAAAGAAATCCTTCCTAAAAACCTTCTCATCCTTTGACATATTTGCAGGCTCTCCTTCATGTGACATGCTTGTTGAAGCTTCAACTACAATTTGAGGTATAACTGGTGGTGGAGATTGTGGCAATCTTTCTCTCCTTCTCCTGGTCCCAACTTAAGGACTTGCAACCACAAGCTTTCCTTCTCCTCTCTTGAGCTTCAACCTTGTAAGCATCACAATCACTTGCAAATAGTTATATCCTCCTTGCACAAATAAAACCAAGACCTCTGACACCAAACTTGATCTGAATGGGAAAGTTAGTGTTTGTTGTGTTAAATTCCAATTCAGAATATAAACAAGTTCTTGAGGATTATGAGGCAAATTGCAAGTTAACCATGAGTTTTTATGAAAATTTCATGAGAAAATTATCATAAGTAAAACACTGAACAAAAACATATATCAGACATAAATATCACCATAAACAATAACAAAACAACACATGATGAATGAGTTCACCCCTCCTGGGCTATGTCTCCTTGGTCTAGCTTCCAATGGCTTGACCCTCTTTAATTATGCTCAAAAGTGTGAATACATACATTTACAATGCTAAAATGGCTCTGAAAGCTATTCCCATGGCTTCAGAAGACCCAAAAATGCATGTCTAGCCTCTTCCTACTCCCAATTTGGACAAAAACTCAAGCAATTATGAGTTCCCCTAGCTTGGTTGCTATTCGCACCTCACTTTCCCCAAAATCTAGCACCGGTCCTACAATTTCGCCGCAAAATCACTAATTGGGCACTGATTCTGCCAAATTCTGGGAGAATTTATCGGAGTGCGTAAATGCCCTCTAAGGCCTTATTTCTGAAAAATGAGCTTACGTAGGGGCCACGTGCCCAGGGGCTAAGGCCAACAGCTCATGCCCACCAGCTAGGCCCCCACTCCTCTGCCTGCCATGGTCGTATTGCCGCCCATATGGCTGAGGTTGGGCCTACGTCTCCGTGCTTATCTCTTCCCATGCGTCCACGATTCTCGGTGAAGGGTCATGTGATAAAAATTATTGGAGGCTAGGGCTAAGCTCTGGCCCCTTACCCCATATATCCATCGACATATACTTTATATAACAGTTTGGTTCAATGGTTAACAAGAACCATCATTAGCCCATGTGGTTAGGGCGCGATTCTTGTTGGCAAGAGGTCTCAGTATTGACTTCCACGGAGTCTAGTTCAAAAATTCAACCATATTTTTGTGGCCCCCGTGCTGCCACGTGGCGGCCTTCGGTTGGACCATGTGGCAGCATGTGGTCAGCCACCATCCAACCAATGAAAACATGTCACCTCATCTATGTACCCTGTGACACGAGGCAGATACTGATTGGCCGAAGAAAACACAGTCATCTATGCCACATCAGCCTACCATGTAGGAAGCCCAGTCAACCTGCAACGTCAGCAGTACAGACTACTGACTATGCAGTGCCACACATTTTTTCCAAATTTGTTTGTTTAGGAAAATGAACAAAACATGTTTTTGGGAGCATATGATGTATGTTTCACATGAAACGAGTTGCATCAGATTCAAAATGACGAGCACTACGCAGTCATTCAAGTTCCACACTGATCTAACTTTGAATTTTTGAGCAAAATTTTGAGCACCTAATCAAATAGGGTCAAATTACCAAATTTAAGGCATCTTCTTCATCCTACACATGTTTGATTGAAAAGCGCATCTTTATGATTCCTTTTACAATAGAAATAATATAAAATTATTTGTCTTGGAAGGAGGAGGGTCACCTTGCTCATGAATTTTGCAAAAGTATATAATTATTTTATAATGCAACAATAATTTAATACAATATTGCTAACAACAAGTGTAGGGGACCCACTTATAAATAGTATCTAGGTAGGAAGCTTCATTATTTTCATCTACACATACCCCAATTTTAGTATGCCTTTATAATGTTTTTCTTGAAAAATGGATAAATGCTACAATCACATTACCATTAGACATCTTGAATTCCTTGGGGCTAGAAAAATAGTTGTAATTATCCTATGGTAAACTCAAATATGAAGTTTTCTTGATTTTCCAAATAAAGAGAATGATTTTGATACATTTTTCAAGACCTTCTCATGTTCCTTTGCATGTTTAGTATTTCAAAAACCTAATAAATTTTCTACATGATTTAATTTTTGTACTTTATTAATACATGTAGGGTTTGGCCTAGTGCAATCACTAAAATTTGTTCCAAGAACAATTTAATTTTCTTTCCAACATGTTCTCCAACCATTCAATCAAGTCTCAATTACCCATATTGCTCTTTTTTGTTTTCATTCAAACTTTCTAAAATGATTTTTCCCCTTTCAAAACTACTATAAATTCAATTTTATTCTTAAAACTTGAGAGGGGATAGGGTCTTGGAGTGATTAATTGAATTCAATCCCTACATAGTCCAATCAATTTTGTTGCCATGAGTGTTATATATAAAACATGATATAGAACAAAAATTGGAGTATAAATCAAAATTATGACTACAAAATGCATTAGGGCAATTTGGTTGAAGCGTAATATTTTCTTAACCTTGATGCCCTAAATTCTTTCTAGCTAGATGCGTTGAGGGTTGGGAAAGAGGTTGACTTACATTTTCTTCTTTGTGCTCTCTCAAATTTTCTTGTCTTTTGTCATCCTCTGTATAACATTCTCACGCATTCCATCTTTATGAGCTCAACAATGATGATATGTCCTTTTGCAATTTCTCACATTCCCCATCTTTGATAATTGATTATTGTAGAATAATGTTAGATTGACACAATTTCTTCCTCCTTTTTTTTTCACAAAGACAAAATAATGACAATAATGCCCAATGTAAAAACTAGAAATCTTGGCCCCTTTCTATAATATTTTTTGTAGCTACAACTTCTAGCAAGTGAAACAAATTCATCTCTATCATCTTACATGGCGAACTTGATTCTAGTGAATTTTTCATTTAATCTACCATCCAATGGCATGAAATTTTTAGACTCAATTTCATATTACATTTTAAATGTATTTTTTCTCATAGAATTGATCTAAAAATTGGAGAAAAACTCGACCATCCTCTGACACTTTGCAAGTTAAAATAAAATGGGTCTTTAAAGGTAACATTAGTTTCATAACCTCTTCACAGATGATGAGTTAAGTTTTCACATAAAATTAAAAGAGAAACAAATTCATATGCAACTCAATATAATAAACATGAAGAGAAGACACAAACAAGTGATAACGGAGTTCACCCCTCCTAGGCTACGTCTCTGGGCCCTACTCCAATGTTTAGGCCTACTATATTGATTTCAATAGCAAATAAGAACATTACAAATTGTGGACTCTGGAGTGACTTGTTTCTCCTACAAAAAATTATCACTCAAAAATATGACTCCCTACAAGAAGTCATGATGGTCAACATAATAAAGACTCTCTCATAATAGGTCCTTGTACTCGATCTGAAATCAAAACACATAAACATACAACGACTTCACAATGAACTGTTGAAAAGGGCTTCTCTCATAAGTACATTGAGAAAAGGCTAAAAATAGTTGCTCTATTGAAGTAACAATTGTTGTAGATGAAACTATAAATATGGAAAACCTCTGACTATGCTCTTTCCATGCTCAAATATGGCCTCCATCTTGCTTAAAACCTCTCTCTGCCTCTAGCACTAAAGGACTGGACTCTACAACAATTCCATCATACAATGCTCAAATCAGAAATATGAGGTTGTCATTGAGTTCAAGACACTCAAAAACCCCTATCTAGGATCTCCTTGAGCTCAAAAAGGTTAAAAACGAAGCAAGTTATGCTCCTTGGAGAAAAGCTCTATTATCTGTTCTACAAATTGGCAAAACTTGCTAATTTTGCGACGATTTTGCCCTTTACACAATCCACCGAGTGACAATTTCGCCCGGGACCGGCAAGATTCTTGCCAAAAAAGGTGCAATTTGTCGCTTAGTTAAAATATGCCATAACCCCTAAAGTGAAAAAATAGGGTCTCATTGATGCCACGTGGCCATGGGCCGAGGCCAACTGCCCGTCCCTGCTGGTTCAACTCCTTCCATCTCGGCATGCGGTCATATTGTGGTACAATATGGTCGGAGGTCGGGGCCAACTGCCTGCCTCCACCGACTTTGGCTCTGCTCTGTCTATTATTGGTCATAACAATCAAGAACTGGGGGCTAAGGCTTATCTGCCTGCCCCCTCGACGTGGTTACATGGGCTCCCATATTCCCAAGGTTGGAGCTCATGACTCCGCCTAGCTCCACTTTGCACACGTCGATGGTCTTGTGGGTTGTGCATATGGATTGGGGCTAGGGCCAAGCGCCCCACCCCCTTCTCTCAATGCTTACGAACATGTGGTGCTAAATGTGACCAGGGGCCACAGCTCATCGAGCGACCCCTCCCCCCAAATGCACTGACACACCATAACAAATATAAATGACCTCCATAGTCTGTTAAGACTCATGATTGTGGCTTAGCGGTAAGGCGTTGTGTTGTGTTGTGATAGGTCGAGGGGTTGAATCCCGCCAAGGCTCTTGGGTTAACTTACAAAATTTTTGTCCATTCACTGATGGCCACATGGCACCCTCTCATTGGGCCACATGTCGCCCTCTCATTGGGCCACCTCAAACCCTTCAACCAATCAGATCACAACACTTGTACCTATACGACTGGGCCACGTGTCGAGCCCGAATTGGTCCAACATCATCCTTACCTTACATAGTTAGTTGGTGACGTTAGTTGTACAAATTGCTTAGTCAGCATCCCAATCAACCCTGCTGTTAACTTTTTAACTGTTGGTCAAAAGCTTCAAAACGTCATAACTTCTTCATACAACGTCAGATTGAGGTGATTCAAATGGCATTGGAATTAGGACGACAAACACTAACACCGATTTCGGTAGATTCCAAGCACTTTCATTTTTTAGCCTACTTTTTTATCTCTGGATCAAGCATATACTTATTTTTTCACATTTACACAAGTATTGAAAGAAAAATCAATAACATAAATTTTACACAACCAAAAGATTATTAAAAAAATATAGATATTGTTTGGATGTTTACTTTCCAAAATAATATTTCTAGATTTTCATTCAAAATAGAATTTCTAAATTTTCATTTTATATAAATAAGAGAAAAAAATTGTTAAAAACACAAAATGTTTAAAATAGAAATTTTCAAATATTTTGACTTTAAAAAGTAATAAAAACATTTTTTCCCTGAAACAATAAAGAGATCACTACTAGTTATACTCCCTTTTTTTTTGGTTCAAAACATAAAAAAAAAAAAAAACTCGCTTATCTTTTTAATAATTACAAAGACATACATTTAATTAAATAAAAATTTAATACATAAAATGACTTAAATATCTTTTATAAAATATATTATTAAAAACAACAAAATTCCCATCAATGGTCTTTTTATCACTTCTCAAAATAGTCAAAATTCGTAACACTAATATGTTTCAAAAAGTTTATTCATGAAAAAATAGCTCGTGCGCTTGCTGATGGCCGGGTTCTTATTAAATTAAATAAATGTATTAATGAAATAATTACACAACCTTTCAAACCTGAATTTATACATCATAATTTATTAATCACATTTAATTGTGGATTAAAAATAAATATTTACACAAATAAATCCTCACATTTTGGAGTTAAGAGTTACATGTATAAGTGGTTTGAGGTGCTGTGGAAATGTAAATTGCAGGTTGTTTTCTTTTACTCAAGAGTATATTTGTGGAAATTTATCAAAGAAATTAAATAGATTTTATATTATTTATCATTAATTTAAATAAAACAAATATAATGACAAAATCTCGTTTTAAATTATTAAAATTTTAATATTAATTTTAAAAATTATAAGATCATTTTCAATTTTTAATGTTTTAAATTATTAAAAATTTAATATTAATTTTAAAAATTATAAAATTATTTTTTTAAGGGCTCTCGAGTTAAAAGACACCATAACAGTCAGGAGAATAGAGGGGTGAAAATAATGGAGGAAACATCGAGACACTCTTCCAAGAATCCGGGTAGGAAAAGAGGAAGAAAAAGACAGAATGAGCTGCTGACCGAATGTGGAAAACTCATGATTAACTCAGGTAAGATGAGAGATCTCACCAGCGACACCTTTACAAACCTACCTTAATGAAGCTTACAACCTAGAACATTAGGGGCCTAGGAAGTAAAATGAAACAAAGAAATCTGAGCAATAGAATAAAAGAAGAAAAACCAGATATGGTTTTTATTCAGGAAACTAAATGTTCGATGGACAAGATCAGAGAAATACATAACAAATGGTTAAGCAAGTATGAGTATCTAGAGGTTAAGGCAGATAACTTGGCAGGAGGGATTCTTACGCTTTGGGATCCCCAGAAACTTGGAATCCTGGATGCAGAAGCATTTAAGAACTATTTATCACTCATGATACAACCTTTGGGTGACATGGAAACTTACATGATTACAAATGTCTATGGTCCTCAAAAACTAGAAGACAAACTCAAGCTTCTCACCTCCCTTGAGGAGCTGAGAGAGAGATATCCTGATATGCCCTGGATTCTGGCAAGGGATTTCAATATGATTAAATCTCTTACAGAGAAAAAAGGAGGCACCAGAACACTAGGCAGAGACTCCATTGCCTTCCAGAACTTCTTAAACAAAATGAGACTAGTGGATGTTGAAACAATAAATGGCACTTTCACCTGGAACAACAAGAGAGGAGGGGCTTCTCAAGTTGCCTCTAAACTAGACAGATTCATAATCTCAGAGGAACTCCTTCTCACAGGCCTTGACATGTCAACTCTAATCCTTCCCTTTGGAGGCTCGAACCACTGGCCTGTCCAGCTTGAAGCTACTTTTATAGGTACACCAAGGAACAGACCCTTTAGGTTTGAAAATGTCTGGCTCTTTCACCCTAACTTTACCAGCAATATTGGCAAACCCTAAGAACAGTTAGCTTTGTTCATGTGAGAAGGAAAGCCAATATGTTAGCTAATCGTCTGGCGAATGAAGGGGTGCTATGTAAGGAAAGCTACATTTGGTATGACTGGAAGTCTATACCCCTTGGCAAACTGTGCGATGACTGTCAACAACAGGTAGACAGAGACATGGTGAATCTTCAAACCAATAAAGAATGAGCAGGAGGAAGACCAGTGGGAGAGGAAAGTATGGCACAAACCCGAAGTGAAGAGAAGGAAGACTAGTGGGAGAGGAAAGCATGGCACAAACCCAAAGTGAAGAGAAGGAGGAAGAGGTAAGATGAAGGAACGACATATACACAAAGTGAAGAGAAGGATGAAGAGGTGGGGTAATTATGCACAGGAGTCATTAGATCATGGAAGATCAACGGACATCCTGGAACCAGTTCGTATTGTCGCTTTTAACCTTGACTGTTGATCTTTTTACTAGATGCTGAAGTCATGTGCCTTTAAGGGGGTTCAGCTACCTGTAACCCGTGTGCTAATGGATTAGGCGCAGATTGTAGGTTTTTAGCACCCCCGATCATCGAATGGATATCGGGTTTTTAAGTGGAGGGAGGTTAAGCCTAAGAGTGGACCTGAAATTTATAGACCAAAGATTCTTTTTCATTATCGGGTCCGGATGGCGGTTAAGCGGGGCGCAAGTCTATGGCGCGTTGCTTTCTGATTGGTTATCGGGTTTCAAAGAGGAGGGTGGTTAAGGCGAAGAGCGGACCCGAACTTCTATAGACCACAAGTTTATTGATGTTATCGGGTCCGGATTGCGGTTAAGTGGAGAGCAAGTCTCAGGAGCGATGCCTTTTTATTGGTTATCGGGTTTTAAAGTGGAGGGAGGATAAGGCTAGGAGCGGACCCGATATTTTACAGACCATTGGTTTATTAGTGTTATCGAGTCCAGAAAGTGGTTAAAGGGCGAGCAAGTTTCCAAAGCGATGCTTTGTCAACTGCCGGATCTATAGTCAGACTGACGACGGGGTTTTTTTCGCAGTTAGTCTTTTGGTAAAAGAAGGTAAATTTGTTTGTTATGTGATGTTTAGGGTATGTTGACCCTATTGTTTGTATTCATCAACGGGTCCGTCTTTCACTGATCTTTACACTTGTAAAGAAGTGTACTATATGTATCATATTTTTAGTTAATTGAAAGTTCCACTCTTATTTAACCAAAAAAAATTATAAGATTATTTTCAATTTTTAATATATTATTAGAAAAATTAAAAAACTTTGACGAATAACAAAATTAAAACCAAAACTATAAACATTTTCGATTGATCATATTAAGTTTATTAAATGAGCAAAAGAGAGAGCATTTATCCTTTGAAATTTCTTTTTCAATAATACACCTCCCTACGAAATCCGTTTTCATATCATTTTCAATCTTTTTTTTCCCTTATTGAAAGAATCCATTAACATACTTATAAAGTTAATTTTGGGAAAGAAATTTTATGAAAAATGTTGAGTTTGTTAATTAATTAACTTATGCTTATTAATTAAAAAAACACCAATATAAAAATTCTATTTATATTAATTGTATTTTCAAATATTATTTTTATAAAACAATTCCATATATTAAAAATTCTATTTATCCTAATTGTATTTTCAAATATTATTTTTATAAAACAATTCCATATATTATTTAGATTCTTTGATAATATGGAAAATTTGAAAAACTTGTCAAAAATATCAATGACATGTATATGGCTAATAAACCCATAAACCAAAAAACAAAGAAATATTAGCTTATGCGATAGGTTTGGTGAGTCATGCTTGGGCCATGGCTTCTCATTTGGAATTAAATGGTTTTTTTAAGGTAATAATTATTAAAAGTAAGAAAAAGTAGTTTTAAATTAATAAATTTTTAATGGAGAATTTGCCTATGTTAAGTCAATTTCCTTATTGAGATTGCTAAATCAATTTTAGTTTATTTTAAGGCCATTATAAAAAATCTTTAAATTTATTAGTAATTGTTCAACTTTTTAATGATAGTTGATATTTATTTTATATATATATATATATAAATCAAAATAAATATTTTTATTAGTTATATATTAACATGAAACCATTATATGAACTATATATTTATTTTTATAAGTATGTTTATTTTGGAATAGGTTTTCATAATTTTAATTTAATTGTCAATAATTATTGGGTGGATGAGAGATATTCAACCCCTATAGAATATTGTAAGATAATCTTCGGCAAAATCACATAGCGAATCTTTTGTCGACGTGTTTCGAACCAACCAGTGTGGTTCATCGTCAGGACAAGTTGAAGAACCAATCTAGCTTAGCGTGAATAAATAGAGTGTGCAGAGATCCCAACGGCTACATTTCTAACGGCTAATTTGACCAAGAGACCCTGGTCAAACTACTAAAAATTTTTATTTTATTTTTTTATTTTATTTTATTTTTATTAAAAAATTATTAAAAAATTATTATTAAATTATTCAATTAATATTTCTCTAAAAAGCTAAAAATAGGTAAATATTTGGTAAATTTTAAAATAATTAGGTAAATCATTAGGTGTATTATTCTTATTATGTACATATTTAATTAAGATGGGGTCATTAATTCATGGTCTTTGGTAAGTAAGATCTATATCATATTTAATATTTTTAGTTAGATTGGTCCATTAAATCAATCAGTTATATAAGTAAATAATAATCTAAATATTCTTAGAGAATTAGCTATATTAGGTGAAAATTATAACTACTATTATGGTAAATCATAATTACCTAGTAATAATTATTCCAAGGTAAACTATTATTACTAATAATTTAAGGTCGATAGTTTATTATTAAAACTAATGTTATGGTACCTAAAGGTTAAAACAGTATTTATTAAAAAGATATTTATTCCAAATTTATTAAGGTTAATAATGTCATTATTATCTATTATAAGTTAGGTCTATATCATATTTATTATTTAAATAGATTGGTCCAATAGATTAAAAGTTTATTACATAATCTAAATCATCTTGATAGATCTAAACAATTTGTTCACCTATTATTCCTAGAGTTTTATTATATTAGGTAAATATTAGGTAAATCATAATCCAAAATCTATTCTTACTTATAATCCAAGGTTGGTGAGTTTATTAAATATTAAGGTATCTTTAAACCTACAGGTTAAATCACTAATTATTAAAACGAATATTTATTCCAAATTCTTATTAAGGATAACCATATCAATATTATTAATTATTGATATTTATAAGGTTTAAAAAGCGTTAATAGGAATTCGTTTAAGGGAAACTTAATTTTAAGGTTAACCTAGAGATACTTAAATAGTATAATACTAATATGCCCCATAGATACAATAATAGCCCGAAACAAACTCAACCGTTCCAAGATCATAGGACAAAACTGACAAAAGAAAAATAAGGGAGGGGGAAGACAGAAACCCTAAGACCTAACGAAAGGAAATGAGAAGGCTAAGAAGATAAGGCTGGGACCCAGCAACTGCTAATCTTCCAGCCATCATCCCTATTAAGGTTGACCGGCCTTTTTTCGATCTCCAGGGCCTCCCTAAATTTGCGATGGTGAAAGTGCGCAATTTTGGCAATGACTTGAGCCTCCTCTATACACACATGATGCATAGTCTTTCCCGCATGCTCAGCCAGGGCCGAGGACTTGGTCCTTCCATGTCTTAAGTCAGCCGAATGCTCGCTTATCCGTTGATTGGTTCTTCAACTTGTCCTGACGATGAACCACACTGGTTGGTTCGAAACACGTCGACAAAAGATTCGCTATGTGATTTTGCCGAAGGTTATCTTACAATATTATGGATCACAGAAGTCTAAATTCCTCAATAATTTGCCTATAGAATATTTTAAAATATTTTTAGTAGTATAGAAAACAAAGACTAAGATTTATTTCCCAAGTAATTATACTCATTTTTCCCTTTTAAATAAATTCAATAATTTAAAGAATGTCATATGAACAACATTAATAGAAAACGAGCTATGGTTTTTTTGACATGTGGTATTGATTAGTCATGATATTGTAACAAAGCCTATCTACATATTAAGAATCTCCATGATAAAATGAGTGTTAATCTTAATGGTTAAGAATCTTGTTACATGTTTTTTTGAAACGTTTATATGTTTTATTTATTTATTAATTATTTTTATATTAATAATAACTAAGCTATTATAATTCTATTAATTTTTCAATTTTAGTGATTTGAAATATATAATAAAATCTTTCTTATTATAAATTGACACTTATCAACATTTATTAATCATTTAATTTATATAATTACACTAGTTTTATTTATAATTATGATTTTCTATAATTTTTTCAATTATTAAATAAAAACTTATTCTATAAATATTTACAATTTCATATAACTTTTATTGCAACATACATATCTAAAAGTCTTATATATTCCAGTTAAAGGAGTCGAAGAAACATGAATATACACCATTTTTAAGTTTGGCAAGTCTCTCACCATCTGGCACTTTCTTAACATTCAAGATCTGCAAATTTTCGGGGATTCAAAGGTTATAATCAATCATGTTTGGTCTATACAAGTCATAAAAAACCTCAACCTTTTGGGATGGTTGAACAGAATAGAATCAATAAGGAATTATAGAAAGGACTATTCTATCAACCATATTGATAGAGGAAAAAACAATGTTGCTGATTCGCTATCAAAAAAAGGTCTTGCTTCTCAATTCCAAGCCTGGATGATGAATATAATTGCAGGGGACAAAATTCACCATATTCAGGAATTCACTATGCCGGGTACATAACTCTCTCACTCCTCTCCTCCTATCTGGTATGTATCATGCCCCCTGTTCTATGATTTCTCTATTTTGCTTGGTTCTCCAAATTTTTTGGCCCTATTTGTCTATTGATGACTCATATATTGCCTTCTTTTGATTTTGAACATCTTGATGGGGATTTGTAGTCTTGGGCTATGATTTTGCCTACCTTTATTAAGTTTTGGTTAGTCAAAGTTCAGCGTAACTATGTGATTATCATAATAGTTTTATGATGTACTGTTTTTTCTCATAATGAATTAATAGCAATTTGGCTTTTTTCGTGCTGAAAAAAGAAAAAAAAGAAAAAAAAAAGAGAACATAGTTTTCGCAAATTAGAATACAAAAGATGCCCTGCACAATGAAGTCAATCTTCCATCGCTTAAGAACTCTTAATTATTGAGCTTTAATTTAAATTAGTTTCTAAAGACACAAGGTTGACTTACTTCAGGCTAGATTTTTTCATTCTCATTTTTTGGTTTTTCCAGTTGAGTTGTTTAAAGAGGTAGAGGAATTGCTTAGATAGTGAAAAGTGATTAGAATTTAGGTAAAAAATATTCAAATTTTTTTATAGAGATAGTGAATCATATTTTTAATGGTGAAAATAAATTTAACACCATCAAAAACTTTTAAAACACTTAAAATTATAAAATTTAACAAATTTTATTTAGATTTACATAAAAAAAACCTACCTAATTTTTTCAAAATATGACTAAAATTTTCATAAGTTACTAATCGTTAGACTACGGCTATTTTAATGGCTGCGTTTAGGTGGTGAACGTGAGCGTTGATGGGAGGATGATTAAATTTGTGTTCGTATGAGCAACTTGAATATAAGGTAGATCAGCACCAGCAATTTCCACCTCTCACAAAATATCAAGAAAAATGAGATAAAGAATGCATCGGCGGCGCCGTCGTCTACGGGTGGCGGCGCCGTTGGTGGCCTGTACCGGCGTTGGCGAACCACTGGTACCGCCGGCGGCGGTCGTCTATCAAAAGAAGGCGGCCGTACGTATCTTGGCGGCGGTGGCGGCTCTGGCGCGGGCCTGGGACAGGGTTGTTTACATGACAGATTCGCAAAAGACATGGATTGGCACTCATCTCTGATGTTAGGATTTTGGGTGAGATGAACGAAAGCCACGTGGACTGCATTGAATGCCTCGTCAGCCAGCGGAGCGCTGTTTTTGTCTGGGTGAGTCAGTTTACACATTCTTAGATACGCCTTACGTATCTCCCTTGGTGTGCAACCTGTGTTCAGTCGCAGCCTTTGGTGGTCATTCTTAGCTCCCAGCACTTCCCCAACAATTCTGGCTTGTCTCTCAGTAAAATTTTTAGGTGTGGTGCCACGTGGACGCTCGCTGCTGGTTTCGGAAATTTCCATCAATTGAAACAACGAAGCAAATCAGATGTGGCCATATGGAGGCCCTCTTTATAATATATTTGAAAAATGGTCGGGAGCCACGTCCCTTCACTTTGCCTTTAGTAATTGTGTCACGATATTAAGACTTTAAAGACAAGATGACGGGGTTGATGGAACCACATATTGGTGTAGATTCATAATTAAGAGGGGTAATGGTTTTGTGACACTAGCCACCTCTAGCAATGATCTTGTTCCTTCAAAACTTGGAAGACATGACATGCCTATTAGTTTTTCCTAAGGAAATAACTAGACTTGACCAGGGAAGTCGACATGTATACAGTAAGGGGACTAAATTCTCTGGGACTATTTAGGTTGCTATGAAGAAATGGGGGGTTTTGTGGAGTTTTAAGTTAATGAAGTTGTTAAACATTTCAATACCAAAGTGACTGACATAAGATTAGGTTGGAGATCATTTTGGCATCATGCATAATAAGATACATTATCATGAAGGAAAAAAGGAATAGAGAGTTGCAACACATTTGTAAATGATTTGATGAAATATTTGTTTATATGTTGTTTGAAAAAACTAATTTAGTGTGGGTTAAACATTTTCTTAGAGATATTTATAAACAATCATGGATATTCTAGTGGACTATTCATCAAAACAGACCTTAGGGTAAAATCATTTGATTCCATCTGATGATATAAGGACAAAATTGAAGCTTGAGGAAGACATATTTATTGTATTCTAGATTATCACATTTATAAGGATTCAAGTCTTTCTTTTTATATTATGATTGAATGGAAGAATATATCGTAGAAAGTAGAAGATATTCTAATTCTAATAGTGATGGAAATGAGATTCTTGACCTACCCTCAAACTATAAATCACAAGAAGTGATATTCCAATTTGATGGTGTTTGGCCATCTTCAAAAAATATTTGAGTGGACTCAGTCCATCTGGACTACAAACTATGAGGTGGATATTTCATCTAAAGGTTTCTTTATTATTCTTCTTGAAGATCTTGAGGATTACTAGGAAGTTTTAGAAGAAGAAACCCGGTTTTGGGGTGGAGAAAATCTTTTTCTTATGCAATGATTTCTAGATTCAAGCCCTACCTCCATGACTATTATTACAGAATAGTATGAATATGACTTCTAAACTTACCTATCCATATGTGGCAACAAATAGTGTTTAAAATATCATGCCAAGCTCTTGGAAACTTTATTAAAATAGAATTAGATTATCTTGACATTGACCTCTTGACTTATTCCTCAATCTATGTTTAGATCAACATCATCCTTATTTTATTAGATAAGATCATGGGAAAACATTTCATCGTCCCAAGTCTAAGATTATGAGAATACAACTTTTAGGTGTAGGACTTACCAACAAACATGATATCTATAGCCAAAAAAACATTGGAAATTGACCTTGGAAAAGATAGACCCAGTGGCATTTTCATCATACCTGCCATCAATAGTTAGGTTGAATATGATGTCGTGATTGGTTTTTTAGTCAATTCCCTCAATAATCACATCCTTCGCCTCCATGTTTTTCTTGATTCCCAAATTGTTGTCATACAATTGAATGACATTTATCATGTGTGTAAACTTGTCCTCTTTAGAAAATATTTGTGAGTTAAGCTTCTAGAAAGGTCATTTGAAGCCATTTCATTCAGTGATGTTTCCTAAGCATAAAATGACTATGTAGATACCATTGCTAATAACATTCTAGATTGGCATTTATCACATGCATCCCTAAGAAGATAACTAATACAAAATGCATGGTGACAACATGAAGCATGCATAATTACATTATGTATCATATCGCATAGCATAATCATTCAAAAAGTGTACGGAGTCCACTACTCTAAATACATCTTACATGTCCATAACACGATAAAAACTTAAGTACAAATGTTGGGGGCACATTCACCCCCTCTCCCTAATTCTCATTAGATGGAGGTCTCATGCCAAAGTCATCACATCTCTTGCACGCAGGTCCCTGATAGCCTGACCATGGATAACTTCTTTCCTCATGATGGCTCATCACTCAGAGGGTAGACTAGCACACACATCTGTGCATTGCTCCTCCAACTCATGCCACCAGTGCTCCATATCGTCAGTCAATACAATACCAAACGACCTTTATAGATCCTCCATAAAATCATCAGTGTCTTGTCTCCCATGAGATGAAGATGTTGCACGATCCTTGGACCCACGCGTTAATGTCCATGTTGCATGTTCCACTAGTCTCACCAGTTTAATATATGCATAACACATATATGAATATTAGTAACACATACACATTCCAACTTATGTAATATTAACAAAACAACCATCAAATCACTTACCATAAAAAAACATGCTCGTCCGGGTGCAAGTGGCAGCTAAGGATCTCCTTGAAATTTCAATCCCGAGTAGGGATAATGCTTAATGTGTAATGGGCGATGGTCTTAGTGCATGAAAATTTTAGTTGGAACACTCTCCCAACCCATACTCCTCCTCCTCCTTATAACAACTTCCCCCACCACCACATCTTGGGCTCCTATGGGCCCCCATTGCAAATACATATATGAGGACAGAGTGTAGGAATATTCTCAAAGAAGAATGCACATAACATTGTACCATAAGCACACATTTCCCCACTATTACCCTGTGATAGGAATTCAATTGGGATTTTAGCACTATTAATAACATCTAGGTCCACCCATATTACATCATTGCGAGCACACTCTCCACTAGTACCATTTTCCCTCCAGATACCTTGTGGAGAGCATGGCTACCTAAGATGAGAATCAACATTGCTAAATAGCTCGTGTATCCAGCCTCTCTATGTTTGTTATATGGATGGGCTAATCCCTCTCTCAGGCACCATGCACACAATGTATATCAATAAATTCACCCATTAGCCTCCCATGAGGTAGTATTGGCTGCAAATCTCCAACCTCACCCAATGGTGGCAACCTTGACAACACGTATATGTCTTGGATTGTAACACGAATTTGAAATTCCTGGATCACAGATACCTTGATATATGGATCCCAATAACTTAGTATTCTAATCATGAGTTGATCCCTAGCCCTCATCAATGGGTTCTCAAAGAACTTGAGAAACCCATATCGGGAAAGAGCACTCCTCACTACTTTGTTCCCCTAAATATGAGTCTAGAGTTCCTCAAGCTCTAGTTATCACCATAAAACTTTGAACTCTTCCATGCCTACATAAAACCATAATTTTTTTGGCAATAGATACATAGACGAAACCATCATAATATAATCTAAAACACTGTCTATCCATAGGGCCACAACCGTCCTCAACACATGAACCCATTATCCTAGGTCAACAACGTAGTATTTTCCTTGAAGAATGCATTGACTATTGCACTTTAGGCCCTCATAAATGTGGTCCCATCAAAATAAATGCCTCAAAAGGTGCATTGGCCCTAAAAATTTGAGAAGGGGGTCCGTAGAGACCAAAAATCCCTAATCATGTTATGGACATGCCAAATGTATTTAGAGTAGTGGACTCCACACATTTTTTTGAATGAATATGCTATATGATATGATACATAATGTGATTATGGATGTTTGATGTTGTCACCACGTGTTTTGTATTAGTTATCTTCTTATCGGTGCATGTGATAACTGCAAATCTACAATGTTATTAGAAATGTATGTACATAGTTGTTTTGTGCTTTGGGAACATGATTGAATGAAATTATTTCCAATGATCTTTGCCAAAAGATTAACTCACAAATATTTTCTAAAGAGGACAAGGTTACACACATGATAAATGACATTAAATTGTATGACAAGAATTTGGGAATCGAGAAAAACATGGAGGTGAAGGGTGGGTGAAGGATGCAATTATCCAGGGAATTGACTAAAAAACCAATCAAAACATCATATTCAACCTAACTATTGATGGAATATCTAATGAAAACTCCATTGGGCCTATCTATTGCAGCCAAAAAATTACCGGAAACTGAAGGAGGGTGATCCACATTCCACCCCACCATACGTTCATTTTTGTTGCCATTTTTCTCATAGTGGGCCACCCTCATACTAGATCTTGATGTCATGAGGAGAACTTAAATCAAGGGTGTTTCACACACTCAGATTTAGACTAGATTTAAACACCAAAAGTAAAGGCCATTCATCTTCACACACACATAGGAAAACTCAATGATCATTCATTCCATCTGTTAGGATCCTATAATTTATAGGATCAAATGGTCACTGAATAATTTCTTTCAGTGTTTCAGATTGTAAATAATATTGCTTACTGCAAATGATTTCCAAAAAAGATAGAAAAATGAAAATAAAAAAAAAATGAAAAGAGGGTATAAATACAAAAAATAGAAATAAGGAAAAAAGAAAAGAAATGGTAAAAGAACCCCACAAAAAATTGAATAAATGTGAAAGTGATGCTAGTGTAAGTGCCACTACTAGTCTACTGGTTTTGTAAAGAATAAATTCATGAAATTGTGTGCAGCTTGTCTAAATTCCACAATACCTTTCTTCTTGAAACATATAGTTTAATCATGTTCAAGCAAGTTTCAATTTATGTTAATTAGATTAGAGTAAATAACTTAGCCAAACAATGTAATCTTGGCTAAGATTAGATAGGTAGAATAGGTGAATAAGTTAATCCAATAGTTTAATCTGGATTAATGCAGTTGATTAGATTAGTTTAGTGGTTTGAAATAGATATTCTCAGGCTATTAAGAATGAAAAAATAGATATGGTTTGCACATTTAAATGCACCCTTATTGCTTTAAAAATTGCAATAGCATCGGAAAAAGTGGATTGTCAATGTAATTTTGTGATTGGTTCATTTGTCCAAAGTTTGGACTTTGGTGTAAAATCACATACTCGAAATATTATGTGGGGCCAATCGGTGTTAAACTACAGACATTTCATTTTCCCCAATCATACTCCCACTCCGATCCGACGACCCGTAAATGATTTCAGAACCCCCCCTCCCCCCCACCCCCCAACGATTCTCTTTAACGACAGGGGGGGGGGGTCCGAAAAGCTATTTTCCGCCCCCCTACATGTCACCTCCTTATGATTTCGGACCCCCCACACACTGATACCACATACCACCTACCCCCCCTCTGAAAGCACTTTTCAACGCTCGTCACAACCCTCCTTCCCGCAAACTGTCACCTCCACGTCCCTCCTCAATCGCTAGTCCAACGATGCCACATGTCCCTCCTTCCATCACTCCTGCCAAAGGTCCCACGCATTTCACCCGTCTATTTAGTTCTACCACGTTGGTGACCGTTGCACCTGCCCATTACTGTTCTTCTCGTTTGTCTGCTCCATTACTGTTCTTCTCGTTTATCCGCTCCATTACTGAAGTTAATTCAACTTACGACCATTAATCCAACAGTTCCGCTCTGCCCATGGCCTATAAAATTAAATTTTCACCTATGATTAAATCCTTTCCTCTTTGCCTAATGAACATCACTCCCGCCCTTTGTTTTACGCTTATCTTCTAGTAGCAATTCACATCCATCACCTGTCTCTAATCGATTTACAGAGGTCCTCTCACCTAAATTTCCTGAAAATTCCTGAAACCTTCTGCAAATTCCCTCTGTCAAGTTCTCCCCCTTTCATTCTACTACCACAATGGCTCCCAAAGTTTCCACTACGATGAATCTCGTGCTTACTCCCCCTGTGGATTTATACCACATCCCACTTGCTGATAGAGACTATAAGATAGCTGAGACACAGTGTGAATTCGACCTCTTTGAATTACGTTGTTGGTTTCGTGATAACTACCTCGACCAATCTGATAAAATCAACCTCTGGTAGTGTAAACTTCCCCTGTTCGTTTTCCCCTAATCTTATTACTTTCCCGAATTCTTCTTAAAATGTCATGCCTCTTACCTTTCAAGTAAGAGGGCTATTATTTCCCCCAATGGTGAAATCCTTTTCACCATTACATCTGAGAGCATAAATCAAATGTTGCAGGTCCCCTACAGTGATTCCATCACCCCTTTTTCCCTTGAATCTCTCAGAGAAATCTATCAGAAGCTCACCTTCCCCCAGAGAGCTAGGATTTTTGAAGTTTTCCTCCCAAAAGACTCTCAACTCCCCAAGAAAAATCCCCCTTATCCCTCTTCTATGTTCCCTCAAAGGACCAGATAGATTATCTCTATTTTTTCATCCATACTTGGTTACTATTCAGATGAATGGGTAGATGAGCCTATTTTAGGCTTTCTATCCACCCTTTCTACAGAAGAAGGACTATTAGTCACTTTTGACTATGGTCACTTCTTAGCAAATGTAATTCATGAACAATTCCTTCAGTTTCTAACTAAAGGAATGTTCCAATATTCTTCTATTCTTATGTATATGTTCATTTACTTTCAAACGGATAGGTTTCCCTTTGCAGTGTAGAAGCTTGATCAATAAGGAAAGCCATGGTCTATTGTCTTCTGGACTTGCTTAATCAAAAGACAATCACAGGAATTCAGCTTTACAAACTTCATTGATCAATTTGTGTATCAAACAACCTATTTTCTGAGTAGCTAGAAGATTCCAAGGAGCAATGAAGATATTCAGAAAGTTTTACAGCTCAACGAACAAGTGAAAATAGGAGACTGGTACCTTTACCAGTCATTCATAGAAATTAGAGTTTATGGTTCGAAGATTCCACCATATAAGTTGACCAAGTACCTTCTAATGAGAATATTTTCCTTGGAGTACATCAGGAAAATAATTCACTCAGACACCATCCATTTCATGGCAGCCAAGAAGAAGTCTCAGTTCCAGATTAAGACACAGATATGACCTTTCATCTGCAATTGTAGAGTAGCAGGAGAGGAAGAAAACCTCCTACTGAAACAGATGAATTTCCCTCTTAGTTTTACTTGGTCCTATGACCCCTTTGGGGTAATTTCTAAGTTAAGATTGGAACAAAAAGCAACTTCCTATGTGCTTACCCAAAGGCCAGAAATAGAGAAGTACATGAATCAACACACTTGGGTAGACATTGCAGGCGGCCAAAGAGAAGGTACTTTCTAGAACAACTTTAGAGACTCCCATACCTAGAGAAAGATAGATAAGAGACTGAGAGGAGAGGCTTCTCCGTCAGTTACAGAAGTCTCAGCCAAAGAGTTCAAGATATATACAAAGAAGATTAAAACAGGCTCTAAAATAGACTTCCCACCACTGGAGGAAACACATGATACCATTGTACTCTCAGGCTTTCAAACTTTTAAGTTGGATAGTAGTACCACAAAGTCTCCATCATCCTCAACTACTAAAGAGATTCTAGCTACGATACCTCACACACCAGAGTCATCTATAGAATAGAGGCAACTGGATATTTTCCAGAGATATAAAGAGATTAAACAGAGGAATGAAGCCATTCATGACAATATCTCTGCTCAATTCAAGAAGCAATCTTCCTCCATCCATCACAGGCTTATTTCAACATATGACACATAGAAGGGAAGGATACATATTGCATTCTTGCAGGCCCAAGTTCCACAACCAACGTCAGTAGGAGATTTCAAACAAACTACCTTTGAGTTTGAGGCAAAGGATGTTCATCCTTTGGATCAAATAGATATGCACAGGAATAATGGAGAAATGGTCTATTCTACCTTCACACAGACTGCTATCATTGCTTCCAAACTACAATTGTCTTTAAACAATGTGCAATCTCAGCTTAAACTGGAGAAAGTGTCCTCTCTTGCTGAAGACAACAAAATCAAATACTTGGAGGAAATGGTGATCAAATAAGGCTTTGATCTCGATAATTCAAAATCCATGGAGGAGATAATCAAGAAGAAAAATACTGACACAATAGCCCTAAAGAAGAAATTGAAGCTTCCTGCAACTGAAGATCCCCAAGCCAAGGAGCTAGGAGAGACAAAGCTACAAAAAGAAGAGATGCTGAAGCTTCTAGTGGAATAGAGTGCACAAATCAAATAGACGGACACGCTGATAAAATAAAAGGATCATAGCTCACAACTAGCAATGGTTCCTCTTGATGCAGTTCCAATTGCATCTCTACTTCAAACAGGTATCCCTACAACATCCACAACAACAAGAACATCCTCTTCTATTCTAGTTCCCACTTCAATTGCATATGATTCAGTTAAGTTGGATGAATCCATGGAAAACATGTTTATACATGGAGAAGAGATAAAGAAACTAAGTCAGGAGGTGAAAGTCTTACAGAAACAAAAAACAAGATTTGAAAATGCTCTCTTGATAGAAACACAGAAATCCAAAACATTGTCCCAGAGATTGCAGAAGATGGAAAAAGACTGTGCCATGGGTAATACATTGGCACAGGTAAAAGAGAATATCTGGAAACGAATCAATGAAGACATGATAGACATTTGGCCTTCAATACAAATTATTTTTGAGCAACAGGAGCTGATTGAACGGTCCAATGAAGCCATCGAACAAGTCAGAAAGCAGTTGGGAGATAAGCCCAGTGAGGCCACTGAGCTCATCAAATTCCTTAACTCCAAAAACAGATAGGAATTAGAAGAGTTGGAGATTGAAGACAGAACATAAACAATATTGGAAGTCAGGAAGGTGTTGACTAAGAGAAATCTAATGAGACAACTTGAAGAAAAGTGTCAGATTATGGACACTGGTGTACAAAAATTCTTCACCAAGCTAGAACCCCTCTACAAGAAAGGACTTCCAAACTTATTAGCTATTATTGATAAGCTCAGCATGTAGTTTGATTACAGTGAGAAAATAATGACCAAGGCAAGAGATAGTTTGAAGGTTGCAGCTGGAAGATTCAGTATGGCAGGTATAACGTTCTTGGAAGCATTGACATTTGACCTCGACATTCAGTATGCAATTAAAAGCCTATTCATTACCAAGCCAACATTTTCTAAATATACTTAATTCGATGAAGTGTACAAAAAGTTACTGAAGATGACTATCCCAAATGAACAACGATGGGATAAACTATGTGAGTTACTGGAGTAAAAAGTAGATTTGGCTACACATCTTAGCGTCAATAGCACATGCGGAATTCGAGGGCCAGAAAGCCAGTAGTTCCACCAATTCAGTGTCACCACTTTAGACAACTTGAATTTCCCTGATATCTTTGTAATAAGTTAGATTGATTCATTTTTCTTATTTTTAGATACATCCTAGTTTGTTTGATAGGATATTTTTGTAAATTAATTATAAATACTTCATCTTCAAAAGTATCAAGGGTTGGTTTTTGAACAAAAGAACACTATTGTATATTGATGAAGCATCAACAGATTTACTAAGTAATACAAAAATCTCTTTCACAGGATTCTTATGTCAAGTTGTTGGTGAAGTGCCTCTATCATCTTATCTGTTTATATTTCTTTGCTTATAGCACATATTTCCTTGTTAATCTAAATTATTCAATAGATAAGTAAATGACAAAATTTGTTTAAATCTCCACTCTGCTCCTGGCTATGAATAGTTTCAATGTTTTCTTCTGATATTTAAATATAAAATTCAGGTAACAATGCTCTATATCTAAAATAAATCTTAATTTGTTCTTCCTTCCCCATATCATAAACTAAAATAATCCATTCAGTTTGGCTACCCTGCCTTGTGAGATCTATCTGTAGACACTACATTCGATCCGTATTTTATGTAATAGAATCCATAGCCCAACGATAATCTTGTTATCAACCTACCATTCAAATACAAATCAAACATTAAGCTTCATAACTAGCCTAATATTCAATCCAAAAAAGTTAAATCTTACAAAGAGAGCCCTCTCTAAAGATGGCAAGGCTAGATCCGAGCTTCCAAAGTATTTTGTTGTTACCTTTGTGATTTTCTTCTGCAACCTTAGGAAAATACAGAGTCCTAACACCATCTTTGACCATGCTCACATTCACAAAAATAGTATGAATTTCTACACAACATAAGGGAGTCCTATGATCTTTGCAGTCCCTTGACCCTCCCCTCTTCAGTTCTCTATATGCCACACACAATTAGGACCATTCCTGGTCCTCGAAGCCATATAGTACACAGAAAAAGTGTTACAACACATTCTTTTCTGTCACATAATTTGTCACTCACAACTCTTTACTAGTCATAAGGTCTAAACCTCTCTAGGTTTTGTCACCAATCCTTTTTCAAATTCAAATTTTCTGAGAGAGAGAGAGAGAGAGAGAGAGAGAGAGAGAGAGAGAGAGAGAGAGAGAGAGAGAGTAATATAAGAGAGAAAAACTAGAAGCTTAAGAACTAAGAAGAACCCCTTGATCACTGATCCCTCTTATTTTTATAATCACACCTCAACCCTTCATCTTGCCAACCTTTCAAATTCTTTGGAATACTAACCATCACATCAAATGCAAATATTTACCCAAGGTATATTTTTCCTCTTAAGTCAAGTTTTCTCCCTCCTGAAAGAATCATAATGTGTTGGATATCCCGTTTCTTCAACTCTATCATTTTTATTAATAAAAATAAGCATTACATCATATAATAGAGTTTGATATCATAACATCAACATTGGCACCCCAACATTATATGTTCTTAATTACATTACAAAATTTGGCGTAATGAAAGGGGTATCATAACTAGTGACATATAGGCTGGTATAACTTCAACTAATTTGATTTCCTTGAAGTCGAATTTGGTTGGGATACGCATTATTACCATATTGATGCACCACAAAATACCTATTGATTCAACATAACATTGAAATACTAGCTTCAAATAATTTGTTGACGCTATATAGTTGTCGCCTCCCCAAATTTATCCAAGTTTCCATTGGAAGAATGTTAACTTGGGAGTCAAATTTGACAAATACCCCATTTACCATATGTCCATTGATATCTAATTTGACTTGTGTATCATAGTCATCCTAAATTTTGTTTTGTGATAATTTTGAAGGTTCTTGTCTGACATTTTCTCTTCTTGCCAGTCCCTCAACATGTTTAACAATTCAGAAATCAATTGACTAACTTATTTTATTTCAGTAGTTGCATGAGCTCTTCAATTTCATATTCATGGTTTATATTATTATTGTATTCTTGATTTTTAAAGAATTCTAAGGCCTCATGCACTAGCCAATGTCCTTGTTCTAGATTTGGGTATGTATTTTTGTTTTTCAATGGTCGGATAGGATTTTCCCCTTGCATATAAATTGTTGACCAACTCTTGATCTCATTACAACATGCAAATTATTATGATTTAAATTTTTTTTCTTTGGAATTGTGTGTACTATATTGACATTTCTATAGTGAATGATTTTCTCCAACATGATTGGAGAATATTCTAAAGAATGACCATCAACACCATATATATTGCAATAATATAAGTTGATATGTTCTTTTAATGAGAAGTTGGGAGCCAAATGGTCTTCTTTCCAATATATGAAACAATATGTTTGACCTATACCTTAACCTCTACCACCTTTTGTGATTCGTCCTCTTCCTCTTTCCCCTCTTCCTTGGTATCTTCCACATCCTTGGTAGCCAATTTTTTTTGCATACTTTGGTCGACTGATTGCATATGATATACTGCATGGTAGTTTGGTTTGCTCCGACCATTCAGGTGATATTAATATGTTGAATGGATTTACTCTTTGTTTTTATAAATTTGAGATTATGTGGGAAATATCTTGTGTTGTGATTTTCATAGTTGGAAAACTATCACAAAGCATATCTACCTAGAGTATGTGCACATCTTGTTCATTTCCGAAAGAATCACCATATTTAAAATTTTCTTTTGTTTGACCTTCATTCTTGCAACTTGTGAACCATATTTCATTTTGTTGAATACCATAACTTCTTAATGATTGATGTTGTTGTAGATTTTCTTCGAGGTATCTATTGGTTGATGATGATGACACTAATGGAAAATTGTCATTGGCCTGTATGTGTCATGCCTTTTGTAATGCTTCTTCACATGACTTAATGTCATGCATTCATAGTGGTACTCTAATTTTTTGTAGTAAGCCTAATATGTACCACTACATCAAGAGTTGTTCATTTATCTGAAAGGAGATTTGAGTTAACAAATCCTTGAATCTCTTGTTGTAACCTTGGACTAATTCTCCCGACCATTGCTTTATCTCCTTCAACCTTTGTGTAGCTAGTGTTGAGATATGTTTTCATTGATGGAAACAAGGTGATGGAAACAAAGTGTTAAGTGATGGCAGGTGGCAGTAGGAGGCATAAGTGTCAAAGAAATACCTCAAGGAGCAGGTTCCAAGCACACAAGAAGGGAAAATGATCATAATTAGTGTAGTGGATTTGGATCCAGTTTTGGAGCACCATACCATCTCAGATGAAGATGGAAACCACTCACATGGATAGAGATTTGAACGAATTTTCTAGTGGTATGGGGAAGTTTGAAAATGGCCTCCTAGATCATAAGATTGAGCCAATCAAAGCTCGATGGCCCTAAGTCAAATATAAAATAGTTAGTAGAGGTTGGAGAACCCTTAACACATAGCCAAAGTTGGAAGAACAACCAAGTCCAACAGAGCCTCTAAGTGAGAGCTCTGGGTAGACGTGGCAAGCAACAGGTTGGACCATAGGTGGAGCCCTCTCGGTGGATACATCTTGACGGAATGTTTTGGTTCCCAAGTCTAAGAGACTGGGAGGAAATAATTGGGACATGACAAATATGTGTTGTCCAATGGGGACCAAGAGGGTGGAACCCACTCGGCCGTGGTACCTCAGCGGGTTCACCTCAGAGGTTGGCTAACAATGCCCAAGTATAAGCAACTAGGAGGTAGCATCCAAGACATGACAACTAAGCGATGTATAATGGGGAGTAAGAAGTGGATCCCATAGTACAGTCTCACCCAAAAGATTGTGTAGGGAACACACGGCTAGCCCAGGAGGAAAGGTTCGGGCCACATGTTGGCTTCCTAAGGGAATTGGAGACGATCATTTAGACGAGCTTTTTGGTCACGAAAGTGGTTTCCCGAATAGTTTATCGCACAAATCAACAATGGAGAGCTACTTCGGGGACACTCCTCCCAAAACCACAATTCGCTTAGGAGTGGTGTTGAAGAAAAAGGGATTGAACTTGACATTTTTTGGAAAAATGAAATAACAAATGAAATGGTCATAAAATAAGGTCTTCAAGGATTTTTTCTCTCTCCTCCTAGAGGATAGGTGGAAACTCGTTATTGGCCCAAAAAAAGGAGGATAGTGATGTCAACATCAGGGGAGGACACGTGGCAAGTAGATTCAACATTTTTGGGCACCCAAAGGGCCCATTTTCGAGTGACACGTGTCACCACTCCATAGGTGCCAAGTGTCCCTAGTGATTTCAACATGAAATCATCACAAAGGTGTGACCTCGATGGTTAATAAAAATATGCAAAGGGAAAGCTCTAGGAGAGGATTGTTGGGACACATTGGCAAGTTGACAGATTGGCATCCAATTAGAAAGGTGCTAGGAGGGTTCCTTGAGACAACTCATCCTAGAAAATTCATTGTTGTGAATCTTATGGCGACGTTGGGAAGAAGGGATTGGGCCATAGAGTAAAGCGACAACCAATAAAATGGGTGTCGGGCGGTCCCCACGGACACGTTGTTGGGCCCCAGATATGTTATCATATTGGATATCCAAACCTCTCATTTATGAGCCATATTCATACCCTTATAACATATTTCACAACTATCATATTACCAATTTTCCCTAAATGCATTCATTTTACCTTGTGGTTAATTATTAATGTTTTCTTGTTTTTTTAATGATTATAATGTGGTTTTATCAATAGAAGTTTACTAATTTGTTTATGTGGCCAAGGATCATGTTCAACTATGATTTTTTTATCTCTGTATCAGTTCAGCAACTCGGTACTTAATTCTGCACTTGCACAAATGGAGGGAAAATAATTCAAAATTATAAAATATGTTTTTATTTTCTCGAGCATGGTAAATTAGGTGCCACATGGACCTAATATTATGGTAGAAGCCTTGGAATATACTCAGCTCACACATGGGATCCTGGCACATGATTTAAGTTACAACCAAAAATAGGTGATAGTTTTGGAACTGCCATTTTTTCCCTCGATTTACGTGAAATTGGTGGAGAGTAAAAATAATATGGAAAATTGGTTTCTAGAAAACATAGAAATTTATTTGGATCTCAAACCATTTCAAAAAATTCAATATGGTTTAAAAGTTATAGGTTGTCCTTTGACGCAGTTTTGTATAAAATTTCCGCAAAACCTAGATTGGAAAAAGATCCAAACAGTCATATTTGGGGGTGATTTATGAGGCCATGGAAGAGAATCAAGAAATTAAAAGAGAGGTTTTTGTTCATATTATAACAAATTAGACTCCATAGAAAACGAATTTCTAAAATACATCATGGTCGAGAAGATATGGTTAGTTATCTAACACCTTTTTGTATAAAATTGCAAAAAAAACCAGAATTATGAGATTTTCCTTTAAAATTGTAAATTTGTTTTCTGAGTTAAGGGGATTAGATATTATCTTTCCCCAGTGAATTTTATGTATAAATAAGGTCTCAAATAATAGAGTTCAGGAGGATTTTGTTCATTATTGTAATAGAGGAGATCAATGATTAGTTTTTGGAGAGATTTAGAGCGTTGATTTATAACAAAGTTTTTAAATGTGAATAAAGAATTGATGGTTGATGAATTGTGGTACATCTTCTTAGCTTGATTTGAGATGTTATTAGTAGCACTAACTTCCTGGGAAGGGCCCCTTAGTGTGGGTAAGTGTTGCTATGCTTCATGTGTTTTGTAGATTAGTTTTACATCTAACAATTCAGTGTTATTTTGCAATGAATTTATGTTAGATACAACTTAGATCTATTCACTTTCATGCTCTCAATTTAGTGTTCAGTAGTTCCCTTTAGGTTTAAGAATTGAATTCCATTTGATTGCATTTTTTATTTTGTGTTTCTTTCAATTTTCATTAGATTTGTATTTCACATAGTATTAGTATTAGATTTGTTTGCTTTTTCTTATAGTTGCCGACATTTACTTTTATACAACTTACTTTTCTGCAACGTGTTTAATGAGTTTTCATCACTATAGGATTAAAACAACTGAAGTATCAAGACTTAATAAGTTACATATATACAACCACACGAATATTGTTAATGAAAGATTATGGTTCAAAACTTGATAAGCATTAGAGTCCCATAGTCCAGTGACAAGTGATAATCCTTAGTGATTAGCTTTTCTGGTGTTAATTGTTAGCATAGGCTAGAATAGGCTCTAGTCCTGCATTTCCTATGCTTGCATCTTTAAGTCTTACGACCCTAGATTCGATAATTAAATGTTGGAATTAGAATACATATAATTCCACCAACACACACCAACCTAGAGATTAGACCTCGATGGGTTATTGTGGTGCACATAAGTGAATGTGCTGGAAGGAAGTGAGCTATGGGCTACAAGTCTGCATAAGGTTCCATGCAGTAGTTGGAGGACCATGGCCACAACAAAATAAAAAGAGTCGGGACTTGGGAGCTTCGAGCCTTTTGGTTGGTGATTGTTCGCCTCGCGTAGAGGCAAAACCAACGACATAAGAGTCATTAACACATGGAATTGGCCTATGAAGGTTTTGAGAGGGCTTAGATCCTAGGCCTTCATTCTTGGTCATTTTTATTAGAAACAAGGCCAACAACATGAAACTGTTAACAAAGGAAAAAGGCCTCCAACAAGTCTAAAAAGGGATTAGTGCCCAGGGCCCTTGATGGTTGCGAAGACCCAGTATTATGGCGAAGAAGCAGGAAAAGGAGAAAGTGAAAGGGGCTTAAGCTAAAATTTGGCAGAACTGATAATTTTGGTAGTGGAGTTGGAAATTAAGCCAGTTTAATTGCATATAAAAATAACAGGCGCGTTGCTAAATTCTGTAAAAAGACATAATACAAAAATTAAGTAGAAAAACTCAGTTCAAGTTGTAGAAAAGGTTGTAAAGGTCAGTTTGACTTGGAGATGAAGCTTAGAATAGAAAACATAGTCCAGAAGACTTAAATGAACAGGACAAAGGCAAAAAATAAGGCTCCGTGCACAAATAAAAAATAAACAAAGCCAAAAGTAGAAAAAAAGAAAAATCTATAAAAGTAGGTCTAATCAAGCAGAATATGGACAATTCTTTTTGAGATAGAGCTTATGGTGCAGTGAGGTGTTGGTATGGTGATTGTTTTAGGTGTTTGTGAGAGGTTCTGAGATAAATTGTTTGTTTTGAAAGGAGAGAAGGCAATAATTGATCCTAGTGTGAAAATGGATAGCAAATCCTTAGATGAGGAAAATATGATGAGATATCTACGGAATTCATGTTGATGGCCATTGAAAATATGCAAACTCCGATGATGATGAAGGAGAAGTTGATCTTGAAGGAGAATTGGTAAGTGCACTTGAGGAAATAGAGAGGCTGAGAAAGAAAAACAAAACCTAGAAAAAATATTTGATAAAGGAAAAGGTTGAGGTTGTTGAGCCATTACTTATGCAATTAGAAGAAGGTAAGAAAATATAAGAAACCTTGAACCAACAGTTGATTAAAAAATCTCAAACGTGTGAGAAGATGGAAGGTAAAATTGTGATGTTAAAGAAGGATCTTGAAAAGGCTAAATGCACTTTAGTTTCAACCAAAATTTTGGAAAAGAAACTGAAGATTTCAATGAAATATGGGAAGCACATCGAGCCTCCTCAAATCAAACTCGTCTGGGCTATGAAGTTGAGGCCTACAAAACAATTAGATTAAAAGGTAAAAATGGAATTACCTTTGTTCCCCCAACAAAAGAAGGGTCCACACAGTAGCTTGAAGACAACAAGGAGTCTGAGAAAAGTCAACAACAACATCAAAAGGAGCATCTTGTCCATAATATTTGAACTACCCAAAATTATGCTCAACGCAGAAGGAAATCATTAAGGAACATGTATATCTTCCTAGGGTACTATTTTACATGCACCAATTATGGCTAGAAAGTAGCAAACTACATAGTTTAACTCTCTTACATACAACTTCGATATAAGAAAAGAAATCAAAAGAGAAGAAGCAGACCCAGGTATAATAATTATTTAGATCCTTTGAATTATCAAGTACAATTCTTTAAGTGCCAAAAATTTGGGCATATAAAAATCAATTGCAGACTTAAAGAAAAGAACACAAAGCTAGTAATTGAGAAAATTGGACAAAAGTCGAGAGTCTAGAAAGAAAATGGAAAGACAAAGCAATGTGACATTGTCTTGTATGCTCACAATGGTCAGAGCCATTGGTATGTGGACATTGGTTGTTCCAGGCACATGATAGGAGATAGAAGTAAGTTCCTAACTTGGAAACCTATCGACAAAGGTAATGTGACCTTTGGCAAAAATGCTCCATGCAAAATAATTTCAAAAGGAGTGGACAGTCTATCAAATGGACAAGTTAAATCCAACAATGTTTTATATGTTGATGGGCTGAACCATAATCCATTGAGTGTGTCTTAGATGTGTGATAAAGGTATGATGTGGTTTTTAAAGCCAAAAATTGTCAAATCAAATCCACAGGCATAGGTGATATAGTTAATTAGGTTGTAAGAGCATACAACAATGTCTCTATGATGAAGGAGAAGACATAAGAGTGTTGTTTAACCAAGATAGATGAGATTTGGTTATGCCACAAAAGGCTTGGACACCTGAACTTTGATTAGATTGTCAAGTTGAGCAAGAAAAATGTTGTCAAGGACTTTCCCAAGCTTCCAAAACTAGAGAACATTATATGTAAATCCTGCCAATTAAGAAAGCAAGATCGATTTCCTTTCAAGGCAAAGGAAAAATCTTCAGTAAAGCCATTGCAACTGGTACACATGGATTTGTGTGGACCATCCAAGACATAGTCAACCACAAGTAAGCTATATTTTATGCTAATAATTGATGATTTCAGTACGATGATGTGGGTTTCCTTTCTCAGAGAGGAATCTAAGGTTCTTGAAAAATTTAAAGAAATCAAGGCTATGGTTGAGAATGAAACCAATTGCAAAATCAAAAGCATCAGGTCAGACAATGGAGGTGAGTTCACTTGAAAGGAATTTGATGAATTTTGTAAGACAAATGGCATCAAGAGACAATTTACCATAGTAGAGACTCCCCCAAAATGGTGTTGCAATGGGAGAAAACAGGTCAGTGAAACAATTAGCCAGAGTAATGATGACATAAAAGAATGTTTAATAGAGGTTTTGGGCAGAGGTTATTCACACAATATTTTTCATCCTCAACAAAGCTCATTTTCAACCCAACAGTGAAAAAACTTCATATGAGCTGTGGTGTGGCAGGCATGCAACAGTCAATCACTTCAAATTTTTTGGCAGCAGATGCTACATTAAGAAAAATGATGAAAAACATGGCAAATTTGATGCTAGATAATATGAAGGCATTTTTATGGGTTATTCACATAACAACAAGGGTTAGAAATGTTACAATAAATTCAGTAAGAGAATCATTGACTGCATCTATGTAAATGTAGATGAGCACGATGATCAAGAGGTGAAAATACACGAAAGAGGTAGTGATGATGAACCAATAAACATTGGTGATGAGAATGATGAGGAAGATACAAAATAAATTGAGGAATATAACTCTAGTCCTCAAGCCAGATATCCCCCAAGGTATTTACAAAAACACCATTCAATTGATCAGATTGTTGGTGAATTAAATTTTGGAGTGCATACAAGAAGGAGGTTGCAGGATTCCCTCACACAGACACATGTTGCACTGTTATCCATGGAGGAACCAAATAATATTGTTCAATATAGTCAAGATCAACATTGGCTAAAGGCCATGAATGAAGAATTGGACCAGATAGAGAAGAATCAGACTTGGGAACTTGTCCCAAGACCTGCAAACAAGAATGTCATTGGCACAAAGTGGGTATTCAGGAATAAGTTCAATGATCGTGGAGAAGTGATAAGGAACAATGAAAGTTTGGTGTGTAAAGGCTATGCTCAAATATAGGGATTAGACTATGATGAAACTTTTACTCTTGTTTCCGGGTTAGAAGCAATCCGAATTTTTTTCGCATTTTCTTATTTTAAAAAATTTAAAAATTTATCAAATGGATGTCAAATATACTTTCCTCAATTGAGAGCTACAAGAGGAAGTTTATATAGAGTAGCCAGAAGGTTTTTAGTTGACAGAGAATCCAAATTATGTTTACAAACTTACGAAGGAATTATATGGCCTCAAGTAAGCCCCTAGGGCTTATTATTCAAATCTAGACAACTAACAACTCAAGTGTGGATTTAAAAGAGGAGTGGCTGATAGAAATCTCTATGTCAAAGAAAAGGATGGAAAACTCATTTTGATGGTCGTATATGTTGATGATATCATCTTTCCAAGTAATTAATAATTGTTGAACAATGAATTTGTAGTTGATATGAAGGCATAATTTGAGATGTCCATGCTTGGAGAGTTGTCATATCTCCTTGGATTGTAGGTAGCGTAAACCCCTAAAGGAATTTTTATTTCTCAAGGAAAGGATCTCAAGGAAGTGCTAAAGAAATTTTGCATGGAAGAATTCTCTTTAGAGAGAACTCCAATGGTGACAGGTTGCAAACTTAGTAAGATGGATGAATCTCCAAAAGTGGACTAGGCCTTATATGGATCCATCATTGGCAGCCTTTTGTATTTGACAACTTCAAGGCCAGACAACATGCAAGTTGTTGTAATATTTGGAAGATTTCAAACAGATCCTAGACAAAGTCATTTCCTTGTAGCCAAAATAATTCTCAGATATCTTAGAGCAACAATGTACTATGGAATGTGGTACCCAAGAGGTAAAGATTTTTCATTTAATGTTTTTACAGATGTTGATTGGGCAGGTGATGTGGATGATAGAAAGATCATAAGTGGCCGTTATTTCTTTCTTGGAGATTGTCTAGTCTCATGGTTGAGCAAGAAGAAAACTTCTATTTCCTTATCTATAGTCGAAGCGGAATATATTGCAGCAACATCTTGCTATACTCAACTTATATGGATGAAGAAAAATTTGCAAGATGTACAAGTGTTTTATGATTAGTCGATCCCCATTAGTTGTGACAACACAATTGCAATCAGAATGTCAAAGAATCCAGTCTTTCACTCTAAGACCAAGCATATCCCCATTGTGTTATTTATTGAGGAAGCAAGTTGCAACCTAGATTATGAAGCTTGAGTATGTTCCGACAAAAGAACAAGTCGTTGATATATTTACAAATCCACTCCCTAGAGAAAATTTTGAGTGCTTAAGGCAAATATTGGGAGTCATTCCTTTTGCCTCCCTTCACTATCTCCTCGTCTAAGAGGAAGCAAGGCAATTGGTATACTTTTCAACATATACTAGTGAAGCTGCCAAGCCCACAAGGATCAACATGATAGATGGAGTATGGTGAAAGGGGGGGCATGGTGGTGTCTTTTGACATTAATGTCAAAGGGGGAGTGATCTAGTGATAAAACAAAAAGGGTATGAAAGATGGTAATAAAACTAGAGCTAGCACAACAAGCACAACAACAACAATAACAACAATACTAAACAACAAAATTTTATCTTGGGGGGAGCAACACTCATGTTTTACTAAGGGTGTTTTTACAAGAGAAAAAGGTGTTTTGTTATTTTGGTGTTTCCATCAATGCCAAAAGGGGGGATTTTTTAGATATGTTGTCGTTGATGGCAACAAAGTGATGGGGAAAAAGTGTTCAGTGATGGTAGGTGGAAGCAGGAGGCACAAGTGTCAAAGAAATACCTTAAGGAGTAGGTTACGTGAAAAAAAGAAGGGAAACAGATCAGAATCAATGTAGTGTCTTTGGAGCCAAATTAGGAGAATTAGAAGATCTCAAATGAAGATGGAAACCACTCAGATGGATAAAGATTTGAAAGAGATTTCCAGTGGTATGTGAAAGTTTAAAAATGGACTTCTGGATTGTAAGATAGAGAAAAACAAAGATTAATGACCCCAAGTCAAGTATAATATAGTTAGCAGAGGTTGGAGAACCCTTGGCGTGCAACCAAAATTGGCAGAACATACAAGGCTAGCGGAGCCTCTAAGCAAGAGCTCTGGGAAGAAGTGGTAGTAGTGGGTTGGACCACAGGCAGATCCCACCTGACGGATACATCCCGACGGAATATTTGGTCCCAAAGTCTAAGCGATCAAGAGGGAAGAGTTGGGACACGACAACTACACGTTGTCCAATGGGGACCAAGCGGGTGGATCCCACTCGACAGTGGCACCCTAGAGGGTTCACCCCAGAGGTTGGCTAACAATGTTCAATTCTATGCAATTAGGCTATAGTTAATAGGACACGACAACTAAGTGTTGTCCAATGGGGAGTGAGTAGCGGAGTCCATAGTACAGGCTGGCCTAGAGGAGGTAACTTGAAATATTGTGTAGGGTGCACACGACTAAGCATTGAGAGGAAATGGTCGAGCCATGTGCTGACTTTCTTTGGGAATTGGAGACAACCCTATAGATGGGATTTGTGGTCATGGAAGTGGTTTCATGCACAATTGGTCGCGTAGATAAACGTCGGAGAGACACTCTAGAGACACTCCTCCCAAAACCACAATCTGCTTAGGAGTGGTGTCGAAGACAAAAGGGATTGAACTCGAAATTTTTCGGAAAATGAAATAACAAACGAAATGGTCACAAAACAAGGCCTTGGAATAATTTTGCTCTCTCTCCTCCTAGAGGACAGGTGGTAACTCGTGATTGACATAGAAAACGGAGGATAGTGACGTCAATGTCAGGTGTTATGCTCTTAACCTGCAAAGTAATACCGAACATAGAATATGCGAAGAAAAGATACCCAGAACACAGAATATGCGAAGAAAATATACCCAGAACACAGAATAGCAATGATTTTATTACTCAGAGAGAAATGTTCACAGGCCTCTTCGAGGGGGCAACCTCCAATAGAGCAGAGCTCGATTACAAAACAAGACACGATACTCCTCGCAGGGAGTCTCTATCCTTTATATATGACTCATACATGCAATACCACGGGCCCATGCCATGGGTTTTATTAATACCATCTATCTAATACTACCGCCCATTTACCATCTATCTAATATTACCGCCCATTTGCAACTAACTGTGGTCCCGTCATTAATTGCGGGTTAACCACTTACAATTATTAATATGGGCTTTATTAACTCTTGACTATGACGTGATCCCATGACATAAATAAGGGGGTTAGGGTGGGACCCTAACATGCCCTCCCCCTTAAGACTAGCCTTGTCCTCAAGGCTGAAGCTGCAGAAACTGCTGAAGAATAGTGGCTGGTTCCCAAGTTGCATCTTCCGGAGAGGTGTCTTTCCATTTGACGAGGACCTCCTTAATCATGCGGCTGCGCAGGTGCTTGTCTCGTGTGTCTAGAACCTGTTCAGGTTGAAGCCAGATTGACCCTTCTTCGTCCAATTCAGGTAGACTGGTTTGAACTCGGCAATTGTTCCCAATCACTTTCTTGAGGCACGATACATGGAAAACTGGGTGGATTTTTGCTGTAGGTGGCAAAGCCAACTTGTAAGCCACTTCTCCAATGTGCTGAAGTACTTGATATGGTCCGTATAATTTTGGAGAGAGCTTTTGACAACCCTTGTCTTTGAGTGATGTTTGCTTATATGGTTGCAGCCTCAAAAAGACCTGATCCCCTTCTTGAAATTGGCGCTTTGAGCGATGTTGGTCAGCTTGTTGCTTCATACGGTTCTGAGCTTGATGAAGATTCTCGCGCAGATGGGCGAGCATGGTTGCGCGGTGTTGTAGGAGTTGATCCACGGCTTGTACTTTGGAGCACCCCGTGAGATAAGAAGTAGGGGAAGGTGGAAGTTGACCATAGTCTGCTTCATAGGGAGTCATTTTGGTGGTGGCATGATAGTTGGTGTTATACCACCATTCCGCCAGAGGTAACCACTGTACCCAAAGGTGTTTCTTTTCTGAAGTGAAACACCTCAGGTAGGTTTCTAGACATTTGTTGACGGCTTCGGTTTGACCATCTGTTTGCAGATGATATGAAGTACTGAGTTTGAGTTGAGTGCCTTGTATTCTGAAGAGCTCCTGCCAAAAATTACTGGTGAAGATTGGGTCACGGTCGGACACAATAGAAGTGGGCATGCCATGCAATTTGAAGATCTGATCCATGAAAGTTTGAGCAACCAAAGTTGGTGTAAATGGTTGGGGTAGGGCGCAGAAATGATCATACTTCGACAGTCGGTCCACAACCACCATGATGACTGACTTGTTCCCAGACTTTGGAAGACCTGTAATGAAATCCATGGAGACCTCCGTCCAAATTGACGCCGGAATGGGCAATGGTTGTAATGTGCCTGGTGTGTTGACGGTTTCCCCTTTGTGGCGTTGACAGACGTCACATTCTGCTACGAAAATAAGGATGTCCTGTTTCATGCCTGTCCAAAAAAATGATCTTCTGGTGTGAGCATACGTCTTCTGAAAGCCCGAATGTCCTGCAATGGGAGATGAGTGCAATTATGCCAAAATGCGACTTTTGAGGGTGGATGTTGGTGATATTACGACTCTGTCCTTGTAGCGAAGAATATCATTCTGCCACGAGTAGCCCTTGCTGGAATTAGGATCTACCTGCAATTGAGAAATGAGGTGGGAGAGCCCGGGATGTGAAAACCATTCCCTGCGAGCCTCTTCAATCCAGTCTGGAATGGGGAGGGAAATTGCGAGCAGAGTACTTTCCTCCTCAAATTGGCGTGACAATGCATCTGCTACACTGTTGTCTTTCCCTTTCTTGTAAATGATCTCATAATCATATCCCAGCATTTTGGCTAACCATTTATTTTGTTGTGGGGAAGATAGGCATTGCTCCAAAAAATATTTAAGACTGTGATGATCTGTGTGGATCTGGAAACGTCGCCCCAACAAGTAAGGTCGTCAGGTCTCGACTGCATGTAAGATGGCCATCATTTCCTTCTCGTAGGTAGATTGGCCCAGATTCCTCCCACTGAGTTGTTGGCTGGTGAAGGCCAATGGTCGCCCTTCCTGCATTAAGACCGCTCCAATACCTGTTCCCGAAGCATCACATTCAATGACAAATGATTTGGTGAAGTCCGGTAGTGCTAAGACGGGAGTGGAACACATGGCGGTTTTGAGAGCGGTAAATGCCTGTTGTGCTTCCTCGTTCCAGAAGAAGGAATTTTTCTTTAGGAGTTGCGTTAGGGGCTTCGCTATGCGGCCATAGTTGCGGACAAATTTACGATAATAGCCTGTGAGACCCAAAAATCCTCTCAAGCTTTTCAAGGTCTTAGGTTAAGGCCATTCTTGCATTGCCTGGATCTTTTTGGGGTCCACCTTGACACCTTCACGCCCCACAATGTGGCCCAAATACTCAACTTCTTCCATGCCAAACGAACACTTAGACATCTTGACAAATAATTTATGCGTGCGGAGCAGTTGCAAGAGTAGATCTACATGCTGAAGATGTGCCGCCCAAGTGCCACTATAGATGAGGATGTCATCGAAGAAGACAAGGACAAATTTTCTAAGATATGGTTTGAGGAGGTGATTCATAAGGCTCTGAAAAGTAGAGGGGGCATTACAGAGACCAAATGGCATGACCAGGAACTCATAATGGCCTTCATGAGTTCTGAAAGCCGTCTTGGGAATGTCGACTTCCTTCATGCGAATTTGGTGGTAGCCTGAGCGAAGATCCAACTTAGTGAAGAATTGAGCCCCATTGAGTTCGTCCAGCAAATCGTCAACCACCGGGATGGGAAATTTATCTTTGACTGTTAACTTATTGAGGGCCCTGAAGTCGGGACACATCTGCCACTCCCCATCTTTCTTGAGGACCATGACCACTGGGGATGAATAAGGACTAATGCTGGGACGAATGACACCTGCTTCCAACAATTCCTTGATGATTTTTTCTATTTCATTCTTTTGGGTGAACGGATATCTGTATGGCCGCACATTTGGGGGTTGGGCCCCTGGAACCAATGTGATGCTATGATAATGTTCCCCTCGCGAGGGTGGAAGCTCATGAGGCTTGTCAAAGACCGTCCGATGTTTATTTAAAATCTGTTGCATCTCAGGATGAATTGGCAGAGACATGGTGTCGACTACCTGGATGGCATTAAATTGAGCTACCACTCCATGATGGCCCTTTTTTAACAATTTTTCCATCCTATGCGAGCTGATGATAGAGGGGGCTCCCGCCTGTAGTCCACAGAGGGTATGTGTGGAGTTGTTCTGCTTAAAACTCATATATAACTCCTGGAAATCCATTGTGATTGGCCCAAGAGTGCGGAGCCATTCCGCGCCTAGGACAATGTCGCAACCCCCCATGTGTATTGCAAACATGTGGGTTTTCAATTGATAATCCCCCATTTGAAGTTTGACATTTTCACAGCGACCTTCACATTTCATTGTGCCCCCATCTGCAATCTGGACTTGGAAGTTAGAAACTGCCCTGATGAAACAATGTGCTGCTTTAGCGATCTTTTGATGGATGAAATTATGGGTACTTCCACTATCAATCAAGACTACTACTGGGCGATGTTTAAGAAAACCCCTGATTTTGAGAGTTTGAGGGGAAGAAATTCCTGCCAATGCATTTAGCGAAATAATTGGTTCATCAGATACAATCTCCTTTTGGTTATCTTCTTCGATCGCCTCCGGTTCCTCAAGTGGTGGATCTTCCTCGATGGAGCTGTAGTCAGTGGCATCTATTTGAAAAAACTTGGGCTCTTTGCATTTATGACCCGGGGAATATTTTTCATCACAGTAGTAACATAGTCCTTGCTTCCTTCTTTCGGCCATTTCCGCAGGTGACACCTTTTGAATCTTAAGTGTCTGAGTCGTATTGGGGGCCTGTGAGGGACAACCTTTAGCGGTGAAGTTGGGGCGGCTGGATTGGGCTGTTAATGCACGTTCCACCTTACGAGCTACCTGGCAAGCCTCTGTCCATGTGGGAGGGTGGTGGAGTAGAACTTTAGCTTTGATGGCTTCTTTAAGACCGCTGATAAAGCATTCCATGTAGAACTCATCTGTGAGACCCCTAGTGCGGAAGGCTAAGGCTTCAAAAGCAGTAATATATTCCTCCACTGTACCCGTCTGTCGGAGCTTAGTGAGACGCCCCAAAAAAGAGTCTTCCTGTTCAAAGCGACTTCGAAGAGCTTTGGCAAATTGGGCCCAATTCTGAAAATGTCCATTGCAACGCTGATGCCATTCCTTCCATTGCCATCGTTCATTGTCCAAGTACATGGTGCCCACCATAAGCTTAGTCCCCTCATCTATGATATGATTCAATTGGAAATACTGCTCCATTTGTGCTAGCCATGCGGACGTGTGAGAACCGTCAAATTTATGCATATCCAACTTGGGAGGTCGCTGACTGGGTGGTGGATGGGTGTGCCAGACGTGATGAGAGTGGCTAGACTCACCCCCATGGTATTCATGGCCATTATACGCCTCCTCGTGGGCTGGCTCCTTGCCCTTTGGGAGTGCATCATGTATTTGGAGACTTATTCCTTTAAGCTCAAGTTCGATATTCTTCACCGCAGTTTGGAGGGAGTTCACATGGTCTTCAATTTTGTCTATCCTTTCATTGGCCATCGCTTGAGCGCGAGTTTCTACCATACACCAACCTGATGAAAAATTGGGACCGCCTAAAAAATTTTTACTAAGAAATTGAATGGTACCACCTTGCTCAGCTCGTCGTCCTGATTCTGATGGGCTAGGTCACCAATAAGCGCCCCGGAAGATCTCAGAGTCTTTTTTTTTTTTTTTTGGAAAACTCCTAACGGAGTTTTACTCCCTCCTGATCAATACTGCAGTCGCCAAATCCTCAGAATGTCAATGCCGCCAAAAGTCCTGCGAAAATTATATCCAGGGACAGGAACCCTTCACAACTACTCCGATCTGGTGGATCTGAGAGATCTAAATGGTGGAACAACTGCTGCTGCTGATCTGATGGAGCTGCGGGACTGATGTCGGCTGCTGCTGCACTTGCTGATCTGGAATAGGTGATGTGTGATCTGCCGATAGAAAAGGAACTATGGTCTTGAGGAGTGTCAAGTGCTACAAATCGCAATATACATAAGGGTCTGACAGTAGTACTCGGCCCAATGTTTCAGGGCTCTAACTAAGGAGGATCGACCGTACCCTTAGCCGTACAACCCGACTACCCTATCATACGGGCGAGTAATCTCTCCGAGTGCTGTTCCCGGTGTACTGTAGCCACAAGACGGCCGAAGGTTTATCTATGGCGAGGCTTCAAGGGAGCTAGGGGGCTTCCTATATACCCAGAGGGTACGTGGAAGACAGTCCGTGCGTAGTTCTGTCTAATGCGCTACTACTCGAAGGGGTACCCATAGGGGTTACAAGGGAGTCCAACAGACGTGACCACCTCTTGTATTTCCTGCGTGCATGCCTCCCCAAATCCGCAGGTTTATGCGCTTAACGACAGATCCTGTGGTTTAAAGACGCCGGAACACGTCTCTAGCCAAAAAAAATTTTGCTAAAATTTGGAGATCCCACCGAGCCCTGGAAAGTGCTCTGATACCACTTGTTATGCTCTTAACCTGCAAAGTAATACCGAACATAGAATATGCGAAGAAAAGATACCTAGAACACAGAATATGCGAAGAAAATATACCCAGAACACAGAATAGCAATGATTTTATTACTCAGAGAGAAATGTTCACAGGCCTCTTCGAGGGGGCAACCTCCAATAGAGTAGAGCTCGATTACAAAACAAGACACGATACTCCTCGCAGGGAGTCTCTATCCTTTATATATGACTCGTACATGCAATACCACGGGCCCATGCCGTGGGTTTTATTAATACCATCTATCTAATACTACTGCCCATTTACCATCTATCTAATATTACCGCCCATTTGCAGCTAACTGTGGTCCCGTCATTAATTGCGGGTTAACCACTTACAATTATTAATATGGGCTTTATTGACTCTTGACTATGACGTGATCCCATGACATAAATAAGGGGGTTAGGGTGGGACCCTAACATCAGGGGAGGACATGTGGTAGGTTGATTCAACATATTTGGGCACCGAGAGGGCCCATTTATGAGTGACACGTGTCACCACTCCGAAGGCACTAGGTGTCCCTGGTGATGTCAGCATGAGATCATCCTAGAGGTATGACCCTGATGGTTAATAAAAATATGCAAAGGGAAATATATAGGAGAGGATTGTTGGGACACATTGGCATCCAATCAAAAAGGTGTCGGGAGGGCCCGGTGAGATATCTCATCCCAGAAGAGTCATTCTTGTACAGTTTGCAGTGGCATAGGGCAGAAGGGACCAGGACATGGAGGCAGCAAAACAACCAATGAAATGGGCATTAGGTAGTCCCCACAGACACGTCAACTCAGAGGTTAGACCCCATCAATTTATTTTGGTGCACATAAGTGAATGCATCGAGAGGAAGGGGGCTATAGGCTACATGCCTGCACAATGTTCTGTTCAGTAGTTAGATGACCAAGGGCACAATGAAACAAAAAGAGCCAAGACTTGGGAGCTTTGGGCCTTTTAGTTGGTGATTAGTCACCTCACATAGAGGCGGAACCAACAACATAAGATTCATTAACACAAGGAATTGGCTTGTGAAGGGCTTGATAGGGCTTAGAGCCTGGGCACTCATTCTTGGTCATTTCACTTAGAAATGGGAACAACAACGTGGATTAATTTGTTAGAGTCTTATATTATAGAGATATTAGTCATGTTAGTCTTTCTACTTACCTAAGGTCAATTTGTGAATATCAGTCATGAGTCCAGACTATGATGGTTTAAAAAGGTCTATTTTTTGTATTAAGTGTCATGCAAAGTTTGTCTATTTTTCTAAAGTCCAAATGTCTACTGTCATGAAAGATCATTATTAAGGGGTAATCATAAGAGGACATTGGTCACTATTAAAGGGTAATAAACATTCATGTCAAGAAAAGTTTTGGTCATCATGAATTAGTTAGCTAGGTCTAAAGGTCAAGTTACATCAAGTAATCATGAAAAGATTTCACTGCCACACTTTGTCATCATGGGAACATATTTGGAGGTCTTTTGAGTTAGTTTACATGTCAAATTAGAATTGGTCATGACATGATCAAGAGGACAACGGTCAAAAGGATAGTCGATGCACTTTTTCCAAGTGCTGCATTTTTTGTTATTCACATTCAATTTGAGTTTTCCACCATCAACTACACTCCAAGTCGCTTTGGGAGGTTATTTGCACGATTTGTTTCATTCAATAATGCTTTTCTTGTTTTCATTTCCATCAGAATCTTATGGTGTGAGTGCAAGGTTTCTGTGCAAACGAGGTAGGGGTGCTATGTTTCCACACAATGCTGCGTTTTCTCGTCTTGGTGGTCAATTCTCCCTCACAAGTGAAAAATCACAAATTTTTTTGTTCCTTAGTTTTGAATAAATCCCCAATTTCATGTATGAGCTAGCCAAAATCATAAAATCCTACAAATAACCAAATTTCACCATTGCTGCATTTTCTTTCTATCACTGCGCTTTTCCCATTTCGTTGCGCTTTCTCCTAAACATTGTGCTTCCACAAAGTGCTCCATCTTTTTCATTTGTCATTTTTCAAGTCAGTATTTTTCCCTGCAGGGCTTACATTTGCAAGGTGTGCTGTGTGTTTAAACTAAATTGAAGCTCCTTATCATAGGTTTATGTGATGTGGAAGTGTTTGAAATCCAATTTCTTGTGCATTTTGTTTCGAGTGTTGTGCATATCCCTTTCAATTTCCTACCAAAAGTATCAAACATTTGAAAGTTTTTTAGCGTTTTCTGAAGAAGGTTTGTGTTGATTAGTCTCTTGTGTAGAATTTCTTTCTTAATCATCATTAGAGGTTAATTTGGAGAGTCCTTCTTGTCACTACTCTTACATTGGTTGCACAAATTTTTTTTGCCTTAAACCTTAGACTATTCACTACTGCAAAACAAACACCATGTCAACTCTAGAGGAAAGAAAGCACAAGGGAGGTGCTATTGTCTGTTTTGAACCACAAGATCTCTCATATATCAACGCAGACCCAACTATGAGAATGGATTTTGAGTAGGTGGGGTATATGATATTTTGTGAAAATATTCAAGGATACAATCTACAATTGACTAAGGAGTTTGCCAAGAATTTTGATGGATTGGAGGCTGAGATAGGGACATTCACCTTTCCGGTTACTGATGTCACAATAGTAGTTGCAACAGAGATCCCCTCCAGGGAGAGAAATGGTTCAAGGGCATGCCCCTTGATATTTCCCATTACAAAGATTTTTTGAAGCCTGAGTAGAGAGACAAGGAGTATGGGTCCATTGTGCCTAAGGAGTATTTACTGGAAAGTCACAACATGCTTTTGCAATATATTCAGAGGTATTTCACATGTGAGGGAAGGTTTGGGAGAATTTTTCAATACCATTTCAGACTCCTTATACATTTCAATGGAACATTAGGGGAATTTTGAGGTCTAAAATGGGCCTCCTAAGAAAATTATAAAATAATAGTGGAAATAATAAACTAATATTACATTACATCATCAAATTTTAGAGGAAAAAAGAAAAAAAAATCAACTCGTATTTTCAACTTATCTCCCTATGGGTTTACTCAAATTTTGAGCAGAAACATTTGTTGGATGAAAAATTTGATTCCTCATCCAAGGAGTACCCATGTTGCATAATTTTGATGGACTCTGCTACATGAAAAATGAGATATACATGAAAAATGTGATTGCAATCACATTTTTTCATGTATTTCTCATTTTTCGTGTAGCAAGGTCCATTGAAAGTATGCAATATGGGTACTCCTTGGATGAGGAATTAAAGTTTTCATCCAACGAGTACTCCTGCTCTAAATTTGAGTAAAAACTTAGGGAGATAAGTTTAAAATAGAAGTTGAAAAAGTTATTTTATTATTTTTTAATATTTTTCCTTTTTTACTCAAAAAAATGGTGAATCATCCCCCATGGTTGACATGATCATCTTGAATCCTATTGGTTCTTATAAATTTTATTTTGGTTGTAGATTTTTCTTAGGAGTCCCATTTTAGACCTCAAAATTCCCCTAATGAGATCTCCTTAAACTTTCCCTTTTACCCATTTAGAAGTCTCAGTAAGATGGCTGACAAAGTTCAAGGAAAACAAAGTCAATTGGAGCCTATTCTATTACATATTTCCTTAACTAAGTTGTTGGTTTTGGAGGAGCTAAGAAAAAGAAAACTATCATGGCAATCATTTGTTGATTCTTCAAAACTAGTGGATGATGTACCAACTAGTCCCTTGACCAAGAAGGAGACAGCCTCAGTAGCGGTAAAGGACATTAAATCACTAACTGGAAGCTTAGTGAAGAGGTCCTCATATACAGTGCAGTCTACAGGAAAGAAACTACAATTTTCTCCAGAGGTGGTAGTTGCCCCTAAGAAACCTCTCACTAGGTCTGTTACCAAAACACTTCCCTTAGAGTAGACATTTTAGACCATGGAGACCATACAAGAAGTTGAGGTGATTGATGATAAGGTTAGGGAGATTGCATAATTACAAGAACAATGGAAGAAGTCCCATTTCATGATTGCACAATTGCAACAAGAAAATAGGCAACTAAAGAAGGTTATTCTAGAAAAAAAAAATTCAACCTATTGAAGATGTGCCTATGGTTCAAACTACACTAGTTATTGTCAAGTCCAAGGGAAAAGAGAAAGTAATTAAATAATATGTTAAGAAGACAGAAATATTAGTAGCTCGGATTACGAGATCCTCATCTAAGAAGCTACAAATACAAGAAGAGAGGATAGTGCAAGAGGAAAATAATGAGGTAGGTGAGGGGAAGAACACCTTTAACAGGTTGAGAAGGCAACTGGAAGAGGCTCACAGAGAGATCTCTAAACTCAAGAAATAGGAAGAAATGATGATAAATAAAAGGGGTGATCTTATGGACATTTATCAACCAGCCATGGATGATGCCAATTACATGTTGAGCAGATCCCTTCCACTTCACAAGAAAATGAAGAATGTATAAATGAAGAACCTATATATGAGGAAAGAACTAAGAGCCACTAAACAATATCTAAAGGAATTGCAAGAGATAGATAGGGGAAGACTAGACCTATATGATGAGGCAACCAAAATCTGAATGTTGTAAGGGGAGAAGTAACATAGTTTTGTTTTTTGACTTTGCTTAAGAAATATGATTGTTTATAAGTTTGAATTTCCAGGTGATAATATCTAGCAAAATTTCCTCTAGCAGCTACATCTGGTCATAACTCTGAAGCTATTTTGAAGAAGCAACTTTTCATCATTTTGTGCCCTAGCTAGCATTGGGGTTTCTGGTATAGAGATGCATGTCTAGTGTTTTGATGAAGAAAGGCTTGTGGAGGTTATGTGATATCATTGTTGAAGTGTTATCATCCTCATCAGTGTACACAACTTGTCTACAAACATCATTGTCCACTCAAACTATGAAAAAGAGGTGGCACTGCGCTTCTAAAACTGGCGTTGCGTTTTTGGCCACATGAGGATTTGTCAGAGTTTAATGTTTTGTATGGTAAAGGAAAGCTTCTAAAGGGGAAGGTGTCCATATGCATGTTTATTTCCAAGTGATGGAGCCATTAATTAGATCAAGAGGCGACCAAAGGCATCAAAACCATCAAGCATTGCACTTTTGCAGCGTGTTTCTGCATTTTTGTAGATTTAGGAGTTTGTGGAGCACTTCCACTACGTTTCCAGACAAAGCTTTTTTGAGTGAGTTATCTAAGTTAAAAATTGATGTAATTTGTTTTGATGGTTGTTGTAATTGTAATAAACTAGTCAGTTACTCATAAGATCAATTTGGAGCTAAGATACTAATGTAAAATCCTTAGAAAAGCATCTAGTTATGCAATATCTAGTCGTTAGGAAGTTAGTTCTATTTTCCTTGCAAAGTTAGAAACAACAATCCAAATGAGGAATTTGACCCCTAGAGGTCAAAAATGACTCTTTTGAGTCTATTTTATGGTGTGCATGTAATGGAAAAATGGTTGGTTGGTCATATTTGATAGAAAGAGACTTGTGTATGTGATATATTTTCTGAAATTGTTTCTAGTGAAAGAAAGACAAAAGGTGACTCGTAGGGATTCCTGTGTGAGATCTTGATGGTGTTGTGTTTCTTTCATGTTGTAAGTTTGTTTGATTTTTTTTACATCTCTTGAATGTATGTCTTCATGCTTGGAAGAACTAGATGTTTAGCTCAAAATTCATCTAAAAAGGTGCTCTGACTTAGTTTTACCAAGTGATCGATGTTTTCTTATTAAAATAACATTTAAAATTTATCTACAAATTGATACTCTTTGTGTTGTTTCCATTTTTTCTTGCACTCACCCTCTTACAAAGAATTAATTCCATCACCATGACTGCCTACCTTTCCCCTATGAAAAAACCCTTTCTCTCTTCATCTTATCACTGGACAAATAATCAACTTGACATGACTCCATGCCCAATGGATCTATCTCCTTTCTTACCAACAAACCATTGAAAATCATGCTTTATTGAGCACTATACCTAGCCTAACATTAGAGTAGCTGAACATTTTGATAGAGGGAGCCCTCTCTAAAGATAGAAGGGCTAGATTCTAGCTTACAAGTGGGTTTGAGGTTACGTCTGGAATTTATCTCCTCAGCCTACGGAAATTTACGGAGTGCTAACACCGTTAACAAAGGAAAAATGCCTCCAAGAGACTCAAAAGGGCTTAGTGCCTAGGGCCTAATCTGGTGGTTGCTAAGACCTAATCTTATGGGGAGGAAGCAGGAAAAGGAGCCAACAAAATGGAGTTAAACCCAAATTTAGGGGAACTAATAGTTTTGGTAGTGGACTTGGCATTTAAGCCAAATTAACTACAGATGAAAATAACAGGCGCACTGCTAAATTATGTAAAAGGCCAAAATGCAAAAATTAAGTAGAAAAACTCAATTCAAGTTACATAAAAGGTAGTAAAGGTCAGTTTGAATTGGAGATGAAGCTCAAAACAAAAAACAAACCCTGCAACCTAGAAATGAACAGGAAAAAGGAAAAAATAAGGCTTCATTCAAAAATTCAAAAATAAACAAAGCCAAAGTTAGAAAAAAGAAAAATATATAAAAGCAAGCCTAATCAAGCGAAATGCAAACAATTGTTTTTAAGACAAAGCTTATGGTGAAGTGAGGTGTTTCTATGGTGATTTATGTAGGTGTTTGTGAGAGGTGACTGAGATAAATTGTTTGTTTTGAAAGGAGAGAAGGCAATCATTGATCCTAGTGTGAAAATGGATGAAAAATAGAACAATGAGTGTCAGAGCAAGTTGTAGCTTCTTGATCAGGGGTTGGTTCTCCTTCCAGTGGATGTTGGAGAATCGTTGGGGTTGTAGCTCCATTCAGTTGTAGCTAATAATTTAGGAATTTGTAGCTTCTTGTTGGTTGTAGCCAGAACTTTGTAATTGCAAGTTGTAGCTTGCCCTATTAATAAAATGGAGAATCAGTTACGAAGTTATATGTTCTTTGCATAATTCCATTGATTGCTGAAGTAATTGTTTTCCATATTTATTATTGAAAGCTCTCTTTATTGTCTTATTGTTCTCACAAAAAGTAAAAAGAAATTTTGAATTGGTAAAATTGCTACAATATTGATTCACCCGCCCTCTTAGTATTTTATTGGTTTCCAATAGCTAGATGCATAAAATATTTGGTTTATCTCCTTCATCCTCTATGTAGCTATATGCATAAAGTATTTTTCTTTAAAAAATATAGGAACTTGGATTTTATTTCATCTTTAGTTCTTGGATATTTTTTTGTAAAGTTCATGAAATAGGTTAACGCTCTACTTCTCAAGGCATTGAAAAAACAATCCATTTATATTTCTTCATCGTTGATGTTTAGTGATTTTGATAAATTTTGATAAATGAGCTAGCGATGCCTTAGGTCCTTGTCACCTTCATAAAGTGGGATGTGCTTGTGGCCCATGTTACCAATTATATGCACCTTCTTTAGTGCAGAAGGATGATTTGTCTGCATTTTTTGAATGTTTAAAGGAGTCTATTTTGCAGTCAACCCACTTCTTTGGGTCAAATGAAAATCGATCAACTTGACTTGGGAAGTTGAATTTCATACTTCTGTCAATTTTTTTCCTATTGATTAAATTATTTTTACTTCCTCATCTTCTAGATAAACTGGACTCATTTAGAAATATTTGTCTATATACTCAGTGAACTACCCTTCTTAGGGACACATTGGTTGACCACAACTGTTTGTTGACTTGGAACCCTCTTCCTTAGAAATTAAATTTAGTTGTGGGGGGGTGTGCATCTGTGATATATTTTATATGGAATATGGTGTTCTTGTCACCTTGTTGTCCTCCTTGGATTTGATCTACCAAAGGTATTTATATCAATAGTTGTTGTCCAAGTTCCTTTGCAAGTTGACTCTATACCATGTTGAAGATGGAAAAAGATCTAGATTTAGTCTCTAGTGGAGGAATTCTTGAATACAAGGATTGGCATCATGAGGGATTCTAAACCAATGTAATGAGAGGGATGAAATCATTGACATACATATTTTCTACAATATCTACAAGTTGATGAGTGCAATCTATTTCCATGTCCAATTGTAAGCTATCACTCATCTTTGGAATTGTCAGGGAAACCCCTCTTGAATTTAATTAGTCTCTACCAACCTGAGAGTCCAACACATTGAAATGTTGGTCCTGCAGTTTCTTCCTAACTAATGTCTAGGGGTCACTTGCGTTGTGCATTTTATCTCTTTCCTTTGTCCTTTTTCCCTTTCAATTTTTTAAATGTTGGTTGAAGGTTCATTAGAGAAAATTTTAGCCTAAAAGTGGCCTCCTAAGGAAAAATAATAAAATAATAAAATGAAAGTAATGAATTTAGGAGCGAAAAGCAAAAAATTAATTTTTTAATTGTATTTTTGGCTTATCTCCTTATAGGTTTACTCAAATTTCATTTGTATACACTTGTTGGATGTGGAATTAAATTCCACATCCAATGAGTACCCATTATGCATACTTTTGAGGAGACTCGCATTGATAAAAATTGAAGAACACTTAATGGGTACTTGTGGATTGTGGAATTTAATTATGCATCCAACAAGTGTCTACATATGAATTTTGAGTAAAAATATAAGGAGATAAGCCAAAAACACAATTAAAAAAGTAGTTTTTCTTCTTTTCACTCCAAAATATTTACATGTATGTATTTTTAAATTTAAATGATTTTGATTCGTTTACATATTATGACATGGAAATTACATGAAAATTTCATGGGCACTTTTAAGCTAAAATTTCCTCTAATGTTTGGTAATGCATTTGATGTGTAGGATTTCATTTTCATTCTTCATCTAATTTACACTCTCTTTTAGTCAGCTTCCTCCTTGATATTGGCATTATTTTCTTCAGGATAACTGATCCTTCAACTTTGTGTAATCAATCTCATGAATCAACAATCTCCCCATCATCATCCTCAACTTACTTGAAGTCAATGATGAAAATCATGATTATTGAGTTCATTTTCTTAGGAAATAATCTTGTACATCCTTCATATTTTTATAGTCGGATTCTATTTTTTTTTCCAATTCTTTTGCTTCTAGTTCCCATTAGTGTTTGAAGGTGGAGTATTCAAGGGTGATTAATACTCGACTTTGTGACCAACTTCTTTTTCTAATAAAAAAATATGTTGGAGAGATGCTATAGTGCATAAGTAACTGTCATGGAAATCATTGTGAAATAATCCTTTTATTTCATCAACTAAAGCTCTTTATTCTAGTGCTTATTCTTCACGTTAATCATTATGGATCTTTTTGACCCACTCATATAAGTTTTTTCAGCCCCCATTGGTTGTTTTTAGCATTAAATTTGATCATCCATCAATATATTAATTAGTATTGCAATTGATGTGTTGGATGATTTCTTGTGGGAAAACTTCTAGAAATCTCTCATGGGTCTCACTCAATTTGCATGGTTGATTGAGATTCTAACTTGGTTGGTTTATCTGATTTCGTGGTTGACTGACTCACACTTTAACTTGACAATCGACAAGGTATGTTGGGTATAGTTGATTGAGTCAACTAGCCCTTCCAAAAATACTAATAACTTCATCAATTACATATTAGTAAATCTTCTCAATTTATTTGTATTTATAGTACTAAAATTCCAAGTAATGATTGCAAATAGAGGCACCATAAATTTCTTAGGGAAGTGCCATAGTATTAAGTTGAATATGGTGGAGTATTTATTAGATATTCCCATGATTGCAATACAAATTAATGGTGCTATTGTGGTATTCATTGAAAATTTTAGGGGTGAATTTTTTCCCTTGGGCGAAATTAAGGGGTTTTTAATTTTTATTGGGTGAATATTTTGTATCATAGTACGTTGTTACAAATCATCTCAAATTTATTTTATAAAAAAGTTAGGTATGGAGGTTAGCCGACCTTATTTTCAGGGAGAGGGTAAAAAAAAATTAAATTTATCCCTTGAAATTGGGAGTTACAACCTTCAATTCACCCTAATTTTCAAGAATAGGTATTTATGATAGCTATTTCTTTCATTTTCCCGTATTTCATGGTATTGGGATTAATTTCGAGAAAATTCACAAATAATAATTCATTTTTATTTAGAAATTCAAGCCTCTTATTTTCATGTCTATTTAAATATTGAATAGTGCTCTTGCCATCTTCCAAATTTGCATATGTTTAGTCATAATCATATACAAGGGTTGTTCTCAAGATTGAGAATAGTGTATAGGGTAGTTCGCAAAGTAGCGAAATTTGAATTAATAAGTCAAGAATCAACGTACAGTGGTACAGGTAAGTTTGTGATTTAATGGAGTTTTTGTATATACAATTATTAATTTTCTGATATATACTTGTCATTTTCAAATATTATTTAGATAACTGATATTTTGAATTTTCAATCCCGTTAAAATAATTGATGTTTGATTCTTTCTTTTCAACTTCCATCCATCGTTAAGTCAACATCTGTGAAAAGTTTAAAAATCTCTATTCCAGAAAAGTAATCCCTTACATTCCAAATCAATACAACCCAAATTCAATCATTTATTTTCTTACTTACCCTTTATCTTTAATGTATGCTCTATGCAAATTACATTTTTATGAAAAAATGATAAATTAGTTGTTACTATTTGAATACCAAGGTGTTGACAGTTTGAAAAACTCTACTAGAAGACCATTTGCTGGAAGACACTATATTAAAAATCAAATTTTGCTAATTTTTTAAAATTTTTATCAATTACATTTCTACCTGGAACAAAATTGAATGGATGTTTGAAGACATATTATTAAAAAAAATAACGAGATATATTTAAAATAGATGTATTATCAAAACAAGGACTGTAATCCAAACTTTCAAGATTGAAATGAAAAAGGTTATATTAAAATGATAATTTAATAAAATGAATAATAAATTTGAAACTATTTACTTCAAATAAATTTCATTAGCAAGATTAAGACGGAGGAGATATTTTGAGCGATTTTATATGCATAGATGCAGTGCAATTTTTATTTACTGGGTTCCCATAGATATTAACAATCATTGACATCCTATTCATATATATGGTAGCCATGAAGAGGAGAGAGATTTAAAATTTTGAAGACAATAAAAAAAAAATTGAAGACACTAAAAAATTACATGTGGTGTGTCTATCTATCTATACATATTAGTTACAAATCTATTAGGTTTCTAGAGGGATTAAATCTTCTGTTCAAATATTTTAGTCATTTTTTCCACAGTAAATTTTGTAAATTTTGAAGACATTGAATCCATTTTATTCATTCAAAAATATAATTTAAACAATGAAAAATTACAGGTGGTATCTATCTATCCATATATATATATATATATATATATATATATATATATATATATATATATATATATATATATATATATATATATATATATATATATATATATATCTATGTTAATTATATATATATATTAGGTTTTTAGAGGGATTAAATCTGTTGTGTGCAAATTTTTTAGTCAAATTTTCTACTGTAGATAAAAAATGTGGGTTGTAAGAAAATGAATATACATGTTATACTCTTACTCTCAACCATAAATAAAATATTTCAATGTCCATATGAACTGTCATAATCTTATACCAATTTTATAGAGAAATAAAGTAACTAAAAATAATAATAATAAAGGTTATACTTTTGAGTACAACAAATTTTATAATTCTTATACTTTCTAAAAATATTTCAATACTCGGCTTAATTTTTTTTTTTTAATATTTTAGTACATGACTCAAATAATGTTTTTAAATATGCATGTTGAATAATTTATTTCAATCTCAACAACCTGCATATGTATATGGAGAGAATGGAAATGACTAGTTATTTTAATGTTGATCACAATAAAATATTGCAATGTTGTAAGAGGAGTAATTAAAAGTAAACAAGTTCAAGGATATATGTATTTTATTTAATTATTAATATCAAATTAAAAATGAAACATTTAAAAGTATATAATTAATAATACAATATTCAATGTGACTAATAAATAAAATATTTTAATATGGAGGGGTTAATTAATATTTAAATATATTCAAAAATATATTAATCACAGAAAACTCATTTTAATGTGGAAAATATATTCCATAGTAAAATATTTCAAGAAAAATATTTAAATGTGTATATATTATATATGATTGAACAAAAACTATATATTCATTATATAAAGCAATTGATTTTGATTTTGATTTTGATTTTTTTATGGCTAAAATATTTGAAGCAATCTCATTGTGGTTGTTTTTAAGAATATTTTTTGGTCAATTTTGTTTGAAATCAAGCAAAGATGTGTTAGAATTGCAAGTTTAAGCTATGTAGTTTACACAATCCAAGTTCTTAAGTAATTTTTGAAGACATTGAATTCATTTTTTAAATTCAAAAATATAATTTAAACAATGAAAAATTACAGTCGGTTTGCGTGTTTATTTATATATATATATATATATATATATATATATATATATATATATATATATATATATATATATATATTACAAATCGATTAGGTTTCCAGATCTATTGTGTGCAATTTTTTTATTCAAAATTTTCACTATAAAAGAGGTTTTCCTTGGAGCTACAAGGTTGTATTGCTCCCCCGAACAAATCCTATATACACTCTCTCCAAGATTGAAATCCAATCTAAACCAGCACAAAATGGATTTGATCATGTGTGCGCAAATTTGCTCTTAGTTCCAAGTACTGAAGTTAAGTTTCTAATTAAAGAGTTGATCCTCATATCCCATGGATGAAAACATACATGCAAACAAAAAATCACCATGATCACTCTCAATAAGAATTTGAGGCATTGTACATATGGATTTTTATCTAAAATGCTCAAGAAGCACTTGGAGAAAGAAAAATCTTCATGGATAACCCGGTTTTCAAAACACTCTGGGGTATAGAGGAACTATGTCTTTTGGAATTTTCCCTTACACAATTATATTTTATAGCTAATTTCTTTTTACATTAATTTTAATCAAAAAAATTATTGAAAATGTCCTATATTTGTTTTACCTCTAGTTTGGTGCATAACAAGTGAGTTCTTATTTTAATAAAAAAAGATTACAAGGTAAATGAGTATGATTAAGTACACGAGGCATAATATATACCTCTAGTTTCATGCATAACATTAGCAAAGAAAGCACATGTTTCATCCACAATTCGTTATTCCCTAATGGTATTGTATAACCAAAATATTGATTCACATAACATGTTCATCACAAGCTATAACGTTATGGATGTTTATTGGCACACTCACATCCAAAAATAAATAGAGATAATGATACTTTGTAAAAATGTTTACCATCATATAAAATTCCATTTACAAGAATTACATTGGCACATATAAAACTGATTTCCCATTCTGAAGAAATAGTAAACCTATAGCAATATTCAACATAACATTCAAATACTAAAATACTCTAGCAAAGTGCACTGTATTAATCAATTGAATAAAACAACTAAAGGAAAATCTTATCTATTTGAAATTTAAAGGCCAACATTAACTTAGGTAGATAAATGTTCCACCCAACCATACACTCTATTGCGTTTATTCTTTTTATACTAGGCCACCCCTATTGAGGCTATGACACCACTAAGGAAAATTAGAACATTTTTATGGAAATCATTCTATCTTGGGACAAACAATTACCTATCCCATTGTCTCACCACTAATTTTTTTCTTGGAACAACACAACTATTTTGGTGACACATTGCTTTCATTACATAGAAAAAGGAGAATACCTTCCTTATCTACTCAATATTCCCTCAAAAGTCTTTGAGGTCTCCCTCTATGTGTGCATAGAGGGTCTATATATTATCCATTAACTCTAACAACATTTACTTAGTTCTTGACCTTTTTCAAGTTTTAAAGGCTTCCTTGCTTGGTCGTTCAACCCACACTATGCTTTCCTCCTTAGATTCTATCCATGGTTTCTCCATCACATAGCTTGATATCTTTCCTAGATCCCTTTCCAACCTAATTTTTTAATCTCTCTATGTTCTCCCTCTCTAGAATTCGCTTCTTTTCCAAAGAATTAGCTTCTAACCATTTGAATCTCTTCCTTCTCTATTTTCATAATCTATACATATTTCTATAGTTATCATCACATGAATTCAAAATGGTCTCTATCATTCCTTGATCAGTCTCCTAGTATGAATCAATACCTATAAAACTACTTTCATGGATGTTAGCATCAACTGAGGGAGAATGAATTTACCTCTCCTTCTATTTTTTTCTCTCTTATAACCTACTTCTCTTCCATATGATTTTCCTTCTCTATCGTGTCTAGCCCCATGCATCTCTCTTCAATATTCTTTGCATAAGTTCATAATGGTCACACACCATTCATGTGAATATGAATGGCCTCCACCATTCACCTTAGAACCAAAATTAATTATGTCATTTAGGTGATCATTGTATTGTACTATGTTACTTTTCTTGGTCCAATAATGACCAACAATGAATCATTCCTTCTTCCCTATAACTATTCATATACATGCCTCTAAGACTACATGAATCATTGCATCTCTATAGTCAATTTCCTACATCCAATCATGATTTTGTTCCCTCCCAATCAACCACATGTGTGGGGAGTATAATGATGAATGAATGAATAAAAAAATCACCTCGTCTCCAACACCCCACGAGACCTCATTTTTCCCCTTATTGTGGGGACATGATGTTTTTCAAAGAAATTGTGAGAAAATCTAGGTTTTATCACTCCTCTCACAATTCCCATGACGAAGTTACTTATTGCCTTGATTTCATAATTTTGGAAGGTGTACATCTCCACAAACACCATATGTTTTCCATGATTGATAGTTAATGTTTCTATATTTTAGTAAGGAACGTGGTGATGAAGGAAACAAAGTAAAGTTTGGAAAAATGGAAAACTAAGGATTATTCAGCATGTAGAACCCACTAGTACCCTCTCACCTTTCCCATCTCCTGCTATCATAACCCCTTTTTTATGTTCTCCTATCTCAAGTAGCTTTATTATTTTATTAATTTCAAGAAAGATAATACTTACATTATCCAATGTACCATAAAATTTCTTCCTCATGGTGTAAATAAAACATGGTAATTAAAATATACATGCTAAACAAAATTGAACATTTAATCATAATTAAGTATAGTTAATAAATGGGATTCAATACTAGGACATTCTATCATATCCCCCTTTGAATAACACAATCATAAATATTCTCTTCTCATTAACAACAATTTGTTTCATTATTCTTCAGTTGTATTCATAGTTTCATCCTATTCACTATCTTGATATACCAGCAGACTTCAACATTCCAACATATGCCTACATTAGTAATCAATTAAACATACATATTATAGAAATTATCAAGAAACACTTATCTTATGGACAAAATTTTTCAATTCGATGATGTACGCATCTATTCAAATATATGTATGTATTTTTTATTTAATACCTATCTCCACAGATATGCATCTATCCCATATAATGGCTTCCATAGGAAATACTTAATTTCATTATCCTTTCTAACTCACCCACAAGATTCTAGCTACCATCCCACATGAACTTTTAAGTTTCCTACTCCTTCATACATTCACCCTCTAGGCTTAGATGTCTCATTCTCTACTAAACAATCCCTTAGGTGATCCATCTTGTCATGGATTTCTTGTGTAAGGAGAGCACTAACTTACTACTAGACATCCACTAGTAGTATATAATGTGTGGCAATCACAGGGTTCCTTTGTCCTAACAATGGCCTTTCTTTGAGGGTTTCCATCTTCGATAGCCATAATATACCATGTATCATACACATACGGTTACCATAGATATATTCATAATAATACAACTTATAAATTCCAAGTCTAATTCATAAATAATATCATATTTCATAAGTATGAGATTCCTTCTCATAGTGTTTGGCTCTTGTGTGTTGTAGCACCTAATCTTTCTTACAAAATTACACTCATTTTCATATTTGAGACCATTATAACTACAACCTAAACTTTTCAATCAACCAAATAAAAGTGAGCATTTATGCATATAATCCTTTCTTTCAATATTTACTACCATCCATGATGTGTTCTGAGAATAATATTAACAAACTAATAATTCAATCATTTTTAGTTGTTAATCATACTCAATGAAATGGAACTATGATTCAATGTACATGGGTTACTTAACATACCTACCATTATAAGATGAAACTAAATATTTATTCGAATAAACCAATGTGCCAATACTCATGCTCACATCTACTCAATCTATTTTTTTCGCTTGATATCAAAATACTACATTTCTATACCATGCATCCACCATCATCAGTTGGAAGGTCTAGCCAACACCTCAACACATGATCTAGTCACCTCCCATTTATACCAAATTGAATACTACAAGGAACTTCCCTTCTCTACTCTATATTACCTTAGGAACCCTCTCCTCTATATGTGCTCCTCACTATTTGCAAGAAGGTTAAAGTCTACAACACCAATATAAGCAAGGAGACAATTGGAAACTTGTGTAGTATTATATCCTTCCATATCCATCAACAATATGGTCTCACATATTATCTCTATTGGAATTAACTTTCATGTGTTATACAAATTTATAACATGATTATGTTACCCATTCACTCATTATCATGTGACTCAATCATGAGATACTAATTCTTGGTTGAATCGAGAGGATTATAACAATCTTGTCATACAAAAATCTTCTTCTTTTATTATATCCCACCTAGGTACCATTATCATACATGCATTCCATCATAAACAAATAAATGAATATATAAAGTATGCCTAAAGGAATCATCACTCCAATCATTTCAAGAAATATATGTTGGCATGATTAATTTTCATACTTGGATAGTTTCCTTTAGCATTCTTGACGTTACTTGATCAGTTGATGTATTGTGGGAACTCACATGATCCCTTAATCAACCTATTGACAAGAATCCTATCATCTTTATACATTTGACAAGGTTTTCTATCATAGGCCACTTCATCATCAACATTTTCAACCATTGTTGATATTTTTTTTGGAATAAAGTGTGTTAATATTTGAAATGTCCAATATTTGAGTGGACACTCTATTAGTGTCGGTATCTGCATACTTCCATTAGGGATCCAATCTTCTCTTTGCATTTTAATTTTAGGTGTCTCATACTGAATTTTTGGATCATTCCACTAGGTCATGTCAAAATGGTCCACCGATGGTTATCTTCTTCTCAGAAAATCAAATTTTCCCTCATGAGGTACGTTTGCTGACCCATCTCCATGTTGTATTCAGTTATGGTTTCAGTTATGTTATTTTTAGAGTAGAAACAGTTATGTTTCCATTAGGTCTCAGGGTTCATTTTCAAGGTCAAAAGCATAGTTTCAAGTGTAAATAAAGGGCATAAAAGGTATGAGTATGACCAATAAAAAACGAGTGATTGCTAGTAAGTCATGATTATTGTACAAAGATCTTATTTCACTAATGTAATTTTCATCTCAAAAAACATGTTTTTGAGATGAAAACAAAGTATTTTAGTTGATTTATATTTCTTGATGTAAGTCAAGTCATTTCATGTAATAAGTGTTCCCAGCTGCCCCAAGCATTTCTCCTTGTTGCAAGAAAATGAAACCATTGAAGAAATCAATTCAATCAAAGCATCATCCACCTAAAAAGAGACAAAGAAGGAAGAGAATTAAATAGATATTTGAAGTCAAAGAAAAAGTTCTGAAACATTAGAAAGTGGGTTTTTCTAAAGAAAAATAAAAATCAACTTCTATATAAGATGTCAAATTCCTTTTCCAAATTCATTAGTTTCATTTGACAAAGAGAAAGAAGAGCATTTAAGGAGAGACGGGAATTGAGGCCAATTGGTGGCTAAGTAAAAAAGGAGGTGTTGCACATAGAGTAGGAGGCGCTGCGCACAGAGGCTGGAGCGCTGCGCATAGGGAAATTTTGCTAGTGAAATTTTGCACGGGGCTGCGCATAGAGCCGGAGCATTGCGCACTTGTAGAGGGCATTGTGCATAGGACCAGCAAGCACCAAAACACCCTATCAACCATCCAAATCGTGTTTTTTTCCTTCTAGAACTTCTAAACAAGTAAGTGTAATCCTTGAACTATCCTCCCAGCATTTAGTTCATCATTTTGAAGTTGGTTTGCTATTTAAAATTTTAAACCCTAGATTTCCTACAAATCCCTCCACCTATTCCTTATACCCTAATTCCATCAAACACATCCCTCCACCTATTCCTTATACCCTAATTCCCTCAAACACATTCCTCCACTTATCCCTTATACCCTAATCCAAAAAACAAAATCCTAAAACCCTATTTACTAAATAGTCCCTACCAAAGAAAAATACCCTCCTTCTCACTCTCATATCATATATATTCCATCCTACACCGCATAAGCTCATCTCCCCTTCCCCTATTCCTATTCACCATAACTCACTCCTTGATTACCTTCTCTAGGGTTACAAAGCTTCAAAATTCAACAAACATGGACAAAGAGGATAGAGATTATGAGGAGGAGGAAAACAATGGCAATGAAAGCATGCGAGATGAACCTCAGCATCATAGAAAACCACATAAGGGAGGCATAATTATTAGAGAGGAACCATCAAACATCAGAGAGTTACAGGCTTCTCATATGACTATCACTTGTTTCAGGCATCTAGGGTGTTATGAGTTTTGTGAGCAAGTACAAAGAGTTCAACATCATCCTGAGCTGACTAGGCTTTTTGTAGCCAATCTCCATGATAACAAGGTAACTCTTGCCAGGGTGACATTTACAATTTCATCCACCATCATTGATGATGCCACAAGGATTCCAAATGTGGGGGAAAAATGGTACAAGGCACAAGATTTGGATGAGCACTACTATGAGCCATACATCAAATCCATGTACAGAAATGAAAAGAAGAGGACCTTTCCTTTCATGTTCCTTAAAGACAAGTATGCCCCTATGATGAGGATCATTATGAAGTATTTTACATGTGAGGGAAGATTTTCTAGATTGTACACCTATCAAATTATGGCTTATTATGCATTTCACAAGAGTGAAATTTTTTAACATCCCATATTTCTTATTCGAGAACATTGAGAAGATGGCCTACATTGCACAGAAAAAGCCTTACCCCTAGTTGATGAGTAGTATCTATCACTATTCCCTAATTAAGATGATTGTACTACATCATTCAACCTCCTCAATATCTCCTGGGATACATTTATTTCCAATGACATCTTCAATGGTCCTCAGATTCCTCCACTGGTACCTCAAGAAGTAGAAAGGCCTTCCAGCAGTGCTAAAGTAAAGAAAGATGAGAAGGTTAAAGAGACTAAAGCCATTGAGGAGCCAGAAGCCTACAAGACATATCAGAGAGGGGCTAGAAAGTTGTTTGTAGTAGATAGGCAAGTGTTTACTCCACTTGATGTGGAAGGGGCCTTGCCTTCTTCATCAGCTCATAGGAAAATTCTTGCTCCACAAAATGTGGAAGGGGCTTTGCCTTCTTCATCGATACAACAGGTAAAATAGGTGCAATAGGTGCATAAATGGAAGGAAAAGATGCTGGAGGAAAGCCTTGATGATGAGGAGGAAAGGGAATTTGATTTTATGGAATATGATGAACCAGAACAACCACACATCCATCATGGCATTGAGATAGTTGACTTGGAGGCTCAAGATGAGGCAACAAACGAAAACATAACCATAAGGGAAAAAGATGCACAGATCCAAGCACTGATGGACAACTTGGCAAGAGCTAAGTATGTCATTTCATACCTTGAGCAAGAGAAAAAGCAGCTAAGTGACAAAAAAGTCCTCATGGAGCTGGAACTTCTCAAAGCAAAGAGGCAAAGTGACAAGGGCAAGTCAGTAATGCAAGAGGAAGAAACACCAGCTACCTTGACTACAAAACAAAGAATTGAGAAGGAAATTGAGGAGGATAGAGAAACTTGGCTTGATAGAGTCAATTTGCATTTGGAGAAGCTGCTACAAAAGGCCAACAAGGACAATCGAATCATTAGGCATTTGGCTCGCCATTACAGGACTCGGAATAAGATTTGCAACATAAGGGTCAAGCAAATGAAAGCAAGGCTAAAACAAGCACTCAAAGGCAAAAAGGAGGGTGATAGGCCTAGGTTGCTTACTGAAGCTTCCTTAGCTAACCAAGATACTTGATGGTGGTTTTTTCCATAAATTTTGAGCAAGTTTTGAAGAAATTTTGCCTTTTGAAGAAATTGGCAATTTTTGACACATAAATTTTGGCTCTATGCGCAACACCAATGGCACTGTGCTTTTCCTAGGGGCATCCAATGAGGCAATGGTCAACAATTTTGGATTCACAATGATGAGTACATGCAACCTGTGTATTTTCTAAGCTTTTAGAGTAGAACTGGTCAACCAAAAGGTCAAAAAACACCCAAAAAATGACATTTCTGCCCTCTTTTTGACACACAGAAGCAGTCTTGGAAGAATTAGTTTTTTAGGGTTAAAATGAATTCCAAATTAAAACATTAAAGATGTTCTAGACATTAGACTTGAAGCGCTTTCCAATGAGCTATCATGATCTCAATTTGGACACCGGGAAGACCTCCAAAATGGTCCTGCAAAAAGCGTTGCGCATAGAGCTTGGGCGCTGCGCATAGGACAAAAATTGTGTTGGGTTTCCACTTCACTGTGCCTTGACTGTAATTTTGGGTTTCCTCTCATGGATGGTGTTTTACTAATGTAAATGGTGACTAGGAATGTAAATAGGATGGATAATAAGTACTAGAAGGTAGATTCATTAGATTAAAAGTTATCTTGAGGACAAATGAATCAATTTCCTCACTTTTAGAGGCAAGTTGTTAGGTTGCCTAGATTCTAGTTTCTTGTTCAGTTTTTGATGGATTAGTTCCTCATCCTTAGGAATTCGACCCCTGAGGATGGGAGGAGGTTGAATCAATGTCTATATCTTCTTCTTCTTTCTCATTGTAAAGGGTTGGACTCAGTGGGATTCTTAGGCTTTGATAGACATCATTTTGTACCAGTTACAACAGGAGATTAATGAAAAATTGTAGCTATTTCTTTGGGATCCATGTGGTATGATGCTCAGTTCAGTTTTTCTTATGTTTTCATGTGTTAAAATGTATTGTTGACTCCATTTCATCATTTCATACTCTTTATGTGAATGTATACAAGTCTGAAAGGCAGAATCCATAACTTTTATGCTCTATTTTGGGTAGACATTTCACAGTCTATGTTTTCTTCAGTTTAGGAAGAATCCATGAGGTTTACATCCTCTTCCTAGGTCCTCACTTGTCTTTTCACCTCATCCATCAAACTCTAAGGTTCTGATCGTTGTGCCTACCTTGCCCCATCGAACACCCTGTAGTTTTGACCTAATTTCCTTGCCCTAACTATTTGGCTCCTCTTGATCCAGCAAAACCCTTCAAAATCAAATCAAACATTATGCTACTATACCTAGCCTAATATCATTTTCTTGATCTAGTCATCTTGATTGAGATCCTTACTGAGAGAGCCCTCTACTGGCCTAGTAGGGCTAGCTACTTGGCTAAGCGTGGTTTGTGGTTACCTTGGCATTGCCTTCCTTCAGCTTGAGGTTCAATCTAGGTGATAACGAACTCCACCCATCATCAAGGAAAAAGAAAGAAATAAAATATGAAGTGAGTTTAGTAATGAAAAGAGAATATAAAGGTATTGGAAAGGAGTTAACCACGAAAGAAGAAAATGGGTTCCAAGGAATGGAAAATATCTTTAAATCATATAAAGAATAATGTAAACATTACGAGAAGTTTGAGCCATAAAAGATAAATTATTTTCTTTAAATATTTGATTATTTAAGGAAAGTTTTTTTTTCCCTTTCACTTTGTGGTGTCACAAAAGAATCTTCACCTTTTAGAATCTACTATGTTTATTTTATATTTTCTTTGAAAATACTTATTGTTTGTTAAGAAAGGAAAATGAGATCTGCTTAGTTAATTGAAGAGAAAAATGCTATATGCACTAGGATCCTATGTGTTCATCATAGGAGTCCTATTATCATGAGACTAACATTCATCTAATGCAATTATACTTTGATACCAATACAAAAAAAGAATCACATGTTATTAGATGAGAATGATAGATTGCTTAGTGCACTACCATTCTTGAAGTGAAAATTCCCTTGATGATGATTGTTTTGTGACATATTTTTCCAAGTAATGAACATGTAGAAACTATTGTTTATATTTTTTAACTCACCAAATGTAGTCTTTAATGAGTTTTTGTTATTACCTTATTTCTTTTTTCATCGTGTAGGAAATTAAGTTTCAATACATATTCATCTTCCATTCATTTTCATTTTTCATTTTGTGCGATTTCAAATAATTGTTTAACAATTCAACATTATTAGAGTTGCCAACTGTAGAATAAAGGACAACAACTACTACAATAGTTACGATCCAATAATTAGTTGAAAAACCTAGATATGACGAGGAAGCACCATATTTTAAAGCTGGTTTATTTGAACTCGAGGAATTGGAGAAGTATTTACGTTTTAGAAAAACGATGTATCAGAAAACAAAATAATTTGATGTAAATATTCATGATTTTGATATAGCTATTCATAGACCTTATTTTCATGTGAAGACTACAAAATATGAATTACATTAAATATGATTGAGTTATCTAGATGCATCAATACCAAGTTTGAGAAAAATAATTTCTTTAGTTCAACATCACATGCCTTTGGGGGTGCCTTTCCAACTAGTTCCACTTGGGATGTGATAAGACCTTTGTGGTAAAACATGATAAAAAAATGCAAAAAAAAATTGCAATAGTGTATAATAAGAACCTAGAGTAACATTACTCTTGATTTTTCTTTTCCAAAACATGGAAAATTAGTATATTATAACTGAGCTAAACATTTTTCTTATTATATATATATATATATATATATATATATATATATATATATATATATATATATATATACATTATCAAGGAATCCAATATTTTACAATGTTTTCTATTTTTTTAGAAGATTAGCCAGGAATTTGCAATACCATATAACCAAGTGAAAAATTTGGCAAGATTTAACAAAATTTTACAATTCAATGAAAGTTTCACCAAAAAATTATATATGTATATTATATCAATGAAAAAATATCCTATACATTTTTCTATATACCATGGGGATTCACCCATTTATTATATATATAAATTTGGGGGGTTTATTAAAATTTTCCCTAGTGGTATTAGGGGTCCAAGGGATACAATCATTAGGAATAGTACCCCTTTATTTTTAAGATCTTTTCATGGTGTTTTCCTTAGAAGGGAAGGAAATTGAGCTTAGAATCATCCAAGGGAAACTACCTAAAGTGATATGCATTAATAGAATAGTAAAATTACTCAAAAAGGGGCACCATGGTGTAATTACACAATTGTGCTCATTATATATTCAAACATCTTAGAAATCCTGAGAGGGGGAGGGGGGCTGAACCAATATTTCATTATTTTTAAATATTTTTATGTTTTAAAACATTTGATTCATATAAATCATGAAACATATATCTTTACATAAGAAACACTTATACAATTTTTCTTTGTAAATATTTTGTAAACTTCCTTGTGCAAACTAAGCACCAACTTACACCTTTCATAGACACCAAACTACAAGAGATTTCACTCCCCTAACTGATCACAAACTTAGAAAATGTAGGAACCAACCTACAAGAGACATCAATCCCCCCCAACTAAGCACCAACACAACAAACTATAGGCACCAACCTATATCTTCAAGTTTTTCCTTGGATCCGTCATCAATAACTTCTAGTCCTCAACAAAATATTTAGTTATTTTTCATCTAACAATGCAACCTGTTATCACATGTAAAAATTTCATTAAAATAAGTTCTCTTTGGGTTCTAAGTTTTAAGTTATACCAAGTTTTAATTCTCGCTGCCTTTTAATTTGGCAACACTCATAAAGGCGTTTCCAAATTAAAAGGCAGCGAATGGTGAATCTGACAAAGACAAAGGTGCTGCCATTTCAAATTATAATGCATAACACATATGAGTTTGAAAAGGGAATTGTCAAATCAAATGAACATGTGACAAAATGATTGTAATTGGTGAGTTAGGGTACCATCGCTCAATGACGAAATGATGCTCTCATGATGTCAAAGGTGCATTATAGTAAGTGTGGGTTATAAATTGAGCTAGCATGTAAGCATAGGTAAATGTGGAGCATTAGTTCATGTTTTTATATTATCAAACTTTTATCATAACCGTTTGTTTTTTAGTGGAGGTTCATAATTGTTCCAACTCATCGAGTGACATAATTCTCATCCAAAGCCCCAATTTTTATTAGCTATTAGTGTCAAGTCATTTGCAGACATGGGAAGGAGTGTCCATCTCTGTTGAAATGAAACAAAAGATCTAGATCTTATTGAATGTGACCCTGATATTGCTAAGTTGTTTAGTAGGGCTGGATGAGAGACCTTCTGTCGTAGTTTTCAAGGTTTCAACTATAAAGTGGCAAGAGAATTTGTCAATGGTTTTAATGGGAGAGTTGCTAAGGTTGTTGATCATTCATTTCCATTCACAGAGGAGACAACCAATTTATGGAGAAAGGTGGTTCAAGAATTGGACTCTCATAGGAGACGGTATTGCATTATTTTTGAAGGAGGAATGCATAAATGAAGATTGGAGCCAGGGAGTTTAAAGAGATTGATTAAAGAAGTATTGGAATCATGCCCTCAATATTATTTAAATCTATTTTACTTGTGAAGGAAGATATGAACGGGTAGGCATGTATCACTTCACAATTTTTTCTCATCTTTCTGGTCAAGTTAGAATGAATATTGCTTATTTCTTCTTGAAAAGTTTGAATAAATTTTAAGCTAAAGTTAGGGAAAAAAACCTAAAACTCCCCCTCAATGTATTTTTCACAAATCTCATTAAATTGTTATTTTTCAGCCACATAGGAAAAATAGGAAATACATGGGACCATTTCATGTTTTTGGGAGGGTTTTTTAAAGATGGAACTTCCAAAACTAAAGACAACAAGGGTAAGAAGTAGAAGAAAAAACAAACCCTTGTGCAAACCTCTGAAGCAACACAAATATGTTATTTTGTATTAACCTAGAGTATGAGGAGAAATTCATTAAATCAACAAGAAGAAAACCCTACATTTCTGCATCCAGTAGAAATGGTTTATATAAGGAAAAAAAATGGCCTACAAATAAAGAGAAGTTTGAGGCCTTTCAATCACAAGAATTTCAAACTAATATGTGTTGTGTGCTGTAATTTGAAATGACTTCATCATCTTTATAAGTTTTTCATAAAAATATGAAGATGATGATGATGTGACATTATCAATTTTCATTAAGAAAAGGACTATAAAACCCAACAAAATATAAAGTTCCAAAGACAAAGAAAAGTCATTAGAATCTGTGAAGAGAGAGAAGAGGAAATAGGTTGAAAAAACTAAAAAATATGGGACAACCTCATACAAGTTTTGTTAATAAGTTGAGATTGAGTGCAAGGCTCAAGTTAAATCCTACTCTTAAATATCAAGTTATTAATTTGGGTGAGGATACACCTGAAGATGCATAGAAATCATATGACAACAAAAACAAAGGCACCAAGCAAAAAAAGGGTAAAAAACAAAGTATTTTCCAGGAGAAAGTTGCAGATGCTGTACTTACTAGAGCTATAAGGAGTAAAAGAAAAAATAAGTTGATCCTAGCAACATTTATCTTCTATAATAGGTAGCAAAGGCTTTGAAATAAACAAGATGAAGTAGCGCTTCCAAATGAAATGATAACACATAAAAATGCATTTTATTAGCACTCTGTTTTGGTAGCACTAAGGTATATCCTTTTGCAACATCTTCTCTATAGCTAAGTAATGTTGATGGGATTAGATAATTCAAAGATCAATGGAAAAATATAAATTTTGAAAAGATAATATGAATTATTTACTTACTGAGAAAACATGGCAAATATTTCAGTTTTTAGTTTCCAGGTGGCCCTGATTTTAAGTGATTTGCATCCAAGTTTCTCTGCAAAAGATCAGTAGACAACTCGATACTTATTGCAAGATATTTCTACAATTACATGCCCAAGTTCATAGTAGAGAATATTATAATTTTATATTATATTTATCTCAAAGTTCAGATATATGTGTATTTTAATATTTTGTAAAGCAAATCTTTCAATATATTTTGGATCTAAAGTTTGTATAATTTTTCTATAAAACTTATGAAGAAAGTAGAGCCAAGGGATGGTTTTTCTTTAGAGAAAAGAGACTTGTATTGTGTATTTGGCTCTATTTTTTAGATCAATAGAGATTTCCAAGGCAACATTATTTTAAGCTTTCATATCAGAGATTCTTTTGTGATGTTTATCAGTGTGTCTCTTAGTGACGCTTATTTCATGTGCTAGTTCCATGAATGTTTTAAGTCTTCATGTTTGAAACAAAATTCATATAAATTGGTAGAGTTAATATTTGTCAAGATTCCCTTCTCTTTATAAGTTTCAAATATTATCACTATTTATTCTAAAGTTACACATAATTCATCTTGTTTCTATGTTGTAATGTTTTTTCTTTTTTCTTTTTCCACCTCTAGCTTGACAATCGAAGGTATAGATAAGAATCATCTATCTTGCCTCAGATCTTTGTTGGCTTTACCCACCAAATCTTGAAAATCTTGATTGAAATCAACCTCTGACTCCATGCCCTTCTTTCCTTTTTTTCGAACCAAAATTCTTAGCCCTGTTATATTTGACATGGCCACTGTGTATAAATGACCCTTTATTATGGTGACATTGAGTAATTGATTCATAGAAAGTTCCCTCTCTGGATTGGGAGGGCCAAATCCCAAACTAAAAGATTGGTTTCAGGTTATACTATTATTTTTCTCTTATAGGTAGGAAATTTTGAGTGATAACACAGCCATTAGGTTTACACCTTTAAGCTTGATAATAGCCACTTGACCTATACACCTTAACTTTCTACTCTTCCACTAGGCTTCTTGAGTTGGCTCTTTAGACTTGATCTCCTACATGTCTGTTCTTTGTATTTGATCAAAAGAGGCCTACCCATATGGAACTTCAACTTCCTCAAATCTTGTTGTTTGTTGTTCAACTGTCATTACTTAGGCTTATTATATGTTCAAAGAGAATGTCATCCCACCTAGTAGCTTGTACTCAACACTATATGTAGTGCCACTTATTTGTTAGTTAGTTTTGGAGACACCTGGAGAGGGTGATTTTTATGGAGTGACATCAAGATTATGTATGTCAAACTTATGTATATGGTTGTACGCTATAGAAATAGTTTACGTCACATTGTTGTTGAATGCTAATGATAATATCTAGGGTTGTGTGTATAAGAATGATTTTTATTAATTGCATATCATTGATGTTTCTCTTTTGGCATCCTAATTTCAACTTTGGTGCATGACATGAATGATGGTCTATGATTGTGACACATGAACAAAAGCTACTATGTGGAGTAGTTAATTGGCAATAAAATTGTTGATGATCTATGAATTGCATGATTATGTGTACTTAACCTTGTATTTAGTATGATTTGGCAAGGAACTTAGTTACTTTTCGAGAAGGATGCTCAGATAATAAATGATGGTGGAGGTTGTTAGTGTCAGTCTTTCCAGCCTTCCTCCAGTGATCAAATATGCTCTTATACAGTGATCTCAGAGTGTCAAGGTCAAATTTTGTCATTTCAAAGAGGTTTCAAGCAAAATTTGGTCACTAGGCATTAGGTCTAGGGTTTGCCCACATGTCAGTCCATGTCATCATTCAGCTAAGACTATCATCATTCAGAGGGTTGTCATTATCATGTCAGTGTCGAATGAGTCATTTTACACCTAATTCATGCTCCAGTTGTGCCTAGGTAAGGTCATTTCCCTCTCCTAGGGTTTTGAAAGCTAATTTCTCTTGCACGGTCAAATCATCGGCCAAAATTGTATCCTGATGTTCATACACCTTCCCCTATCCTTAAAGTACCTTACCAAATGCTTCCCATCCCTTAGATCCGCCAAATTCCTCATTTTTGCACAAACCCTAGTTTCTAGCTACAACTTGGCAATTTACTAGGTTTGGCCTGTGTTTTGCCCTTTTGGACCCCTTCCCCTCACTCAATCTCTGAGATTCCACTTTCCCATACTTCCTAACATCCCTCCCCACTCCCAAAAATTTCCTCAAGAATTTATAAGCCCCCTATCCCCTTCATTTCGCTTCATTTTGACAAAATTCCTTGTTTCACACATTGGGACAAGTTTCACTCAAATGATGTTTCAGAGAAATAAAAGATGAATTTTTGGAAACTGAGAGAGGTTTTTGTCCAAAACATTCCAAGGAAGAAAAACCTCCTTCAATTTTTTCACAGGTGTCATGGTTTGAGAGAAATGTCAAGAATACCGTTGCCTCAGGAGAATCAAAGACACCTCTGAAGTGACCTTGGTAAAATCAAGTTTTCTCCTAGCTTGGTTGGCCAAATGATTTTATTGATGGATAAAATGATAATTAGACACAAATATCTTTCCAATGAGCTATCATGGGCTCAATTTGGGGTTGAGGAAGGATTCAAAAGTTGACTGCAACAACACTCTTCCTTGAGGCAGCCTCATTTGGCACTTTTTGACCAGTCTTGGGAGATTTGATTTTTGACAGGTCAAATAAAATCCAAATTGAAAAATTCAAGTTGGGTTGGAAAGTAGACTCAAATACCTTTCCAACGAGCTATCTTGCACCTGATTCTGACACTAGGAAGGCCTCCAAAAGCCTCCTGCAAAAGCGTGACCCGTTGGGTGGTGCGCGACCCGTTGAGAGCTCTTCCGCAGTTCAGAAAAGCAACGTGCGCGACCCGTTGGGAGGTGCGCGACCCGTTGAGCTGTCTCCCTGAAAACTTATTTCAAATTTGCTCAAACGCCCTCCAAGCCATCAAATCGTTTGAGGTAGGTGTTCTAATCATGCAATGGTTGCTGGTTATGATTGGTGGATAGTATGAACATGTTTTAAGAATCAAATGGTGCAAGAGAAACCTCTTCATATGACTGCAATGGTAATGGGTAAAATGTGTTAGGGTTTGTGTTGTTTCAAGGTGTTTTCCCTTTGTAATTGTTTCCCTCCTTCCCCTTTCCACTCACACTTGTATGTATATCTATTTTCCCCATGCTATGTTGTAAATAATTGCAAACCCTCCCCTCTCCCTAATCACCAAACATACAAACCCTACCCCCCTCCCAAAGCATCAAAAACTCAAAACCCTACCCTTGCTTCACCATATGCATGATATAAACATAAAAATTTCTTGGTGAATATGTGAAAGGTTTTGTAGATAAGTTTCCAAATGTCCCCTTGTTACAAGCATGTATTCCCTTATGTTCACTGTTTTTCAATGAATTCCTATATGCAGTGATTTTGTAAATGATTCCCTAAATTCCCTGTTATTCATATATTCACAATTCCTTGTGCAAGAGGTCCCTCCCCTAACATTTCCCTCATGTCATTGTCCCCTTGAAACAACATAGAATTCAACACTTTTTACAGGCAGAGACAGCAGTACAGTTTGTCCACTTTGCTCCTAAACTATGTCAGAAACCGAAACTTATGAGCAAATTGATGACCAATCATCAGCTTCAGAGATTGAGGTACAGAGGAGGCCTCGTAAGGGTGGTAAGGGTGGACATCATAAGAGAGAGGAGCCCACCTCTTTGACAGATTTACAAGCTTATCCTATGGCAATCTCATGTTTCCAGTACAGTTGGTCAAGGCACAAAAAACGAGAAAGAGGCCCGATCCCCTCCATATCTTGGCTGAGGCTTCACTCAAAGGTCATGGCACTCAATAGCTTAGCCACAGCTCAAATCCCAAAAATTTTTGAGAATTTTGGGTAATTTTGGCAATTTTTGGAAATTTACAGGTTTTGGCTCCTCAACGGGTCTCACCCCCGGTGAGACCCTTTGTCATGACAGCTCCTTTTTGCAAAAACTCAGCATTTCTAGATTTTTCATGCAAAGTTACATATGCCTATGGATGGACTTGAGTTTTTATGGAGTTTTGGGCCTCCAGAAGGTCAAAATACATGCAAAATTTGACTTTCTGCCCCTTTTTTGAGTTGCAGAAAGCTGTCTTGGGAGAATTAAGTTTTGACAGGTCATATGACATCTAAATCCAAAAATTCCAGTTGGGTTGGAAATTAGACTCAGAGACCTTTCCAACGAGCTATCCTGCACCTAGTTCTGATACCTAGAAGTGCCCCAAACAGAGCTCCAAAGGGGCGCGACCTGTTGAGCAGGGGGCGCGACCCGTTGAGCAGACTTTGCCAGATTTCACTGTACGGCTCGGAAAAGCACAGTTTGACTTGGTTTGACTTTTTGGGATTGAAGATGATTATCTTTGATGTAATTTTGGTAACTCTAAGACACTTTTACTCTTGTTTAACACTTCTAGAAGATTTATTCATGTAAAGGGTAAAAATTGAATGTATGAACTGGTTTCCAAGTTTATAGAGGCAAGTTGTTTTGACTGCCTATTTTGTAGTGCTTAGTTTAGAAGTGGTTCAAACAGCTCCTAGGATAGTGAGCTCGACCCATGGAGGCAGGGAAAGAGGTTAGATCATCTATATTATGTACTTTCTTGCTCATTTTCATGGTGGGACTCTTGAGGGAGAAGCTATCATTGTATTATTTACTGTATCTCTGCAATTTTTGGCTAAGGAAGACCAAGGTTTTGCAGTCCTCTTTGGGATTCTTGTGGACTCATGTGTTGATGGTGTGTTTCTCATTGTACTTGTAAGCTTGTTATGTGATTCATTTCCTTTCTTTTACTTCTGCACATTAAACAAATGAAGTGTTAAAGTAAGAATTCATGCTTGCCATGCTCTGCTTTTAAATTTGTTTAATTTCAATGTTTTCTACTGTCTAAAGGGAATTCAAAGTCATTGTTTGCTCTCTTTAGCTCTTCATCTTTCATTCCTGACCATCCACCTTAGTCAAAGGCATCAACGCTGTCTCCTACCTCGCCCCAAGGAACCCCCTGCAAAAACTGTGTCAAATCCCCGCACCCAAAATTGCAATTCCTCAAATTGCCACCAAAAACCCAAAAAACCCCAAATCAAACTTTTTAATCAGTTTAATAGCCTAATATCAGTGTTACCTTGTTGGTCATCTCATCCCATTGAAGATCTGCCGAGATTGACCGGAGAGAGCCTTCTCCTGCCCCGTAGGGCTAGCTACGAAGCTAAATGGTTTGATGTAGCCTTGAGGTTTACCTTTTTCAACCTGAGGTGAAATTTCAAGCTCTAACATACTGGCGACCATACTGGGGAGAACAACTGATCATTTGCTCATTGACGTGTTATTTCATAAGTCTTAGACGGAGCCTGAAGTTACGCCAGGTAGCCTTCGAAAACGCTCTTGCTTTGCATCAGCGCAAGTAGATAAACGCTGCTTCAGTCAATCTCTGTGAGCTTGTGAATACGGCCACTTCGATTGTGTTTTACCCCAGTACATGTATCAAGTTCAGATCTGATTGTTGATGGTGAACAACGATCAGACACTTGAAAGGCTGAAATCATTCACTTGGCGACTCCAAATCATTTTTGAGATCAGATCCAAAGACTCCACTGGAGGATGATCCCGACCAGCAAAAACATGAAAGGACAACATGGACAGATCAGGTACTCAAGTTGGAATTTCATCCAAGACATTTTGTTCGTTGTCCTAAATTATTTCTTCTCTTTTCCCAAGAATGTCAAGAAGGCTTTGCAAAGTATATTGTATTTGAGAAGAGATCCTCGGCCTGCAGTTGATTCTTTCCCTTTGAAGAATGTGAATACCAAATATTTGCATGCCTTCGAGCTTGATCAAGATCCTTTTTCCGAAATTTTTGATGACCATCTTCAAATTGATGAGCCTCCAAAGACCAAGACTAATTCTATACCTGCTGTACATACCCCTACACCTTGTAAAATTCCAGATCGGTATAAACCTCTTGTTTTACCTTCTGTTCTTCATGCTTTCCCCAAAAACTATGATCTATACTTGCCGATGTTTGATGGTGAATGTAAGAATGTCAACGCTGAGCAACATGTCCAGAATTTTGAGAATTTTCTAGATCTTTTTGAAGTTGATGAAGAAGATGTTAGTATAAGGCTTTTTGCTCTTTCTTTGCAAACCAAAGTGAAGAGTTGGTTCAAAGCCCTGCCTGATGTGAGCATCTCAGATTTCCAGCAGTTCGTCAAAGTTTTTCTCGATAGGTGGATGATTGGGCAGAACCTTTTCTTGATTGTAGAAGAGTATAACCAGCTGAAAAGATTGCCAGGGGAGACAGTACAACAGTTTTCAGCCAGATTTAACCAAGTTTATTATTCAATGCCAGTTGATATAAGGCCTACTACTAGATCTTCTCTCTTGCACTACCTGGGCGCCTTTGATCCGGAGATGGAGTTTCAGCTGAGAGAAAGGGATATTGCAACACTTCACGAGATGCAAAACAGTGCAGTAAGTGTAGAAGCTCATCTGCTGATCCGAAGGGCAAGGTTGAAAGAAGAAGAGATGAAAAACATAGATCCAGAAAAATCAACATCTTTAGAGGTGAAGCTTGACATTTTGGTAAGTGCCGTGGAAAAGATGATGGACAAGATCAACACAAGAAATGCTTATGATGTTCAAGATCATGGCGTGCTGATTGAAGAAGAACAAGTTGCTGATTCAAAATATTTTGTTTTTGATCCCAGTTGTCATAGTGATTGTTTCATAGATCATTGTGAAGAAGAGAGAACTGTTGATATGATGTGTATGTTTGATGATGATTTGCCTCGTTTTGATCAGTATGATGATGATTATGTTCTCCAAACAAAAGCTAATCTTACAGACAAATCAGCAGCTAGTTTGTGGGAGGAAGAAGTTCATTTTCAGCAGCTTGAATACAATGTTCAGCCATCACATATCAGCTATGACATCGATGAGGAAAGTGCAGCAAATTTTGAAGTAAGTGAAGGATCTTTACCTTTTTGTTTTGATTCATGTCAGTTCATTAAAGACAACTTCCATGAAATTAGAAATCAGCTGTCAACAAGTCTTGATCTAGACCATCTTGGAGGCAATAAAAACCTTGTTCCAGACTTCTCATATTCAGATTTGCAGCCCCCAAATGCCATTGGTTTTCAAGTTGCAGATGAAGGCATGGAAGTTGACATATTTGATCAAATGATACAAGAAGGTTCCCTACCTTTTTGTTTCGAATCATTTCAGTTTTTGAAGGGTAGGTTGTATAGTAAATCTTTAAATGGACAGCCTATAACAAATCAGCAATCTCTCAGTGTAAATGTTGAGGATGAGACAGATGACAAAATTCTTGAGCAGCCTGTAGCATCAGATTTGCAGCTACCAAATGAAATTGAAAGGCAGATTACAGATGAAGTTGTGGCAGCCGAAATACATGATTTGATGATGCAGGAAGATTCTATACCCTTTTGTTTCGAAGCATTTCAGTTTATAAGGCAGAATTCTCGTAAAATCTCTCAAGAACAAGATGAACAGCTAGAAGGATGTCATGCATTTTCAATGGATACATTACAACAGTCTTTTCACGTTTTTCATGATCCAATAGCTGATGTTTTGGATGAGGTTTGCAGTCAAAGTCTTTCTCCATTGACTACATGTGAGCTTGAAACACGTGCTGATATGAATTTGATTCGGCAGCCGGTTTCTTTCTCATTTTCAACAGAGGTCTCATCACAAGGCTCAGATCAAAGTTTGCATTCATGGTATGAGGAAAAGAGAAGTAATCCATTCGATGAGCTAAGTTCCAGTGTGCTTGAATTTCGAGATCCTTATGCAGTGTTTTTGGAGACAGATAGAGAATTCATATCATTCAATGGATCTGTTTCTAAGTTGTCATGGGAGTTGCCTTTCAGTAGTTCTCTTTTGTTGTTCATAAGTGAGCACTTGTGGAGAATTCAACCAGCAGACGTGATACTTACTTGGTTGCATTGGTTGTTTCATTTCACTTGATCAGGTGATGTATGAAACTGTTAGAGTAGGTTGTGATGAATAAGCTCCCCTTTGAGCATCATTTTCAGTTTGTCGGTTGTGCTTAAGTATCGAGTCAGTTTTTAGTTGAGTGAGAGTCAATTTGTGTTGTCAACTCATCAGTTTTTAGTCATGCATTTCAGCTTGAGTTTTTGACTCCATTGCCCAATATTTGTAAGGCACTGGTCTGCTCTCCCAGAGGTCTAAGGTTCTTGGCACCTCCAAGGAGCTACCATCCCCATTGGAGCCAATGTTAGTGTCAGTCTTTCCAGCCTTCCTCTAGTGATCAAATATGCTCTTATACAGTGATCTCAGAGTGTCAAGGTCAAATTTTGTCATTTCAAAGAGGTTTCAAGCAAAATTTGGTCACTAGGCATTAGGTCTAGGGTTTGCCCACATGTCAGTCCATGTCATCATTCAGCTAAGCCTATCATCATTCAGAGGGTTGTCATTATCATGTCAGTGTCGAATGAGTCATTTTACACCTTATTCATGCTCCAGTTGTGCCTAGGTAAGGTCATTTCCCTCTCCTAGGGTTTTGAAAGCTAATTTCTCTTGCACGGTCAAATCATCGGTAAAACTTGTATCCTAATGTTCATACACCTTCCCCTATCCTTAAAGTACCTTACCAAATGCTTCCCATCCCTTAGATCCGCCAAATTCCTCATTTTTGCACAAACCCTAGTTTCTAGCTACAACCTGACAATTTTCTAGGTTTGGCCTGTGTTTTGCCCTTTTGGACCCCTTCCCCTCACTCAATCTCTGAGATTCCACTTTCCTCTGCTTCCTAACATCCCTCCCCACTCCCAAAAATTTCCTCAAGAATTTAGAAGCCCCCTATCCCCTTCATTTCGCTTCATTTCGACAAAATTCCTTGTTTCACACATCGGGACAAGTTTCACTCAAATGATGTTTCAGAGCAATCAAAGATGAATTTTGGGAAAATGAGAGAGGTTTTTGTCCAAAACATGCCAAGGAAGAAAAACCTCCTTCACTTTTTTCACAGGTGTCATGGTTTGAGAGAAATGTCAAGAATACCGTTGCCTCAGGAGAATCAAAGACACCTCTGAAGTGACCTTGGAAAAATCAAGTTTTCTCCTAGCTTGGTTGGCCAAATGATTTTCTTGATGGGTAAAATGATAACTAGACACAAAGATCTTTCCAATGAGCTATCATGAGCTCAATTTGGGGTTGAGGAAGGCATTCAAAAGTTGACTGCAACAACACTCTTCCTTGAGGCAGCCTCATTTGGCACTTTTTGACCAGTCTTGGGAGATTTGATTTTTGACAGGTCAAATAAACTCCAAATTGAAAAATTCTAGTTGGGTTGGAAAGTAGACTCAAATACCTTTCCAACGAGCTATCTTGCACCTGATTCTGACACTAGGAAGGCCTCCAAAAGCCTCCTGCAAAAGCGTGACCCGTTGGGTGGTGCGCGACCCGTTGAGAGCTCTTCCGCAGTTCAGAAAAGCAACGTGCGCGACCCGTTGGGAGGTGCGCGACCCGTTGAGCTGTCTCCCTGCAAACTTATTTCAAATTTGCTCAAACGCCCTCCAAGCCATCAAATCGTTTGAGGTAGGTGTTCTAATCATGCAATGGTTGCTGGTTATGATTGGTGGATAGTATGAACATGTTTTAAGAATCAAATGGTGCAAGAGAAACCTCTTCATATGACTGCAATGGTAATGGGTAAAATGTGTTAGGGTTTGTGTTGTTTCAAGGTGTTTTCCCTTTGTAATTGTTTCCCTCCTTCCCCTTTCCACTCACACTTGTATGTATATCTATTTTCCCCATGCTATGTTGTAAATAATTGCAAACCCTCCCCTCTCCCTAATCACCAAACATACAAACCCTACCCCCCTCCCAAAGCATCAAAAACTCAAAACCCTACCCTTGCTTCACCATATGCATGATATAAACATAAAAATTTCTTGGTGAATATGTGAAAGGTTTTGTAGATAAGTTTCCAAATGTCCCCTTGTTACAAGCATGTATTCCCTTATGTTCACTGTTTTTCAATGAATTCCTATATGCAGTGATTTTGTAAATGATTCCCTAAATTCCCTGTTATTCATATATTCACAATTCCTTGTGCAAGAGGTCCCTCCCCTAACATTTCCCTCATGTCATTGTCCCCTTGAAACAACATAGAATTCAACACTTTTTACAGGCAGAGACAGCAGTACAGTTTGTCCACTTTGCTCCTAAACTATGTCAGAAACCGAAACTTATGAGCAAATTGATGACCAATCATCAGCTTCAGAGATTGAGGTACAGAGGAGGCCTCGTAAGGGTGGTAAGGGTGGACATCATAAGAGAGAGGAGCCCACCTCTTTGACAGATTTACAAGCTTATCCTATGGCAATCTCATGTTTCCAGTACAGTTGGTCAAGGCACAAAAAACGAGAAAGAGGCCCGATCCCCTCCATATCTTGGCTGAGGCTTCACTCAAAGGTCATGGCACTCAATAGCTTAGCCACAGCTCAAATCCCAAAAAATTTTGAGAATTTTGGGTAATTTTGGCAATTTTTGGAAATTTACAGGTTTTGGCTCCTCAACGGGTCTCACCCCCGGTGAGACCCTTTGTCATGACAGCTCCTTTTTGCAAAAACTCAGCATTTCTAGATTTTTCATGCAAAGTTACATATGCCTATGGATGGACTTGAGTTTTTATGGAGTTTTGGGCCTCCAGAAGGTCAAAATACATGCAAAATTTGACTTTCTGCCCCTTTTTTGAGTTGCAGAAAGCTGTCTTGGGAGAATTAAGTTTTGACAGGTCATATGACATCTAAATCCAAAAATTCCAGTTGGGTTGGAAATTAGACTCAGAGACCTTTCCAACGAGCTATCCTGCACCTAGTTCTGATACCTAGAAGTGCCCCAAACAGAGCTCCAAAGGGGCGCGACCTGTTGAGCAGGGGGCGCGACCCGTTGAGCAGACTTTGCCAGATTTCACTGTACGGCTCGGAAAAGCACAGTTTGACTTGGTTTGACTTTTTGGGATTGAAGATGATTATCTTTGATGTAATTTTGGTAACTCTAAGACACTTTTACTCTTGTTTAACACTTCTAGAAGATTTATTCATGTAAAGGGTAAAAATTGAATGTATGAACTGGTTTCCAAGTTTATAGAGGCAAGTTGTTTTGACTGCCTATTTTGTAGTGCTTAGTTTAGAAGTGGTTCAAACAGCTCCTAGGATAGTGAGCTCGACCCATGGAGGCAGGGAAAGAGGTTAGATCATCTATATTATGTACTTTCTTGCTCATTTTCATGGTGGGACTCTTGAGGGAGAAGCTATCATTGTATTATTTACTGTATCTCTGCAATTTTTGGCTAAGGAAGACCAAGGTTTTGCAGTCCTCTTTGGGATTCTTGTGGACTCATGTGTTGATGGTGTGTTTCTCATTGTACTTGTAAGCTTGTTATGTGATTCATTTCCTTTCTTTTACTTCTGCACATTAAACAAATGAAGTGTTAAAGTAAGAATTCATGCTTGCCATGCTCTGCTTTTAAATTTGTTTAATTTCAATGTTTTCTACTGTCTAAAGGGAATTCAAAGTCATTGTTTGCTCTCTTTAGCTCTTCATCTTTCATTCCTGACCATCCACCTTAGTCAAAGGCATCAACGCTGTCTCCTACCTCGCCCCAAGGAACCCCCTGCAAAAACTGTGTCAAATCCCCGCACCCAAAATTGCAATTCCTCAAATTGCCACCAAAAACCCAAAAAACCCCAAATCAAACTTTTTAATCAGTTTAATAGCCTAATATCAGTGTTACCTTGTTGGTCATCTCATCCCATTGAAGATCTGCCGAGATTGACCGGAGAGAGCCTTCTCCTGCCCCGTAGGGCTAGCTACGAAGCTAAATGGTTTGATGTAGCCTTGAGGTTTACCTTTTTCAACCTGAGGTGAAATTTCAAGCTCTAACATACTGGCGACCATACTGGGGAGAACAACTGATCATTTGCTCATTGACGTGTTATTTCATAAGTCTTAGACGGAGCCTGAAGTTACGCCAGGTAGCCTTCGAAAACGCTCTTGCTTTGCATCAGCGCAAGTAGATAAACGCTGCTTCAGTCAATCTCTGTGAGCTTGTGAATACGGCCACTTCGATTGTGTTTTACCCCAGTACATGTATCAAGTTCAGATCTGATTGTTGATGGTGAACAACGATCAGACACTTGAAAGGCTGAAATCATTCACTTGGCGACTCAAAATCATTTTTGAGATCAGATCCAAAGACTCCACTGGAGGATGATCCCGACCAGCAAAAACATGAAAGGACAACATGGACAGATCAGGTACTCAAGTTGGAATTTCATCCAAGACATTTTGTTCTTTGTCCTAAATTATTTCTTCTCTTTTCCCAAGAATGTCAAGAAGGCTTTGCAAAGTATATTGTATTTGAGAAGAGATCCTCGGCCTGCAGTTGATTCTTTCCCTTTGAAGATTGTGAATACCAAATATTTGCATGCCTTCGAGCTTGATCAAGATCCTTTTTCCGAATTTTGTGATGACCATCTTCAAATTGATGAGCCTCCAAAGACCAAGACTAATTCTATACCTGCTGTACATACCCCTACACCTTGTAAAATTCCAGATCGGTATAAACCTCTTGTTTTACCTTCTGTTCTTCATGCTTTCCCCAAAAACTATGATCTATACTTGCCGATGTTTGATGGTGAATGTAAGAATGTCAACGCTGAGCAACATGTCCAGAATTTTGAGAATTTTCTAGATCTTTTTGAAGTTGATGAAGAAGATGTTAGTATAAGGCTTTTTGCTCTTTCTTTGCAAACCAAAGTGAAGAGTTGGTTCAAAGCCCTGCCTGATGCGAGCATCTCAGATTTCCAGCAGTTCGTCAAAGTTTTTCTCGATAGGTGGATGATTGGGCAGAACCTTTTCTTGATTGTAGAAGAGTATAACCAGCTGAAAAGATTGCCAGGGGAGACAGTACAACAGTTTTCAGCCAGATTTAACCAAGTTTATTATTCAATGCCAGTTGATATAAGGCCTACTACTAGATCTGCTCTCTTGCACTACCCGGGCGCCTTTGATCCGGAGATGGAGTTTCAGCTGAGAGAAAGGGATATTGCAACACTTCACGAGATGCAAAACAGTGCAGTAAGTGTAGAAGCTCATCTGCTGATCCGAAGGGCAAGGTTGAAAGAAGAAGAGATGAAAAACATAGATCCGGAAAAATCAACATCTTTAGAGGTGAAGCTTGACATTTTGGTAAGTGCCGTGGAAAAGATGATGGACAAGATCAACACAAGAAATGCTTATGATGTTCAAGATCATGGCGTGCTGATTGAAGAAGAACAAGTTGCTGATTCAAAATATTTTGTTTCTGATCCCAGTTGTCATAGTGATTGTTTTATAGATCATTGTGAAGAAGAGAGAACTGTTGATATGATGTGTATGTTTGATGATGATTTGCCTCGTTTTGATCAGTATGATGATGATTATGTTCTCCAAACAAAAGCTAATCTTACAGACAAATCAGCAGCTAGTTTGTGGGAGGAAGAAGTTCATTTTCAGCAGCTTGAATACAATGTTCAGCCATCACATATCAGCTATGACATCGATGAGGAAAGTGCAGCAAATTTTGAAGTAAGTGAAGGATCTTTACCTTTTTGTTTTGATTCATGTCAGTTCATTAAATACAACTTCCATGAAATTAAAAATCAGCTGTCAACAAGTCTTGATCTAGACCATCTTGGAGGCAATAAAAACCTTGTTCCAGACTTCTCATATTCAGATTTGCAGCCCCCAAATGCCATTGGTTTTCAAGTTGCAGATGAAGGCATGGAAGTTGACATATTTGATCAAATGATACAAGAAGGTTTCCTACCTTTTTGTTTCGAATCATTTCAGTTTTTGAAGGGTAGGTTGTATAGTAAATCTTTAAATGGACAGCCTATAACAAATCAGCAATCTCTCAGTGTAAATGTTGAGGATGAGACAGATGACAAAATTCTTGAGCAGCCTGTAGCATCAGATTTGCAACTACCAAATGAAATTGAAAGGCAGATTACAGATGAAGTTGTGGCAGCCGAAATACATGATTTGATGATGCAGGAAGATTCTATACCCTTTTGTTTCGAAGCATTTCAGTTTATAAGGTAGAATTCTCGTAAAATCTCTCAAGAACAAGATGAACAGCTAGAAGGATGTCATGCATTTTCAATGGATACATTACAACAGTCTTTTCACGTTTTTCATGATCCAATAGCTGATGTTTTGGATGAGGTTTGCAGTCAAAGTCTTTCTCCATTGACTACATGTGAGCTTGAAACACGTGCTGATATGAATTTGATTCGGCAGCCGGTTTCTTTCTCATTTTCAACAGAGGTCTCATCACAAGGCTCAGATCAAAGTTTGCATTCATGGTATGAGGAAAAGAGAAGTAATCCATTCGATGAGCTAAGTTCCAGTGTGCTTGAATTTCGAGATCCTTATGCAGTGTTTTTGGAGACAGATAGAGAATTCATATCATTCAATGGATCTGTTTCTAAGTTGTCATGGGAGTTGCCTTTCAGTAGTTCTCTTTTGTTGTTCATAAGTGAGCACTTGTGGAGAATTCAACCAGCAGACGTGATACTTACTTGGTTGCATTGGTTGTTTCATTTCACTTGATCAGGTGATGTATGAAACTGTTAGAGTAGGTTGTGATGAATAAGCTCCCCTTTGAGCATCATTTTCAGTTTGTCGGTTGTGCTTAAGTATCGAGTCAGTTTTTAGTTGAGTGAGAGTCAATTTGTGTTGTCAACTCATCAGTTTTTAGTCATGCATTTCAGCTTGAGTTTTTGACTCCATTGCCCAATATTTGTAAGGCACTGGTCTGCTCTCCCAGAGGTCTAAGGTTCTTGGCACCTCCAAGGAGCTACCATCCCCATTGGAGCCAATGTTAGTGTCAGTCTTTCCAGCCTTCCTCTAGTGATCAAATATGCTCTTATACAGTGATCTCAGAGTGTCAAGGTCAAATTTTGTCATTTCAAAGAGGTTTCAAGCAAAATTTGGTCACTAGGCATTAGGTCTAGGGTTTGCCCACATGTCAGTCCATGTCATCATTCAGCTAAGCCTATCATCATTCAGAGGGTTGTCATTATCATGTCAGTGTCGAATGAGTCATTTTACACCTTATTCATGCTCCAGTTGTGCCTAGGTAAGGTCATTTCCCTCTCCTAGGGTTTTGAAAGCTAATTTCTCTTGCACGGTCAAATCATCGGTAAAACTTGTATCCTAATGTTCATACACCTTCCCCTATCCTTAAAGTACCTTACCAAATGCTTCCCATCCCTTAGATCCGCCAAATTCCTCATTTTTGCACAAACCCTAGTTTCTAGCTACAACCTGACAATTTTCTAGGTTTGGCCTGTGTTTTGCCCTTTTGGACCCCTTCCCCTCACTCAATCTCTGAGATTCCACTTTCCTCTGCTTCCTAACATCCCTCCCCACTCCCAAAAATTTCCTCAATAATTTAGAAGCCCCCTATCCCCTTCATTTCGCTTCATTTCGACAAAATTCCTTGTTTCACACATCGGGACAAGTTTCACTCAAATGATGTTTCAGAGCAATCAAAGATGAATTTTGGGAAAATGAGAGAGGTTTTTGTCCAAAACATGCCAAGGAAGAAAAACCTCCTTCACTTTTTTTACAGGTGTCATGGTTTGAGAGAAATGTCAAGAATACCGTTGCCTCAGGAGAATCAAAGACACCTCTGAAGTGACCTTGGAAAAATCAAGTTTTCTCCTAGCTTGGTTGGCCAAATGATTTTCTTGATGGGTAAAATGATAACTAGACACAAAGATCTTTCCAATGAGCTATCATGTGCTCAATTTGGGGTTGAGGAAGGCATTCAAAAGTTGACTGCAACAACACTCTTCCTTGAGGCAGCCTCATTTGGCACTTTTTTACCAGTCTTGGGAGATTTGATTTTTGACAGGTCAAATAAACTCCAAATTGAAAAATTCTAGTTGGGTTGGAAAGTAGACTCAAATAACTTTCCAACGAGCTATCTTGCACTTGATTCTGACACTGGAAAGGCCTCCAAAAGCCTCCTGCAAAAGCGCGACCCGTTGGGTGGTGCGCGACCCGTTGAGAGCTCTTCCGCAGTTCAGAAAAGCAACGTGCGCGACCCGTTGGGAGGTGCGCGACCCGTTGAGCTGTCTCCCTGAAAACTTATTTCAAATTTGCTCAAACGCCCTCCAAGCCATCAAATCGTTTGAGGTAGGTGTTCTAATCATGCAATGGTTGCTGGTTATGATTGGTGGATAGTATGAACATGTTTTAAGAATCAAATGGTGCAAGAGAAACCTCTTCATATGACTGCAATGGTAATGGGTAAAATGTGTTAGGGTTTGTGTTGTTTCAAGGTGTTTTCCCTTTGTAATTGTTTCCCTCCTTCCCCTTTCCACTCACACTTGTATGTATATCTATTTTCCCCATGCTATGTTGTAAATAATTGCAAACCCTCCCCTCTCCCTAATCACCAAACATACAAACCCTACCCCCCTCCCAAAGCATCAAAAACTCAAAACCCTACCCTTGCTTCACCATATGCATGCTATAAACATAAAAATTTCTTGGTGAATATGTGAAAGGTTTTGTAGATAAGTTTCCAAATGTCCCCTTGTTACAAGCATGTATTCCCTTATGTTCACTGTTTTTCAATGAATTCCTATATGCAGTGATTTTGTAAATGATTCCCTAAATTCCCTGTTATTCATATATTCACAATTCCTTGTGCAAGAGGTCCCTCCCCTAACATTTCCCTCATGTCATTGTCCCCTTGAAACAGCATAGAATTCAGCACTTTTTACAGGCAGAGACAGCAGTACAGTTTGTCCACTTTGCTCCTAAACTATGTCAGAAACCGAAACTTATGAGAAAATTGATGACCAATCATCAGCTTCAGAGATTGAGGTACAGAGGAGGCCTCGTAAGGGTGGTAAGGGTGGACATCATAAGAGAGAGGAGCCCACCTTTTTGACAGATTTACAAGCTTATCCTATGGCAATCTCATGTTTCCAGTACAGTTGGTCAAGGCACAAAAAACGAGAAAGAGGCCTGATCCCCTCCATATCTTGGCTGAGGCTTCAATCAAAGGTCATGGCACTCAATAGCTTAGCCACAGCTCAAATCCCAAAAAATTTTGAGAATTTTGGGTAATTTTGGCAATTTTTGGAAATTTACAGGTTTTGGCTCCTCAACGGGTCTCACCCCCGGTGAGACCCTTTGTCATGACAGCTCCTTTTTGCAAAAACTCAGCATTTCTAGATTTTTCATGCAAAGTTACATATGCCTATGGATAGACTTGAGTTTTTATGGAGCTTTGGGCCTCCAGAAGGTCAAAATACATGCAAAATTTGACTTTCTGCCCCTTTTTTGAGTTGCAGAAATCTGTCTTGGGAGAATTAAGTTTTGACAGGGAAAATGACCTCCAAATCCAAAAATTATAGTTGGGTTGGAAAGTAGACTCAGAGACCTTTCCAACGAGCTATCCTGCACCCAGTTCTGACACCTGGAAGTGCCCCAAACAGAGCTCCAAAGGGGCGCGACCCGTTGAGCAGGGGGGCGCGACCCGTTGAGCAGACTTTGCCAGATTTCACTGTACAGCTCGGAAAAGCACAGTTTGACTTGGTTTGACTTTTTGGGATTGAAGATGATTATATTTGATGTAATTTTGGTAACTCTAAGACACTTTTACTCTTGTTTAACACTTCTAGAAGATTTATTCATGTAAAGGGTAAAAATTGAATGTATGAACTGGTTTCCAAGTTTATAGAGGCAAGTTGTTTTGACTGCCTATTTTGTAGTGCTTAGTTTAGAAGTGGTTCAAACAGCTCCTAGGATAGTGAGCTCGACCCATGGAGGCAGGGAAAGAGGTTAGATCATCTATATTATGTACTTTCTTGCTCATTTTCATGGTGGGACTCTTGAGGGAGAAGCTATCATTGTATTATTCACTGTATCTCTGCAATTTTTGGCTAAGGAAGACCAGGGTTTTGCAGTCCTCTTTGGGATTCTTGTGGACTCATGTGTTGATGGTGTGTTTCTCATTGTACTTGTAAGCTTGTTATGTGATTCATTTCCTTTCTTTTACTTCTGCAGATTAAACAAATGAAGTGTTAAAGTAAGAATTCATGCTTGCCATGCTCTGCTTTTAAATTTGTTTAATTTCAATGTTTTCTACTGTCTAAAGGGAATTCAAAGTCATTGTTTGCTCTCCTTAGCTCTTCATCTTTCATTCCTGACCATCCAACTCAGTCAAAGGCATCAACGCTGTCTCCTACCTCGCCCCAAGGAACCCCCTGCAAAAACTGTGTCAAATCCCCGCACCCAAAATTGCAATTCCTCAAATTGCCACCAAAAACCCAAAAAACCCCAAATCAAACTTTTTAATCAGTTTAATAGCCTAATATCAGTGTTACCTTGTTGGTCATCTCATCCCATTGAAGATCTGCCGAGATTGACCGGAGAGAGCCTTCTCCTGCCCCGTAGGGCTAGCTACGAGGCTAAATGGTTTGATGTAGCCTTGAGGTTTACCTTTTTCAGCCTGAGGTGAAATTTCAAGCGCTAACAGAGGTAATGTATACATTTGGAGAAAATGTGATTGAGTTAATTTATTATGAATTCTAATTTATGTGTTTAATGTAGGAGGTTATGATGTGTGCAGTTCTAGGGAAACAAAGCCTTACCAACAGATAATTAGATGCATATGAGCTCACAACCAATACCTTGAGGAAAAACATGGAGCCTCAAATAAGTATAGATGAAAATATATGGAACATATTAGGGTGCAAAGTCCTAAATTTTTGAAAGATCAAGGTGTGGAGTCTTGGATATTTAGAACAGATCAAGGAATGGAGTCTTGATTATATTAGGACTCGGAGTCATAGGTATAGCGCAAGGGCGTGGAGTCCTAACAAGTTGGGAAAGGTACACAATAGGGGTGCGAAATCTCTATCCTTTGACTGCAAAAGCACCACTTAAGGGCTTACATCAACCAGGTGAATTAATATAAGTTAAACCTTGAGTTGAATTAACTCCAATTTACCCACTTTAGAGGGTCATTTAAAATAAACATTGTTTTAATATAAAAAATTTAATTATCTATTTAAAAAATAATAAGAAGAAGAAAAATCCCTAAGTGGACACATGGGGTGATGAAAATTACACAATTAAGGCAATTAAAATTAAATAAATAAAAAAAATTGGGAAGTGCCACCTCAGGGGTGGGTGGCGAACAATATGAATTATTATAAATTAAAAATAGGTTAATTTTTGCATGAAGGGGGTGAGGTTTCACTCCACTCAATGCTTATAAATATTGAAGGATTTTTCACCATGGAGGGGAGACTAGGAAGAGTAGGGAGATGTTTTAGAAATGACTACAAAATTCCTAAATTAAAAATCCCAATAAATTTTCCTTGTTGATCGAGATAGAGTGGTGTGAGAGGAAGATAATATATCTTCCTTAGTTTGGAATTGTTTTTGAGGTCATATGGCTTGTGGGTTCTAGGGAAAAGGGTTTCCCTTGGATATGGTTGGGTGGTAAAACTGATTGGTATGTTGGAGTTGGAAAGAAAAGTTATTTAATAGAGTAGAATGACTGAGCATCAGTTAGAATTTCTAGTTTTTTATATTCTTCTTTAATTAAGTTCTCTTGAAAGAAGATATAGCTAGTTTACATGCACAAATAGAAATTCCACATTTATAATTCTTGACTTGCATACAACTACTGTGAAGAATAGCGATAATTTTACTTCATATGAGACAAAATTTTAAGTGGCTTTGAGTATAAATGTTAAGTGATGAGCATCTATGCTACCATAGAATTGTGAGTCAGGCCCTCTCCATGGTTCAATAGGTCAGTCCTGATGAGTTATCTGTTGCTATTTTTTAATTTACTAACATTTGTTATATCGCATAGTTATAATAACTATTTGGTTCACTCATTATTTAATTTAAATGACTATTAGATTTATTATTCCAGCTCCTACAATTGGATAGAATTATCGCTAAAGTCCCATGTTATTATGGTAACTAGTAGTAAGCTTTAATTGTTGAAGATATGGAGTGGGATTTTAATATAATCCATTAACAGTTAGATACTACAAAATTAGTTAGTATGTATCCATTATTACATGCAAGAATTGTTGATATTTGTCTAAGATTCTAATACCACTCACCTGAAAGGAAAAATCATTTGTTTTTCAAAAAGGAAGACATACTAGATTTTATGTAACTGTAGTAAGCTTAATAAATGTTACATTGTTATTCTAGTGAGCTGCATAATGTTTTGTCCATTTATGTTGCACATTAGATTGAAATGGGTGATTGTTCTCCTCATTTCCTTGGGCTCTATTTTCTGGGCATCATTCTCTTGCAGGATCACAACTCAAGGAGAGGTTAATATTTCAATTTCATTTCTTTCTTTTTGGAAATTGCCTCTCCAATTGCAAGTTAAATTCTTTATGGTTGGTTTATGGCATATTGACTTGTTTTGAGGTACAAATAAGAGATTTCATGTAAAATATTCCATTAACATTTCAATGCATTCTCACTCATTATTTGAAGGGTCTCTTCTAATTATGAAAACTCATGTGTTGTTGCCTATTCAATAAAAGGTGCTTAAACTTCGCATTTAATTAATGTTGGGAAATTTTTATGTTAATGGCCTTTCAAGGTGATGGATAAATATGCATCATGGTGAAATGACCCCACTACTTGGATTAATCATTTTCTTATTCATTTTTGCATGAGGATTTATGTGCATTTTAGGGCACACGTTTTTTTGTATTACACATCCTAAATCCATAATAAGACAATTGGCTGTTGGAATGTATAACTCTTGGATTTTATAAATATGAATAGACACAATTTTTTTTGTTGTATTTTTTTGTATTTTGAGTCTTAGTATTAAATGATACTTTTACTTCTCTATTATATTGATGGTTGGTAAGGTGGGACTTTACATATGCTATCAGAGCGAGCTACAACACTAGGGCCTAATGGGCATATATGCTTGCTGGTAGATTAATATGTGCATGTGATTTGGATCCATGTTGAATTGTTATGTGTGTGTTTGATTGTTTGTTCTTAGAATAAGTGTAACTGGATCAAGTTTTTTGTTTTTTATTTTATGGTTTAAGGCTAAAATTTTGAGGTTTTTTTTTTTTTTTTTACAATTAAAATTTTGGAAATATATAGGTAACTAATAATCCTCTCCAATTTAATTATATCATGCTTAAAACATGTAATTTTAAAAATAAAAATATTATGGCACTTTAGCACAAACCTTGTCTTGCTCAAAGGCTGTAATTTTAAAAATATTACTGCACTTTAGCACAAAGCTTATACTTCAACTTGTTGTACTTTATCATTGGGCTTGTACTTCATATTGTTGTACCTTTCATGGTTTAAGTTTCAGTTTGCATGAAGATTTAGCTTGGAATTCATGTTCCTATTTTCTGGTTTAAGGATATAATTTTTAAATAATATTGTATAATTCAAGGGAGACTAAGTTTGGAGTTTCTCTTCCTTTCTTCTTATTCCAATTAAAGGTTATAATTTTCATATTATTATGGAAGATTCACACTAAAGCTTAGTTTGGATTTCAAGTTCCTACTTTTTTTGTAAAATGCTGCAATTTTAATATTATTAGTGCAAATTCAATTTCTTATCCCCTATCTTTTGGTTTATTGCTAAAAATTTTGGGGCAAATCTACATAGATTTTTTTTCCTATAGTTTATGTAATATTGAAATTATTATAGAGAATTAACATGGGTACTTATCTTCAAATTCATTTTTGTTTTGTTGTTGGTTTAACATTAAAGTTTTAGAATATTTGCCTCAAATTCACATTGAGTTTGGAATCTTCATGCTAATAACCTGTAAGTTAAATTTGAACCAGTTTTTGGCAAATTGCTCTTAAAATATTTTTTCTAGTTTTAAACAAAGAACTAAAAAGTGAAGAATTCACTTTCTATTTTTTTTACTAGTTTTCTAGAGGGGTTTTATTAGAAGTTGCAAAGAGATCGGTTGCAAAAGAATTGAAATATCATTTTATCTTAGACCTATTTTTCTGTTGTCTCCACTAAAAAAATGGAAGAAGAGATAGAAGAAGGAATAATTTTTTATTTTCTTAGCCTTTTTGTTCAAGCAAGTTGTGGAAATTTGTTAAAAGCATTTAAGATGTATTATGAAAGATTGTGATTAAATAGTTGGGATAAAACATATGTTTGTGAATGGTTTTAATGTGTGTTTGTGTGTGTGTGTGTGTGTTTCTTATGTTCTTAATTGTTGTTAACCACATAGTATGGTTTAAACAACCATATTTTCCAGATCTAATCACACATGCTAAGAAAAACCATGGCTTAGTATGGAATGAAGACATAGTGTGTATGGATTGGTATTGTGTAAGAAATATGAAGATAAAATACCATTAATGTAATGATTGAGTTCATCATATTAATCTTGATTGTTAAATTATCTATGCTAAATAGAACTCAATGTAAGTGATCTCCAATGAGTCATTTTTAACAATGAATATAGGTGCACAAGTAGCGACACATGCATTAAAGTAAAGAGTTAAAATATGTTTTATGAGGACCTTCTTTTTGGTTAAGAATGAAATTTGTGTGGTTTCTTTTAACTAATTTGTGATATTGTTAATTGGTTATTTTGGGTTGGTATTCTTTATGAGATAACCTAGAATTACGCTATGACTAGGTTGAGATATGTCAGGCCTAGTAAAGAAAGGGTTTAAAAGACTAATACACATGAATGGTTGTGGAAACCATTTTAGGGAAAGTTGAAGGTGTGCTTGCTATGTTATGTATGAGCTTACAATCTATACTAACTTATATTTATAAGGTAAGTAATTCTTTCTGTATATAATGAACTGATTTTGATGAAATCTCATGGACATGATTAAGAAGAGTTGATTGTGCATACTTTGAATTTAGTGGAATAAATGTTCGTAACATGGATTTGTTTGAGATTTAAATGAATTATTTTCTTTTGATTACAAATGAAGAACAAAAGATTGGTATAGTTTACACCATTAGGTGGTTTAGAATGTTTGGAATATCTTATCGTGGTATATGTATTCAAGTGTGAACTAGGTATTTATACTCTAGTATTGTAATTATTTTTGTATGTGCTTGATTGAGGTAGAATTAAATTGATTTTCAAATGTTTGAAAATATAGAAAAAAAATATTATGATAAGTTGATGAAAAATCTTTTCTATTGGCTTAAGACAAATTAACTCTAACATATTTAAAGAAGATTTCATATTGTTGTGTCTAGGAAATCCATAATGGTCTACTTAATGAATTTATCGATTGCATATTGATTGAATTGCATTTAAATAAATTAATTAGAGAAATTATGAGGATTGAACTCGTGAACTATTCTAAACTATTGTTAGTTAGTGGATATATTTAAAATTCATGTCTTTTAAGATCTCGATGAATTACTTTCTTGAAATTTGATTAGCTTGTAATGGTTAAAAGAATAAAATGTTTAGAGATAAGCCATTTTTGTGGTTGAAAATTTGTTTATTTGAGATCAAAGGATAAGGTATGAGATTAATGAAAAACTTATTTGAGTTCTTATTTTACAAGAATATGTGTGTGTGATATATTTGAGGGAGAAATTGAAGAAGAGTGAGATCACATTTTTTATGAATTGGAATTGTTGCATGATTTATAGAAACCTAATATTATTGTATTGTATGTGGAATGGAAGAAATTGCCGGATTTAGGAATTTGTGCTTGGATATATAGTTGTATGAGTTTTTAGTAGTCTTGTAAAAGCTTGTAATCTTTTGAGAGGGTATTAATTCTCCTTTATAAAAGAAAAAAAATGTGAAACTTAGCTTAGCTTTAGGCTAGAAATTCCCTTGTGATAATGTAAATATTATGTAAAATCAATAGGATTATTCATAGTTTGAGAAATGTTTGGTTTTCATAACTTTGTTTAAGGTTTTCAGATATATATATATATATATATATATATATATATATATATATATATATATATATATATATATATATATATATATATATATATATATATATATATATATATATATATATATATATATATATAAGGAATAAGGCATAAAATCAAATGAATTACCTATATATTGAATAGAAATCATGAGTAATTGGGAAATGGGTGTTGATATATTGTTATAGCTAACCTACTTTGTGAGTCATCTTGGATTGGAAGATTGAAAATTCATACGTTTGAATGAAATTCTTCTAAACCAAGAGTGGATTGGTTCTAAAGCAATGAAAGTGGATAGCATCAATTATTGTGGAATTCAAAGAAAAGTGAGTGGTACAAAGTGGTTGTTTGCCACTTTACCCTCATAAGTTAAGATAGTTGTGCTTTGATTTTCATATTTTTTTTTATTCTTAGGATTAAGATTTTGTTTAAAATAGTAATTGGTTCATAAGGGTTGTGATTTCATCTATGTTTTGTGGATTAATGAAAAGGGTAAACTTAGAGTGAGAAAACATAAGTCATTACTTATAAATATGGCATCATGTTTTAGTAACTAGATTGACATGAAATTGTATATGTATGATTTTCTATCTTTTGTCATGCAAGTTTGATTATATGATGGGATGGACCATCAATGTTGTTATATAAAAAAGTGGGAGGTATTTACATCTTGGAAAGATCATATATTGTAGAACCAAAAACATGACACATGAATGATTAATGCGTACTATGAGAAAGAAAAACATGTGGAATGTCAAGTTATTATAAATAACTTAATTAGGTGTCATATCAATTACATAAAATAATATCTTGATAAAATATTATAAATTGCATGGCTAGTTTTGATATAGAAATATCTGGCATTTTATATTGAAACATATCTAATTTGGCATGGATATATCTACTACTTGATTATGAATGATATGTCTGGTTTTCATGGAGTTTTTTTCACTTTAGAAAAAAATTAAATTATGAATTGGCATAAAGAAAAATATATCAAATGCATATACATAAGGTTAAAACCCTATTGCTAAGGGAATATAAAAAGAAACAAGTATCTTATGACTGTAGAAAAATGTCGGGCCAAGTTTAGCCCAATAAGGGAAATATGTAGTGTCCCTTATTGGTTAGTTAGTTTTGGTGACACATGGAGAGGGTGATTTTGATGGAGTGATATAAATATTATGTATGTAAGACATATGTATATGCTTGTATGCTATAGACATGGTTTGAGTCACATGGTTGTTGCATGCTTATGATAATATGTAGGGTTGTGTGTATAGGAACGATTTTGGTTAAGTGCATATTATCAATGTTTATCTTTTGGGATCCTAATTTCGACTTTAGTGCATGACATGAATGATTGTCTATGATTGTAACATGTGAATGGAAACTAATATATGGAGTAGTTAATTTGCCATAATATTGTTGATGATCTATGAATTACATGATTATGTGCACTTAACCTTGTATGTAGCAGGATTTGGTAGGGAACTTAGTATTTAGCAGCAATCTAATTATATTGAAATTACTATAGAGAATTCACATGGATAATTATCTTGGAATTCATTTTCGTTTTGTTGTTGGTTTAACATTAAATTTTTAGAATAATTGCCTCAAATTCACATTGAGTTTGGAATCTTCATGTTAATAACCTAGAAGTTAAATTTAAACTAGTTTTTGGTGAATTTCTCTTAATATGTTTTTGCTAGTTTCAAAGAAAGAATTGAGAACCATAGAATTCACTTCGTATTTTTGATACTAGTCTTCTTGAGGGGTTTTGTCAGAAGTTGCAAAGAGATCAGTTGCAAAAGAATTGAAATATTGTTTTATCTTAGACCTATCTATTTGTAGTGTCCATTAAAAAAAGAGTGAAGAAGGAATAATTACATATATTCATAGCCTTTTTGTTGAAGCAAGTTGTGGAAATTTGTTAAAAGCATTTAAGAGGTGTTATGAAAGATTGTGATTAAATAGTTGGGATTAAACATACGTTTGTGAATGGTTTGAATGGATAGTGGATGTATGTGTAGTGTGTGTTTGTTTCTTGTGTGCTTAATTTGTTGTTAACCACATAGTATGGTTTAAACAACCATTTTTTTTGGGTGAAATCACATATGCCAAGGAAAACCATGGCTTTGTATGGAATGAAGACTTAGTGTAAATATATTGGTAGCGTGTAATAAGTATGAAGATGAAATGTCATTAATGTAATGATTGAGTTCATCAAATTAATCTTGATTCTTAAATTATCCATGCTAAATAGAATTTAATGTAAGTGATCTCTAGTGAGCCATTTTTAACTATGAATATAGGTGCACAAGTAATGCACATGCATTAAAGTAAAGAGTTAAAATATGTTTTATGAAGACCTTCTAAACGGTTAAGAATGAAATTTTTGTGGTTTATTTTCTATAATTTTTTGATCTTGTTAATTGTTGATTTTGGGTTGGTTTTCTTCATGAGATAACCTGGAATTACTCTAGGACTAGGTTGAGGTATGTCATGCCTAGTAAAGAAGGGGTTTAATAGACTTATACATGTGATTGGTTGTGCAAACCATTTGAGGGAAAGTTGAAGGATGTGCTTGCTATGTTATGTATGAACTTACAATCTATACTAACTTATATCTATAAGGTAAGTAATTCTTTGTGTATATAATGAAGAATTGATTTTGATAAAATATCATGGACATGATTAAGAAGGGTTGGTTGTGCATACTTTGAATTTAGTGGAACAAATATTCGTAACATGAATTTGTTTAAGATTTAAATGCATTATTTTCTTTTGATTACAAATGAAGAAACAAAGATTGGTATAGTGTACATTGTTAGGTGGTTTAGAATGTTTTCAATATCTTTTCCTGATATATGTAGTCACTTGCAAACTAGGCATTTATACTCTAGTATTGTAATTCATTTTGTACATGCTTGATTGAGTAGAATTAAATTCATTTTCAAATGTTTGAAAATGTAGGGAAAAAGTATTCGATAAGTTGACGAAAAATATTTTCTATTGGCTTAAGACAAATTAAGTCTATCATATGTAAAGAAGATTACATAGTGTTGTGTTTAGGAAAGACATAATAGTCTCCTTAATGAATTATCAATTGCATATTGATTGAATTGTATTTAACTAAATTAATTAGATAAATTATGAGGATTGAAATCATGAATTGCTATAAAATATTCTTAGTTAGTGGATAGATTTAAAATTCATATTGTTTATGATCTTGATGAATTACTTTCTTGAAATTTGATTATCTTGCAATTTTTAAGAGAATAACATGTTTAGAGATAAAACTTTTATGTGGTTGGAACTTTGTTTTATTTGAGCTTAAAGGATAAGGTATGAGATTAATGAAAATTTGATTTGAGTTCTTGTTTTACAAGAATATGTGCTTGTGATATTTTTGAGGGAGAAATCAAAGAAGAGTGAGATCAGATTTTTGATGAATTGGAACTGTTGCATGATTTATATAAACCTAAGATGATTGTATTTTATATGGAATGGAAGAGATTGTTGGATTTAGTAATACGTGCTTGGATGTATAGTTGTTTGAGAAGTTAGTAGTCCCGCAAAATGTTGTAATATTTTGAGAGGGTGTTAACTCTCCTTTATAAAAGAAAAAAGAAATGAAGCTTAGGTTTAGGCTAGAAATTCCCATGTGATACTGTAAATCTTATGTAAAATCAAGATGATAATTCATGGTTTGAGAAATGTATGGTTTTCATATCTTTGTTTAAGGTTTTCATATATATATATATATATATATATATATTAGGGAATAAAGCCTAGAACCAAATGAATTACCTAGTTATAGAATTGAAATCATAAGTAATTGGTAAATGGGTGTTGATATAATGATATAGAAAACCTACTTTGTCAGTTCTCTTTGATTGGAAGATTGAAAATTGATATGTTGGAATCAAATTCTTCTAAACCGAGATTGAATTGGTTCTCAAGTAATGAAATTAAATAACATCAATTGTTGTGGAATTCAAGAAAAATTCAATGGTACAAAGTAGTTGTTTCCCACTTTACCTTGATCAGTTAAAATAATTGTGCTTTGATCTTCAAATTGTTTTTATTCTTAGGATTAAACTTTTGGTAAAAGTAGAAATTGGTTCCTAAGGGTTGTGATTGCATCTATGTCTTGTGGAATGAAAATGGTAAACTTGGAGTGAAAAAACATAAGTCATTACTTATAAATATCACATCATGTTTTGGTAACTAGATTGACATGCAACTGTATATGTATAATTTGATACCTTTTGTCATACAAGTTTGATTATATGATGGGATGGTCCATCAATGTTGTTATATAACTAATGTTGGATCTATTTATATTTGAGAATGATCATATACTATAGAACCAAAAATATGACACATGAGGATTAATGCGGACTATGAGAAAGAAAAAAACGTGGAATGTCAAGTTATTATAGATAAATTAGGCAGATGTCATATCAATTACATAAAATAGTATCTTGATATGGTATTATAAAATGTATGGTTGGTTTTGATATAGAAATATTTGGCATTTTATATCGAAATGTATCTAATATGGCATGGATATATTTGCCACTTGATTAAGAATGGTATGCTTTGGTTTTCATGGAGATGATTTCACTTTAGCAAAACATTATTAAATTATGAATTGACATGAAGAAAAAGATATAAAGTACATATGCATAAGGTTAAAACCTTATTGATAAGAGAATAAAGAAAAGAAACATGGATCTTATGACTATTGGAAAACATCAGGCCAAGTTTAGGCCAAGTGGGGGAGTATGTAGTGTCCCTTATTGGTTATGTAACACCCTCCTCTCACATCTACCTAAGTAATTGTCCAACCGAGGTAAACATGTGATGAGAAGTTACTATGATATGATTCGACCTCCTAAGTCACCTTAAGGAAGTGGAATTGATGGAAACACACCATACAGACCTTCCACATTAAGAACATGACTCCTAGGAACTGAGTTTTTAGGCCAATTAACCCCCAGACACTCCCATGATATGGGCATGCATGCATCCAGAAGGCTATAGATTCTCCCATAACATGGTATGCTAGTGTCTAGGGACTTTTCTTCTCAGTGTTGTGCCAATGTCCTCGATATTTGAGCCACTTTTTCAAGCCTAGAGCCCAGGTCACCGCCCAGAAGTAAATGACACCTTCAAAACAGAAAGATAACAATGGAATAATGATATAAATACAATTATCTAAACAAGCCCTTGACTGAACCCCTATTAGCCATGACAATAATTTTGTCAAAAATGTCACAAATATGTAATCTATAGGTGTAAGCAACAAATCTAAGCATAGGGGTCACATACTCATCTGAGAATCACTAAGAAGCATTGATGCCTCAACACATTAGTTGTAGTTTCATCCATTAGGCCATAGATACACTGTTCATTCATTTACAGTTAAAAAATGATAAGATACATACATAGCCATTGTCATAATACATGTTCATAACTAGCATAATAGCAAAAAAATTACCAAGGAAACAACAACCATATAATCCACATATAAACTAGTATAATACTCATGAAATAACAAGGAGAAATACCCTCATATTAATGTTGCAAAGGCAAACCAGTTGTGGGATTCCCATGAACCACCCGACAATAGACATGCCTGAGCCAAAACTCTCTTCAACCAGTCACCTCGTGCCATATTCCAAGCATGAATGTGGGATCTCATGAAGCACGTCAATTAGAAACCATCCAGGGCTTCTAGAGGCCAACCACCTCAACCCATCAAAGAGTGATTCTGTTTCACGATCAGACATAACAAAACCATCATCATATTGGTATCTACCTAAGCCTTCCAGAGCTCTAGATCATTTGTTCCAACCAAGGCTTCCATGACTAATAACTCAACCCACAACTTACTTCGGGATTCCAAAGTGTTTGTCTAACTAGGGCTTCCAGGCTAGTAACTCAACCCACCAAGGTATTCCAGAGAATTTGTATAACCAAGGCTTCCAGGACTAGTAACTCAACTCAAGCCGTTGTAGGGCTTCCAGATCGTTTGTCCAACCAAGGATTCTAGGAACTAGTAAGTCAACCTAAGCTAAAGGAAACATGAGAACCAACCATAAAAACAAAGAAATCAACCCCTAACACCATGGATATCTAGGAAATGGAAAGGCTAGGAAAATCCACTATCAATCCAGGAAATACTCCATGCCAGTGATAGATCATGACCAATGAACCACATGCATATACCATGCATTGCAAAACTAGTGAGGGAAACATACATGCGACTCGGTACCTGCAAGAAAAACTCATTGTAGATGTTGATCTCGATGTACTCTTGCACTTTCATACTCTTCCTTTTCATTCTTGCTCCAAAAATCCAAGTATGCCACACTCTCCAAGAGTGCCCCAAGAAAACTCTAAGTGTCCAAGAGTATGAGAGAAAGATAATAGAGAGAGAGCTCCAAAACTAAACTGGCAAAAGTCTACACTGACCAAGCCTGAGCAAAAGCTTGCCTTTTGATCCTTAGAAGCCTTTTTATTAATGAGGCCTATATTTTCCATTATTTTCCTGCAATTTCCTCCTCACATGCAACTTGTGACCTTTCGCCTTCCTTTTCTCCTAATTTCCATTATTTTCATAAATAAATGTGCCAAAATTTCCATTTTGCCTTTCCAAAGCCTTTTCCAATGCCTTTGCCAATTTCCTTTAGCCATAATAACTGAAATGAACACCCAATAGGATGAATTTTCCACCATTTAGCTTGGAATACGTGTCCCATGGCCATTGTCTATATATTTTACATGGATTTTAACTAGGGATGTTATGGGTTAATTAGTTTTGGTGACACCTAGAGAGGGTGATTTTGATGGAGTGATATCAAGATTATGTATGTCAGGCTTATGTATATGTTTGTATGCTATAGACCTGGTTTGGGTCACATGAATGCTTCTTGTTTATGATAATATCTAGGGTTGTGTGTATAAGAATGATTTTGGTTAAGTGCATATTATCAATGTTTCTCTTTTTGCATCCTAATTTTGACTTTGGTGCATGACATGAATAATGGTATATGATTGTGACACGTGAACAGAAGCTCCTATCTGGAGTAGTTAACTGTCCATAATCTTGTTGATAATCTATGAATTGCATGATTATATGTGCTTAACCTTGTATTTAGTAGGGAACTTAGTTACTTGTCAAGAAGGACGTTTAGATAATAAATGACTGTGGATATCGTGTATACATTTGGTAAAATGTGACTCAATTAATTCAATATGAATTTCAATTGATGTGTTTAATTTATGGGGTTATGATGTGTGTAGGTATGGGGAAGCAAGAACTTGCCAACAGATCATCAGATTCATATGTGCTCACAACCAATACCTTGAGGCAAAGCATTGAGCCTCAAATAAGTATAGATGAGAATATATGGAAAATATTAGGGTGCGGGGTCTTAACGTTTTTAAATATCAAGGTGTGGAGTCTTGGATCTTTGGAATATATCAAGGTATGGAGTCTTTATTCTACCAAAATGCAAATTCCTAGGTATAGGGCAAGTGTGTGAAGTCCTAACAATTTGGGAGAGGTGCACAATAGGGGTGCAGAATCCCTATTCTCGTACTAAAAAACATGACTTAAGGGATTACATCAACCAGGTGAATTAATATAAGTTAAACCTTGAGTTTAATTAACTCCAATTTACCCACTTTAGAAGGTCATTTAAAATAGATATTGTTTTATTACAAAATATTAATTATCAGTTTTTGAAAAATAAATAATAAGAAAAATCCCTAAGTGAACACATGGGTGATGAAAATTACATAATTAAGGTAACTAAAAATAAAAAAAGTAAAAAACTTGGGTAAGTGCCACCTTAGGGAGGGTGGTGAATAATATGAATTATTATAAATTAAAAAATAGGCTATTTTTACATGAAGGGGGTGAGGTGTCATTCCACTCAATGCTTGTAAATATTGAAGGATTTTTCCCCATGGAGGGGAGACTAGGCAGAATAGGGAGATGCAGCCAAAATGACTACGAAATTCCTAAATTAAAAATCCCATTAGATTTTCCTCGTTGGTGGAGAATGAGTGGTGTGAGAGGAGTTAGAAAATCAAAAGGTAGAAAATACTTTCTTGCTTTGATAATAACTTATGACAATTTTATATTATCTTCGTTTATATTCTCTTCATCAAGCAACTGCCAAATCAAAAGAACATGAATATCACACGAACGATTGAACACAGTATGTAGGCTCTCATCTAGGGAAAAACCCCTCCCCTAGGGTAAAACCTAATCAAATTCTTCTTATTCTTATGGAACCAAATCAATATGAGACAAGTGAAGAAAAATCTCGCACTTGTGAGTAGGTTTAGGTCAAAAATTCAGCCTTGTTCTTTTTCGCTTTAGAATATTTGTTTTTTATCCCTTGCCTTCGAACTTTATTAGAATATGTTTTAGGTGCAGACAAAACTTTATTAGATGGATGCCATAATAGGTTGATTTCTCTTCTAATATATACTCATCTTGAGTGATCGAATGGGCTTCTTCGGGGCCGACTTCACCGGTAGGGATGGCTTAGTGTTGGGAGTCCAAAAATGACACTTTAACAACAAATTTAATATTTATTTCTTGTTATAATTTTCCCATAATGGTCTTATACAAATGACAAGGACAATATTGACTCAATAAATTTTTGAGAATGAAGAACATGCTTGATATATTTGGCAAAATAAATAAATAGAGCATGAAACCCATGCTTTTGCATTTTTCTTTTCTTTTTCTTATACAATATATACAAAATTAATTATGAATACCAAGCATAGCTACATTTTCCAAAAGTCACTCTTAACTAGGGAGGTATTCATAATTAACAAATTGTACGAGTGACCTCAATTTGAAATGTTATAAGAAGAGTAACATGGTCAACATATACAATGCTGAGATATATTGATACCATCTAGGCTAATACCATGGTATCTAGGTACCATCTAGGCTAAGTGCCAAGGTACCAAATCAGCAAGGATCCAGATGTCATTTAGGATACCTTCTAAGGCATCTAATCAATAAATCCAGGTGTCATCTAGGCTACCTACTAAGACACAAACCCTATTAGGGTTCTTGATATCATCTAGGCTTCTTGCCAAGATATCAACTCAACAAGGATCCAGGTGTCATCTAGGCCACCTGCCAAGACACCATCTTAACATGGATTCAGGTGTCATCTAGGCTACTTGCCAAGACACCAATAGGGATCTAGGTACCATATAGGCTAGCTACCAAGGTAATAACACTCACAGGGTTCTAGGTATCATCTAGGCTACCTGCCAAGATATGAGCCCTGAGTACCATCATACAAGCTAACCAATCTAAGATACAATAACTCATAGGAGATATCAAGTAATTTATGCATGCTTTTCAAATATACAAATTTAGTCAAAATATCATGTACTTGTCAATCAGTTGGAATATCTTGTAGCTTCATGTTCCCATCTTAATTTTCTTCATCCTAGCATGAAACACATGGCCCTCTTATGTTTCTTTGGTTATCACAATATATAACAATGAGATACATTGATTCTCCAAATAAATCAAATAGAAGCTTCTTGAACCAAACAACTTCCTTTCATAAGCAACAATATATTCAACTTAATCCTTTAATCAGTAATATGATCGTTAGATGGAAAAATTCAATATCATCAGAGTTTCTATAGCTCCCTCTTTCCATCATGCTCATCATTATCACAAGGTCATTATCAAGCATAAGATTTGATTTTTTTCTTACATTTTCTCATCTAGTTTTCACAATTTTGAAGACCATCTTCACGTACTTGCATTCTCATCAACAAGTACAACAAAGTACAAGATACAAATACATGAACATGATGTCAAATATGTTAGTCTAGGGTTTTTGCTTACAATGAAAACATTTTGGTCCTAGGGTTTTGACATGGACTCCTAAGATCCATCTTCATCCCATATTTAGGGTTTAGTGCAAACCCTAGAACCCTACTCAAAACTCTATTAGGGTTTCTATTATAACATTTAGCTAGAAAACCCTAGATGTCATATCCCAAGAATTAGGGATTCATAGAGGAAACAATAAACTAGGGTTAGGGTTTACTTTTATCTTGGGTTCAGAAAACTCTAAATTTTAGCAAACCCTAAACTCAAGATCTATAAATTAGCTTCAAAAACCTCATATTACAAATATTTTCAAATAATCATAATATAGAAAACATACCTTAAGAAGTCTTCTCTTTCTTTTTGGATTGTTATTCTAAGACTTCCTTCATGCTACAATTCCATTCTAGTAGAGGATCCTTATGATCCTTATGATGCCATACTATTGTTGTATATGGTGATCTATATATCGCTTACTATATGATTACTTTCAACAAAGAAACTTCTTATCAATGCTTCCATAAGATCAATTCTTATTGTTATCTTGAGAGTTGAACTGCTCCCTCTGAATCTACCCATAATCTTTTGACTTCAATTGTCTACAATCCTTTTTAGAGAAAACATAAAGAAATAATTATAATTGAGTAGAAATAAATCTAGATAAACTTTAAGAAACAAAAAATAATCATATGAAAGAAGAAATAGATAGAATACTTATGTTTTTGTGAACTACAACAACTCCCTCTTGATCTTGAATAGATCTAAACATCCTTGAGATATATCTTAACCTAGAACATGTCCAAGAATTTTGGACACACTATCTTATTACTAGATTTACAAATCCTAGTTTTTAACTAAGGCCATAAGAAAAAAAATGATAATCTATAAAGGTGTTTCTTATAAAAACTAAAGACCTAGAATTAAAGGATATTAAAATACTAACAATCCTCAAGACTTCAAGTCTCTTCTTGATTAATAGTATAAGTCTTTGACTTCAAACTCTTCTCCTTTGGATTTGTTTGATGGTTCTTCATTATCAACAACATTAGCATGATCTCTTTATCTTTTCTTGTTATCATTTGATTTTTCAGGACATTAGTTTCTATAGTGCCCAAATTTATGACATTGAAAACATTGAAATTTTTATAGATCAATCTTCTTGTGATGATTCTTCTTTGAACCTTTGTTGGATTTCTTATTTCCTCTATTTTTGAAATTTTATGAACAAAAATTTGAGATATCATTTTATCCTTCTTGATTTCTTCCTATTATATCAAGTCGATCTTCTTCTTGAGTACATGCAGCCCATAGTTCTTCAAATGATGGAGTTTATTTCCAACTATTGATGCTAGCTACAAAGTAATCCCATGATTTAGGAAAAACTAAAATGGTTGATATTACAAGTTCCTTATTAGGGATAATTTCATCAATTGCTTGAATTTCATCTCTTATATGGGAGATTTTCACAAAATATGAAGATCTAGTTGTTAATCAAGGTTGTCATTGATGTCAATATGGCATTGGCTAGGATGGAAAATATTCTTGAGATGCCAGATGATGATGTCCATCGAGGAAGATGTCAAGTCACTCATGAAGAAGTGCCAAGTACCAAGTACCAATCATGTACCTTGATGATCTAGAAGCTCTTGATGACTTATGTGGACTACCTTGATGAATGACCACACTTGATGAAGGACTAGATGATGCCCTTACCTTTGATGGTCTTGATGATGGTGTGAAGCCATAACCTTAAATGTCCTTACCTCCAGTGATCTTGATGATGGAAGACTACATGATGACATGATGTTGCATATGATTGATGACATATCACTGCACTATCTTAATGACATGGTGAATTGATGACATTGACAATGACATTATGACCCTATGATGAAGAAGGAAAACAATGAAGAAACCAAACTATGAAGAACCCCAACACTTGAAGGAATTTTTCCTTACCTCCATTTCTGCACTAATAAATGACCATGAACATTAAAGAATATTTTTTACTACCTTGGAGGAAAATTTTCATTATGACACCTACACCATATTTTAGAGCATAATATTTCCTTTCTAATGAGCTACTACTTGGCCCAATACTCCAAACGCTGAGGGAGAACGAGAATTAATAAGTTAAGGGTATAATTCTGACAATGATCTGACCTGTGTTAAGCCAATTTATGTCAGCCAAATTATAGAGACACATATTTTCAGTTTTCATGTGCAAAAACCTCTATTTATTAGAGTTTTGAAATCATTACTTAGCCAATATTTCAGTCCATATTACAGAAGAAGTAAGTATCTTGGAGAAGAAAACAATACAAGGCACATAAAAATTTATTTAATTTTTGGGTTTAAAAATACTATAGGTCAGCAAGGACAGAACTCTGTGGAAATGCTAGCATACACAAAAACTTAGATTCTTTCATTATCCTCTAGCTAAGCTCGGACTGTGATCATTGTTGTAGTTGATTTCGGATTGTAGTGTGTCACTGCTATAACTGAGCTTGCACTGTGGTCACTATTGTAGTTGATTTCGGATGGTGGTAAGTGTTGAAGCTCTCTCAACCTTCTTTCTTTGGGTTTTATTGCAGGCTTGTACACAAAAAATTCCAGAGTTGTGCACTTATAACTTTGTCACTATGAACCTACAATTACAACCCTGTAATCTGGACCAGCAGTAACAATATTTTGATCTGTTGCATTGTAGTTAGTGAACATACCTCAATTTAGACAAAAAGGATCCTCAGACCTGTGCTAGAATTTCAAGGTCTGCTTTACGTGTGTTTGTGGGATCATATGACATCCACATCTATGTTTTCACTGCACTGATACAAGGATACAACAATGATAAAAGAAAATCTTGGACAGTCATTTATCATCTCTGTTGAATTTGTTTACAGAAAGTCTTGAAGGACAGGAAGCATTGACATATTTTTGGAGCTGAGTTGAGATCATTGTTTGAACACTACTAGAGAACCATTGAAGGCAATACTAAGGTACTTGAAGACATTCTCATAAATTATTGGGGAAACATATTGACACCTTAAAGCGTTATTGAAGACATCTAGAAGATCTACAGGATATGATCTTGGAGGCAGCCTTGGAACACTTGTTGAAGTCCTCATTGTAGAGGAACTACGTTGAAGAACTTAAAGTCTTGTGGGCAACCTTAGACCTATACTTGAACATCTTCGTGAAGTGTGCAAAAATTGTGAAGACTTGTGAAGACTTATTGACTTGTGAAGCAGCATATTAAAGGTTCTCGAAGGCATCCTTGAGATAATGATGCATCACTGATGTCATCATGAGGTGACCTTGGATATTTTGATTAGGTAATGAAGAATAGTGATGAAACCTTCTAAGTTAAGGTTGTCATTGATGATGTAGCCTGAAGACTATAGTGAAGCTGAAAATTGATAGGTCTTGGTGAAGAAGACCTTGGGAGTTGTGAAGTACAACCAAACATACCTTGACAAAGTGAAGCTATAAGGTTTGAGCCCTTGGGGTTGGTGCCTTGGAAAGTCGAAGTTGGTGCTTGGAAAATATAAGATTGGTGTCCTTGGAGTTGGTGCTCCTAAACTCAAGGTTCGTGCCTTAGATAAGATAGGGTTGGAACCCTAGAGGATCAGAGTCCTTAAGAAACCAGATCGGAGTCTGTACCTGAGAAGGGGTGATGCCCTAGGGGTTGGAGCCTCTAAACACAATGTTGGAGAGTTGAGAATATATGGTTGGTGCCTTAGAAGTCTAAGCCTCACAAAAGTCCAAGTTGGTGCTTAACAATAGGTTGGAGCCTGAGATATTAAAGATCAGTGTCTTCATTTAGGGTTTTATCCCTATATACATTGTACTTGATTTATTGTGAAAAGGAAATTAATAAAATCATTTATTCTTATTGTTCATTTTTTGTTCTAAATATAAATGATCTAACTGGTAAAAATAATAATTGAAAAGAAATATTGATTCACCTGCCTCTCAATATTTCCAACAATTCATAGCTAGTACCTTCACTCAAAGCCTAACAACTTAAAGGTTGATGATTAGAACACAAATCGCGAATCCAAGGAAGAAAGTCTCCAATCCTCTTAAAGATGTGTCTCCCTCAACCACCGAAATTGAAGTTAATCAATTTGTGAAGGCTCCATTGTTCAATGGAAACTCTGATATATGGGAAGAAAAGAATGAGGAAATTCTTAAAGACTCAAGGCAATGAAGTCTAGAAATTGCTGATTGTTGATAGGATGATGGATAGATAATCCAAGGAACATAATACAAGAGCAATGAAAGCAATCTTGAATGGGATACCTGATTATATGAAGTCCAATTTTGAAAAATGTTTGTCAGCAAAAGGCATATGGGATAAACTTCATGATATTCACTCAAAAGGAGAATTGACAATGATCTCTAGTCAAGAAAATTATGGAAAATGAGAAGAAAATCCAGAGCCCATCAAGGAAGCTGAAGATAAGAGATAAAATCAAGGCTAAAGAAGACCTAGAAGATGAAGAGAATGAAGAATATTTTGAAGAAGATCTCCTCACTAAAATTATGGCTTCCATAGAAGAGATTAACAATTTGAAAAAAGGAAAATGAGGAACTTAAGAAGAAAGTGCAAGTTGGTGACCAGAAAAAGACAAGGAAGGAAGTTTACCTTGTCAAGCTTCAAGTACAAGAAAGAGATGAGGAGATCACCAAGATTAAGGAAGAATTTCATCAAAACAAGAGAAAGCATCATGAAGAATTCATATCAATGACAAATCAATTGGATAAGGAAAAGAAATCAGAAGATACATTGTCAAGCTACCTTGAACAAAGGCATAAGAGCTTGAACAAACTTGAAGCAGATATTGGTCCATACAAGGAAGAGGTCTCCTCCCTTAGTTCACAACTAGAAGAAGCAAAGAAACAAGCACATGGAGTTGAGAAGGCAATGGAAGCATTGGCATTCATACAAGGACAAGTTGATAAAATAGAAAAGGATAGAAAGACCATGACATGCCAACTAGACGAGAAGAATGATGGCATCACCAAGTTAAGATCAGAAATCACTTCTCTTAAGGCCCAATCATGTGAAGCAACCAAGATGAAGGAAGAAATGGAGATCATACTATCAAAGAAGGATGAAGAATACAAGAACATGAAAGAAGAAATTGTCTTTCTTAAAAAGGAAGTTGACTTGATGAATACGAACTTGAAGAGTTCTCAAGGCCTCGATGACATCCTAAGTCATCAAAGGTCTCCACTTGATAAATCATGTCTTGGATATGTATGTGAATCCTCAAGAAAGAATGATGCAAACCCAAATGCTTCAAACAACAAGGATGTGAGGAAGCCTGGAAGAAATGTTGATGCTCCTAGTTCTAGCAAAGGCAAGGAGAAGGGTCAAGAACACATTGAAAGAAATCCTACTCCAAGAAGACTTGCAAATGGTGTCAAGAATCCAAAAGGTAATGAATATCATCAAAGAATCCCAAGGAAAAAATACTTCAGAAGTACATCATGGAAACCTTCTTCGCCCAGGTACCAAAGTATATTTCTTGGTTATTTCTATTCTTGTACAAACTTTGGGCACATGGAAAAATATTGTAGGGCATATCAAAACAACATATTTAATGGTCCTCGTCAACCTTCGAGAAATTTTCGTGCAAGAAGTCATGAATTCTTGTTCATCAACAACATAGAGTGATTTAAGTGTTATAACATTGGACATATGGCATGTGATTGTAACTTGACTTGGGCCCCTACACAAGCTATAACCGTGCCAGAGAAGAAAGTTACACAAGTATGGAGAAGGAAGAAAATTAAATCCAGAAGTCTCTTGAACACTCCAGCCAACAACACATGTTATTGACCTGATGAAGTTATCCTTCATATTCCAAGTATGATGGGGAGACTCCACCAAAAGGAAGACCATGCATATAGTTAGGGGGAACTTATGATGATTAAGAATCCTTGTAGAAGCCATCTGTGAATGGGCCTTATGAAATCCTTGATGAGCTATATTGACAATCATTCTTTGATAGATCATTTCTCAGGAACACTCCATTGAAGAACATGATCTCTTATCTATCCAATGGACTATTGTTGAAGATGTCTTCCACTTGATCACTAAGCAGGTAATGTTTCATGATCTAGAGGAGTTTATGAAGGTAGGGGGAGTTGGTTCATCACATGAATAAATGTAAACACAATTATCATGGACCACATTGCCACAAATAAGAGCACCATGTTAGGGGGATTAACATACTTATGAAGAACTACTATTCGTGAAGAAAAGAAGCAGCTTGACTGGGGGAGTACTTTGGCACCATGTTTGCCATTGATGTCAAAGGGGGAGAGAATGTTGAAAGGGAAATAATATTGCCATCAATGACAAAAGGGGGGATTGTTAATCAAAGTTTTCATTGATGTCAATATGGCATTGGCTAGGATGAAAAATATTCTTGAGATTTTGGATGATGATGTCCATTGAGGAAGATGTCAAGTCACTCATGAAGAAGTGCCAAGTACCAAGTACCAATCATGTACCTTGATGATCTAGAAGCTCTTGATGACTTATGTGGACTACCTTGATGAATGACCACACTTGATGAAGGACTAGATGATGCCCTTACCTTTGATGGTCTTGATGATGGTGTGAAGCCATAACCTTAAATGTCCTTACCTCCGGTGATCTTGATGATGGAAGACTACATGATGACATGATGTTACATATGATTGATGACATATCACTGCACTATCTTAATGACATGGTGAATTGATGACATTGACGATGACATTATGACCCTATGATGAAGAAGGAAAACAATGAAGAAATCAAACTATGAAGAAGCCCAACACTCGAAGGCATTCTGCCCTACCTCCATTTCTGCACTAATAAATGACCAGTCACATTAAAGAATATTTTTTACTACCTTAGAGGAAAAATTTCATTATGACACCTACACCATCTTTTAGAGCATAATTTTTCTTTTCCAATGAGCTATTACTTGGCCCGAAACTCCAAACGGTGAGGGAGAACGAGAATTTACAAGTTAAGGGTATAATTTTGATAGTGAGCCGACTTGTGTTAAGCCAATTTATGTTGGCCAAATTACAGAGACGTGTCTTTTCATTTTTGATGTGCGAAAACCTCTATTTATTAGAGTTTTGAGATCATTCTTTAGCCAATATTTCGGTCAATATTACAGAAGAAGTACAGTAGCTCGGAGAAGAAAAAAATACAAGGCACATAAAATATTTATTTAAGTTTTGGGTCTAAAAACACTACAGGTCAGCAAGGACAGAACTCTGTGGACTTGCTAGCATACACAGAAACTCAAATTCTTTCAGTATCATATAGCTAAGCTCGGACTGTGGTCACTGTTGTAGCTAATTTCAGAATATAGTGTGTCACTGCTGTAACTAAGCTCACATTGTGGTCATTGTTGTCGCTGATTTCAGACTATGGTAAGTGTTGAAGCTCTCTCGACCTTCTTTCTCTGGGTTCTATTGTAAGCTTTTACACAAAAAAATCTAGAGCTGTGGAACTTATAAATTTGGCCATATGAACCTATAATTACAACCTATTGGCTTGTTGGGGCCTGACCCAGGTTCAGAAGTGATTTAGCCAAAAAAATCTTGAAACTACCGGCCCTTTCGACAATAGTCCGTGGAGCGCGGACTGAGGTCTCACCCGAGGTGGTATGGGAGGGTGTTGGAACCAGGTTTATGCACCCTAGGGATTTCTTGATGAGATCTGGAAAGATTGCGAACCGATCCTGCGCACCTGTGTAGCTCCACGCAGCTATCTGACCTTCGCATAGCTTTGTACAGAGCGCGAAGGGCGCTATATAGATCCTCTAACCTTACTGTGCTATTATTATAGATATTAATTAATTTTGTGGGCCCAATATTCTTATCAATCATTCAACATTCATAACAAGTGCGCACAATCATAAACTATAAGGAGATACATAAACATATAACAGAAGCATAAAAATATAGATCTACAAATAGATGCACAATGTTTTAGAATCAACTTAGCTTTTATTACTGTTCTGTCCCGTTACAATCCCAATTCTTCCCTGTGCACTCAGCTGCAAGGGTTTGCACACATAGCTACGGACTCTATCAGGCCTCTGCGCACACAGCTACAGAGCCTCTTCCTACTTTTACAACCCAAGACTTGGACTTACAGACTTAGAGTGAATATTGCATTCAAAAACCCATATCACTTAAGATCAAGACTAACCAAAACTTCCTTCTACTCTTAGAGCCTCGTTCTATTTATACATTCCCATGGTCCACAGACCATGGGTAGGCTGACACATTCTATATTAACTTCCAATATTTTAGGGTGGACAACCCTAGACTCTCACGCTTCGTGCCCACATTACTTTTGACCAAAATTCAGGCTACAAGCCCCAAAAATCTGCTATGGGGGGATCCACTACCCAACGGGCCCCCAACACAATCATCGTGACTCATCCCAAGTCACTCGGCTGGTGTGGTGATATTCGCGTGAAGTTCATATAGCAACCTCTGCGCTTCGCTTACGTTCGCAACACACTTTTCTGCTGTCTGCTATACCCGTTGTGTGCGTATCTCTAATGCTTCGTTTTCAGGTGCCATTCCTTGCCTGAGTGCATATACGCCCTGCATCTATGCCAACTTTCCCTCGATCTTGGCAGTGACTATGAATGCTTCCTCGAGCCAAGGCTAGATGCGTTCCTTAAGCATTACTTCTTTCTGACACGCAATGTCCACCTGTGCCTTGAGAGCCTGGGCCTCCCTCATCTTGGCCAGCCACTGAGTAAGGGCAACCGTATATGCGATCCCCTAGACATTGTCATAGGTCTGCTGTAATTCCCACGCTTCTGTTTCTAACCATTGTAACATTGGGTATTCCTGCAATGAAGTAAGCGTGACGAGTGACTGATCCAACAAGCCTGTGCACTCCTGTGTGGCGTGCTCTATTGCTTCTAGCCTTGATTGAATGGCATGGTGCTGCTGTTCTCTGACCTCTAGTGGTGTAGAGGGTTGCATATTCAGCCTTAGCTCTGCGATCTATAAGTTGAGGTCCAACTGGATCCTTGTTACTTCCTCCTTCGCCTCGCGGAATCCACTGGCCAATTTGTGGATTTGTATACCCGCTGGTAAGTCTACTGCAATCTCTAGTTCGAGGGCGCGGCGACATGCTTCCTCGACGATTTTCTCCAACTGTTGGGTCTGTGCTACCGCTTCATTGCGTTGGAGGCTCAGCTGCTCAATATTGATTCACTATTCACTGAGCATCTGTATTGCGCATCCCTCCCTAGCACCGAGCTCTATCGTTGCTCCATCTTGCAGCTGGTATAATATCTCTTGCGGAAGGGCAGCCAAGTTTAGTCCAAGTCCCTTTCGCTGGCCTACCGTGTCTCTGTCCTCCGTGTTGTCTGTTGTTAGTGCTCCTTCCAACAGTGCGACGGTATTAGCAATTTTGGTCTGTAGGAACTACTTGGTTGCTGATGTACCCATAGCCCCGTAGGCGGCTACCATTCCTTGATGTGGGGGCCACACGTGAAGTTCCTGTAGTTGCGTTTTGAGTGCCCCCAACACATTTTTCTGCTCTTCCATTACCTCCTGGAGCACCTGCTTGGTGATTTCATGAACTATGTCACCGATGTCATATAGGTCAGCCTCGGTTAGTGTAATAGGATCCCCATCCAACTTGGAAGCCTTGGTCTTCTTCCGGGGCCTAGTTCGTTTTGTCGCTCGCGGCCATTTCAATTTTGTAGAGGTGGTGCTTGCGTCCTCGACTTCTGTCGTATCATCTATCCCCTACCCTATCGTAGTGGCCTCGGCTGCTACTGTCTTTTCTGCGGCGGCCTTCGCTGCCTCCTGAGATGCCCGTACTTCTTCAGATAGCTGTTCATTCTGCTTCTCTTATGTTAGCAGCTTAGCAACAACCTTCTATCTTTGAATCTCCGTCTCATCGCGCACCCCCAGATCTGGTGCACACCATTCTGGTGGCCATGTGTCGAGCACCACATGAAAACAATGTCATCTACTGTGATGAAGGGGAGTGTGGCCCACTTCTGCTCTAGATCCTTCCATGCTCTGATATACACATTGTGCATATCATCTTTAAAGTCTGCAAAGCTCTTCAGATTGTCGTATACTGAGGCAGATTAGCGTAGCCGTTTGTTGATCCATAGTCATACACTCACCTCCATCAATACCCAAAAGATCTTGATTTCTCGGATTTGCGTGACATCCTTTGTCGCCCATAGCGACGCATATTTTGCTGCCTCTAGCCAGTCCTGGTCAAGGGGAGGAAATTGACTATCCTCAGGCAATTCACCTGTAACCAATAGGATGGATAAGAGCAACCATGCGTAGTGGAAGGTCTTACCCTACTCTTGGGCCTCCCTACAGTTTGTCAGGAACTCGTCGCAGAGGAACTATGCCCAGTTGAACCGTACCCCTTCTGCGCATTGCTCGGCCAACGCAATGACCATTGTTGGTACCTCATTTCCACGACATTTCCTCATCACCTTTCCCGCCAACAACTGGGTAGTGATGCAGACCCCTTTGTTCTGAATACTAGTGATAACATAACCCCTCTGCTTTTTCTCCAACTTATATTTCTTTTTCATGGCCTCCGCAATCGCCAAGTCTCCACTTGTGCTAGCTATTTCCGCGGGGTCCCATCCCATATAAGGAAGCCGAGAAATCCTATGAATGAGCTCTGCCATGATGGGAATGGGATCCTCCAGCCACAAGTACCCATCATGCACCAAGAAAAGAAGTTTCTTGATGACAAATGTCGTGAGTGGGGCCCGATGAAAATGTGGAATCGATAGGAGGTGCAGTAGCCCGACCTCCTCCACCCTGCACAACCATGTCTGTGGCTATAGTGTTGTAACTGCCCCCTCTATGCTTTGTTCCATCAACTAGCTAGTTTCCAAGTGAGGGAACTTCTCGCTATCCACGAGGTCCCAGTCTTCAAACTTCATAGTGGGTATGCAGCCCACAGTCGAACCTTTAAATAGAACTCCCTCGGGGAGGAACGGGGTGTTGAGTGTGCTTTTAACGACATCCAAATCTTTAGCTACCTTTACCCTCCCTTTCCGTAGAGGGACATACTTGGGTAGCTTTTTTGTGGCGTGCACTAGCTAGATGTCTTCTCCCACCTCTTCCTTTGGTTCCATCTCTTCTACAAAGGTTTAAGGATCCTCCTCCTCATCATCGCTCTCAATATTAACCGTTTTGCGCTTTTCTTCCATTAACAGTTTGTTGAATCACGAATTTCGCAGAGACATACGGACTGGTCCTACTGCCTGTGGGTCCTTTTTGGGCCTCGACGTCCAGGGTGATTTAGGGATTTTTGGTGCATCACCTACTGGTGGCGTAGAACTCTGCGCGGCTCCCTTGGTTGTTGACATTACTCTGATACGAGAATCCTGTATATCCTTTAGCAATGCTTCAAACCACAGACTTGCTTTTACAACTTCCAAGTTCATCAGTTCATGCCCACTTGATAACAAAACAACGTAAAAATTCCAAGGGTTGTTTAGTGGAGGGCCACTTGTGATTTATAAGCCTCTTTGAATTCAAATTCAATAGTTCCCCCCGGATTCGGCTCATTAATGCGAGACTAGTGGCAGATAGTCCCAAATCTCATTATGACTGTGTGTTTTAATTACCCGTCGTCCACTCCTCGTTGTCTTAAATTGGCCATCTTGTCATGAACAATGACACCAATGGTCACTTTCCCGCCTATCCGTGTGGTAGTGCAGTGCCCGATGCATGAACGCGACCTGTGCATCAGACTGATCCTACGCGCAACTTCCGCGTCGCGTAGCTCCCATGCAGATTCGTTTGTAGTCCCGCGCTTTCTTTCAACTACTTGGAGCGTTGAGATTGTGCTTCCTATAGATAGTCAAGTGGTTGCACTACTAGTGTGAGGCTTCAAGTCACCTTTCAATTCAGTCCGCGGGCCTCCCTTAGTTACCCTTGCGACTGTCAGCACCTTGCGTTCTTCCTTATGTGGTGTGCTTCCTTGGTGACTTCGTCTGATACGGTGTGGTTGCAGCCCTGGTAGTATAGCCAAACACTCTCAGCGACAATCTTCTAGTACAGTGGTAGGGTTGCCCATACATGGCCCCGTCCTTCTGTTAATGCATAATGCTTGCGAGATTTTGGTTTCCAGCTTTCTGATATCCTCGTCCATTAATATGCTTTCTTGCTTCAGTCGTACCCGATTTTCTTCGAGTTTGCAAAGCTCAAGGTTCCCTCGCTGAATGGATTCTTGAATCTGCATATGTTCGTCCTTTCATGGATGCATAATTTCTTTGCTTTGGTCCCTGCGTGCTATCGCAATTGTAGGGGTGTGAGGATTCTTTCCCAAAGCTATGGCCTTGACTATGCTCATCGTCTTCAGAACCATTTCCACGCTCAAGTTCCTGCACATGGCCCCATAGGCCTATCAAACCGCTGGCACGCATAGGTCCCAATCAGTTCGTCCCATATGGTAGACTCTATTCATGATTACACATAGCTTTTTGAATGCTTCGTCGCAGACTATTTGTGGAGTGTGTCGCCTTCCCTGTTGCCGTGTCGAGTTCCAACTTCTGATCCTTAGTCTGGGAGGTGCTTGCACAACACACTCCTGCACCCATCGACACAAGTGGGCGCGTAGCCTGCTCTGTTTTGGCTGCTTGGCTCATGTTCGACGCTGGGGACTTCCAAACCATAAGCGCATCTATCTTCTATATTTGCTCCACTTCCCTATAGTCTTCTGACGTGTACTCCAATATCGTGCAGGTGTCGCGTGTAACGCCCATTCCAGTGCATCGTACCGCTGCTATTCTGGTACTACACTTTTGTCCAAGAATTCATCCACTCCTGTTACCCCATCGTAGGTTGGCAGTTCCCTTGCTTCGGTCATCACACGTCGCAGTGATCTGATCATCGTGTTGCAATTCAACTTTGTCACTTCGTGCAATCGGTTCTTCCATTGTCCTATTTCTTCATCTGAATCCGAAGTAAAGGAACTGTCATGCTCCCATGAGATTCTCCCATCTACAGTCGGGTTTACCCGATCCTGGTCTTGCGCTGTTATCTGGTAGATGTATTCCAGCTCATCGTTGCTGTCATCGTCGTGCACAGGTTCGGTGTAGCGCGCACCTTCGATTGGATCTAGTGGAACCACTACCTGAAGGGAATTTTTCTAAAATATCATCTTCCACTTCTTCAGGTTGATGATTCCATTCATATCAGTGGCCCAGTCTATTCCTAGCAATGTGAGGTAAGGGTTGGTTTCATCCACAATCTATATCACCTCAAAGTTTGTCTGTGTGCTCGCGCCTTCAATATCCACTGTTACCCCTTGCAATCTCCCCTGGGTAAAATTTTCTGTTGGTTTTCCATTCGTAATTAAATGGGAGACCACTGCAACGTGGGTCTGCCCATGCGTTCCCACGTCTACTTCGGTAACACATTCGCATTCGAGCCTAGGTCTAGGATTACCTGATCCATTTCATATTCGCCAATCTGCGCTGTTAGTCTCATCTCCCTCCCGGTGCGCAATGTATGCTTTCCTAGTTTTCGGACTACGCACGGTTCCCCTGACCCTGCGCCTACTTATCAATTCCTGTAGTCCTTTAACCACCTTATTGTCGCGCAACAATTTCATGCATGTCTCTAAAAAGGTAGTTAGCATAGAAGGATCCATACCTGTTTCTGGTTGATCCTTACTACCTAAAGTAGAGGCCTTTGCGAAGCTCTTCTTAGCTTCCATAAACATTTCCTTTGCGCGTTCCAAGTCAAACTCAGGTTCCTTTGTAGGAGCCTTGCGAACCCATGTATCTTCCTCAGGTTGCTTCCCCTTATCTTCCCCTGTGGTCGCACCGCTTCTGAGCACCATGTTCATGTTCGAGTCTTCTTCCCGTGGTTCAGACCTCATCATTTGAATATTCTGCGTCGGATTAGGCTATAGTACCCCTTTCTCGCACATCTTTGTGATCAATGTAGGACAATCTACCATTTCATGATCAAATTGCTCACAATACGAACAAGATATTCTCGTTGGGTTGGTACAATTGCGAGCATAGTGCCCTGGTCCTCCACAATTGTAACAGATTAATTGTCTGTGACCCCTTCCTGGCTCCATTCCTCCTCGACCTTGAAATCCACCGTGCGCCATCCCCGCGGCTGGGTCAAGGCCTCGCGTTTCCGTTTTCATTCTATATGCTGGGGTTTTCTCCATCATTAACTCGTAGCTGCGACAAATATGCTCGTCGTGGCCCACCGATCTACAAAAATTACAAAGCAACTACTGGGGAGTCTTCATATACTTCTGCAACAAATGATAGTTGTCCATCGTGTGCTTTCCTCCCACCTAACAAATCGCGCACCAGAATGTAAGTGCCACACTTGGTCTTGCCTGTGCCTCTGGTCTCAATGCCATTGGCCCCCCTCTCGCCAAGTAGTTCGCGAATACTGGACAGTGGTCTTTGTCATGGCCTTGGCCTTTACATTTTATGCACCACACTTCTTCACGCGCCTCTGGCTGGGGTGCCCTATCCTGCTTCAAGCTCTACATTTCCAAGCAGAGATTCTGAAGCTGTACATGGATCTGTTGAACTCCCAATCTCGGATCCTGGATCGGTGTTTCATGCAACCTTATTGCCATCTCCAATGCTTCTGCCTGGGTTGAAAGCTTCTGCTGTGATAGCGCCGTCCTCAGGTGTGGTGTCAAAGACGCCACAAACCACGCATGGTGCTATGCATCCGTTAGCATCATATTAGCCTCATGGATCATAGCCTTTAGTCTCTGATCTAGATCCTAGGGGGTCTCGCCTAGAAGCATCGCGATCTCTTTAAATCCGATGATTGACTATCCCTCTGATTTTGGCCGGCTAAATTCTTTGTTCAACGCATCCTAGATCTCTACTATTCCTGCATTTGGGTGATCATTCGATTGCTTGATATACCATGTCAGCGTGCGATCCAATGTGGCCTTCTTAATGTTGTCATCCATGACCCCTTGTGCTTCCCACACTGCTCTTACCACGAACCAGAACTGGTTAGGATCCTCATTCCCTACTCCTATGAAAACGGGTAGCTTGATTGTGCTTACCATGCTGAATCGTGGGGGTGGTGGAGGTGGGGTGGGTGAAGATGGAGGTGAAGTAGGTGAAGCAGGTGATGGCATAAGTGGAGGTAATAACTACAGAATGCGCTGTCTTATCAAACTAACCGTGCTTCTTGGAGAAACCCGAGCACGCTCTTCCTCACTCTCTCGTGAAGGTGAAATTAAAGCACTATTCCCTAATCCCTTGATCCCTTTGTAGATCTTTTCACTCCATCTCATTCCAATCATTAATGTATTTGCATAACCCGCTTTTCACATAACAACATCTTAGTCCAGGTATTCAGGGATTTGATGTACCTACCTTGCGGTCCCTTGAGAAAACGTCGTTCTGCTTCGCTATAGCTCACGGTTGTGTCTATCGCGAACTCAATGATAAACCCACCTATTACCCGGCCAAGCTAATGGTCCACGACCCACGCGATCTTATCTTATGATGCCTCTAGTCTGCGCACTAACTTCGGAGTCCACACTATCAGTTGATTAAGCTTATGCCTCCCCTGGCTGTCGGCTAACCTCGCGATCTAATCATACAGCTCTGAAGAGAAGGATGCGAAGAAGATCTCGTAGATTTCTGTATATACGTAGCGACCTAGCCACCTCTTTTCAGATATCTGCGGAGTTCTGTTCTCCTATGTCACGAACTCGTGAAGCTTCTGATCCAACCAATCCTCAATTTCCTTCTTCGTAGGATTCCAGTGTTCCGACATCAGACATCCCTTAGGTAGATCTCAGTCTTGGCAACGAAACCATTCGTTGGCTTGTTGGGGCCTGACCTAGGTTCAAAAGTGATTTAGCCAAACAAATCCTGAAACTACCGGCCCTTTCGGCAACAGTCCGTAGAGCGCGGACTTAGGTCTCACCTGAGGTAGTATGGGAGGGTGCTGGAACCAAGTTTCCACACCCTAGGGATGTCTTGATGAGATCTGGAAAGGTTGCAAACTGATCCTGTGCACCTGTGCAGCTCCATGCAGCTATCTGACCTTCACGTAGCTCTGTATAGAGCACAAAGGGCACTATCTAGATCCTCTAACCTTACTGTGCTATTATTATAGATCTGACTTAATTTTGTGGGCCCAATATTCTTATCAATCATTCAACATTCATAACAAGTGCACGCAATCATAAACTGTAAGGAGATACATAAACAGATAACAGAAGAATAAAAATATAGATCTACGAACAGATGCACAATACTTCAGAATTAACTTAGCTTTTATTACTCTTCTATCCCGTTACAATCCCAATTCCCGCCCTGCACACTCAGCTGCAGGGGTCCGCGCACATGGCTGCGAACTCTATCAGGCCTCTGCACACACAGCTACAGAGCCTCTTCCTACTCCTACAACCCAAGACTCAGACTTACAAACTCAGAGTGAATATTGCATTCAAAAACCCATATCACTCAAGATCAAGACTAACCAAAACTTCCTTCTACTCTTAGAGCCTCACTCTATTTATACATTCCCATGGTCTGCGGACCATGGGTAGGCCGACACATTCTATATTAACTTACAATATTTTAGGGTAGACAATGCTAGACTCTCGCGCTTTGCGCTCGCATTTTGCAGGGTCTTACATTACTTTTGACCAAAATTCGGGCTACAAGCCCCAAAAATCCGTTATGGGGGGATTCGCTGCCCAACACAATCCTGTAATTTGGACAAATGGTAACAATATTTTGATCTATTGCATTATAGTTAGTGAAAAAACCTCAATTTCGACAAAAAGGATCCTCAGACCTGGGCGATAATTTGAAGATCTGCTTTATGTGTGTTTGTGGGATCATATGACAGCCACATCTAAGTTTTCACTGCACTGATACAAGGATACAACAACAGTAAAATAAAATTTTGGACAGTAATTTATCATCTATGTTGAAGTTGTTTACAACAGTCTTGAAGAATAGGAATCATTGACATGTTTTTGGAGCTGACTTGAGATCATTGTTCAAACACTACGAGAGCACCATTGAAGGTAGCACTAAGGTACTTGAAGACATTCTCATAAATTATTGGGGCAACTTATTGAAACCTTAAGGCATTACTGAAGAAATCTGGAAGATCTATAGGATATGATCTTGGAGGCAGCCTTGAAACCCTTATTGAAGTCCTCATTGAGACAGTCATTGAAGAGAAACTCTGTTGAAGAACGTAATGTCTTGTGGACAACCTTAGACCTGTACTTGAACATCTTCGTGAAGCGTGAAAAACTTGTGAAGACTTATTGACTTGTGAAGCAACATATTGAAGATTCTTGAAAGTGTCCTTGAGATAATGATGCATCGTTGATGTCATCATGAGGTGACCTTGGATATTTTGATTAGGTACCATGAAGAATAGTGATGACACCTTCTAATTTAAGGTTGTCATTGATGATGTAGTTTGAAGACTATAGTGAAGCTGAAGATTGACAGGGCTCGGTCAAGAAGACCTTGGGAGCCGTGAAGTACAACCAAGCATACCTTGACAAAGTGAAGCTATATGGTTGGAGCTCTTGGGGTTGGGGCCTCAGAATTGACAAGGTTGGTGCCTTGGAAAGTCCAAGTTGGTGCTTGGAAAATATAAGATTGGTGTCCTTGGAGTTGGTGCTTTTAAAATCAATGTTGGTGCCTTGGATAAGATAGGTTGGAGCCCCAGAGGATCAACGTCCTCAAGAAACCATATTGGAGACTGTACCAGATAAGGGTTGGTGCCCTAGGGGTTGGAGCCTCTAAATGCAAGGTTGGAGCCTTGAGAAGATATGGTTGGTACCCTAGAGGTCAGAGCCTCACAAAAGTCCAAGTTGGTTCTTGGAAATAGGTTGGAGCCTGGGAGATTGAAGATCAGTGCCTTCATCTAGGGTTGGATCCCAATATAGATTGTACTTGATTTATTGTGAAAAGGAAATTAATAAAAGCATTTATTCTTATTTTTCTTTTTGTGTTCTAAATATAAATAATCTAATTGGTAAAAGTAACAACTGAAAAGAAATATTGATTCACCCCCTCTCAGTATTTCCAACACTATTATCCTCCTTTGTCATCTTGATAATTTGAAGCTCATTCTTTAGGCTAGCAACTTGGCCAATATTTTTTATTTTGAATAGTTTGGAGAGAGCTTCATACATTTTCTTTGAGGTATCTTGAGTGGATATGTGGGGATTTATATTGTCCTTTATTTGAATCCACAATTAGGCTCATGGCTAAAATACCATTCTCCTTGAATTTTTCTTTTCCAACATCATATGTAGGTTCTTTTACTTTTCCTATCATAATGTCTAAGACTTTGAGCCTAGAAAGGATAAGATCCATCCTTGTCTTCCAAGCTCTAAAATTTGAAGTTCCCACTTGAAGTTTGTTCTCATATTTCATTGATTCCATAGGTACACTTTTTAGTGTCATAGATATCTTTTCTATATTACCTTTTGATTGATTTAAGTTGTTGGTTATTCCTTCTTTAATGATGCTTCAAAGGTTCTTGATACTTCTTCTTCCTTCTTCCTTACAAGTGATGATTTTCCAAAAATGTTTGTAATATCTCCTAATATTTCTTCAAATGTCCTTTTCAAAGTAGCTTTCATTGTAATTTTTTTTTTGTGACAAATGATCTTGAAGTTTCCTTTTACCTTCCACACCTTAGCTCTGATCTTAGGTTAGAAAATAAAAGGATAGAAAATATTTTCTCACTTTTATAATAGTTTGTGACAATTTTATATTATCTCCCTTTATCTTCTCTTCATCAAGCAACTATCAAATCAAAAGAACATGAAGATTGCAAGAAAAATTGAACACAATATGTAGGCTCTTAGCCAAGGAAAAACCCAATCAACCTCTTCTTCTTCTTATGGAACAAAATCAAAATGAGACAAGTATTACAAGACTATGACTTCCACCAAACACCAAGTTAGCCATCCAAATTTTTCTTCTTCAAAGAGTCAAAGACTTCATTCAAAGTATCTTCTTCAAGGATTCAAAGTCAAGGTCCTTGAAATCTACAAGTTTTGAGTCCCTTTCTTCAGGTCTGCAACTTGGCTTGCAATCTTTGACCTTGCTACTTACATGAATCCCCATAAATACTGCATGTGTGAGCTAGTTTAGGTAAAAAATTCAAATTTGTTATTCTTCGCTCTAGATTCTTTCTTTTTCCCTTTGCCTTCGCACTTGATTAGCTTGTGTTTTCGGTGCATATCGAACTTGATTGGGTGGATGTCACAATAGGTCGAATTCTCCTCTAATATATACTCATCTTAAGTGATTGAATGAGCTTCTTTTGGATTGACTTGGTGTTGGGAGTCCAAAAATGACACTTCAAAAATAAATTTAATATTTCTTTCTTGTTACAATTTCCCCATAAGGGTATTGTACAAATGACAAGAACAATATTGACTCAATAAATCCTAGAGCATGAAGAACATGCTTGAATTATTTGATAAAGAAAAGAAATAGAGCATGAAACCCATGCTTTTATATTTTTCTTTTCTTTTGCTTATAAAATATGTATACCAAATTAATTGTGAAGACCGAGCATAGTTACATTTTCAAACAAGAGGAATATAAGATATATTCCTTAGTTTTCTAGATATTTCTTACTATTATTGAATATGGTATTGTTTGTGAACTCATATGACTCAGGGGTTATAGGGAAAAATGTTTCATTGGATATGGTTGGGTGGTAAAATTGGTTGGTATGTTGGAGTTGGTAAACATATTTGTTGAACAGAGTAGAATGACTGAGTATCAGGTATAATTTCTAGTTTGTTGTATTATGATTTAATTAACTTCTCTTGAATGACGATGTAGCTAGTTTACATGTACAAATAGAAATTGTTCTTCCAAAATGTTCTAATTACAGTCATTGGCTTTTCATTTATTCTCTTTTGTATACATCTCTTGAAAATTAAATATTTGATAGAGTATGCTCTATTTTAACTCATCAGTGAAAAGCTACTTTAGATAGTAAATATTTACTTTAGTTGGTTGTAAGGCTTTCCCACAACATGATAGTGTGAATTTTAGTTCCTATGGTCTCAAATTATTACAATTACACTCTTTTTACTCACTATTTGATGCTCTTTGTTTCAGTGTAAAAAATATAGCAGTTCTTGGTCAAATTAAATGTTAAATTTAACCTCATCTGATTGGTACTTATCTATTTATGGAAGATTTTCATTTTCTTTTGCAAAAAATATTATTCTATTCATTATTATTAGAGAGAAGGGAAAGAAATTAAAAATGAAGATAATTTCTAGAATATATTTTTCACCCAACAATATTTACAAGTTTGAATTTGTTATTATGGAATATATTTCTCACCCAAAGATATTTACAAGACTGAATTTGTTATTCAGGTTGATTTTTAAGCATGGGATCATTATATTTTCCATATTCAATCATTGTATCATTACAAGTGATGCATTATAATGTTAATTATCGATTAGTGTGTGTTGGGAAAGGCTCCCTAGGGTCAATTTTTGGAAGTAGTTAACCCAAGTTTTGTATAATTTTTTGCAAAAGATGTAAAGTCTCTGAGAAATGTGGATGTGGAGCACACAGGTAGATAGGAGTCAAAGGGGTCTTAGCCCCTTGTTTCGGTCAATTTTAAGATTCTCCCATGTTCTGCAGACCATGGTATTGTATGGAAGAAAGTTGTAAATAGTTGAGTCATAGCGAGTCTTAGAGATAACTTAGAAGGAAGAATTGTGAAATTTGAATGGTTTTTGTTATTTTGGGCAAGTGCCAAGGCAGGAAGGCTCTCCTTCATGTACCTAGGCAAGAAGGGGAAGGTTCCTGTAGCTGAGTGCATAGGAGGCTTTGGTAAGTCCGCAGATGAGTGCGTGAACCCCTACAGCTGAGTGCGCATGGTAGAAGAGTCTATCATCTGAACATTGAAGATCAATAAAGACTAATTTTGAAGAATTACCATGCAATCTGAGCATTTCTATTGATTATGTTTATGTTATATTCTATCGCTCAATGATATGCTTTCCTAAAATAATGTATGAATGATGCGCTAAACTACTGAATCTATCATATTTATGCATGCTTTAAGTAATTATCTGTGTTCATGAAGTTAAGGCTTAATTCTATCATGTTTTCTAATGAATTGGATAGATCTGCATGAAATTATATCTAGGGTTATTTATTGATGCTCGAAAGTAGATAATTTGTATGTTTAAGGTCCACAAAGACTGATCGCAGACGTTCGCAAAGGTCTTGAAGCTTTTTTCATAGAACTGCAGTAGCGACCCATAGGAGACTATTGATATGCGTGAAGGAAGATCTAAACTATAGGAGCTTAAGAGCCACTTATCACATGTACCTGGATGCAAAAACCTGGTTCTAACATCCCCCAATACTTCTTCGGGTGAGACTACAGCATGTGCTATGTAGGTTGTTGCTGAAAGGGCCAGCGATTAGGTTTTTGTTGGTTGGTGCGAACAACTTTGAACTTGGGTTAGGGCCCCTCAGGCCAACAATTGGTTCCATTGTCGGGACTGGGATATATCTGAGAGGTGTGATAAATGGTTTCCTACGAAGAAAGAGCTTGATAAGTGGACTGATCAAAAATCACACACATTTGCAACTCAGGAGAAAGGAAGCCCTAAATTATCCAAGGAGCAGTGGTTACAGAGATTTTTGTACATGGACAAGACCAGCACGTTCTTTTGTTTCTTCCCTGAAGAACTATATGAGTGGTTATCCAAATTGGCCGATAGTCAAGGGACATGGAGGCTCAAAGGTGCTATAGTGTGGACTCCTGAACTGGTGTGACATTTGGAAGCATCATAAAACAATATTGCATGGGCTATGGACCATTGGATTGATTGCAACTTGGGAAGCTTTGTGACTTATTTCGTGATTGACAGGAACATCAGCTATAGTGAAGGATCTTTAAAGGACCGCGAGGTAAGTAATTGAACTCACTAAAGACTTGGATTAAAATGTTGATATTTGAAAAGAGGGTTATGTAGTTACCTTGATGTTTGGGACTACATGAAGTGGGAGGTTCTTTAGAAGAAATGAAGGATCTAGCCCAGAATATAGTTCGCTCATTGAACCCCCTTCAAGTGACGATGAAGGGACAATGCTGAGTACGCCATGAAGTGTGGTTCAGTTAATTACATAGGGTATTCCTAGGATATCTCATCCACTCACTCCACCTCCAACTCCGCCTCATACACCTACACCTTGACCACGTCCACTCCCACCATTCAACATGGCAAACATGATGAAAATGCCGATTTTTAAAAGAATAGGACTGAAGATCCATAACAGTTTTGGTTTGTCGCAGATGTTGTTTGGAAAACACAACATATTATGGATGATAATATAAAGAAAGTGCAGTTGGTTACAAACTTACAGGACCACACACTAACATGGTATATCAAGTATTGCACTGATAACCAAAACGCGTCGTTGGAAGATACCCAGGTAGCTTTGAACAATGAGTTTAGTAAGCCTAAGTCAAAGGCGTAGTCAGTAATTGAATTTAAGGAAATTCGATAGAAGGTTGATGAGAAACCTTGGGAATTTGATTAGAGGTTGAAGTGCTTGATCAGGCAGGCTAATATGAAAATCTCAGATTCCCAGCATCGTGACTGGTTTATATCAATTCTCTTGCTGCATTTAAGAATACCTCTATCACAACATAAAATAGCAATGCAAGAAGAAGCCCTGGAGATCGCGATGAGGCTGGATGCATCACCTATTCAGGACATGAACCTTGGGGTACAATAGATTCATTCACAACTACAAAGTCTGCACTTGTAGTTACATAGCTTAAATAAAGGAAGGGAAGGGAAGCTAGAGGTGTGCACTGAGATCTGGTGTCTGAAATGTAAGAGTCATGGACATGATAAGGATCATTGCCTGATATTTAAGAATTATGTTATAGGGGGAGGGATTGTGCCTCTGAAACTAGAGAATAATTTTGGGACAACTGTGTGAGTTGCGCTATTTGTCAGGTTACAGGACAACATGCTATTGATAATTGCCATCTAATGCATAAGTTTGTACAGACCCCTCAACAATTATTTTGCAACTTCTGTAAGTTTGTGGGACACAATGAATGCCATTGTAGGAGTTATGAGTTGATGATGGATAGAACCAATACCTACAGAATGCAGGTAGAGAGTTAGCCTCAGGATTAAGGCGCAAGAGCAACGCATAGAGGATTCCAAGGCCAAGGATGAGGAAGAGGCATTGGACCAGGTTGAGGGCGTGGGCATGTAATCTGCTATAACTGTGGCGAGGCAAGGCACTTCATGTGAGATTTTACAAACCCCACGCATCCCTTATGTCAATATTGTCAACATTTTGATCATGTCATAGAGGAATGTCTGGTCCTTATGGAAAAGATGCAAGAGAAAAAGGAAAAACCCTAACAACCTACGTAGAACATTCAGATGATGAGGGCTGAGCCTCGTGAAGGGATCATAACATAAATATTATGTCGAGAAGTGGTATGACAAATGGTGCAGATAAAGGTAAGAATCCTGAGGAAGATGGATGGGTGCATAAGGCTGCTAAGAAGGAGGTCACTTTTGATATTAGTCGTGCTAAAGAGACTTTCATGGAAGCCAAGAAGAACTTCACTAAGGCCTCCACCTCAAGAAGTTAGGAAAACTACTAGAGACTAATGTGACGCATGAAGTAGATCCTTCAATTCTTGCTACCTTTCTGAAGACTTATATGAAGCTTCTGCGTGATAAGAAAGCAATCGAAGGATTGCAAGACTTAATAGAAAATTGCGCCAATAAGGAAAAGACTCCTATGGAGCAATGCATAGTCAGAAATATTAGAAAACATAAGGAACAAATGGGGCACAAGATGAGACTATCTGCGCAGATAGGTGATTATGAAATGGACCAAGCAATATTGGATCTGGAATTTGATGCAAATATCCTGCCGAAACAGACATGGGAAAGGATAGGGAGATCTACATTACAGTGGTCTCCTATGCAACTGTGCATGGAAGATTATTCCAATGGGTTGCGTATATAGTTTAACGGTGGACATTGAGGGTGCAAGTGCGTTGGCTGATTTTGAGGTCATTGAGATAGTGGATGATAGTAACCCATACCCTGCGGTGCTAGGAATTGACTGGGCTATTGATATGAATGGAATAATCAACTTGAAGAAGCGGAAGATTTCATTTGAAAAGAAGTCACTTAGGGTTATAGTGCCATTAGACCCTGCAGAAGGAGCGTGCTATACTGAACTAGTGTGCGACTATGTAGAAAGTGATGATGATATCGATCAGATATACAAAAGATAATCGTGTGAGATGCAAATTGGATCAATCCTACAACTGATGGACGTATTGTGTGGGACAGGGATAGCTCTCGTGCCTTAGATTCAAATGAAGAGATTGAACATTGGCAAAATAGGTTGCATGAGGTATCTACGCTGCGCTGCAACATGATGACAAAGTCGTTGAGGTGTGTCTTAGCTAAGGTAAGAAATCTTCCACATTAAGATGGTTTGAATTATGTGGAACTATTTTTGGATGAATTTGAAAGGGAAGTACCAGAATAACATCGATTTTAGGAACTTGAAATAGCACTGCGTGCTATGCTTACCCGTTGGTGGCGTACGCACAAGGAGAGCTTTACTGGATGGAGAGAATACAAAAGAATGGTGAATTTAAGGTTTAGCTATGCTAATACTAGAATGACATAAAATTACAGTGGGAAGGATGATCCGTGCGATCATTTGGCACGATGGATTAAGGGCTAGGGAATAGAACCACAACTAGAATGGGTGCATATCTTCTGTCATACTCTCATATGATCCCAATGAACTGGTATTTGGAAATAGAGCTTCACCATGGAACAAATAAATGGGACATTTTAAGGGAGAGTTTTCTATTAACCTTCAGCTTTGAGGATGTGTTTGAGAGCGTTTATGAGGCCTTACAATAAATTAAAGAAGATATATTTAGAACACTGAAGGAACCAGTAGAATGGACTCAGCCAAATTGGAGTACACAGTTGCGCCACTCATTGGAATGCTATAATGTGACTGCTGAAGAAGAGGATGATGCACGGAACATTACCATTCCTGAAACCGAAGGACAGTGTGAATTCGAAGGACTAAAGGTGGCGAACCTAGATATATCAAATCCTTTGAAAACTCGACAGGTAAAAATTCAGACTGAAGAAGAACCTAAGTTCGCGAAGATAGGAGACTATTGGGACAAAGATACAGTTGATAAAGTAGCTGAGTTGCTATGTGAATACCAGGATTTGTTCCCAATGAAGTTTTCAGGATTCAAAGCGATTATCAGAGATTTATGTGTTATGAAGATCACATTGAAATCGGATACAAAACCTATTAAGCATCGGCCTTATCGACCGAATCCAAAGTATAAGGAGAAGGTATGCCTAGAACTGGATAAAATGTTGGAAGTTGGTATTATTGAGCCTGTAGAGGAATCAGATTGGGTAAGCTCTATGGTGGTCCAAGAAAATAAAAAGAAGGGAAAGATCTGCACATGTGTAGATCTCCGGAATCTAAATGAAGCCTGTCTGCATGATCCGTTTCTGACACCCTTTTCTAACGAAGTATTAGAGAACGTTGGTGGATAGGTGGCGTACTCATTTATTGATGGGTTTTTGGGATATCATAAAATAAAGATCGTGTCAGAAGATCGTAGCAAAACAACATTCTCGATTGAGTGGTGTTGCTTTCAATATACAATTATGTCATTTGGATTAAAGAACGTGCTTGCAATATTTTCCCAGGTAGTGATCGCGACATTCAAAGAATTTATTCATAAGTTACTTGAGGTATATTTTGATGATTGGACTATATTTGGGTTGGTAAAGTGACATGTTGCGAGCCTATGCCTAATGTTGGATACATGTTGAAAGGATCAGATCACGCTGAACTTAAAGAAATGTATATTATGTGTGCCTTTTGGGATTTTTCTCTACCATGTTGTCTGTAAGTAGGCATTGATGGTGGACCCTGTGAATATCATTGTAATTGTGAATTTGGAAGCACCTAGGAATGTGAAACATCTACGCAACATTGGGATACACTGGGTACTACATAAAGTTTATCAAGGTGTATGCCTAGATAACCACATCGATGGAGAAATTTTTAAAGAAGGATGTGCTCTTTTGTTGGGAAGAAGATTGTCAGCGCAGCTTGGATGTCTTGAAGGACAAAATGGTGACATCGCCTATTTTGGTGTTTCCATTCTGGAAAAATGAGTTTCATGTGCATGTTGATGCCTCCTGCATTGCACTAGGAGCAGTTTTAACACAAGCCGGTGAGGGATAGATTGATCATCCGATAGCTTTCGGGAGCAGAAATTTATCCAAATATGAGAAGAATTACTCCACTACAGAGTGCGAAGGGTTGGCGATGGTCTACGTGTTGTAGAAGTTTAGACATTATTTGTTAGGTGGACATTTTAAAATGTATACGGATCATTCCGCGCTGAAGTACCTGGTCAATAAGCCTGTTTTGGGGGAGAAGATATGCTGATGGTTACTATTGTTCTAGGAGTATGACTATGAAGTGATTGTGAAGCTTGGAAGGCTGAATGTAGGCCCATATCATCTATTAAGGATTGAAACAGGTCAAGAACCAAGTAGTTAGGAGGAAGGACTGTCAGATGCACAACTCTTTGCGGTGTGCATTACAGACAATCATTTTTTCGATATTATTCAGTTCTTAGCAATGGGAAAAGCTCCGAAAGGTTATTCCACTCAACAAAAGAAGGAGTTAGTAGTTCGCTCTACGGATGTTTTGGTAATTGCGGGTCATTTGTATAAGACGGGCTCAGACGAGATATTGTGAAGGTATGTTCCAGAGTTTGAGTGCGCTACTATCCTGGTTGAAGCCCATGGAGGAGCGGTAGGAGGTCACTCTGCAGGGAAAGTGATTGTGTAGAAGATTTTGTGCATTAGGTTATGGTGGCCAACATTACACAAGGATTCTAAGGCATACTTCAAGGCATGCAATGCTTGCCAAAGGACAGGGTAGCCTTCGCGAAGGGATGAATTTCCTTTAAATCCCCATGTTTTGTTGCAGGTATTTGAGAAATGGGCCATTGACTTTATAGGTTCAATACAACCGCCAGGTAAGAAGATGGGCGCGCGGTATATCATTACTGCAACTGAGTATTTAACTAGGTGGGTGAAAGTGCAGCCAGTGAAAGATTGTACAGCGACCACTACTGCGAAGTTTCTATTCGAGTATGTCTTAACGAGGTTTGGATGCCCTATGATTTTGATGAGTGATAGGGGTATGCATTTCGTGAATGAAACTATCAGTGAAATATTGGAAGAATTTCAAGTGTATCATCAGAAGAGCACACCCTATCACCCACAGGAAAATGGAACGGTGGAAGATTTTAATAACATTTTGGAGAATGCATTAACAAAGGTATGCAACATGCAGAGGAATGAATGGGACATGCTCGTACTTGTTGTATTATGGGCTTATAAGATGAACTGCAAGAATTTGATAGGAAAGACACCGTTCAGGTTGGTCTATGGAATTGAAGCAGTAATGCCGATGGAGTATATAGTGCCAAGTTTACGGACTACAACCTTGACTGAGATGGCAGACCGTGTGAACTTGGAGGAACAGATCGCATAGATCATGGAGTTAGAAGAAGACTGCTTCCTTGCAGGATTTCACCAGCAAGTGCAAAAGGAACATAAGAAGGCATGTCACGATCGACATATTAAGTTGCACAAATTCAAGGTAGATGATTTGGTGCTGTTATATGATAGCAAGTTCATGAAGTTTCTAGGAAAGTTTCAAATTCACCGGTTGGGTCCGTATGTTATTAAGGCGATCACAAATGGTGGCGTAGTTCAGCTCACGAAGTTGAATGGAGAACCATTCCTTGGAAAAGTGAATGAAAGTAGGTTGAAGTCGTACATAGGGGATCCTACCCCTGCGTGATGACTATATAGCAGCAAGACAGTCTTAGTAATCTAGGCAATTGCAAGGGATTGTGGGACAATAAGATATGTTGGCTGACTAGGTGAAGAACGTGGTAGAAAGGTTGCGCGACGGATGACAAGTGTGCGATAGGTGGAGCTGCGCTAGATGAGTTGCGCCATGAGGGCTGGTACCATACAGATGGTTCCAAAAGTAGCCGTTGAAATTACTATTCATGACTTGATGGCCAAAAAGTAGTTAAGAGGAGTAGATAGGTGCTCTTTATGGCAAAAATATTTGAATATCTATCACCAAAGATGCATTTATTATCAGAATTTGGCTTGGGGGGGGGCGCGATTAGATTTGAATTCAAAACTTCCTATAAATTACGCGTGTTGGTCCAACAGAGAACACTTTGCATTCTGAGAATTGTTTGGGCGTTTTATTGTTTGAAGTTTATGAAGCATGAGTTTTGGGAAGAGTTCGTGATGTGCCCCTTGTTTTCAAACTACACTGCAGCATCCCAAGAGATATTCATTGAATGAATGACTACTACAAACCCCTCTGAAGCCATAAGTTTCGAAGTTGTTGTGTCTGACATGCTGGGTCTTGAGAGTTCAAGTATGGAAGCTACAACCCCTGTGCCTACCGTGACGAGGTCACCAACGCTGAAGCAATCCACCACAAAAATGAAGCAATTAGCCACAAAGGAAAAGAAGAAGAATTTGATGCCGGTGAGAATGTCACAGAGGAAGAATCTAGAGGGGCAACAAAAGGAGAAGAAAGACAAACAGCTGGAGAAAGTGGTTGATTTAGAGGAGGAGGAATACTAAGGTATAGAAGAATTGGATGCCGAAGAGGTCGAGCCCATCTCACGACTTCCTAAGTATATCCCTCTGTGGAAGGGATGAACCAAAGTGACCAAGAACATAGGCTCTAGGAAATTCACCGTTTCGACACCCCTATTTCTTGAACAGGTGGAATTTGAAGGTCCTACATTAGCACACATTATAGTACTGAAAATGGAAGATTGGGACCTCGAGGACCATGAGAGGCTCCCAAATTTGGTGACCCATAAATATATGACGAAGATATACTATGAAGAGAAAAGGGTTACGCGGTTAGAGCCCATGAAGTGGGTCAAAGGTGTTGAGCAGGCTGGATTGTTGCACATGCTCTGTGTGCCACATTATCATCGATCTAATATCAACACGATGTGTGTGCACTAGCTCCTTGCGTTGGTGCACGATGGTTGTCTATGGTTTGGGGAGCCCATCCCAATTACCAACGTGTTAATCCATCACATAATGAAATTGCCTTACAAAGGAGTAGACCCTGCTAAGGAGTTTGGAGGGAAAAGTGGTGAAAACGAATTAGCCGATAAGATGAAGACTAAATATGGGCTTGTTAAGAAGTCACATGGATATTCTATCCGCTCTATTTAGGACCAAGCGGTGCAGTTCACTACCCAGATTCTAGCAAGCAAAATAATGAGAAAGTGTCGCGCGGATGAGGTTTCGGTGCTGGTCGTATCACTTGCAGCACAGTGTGCGAAGGGATTTCAACACAATTGGGCAAAATATCTGTGCAAGGAGTTCCTTGCGAACTTCTAGGAAGCTCGAGAGGAGAGAAAGTTTTTCCATTATTCATGGATGCTATTATCTATTGTTTTAGTAACTTGGAGATTGTCAGAGGATAGTCAGTTCCCCCCGCACAAGGAATATTTACCCAAAGTAGTGCAGTTCGCCTCACTGTGGTCTACAAAGGATCTGGAAAGAATCAAGGAGTCGAAAATTTTCTTGATCCTCATGGAGATGGACCTTCAGATGGTTATAAATCAGAGTCCAAGGTTGTCCCCAACCTTGTTTGAGAAATTGATGGCCTACGCAGAGTTCAAGGCCGACTTCCACAATGTGTTAATCAGAGCACAGAAGGAAACAAAGCACGTATGGCACAAGTTTCCCTATTTGGTATCAGATATGGACGTGCAAGAGATCATGGGGTATTGGCCAGTGAAGTGGCATGAACCCACAGGGCTTGATGTGGGAACAAGAAAAGGTACAAAGAGATTTGCTGCGCAGAAGCACAAGGAAGATGCTCAGAAGGCCATGCAGGCTCTCGCTGAGCAAAATAAGAAGGAAGTTGTTTCTAAGGCAGTTGCAGAGAAAGAGTGGACAAAGAAAGAGCACGCTGCCAAAGAGTAGGCTAATAAAGAACAACATGATACAGAAAAAGGTGACAAATCAGCTTTGCAACACACTGATGAGCAAGTTCTTTCAAAACAGGGAGAAGGCATTGGTGAGGAGTAGAGAACTCCTTTCACCTTGAAGTAGCATGGGTAGGAGCAGATTGTTGGACAATGAAAAAAGCATACGTCTCATAAGCAGACACTCATCGACCCAATGGTGCTGATAGAAGGTGATCTTGATGAGATCGGTGACAAAGTGAGAGACACAACAACTGAGATGTTGCAACAGTTTGAGCAATAGTATATGCAGACACTGGGGAGTGTCGAAAAGGATCTGCATGAGTTGCATATCTAGGCTAGCAAGATTCAAGTGGGCGTCGGGAAAGAGAGCGGGGTGCAAGCAAGCCTGACACAGGGAAGTGGAACAGTGGCAGAGTTAGAACAGACTCTGGACCTCAGAGTCACACCATTTCTAGAGGGATCCATTCACACAGAGTTAGATGAGGATCGCACTGTGATTAACACAGTGAAGGACATTGGGCTGAATTTGGCTACGATGTCACTCCAGACCCTCCATGCGCTACATCAGGGGGTTTCAGAGGAACTGAGGATCAGAGACAAGCGTGCCCTCACCATCATAATTGAGTTTAAAGTCAACAATGAACAGATGTTCTCAGAGAAAACTCAGGCACTAAAGGAAAAAGAGGAGTTTCGGATACGACATCAGATCCCGGAGACAACAATCGAGTAGGCCTGCAAGTTAGTACCTGAATTGAACATACCAAAGGATGCAGAATCCATAGCAAAAGTAAGGAAATAGGCTTCTGCGGTACGCACCTCAAAGGATGAGGTTGGAGGGTTACCCTTGACTTCCAAATGAAGATAGTAGAGCTGCAGTTGAAGTTGTAACCAAAAACTCCGCCAGAGGTATGGGAGAAACACGGAGCAACGATCAAGGATGGTATGAACACATTGGATACCTCAATCACAGACTGTGCAACGATGTTCGACACAACTATGGAATTATGGACAAATCTATAGGAGGAACCAACCCTACAGAAGCTGAACACCAATGTCTGAGAGACATAATGACAATATTATGAGGCCTAAGTGACTACGCGCACTTTGGCACCAGCGCCTTGCAAAATTACAGGAGGGAAAGCAGCTGCAAGAACAGGTGGAAGAATTGCAGAGGAATGAGGCCCTGCTAAAGGCCAGATTACAACAGTGGCTAGAGGAAGCTTGTCATATTACTCTATCACTTCAGGACAAGATAAAGGTGCTACAACTGACACAGAGGACAATGCATCTAGCTGTGGAGGGCCCAGCAATAGAGAAATTGGTTGAAGAAGTGCAGCAGGCTGTGACACAAAGTGTTGCTGAAGTTTCAGTGTTATAGGTTGAGCTCAGTGGTCTGCGCAGCAAGATCGAGGTGCCAACTGAGTAACTCGAGGGTGAGTCACGATCTTTGTGTTGGGGGCCTGTTGGGATAGGGTCCCTAGGGTAAGTTTTTGGAAGTAGTTAACCCAAGTTTTGTATGAATTTTTGTGAAAGATGTAAAGTCTGCGAAATGTGGATGCAGAGCGCGCAGGTAGATAGGAGTCAAAGGGGTCTTAGCCCCTTGTTTGGGTCAGTTTTAAGATTCTCCCATGGTCCGATGACCATGGTATCGTATGGAAGAAAGCTATAAATAGTTGAGTCATAGCGAGTCTTAGAGATAACTTAGAAGGAAGAATTATGAACTTTGAATGATTTTTTTTGTTTTGGGCAAGTGATAAGGCAGGAAGGCTCTGCTTCCTGTACCTAGGCGAGAAGGGGAATTCTCCTACAGCTGAGTGCGCAAGAGGCTTTGGTAAGCCCGCAACTGAGTGCGTGGACCCCTGTAGCTGAGTGCACAGGAGGCCTTGGTAAGTCCACAACTGAGTATGTGTACCCCGGTAGCTGAGTGCGCAGGGTAGAAAAGTCTGCAATCTGAACATTGAAGATCAATAAAGACTGATTTTGAAGAATTAATGTGCAATCTGAGCATTTATGTTGATTCTATTTATGTTATATTCTGTCGCTCAATGATATGTTTTCCTAAAATAATGTATGAATGTTGTGTGAAACTACTGAATCTATGCTATTTATGCATGCTTTAGGTAATTATCTGTGTTTGTGAAGTTAAGGGTTAATTGTGCTATACTTTCTAATGAATTGGATAGATCTGCATGAAATTAGATCTAGGGTTATTTATTGATGCGCGAAAGTAGGTAATTTGTTTGTTTAAGGTCTGCAAATACTGATCGTAGATCTTCACGAAGGCTTTGAAGCTTTTTTCATAGAATTGCAATAACAACCCATAGGAGACTACCGATCTGCATGAAGGCAAATTTGAACTATAGAAGCTTAAGAGCCACTTATCACATGTCCCTAGATGTAGAAACCTGGTTCTAGCATCCCCCAATACTACTTCGAGAGAGACTGCAGCATGCGCTATGCATGTTGTTACAGAAAGGGACAATAGTTAGGGTTTTGTTGGTTGGTGCGGACAACTCTAAACCTGGGTTAAGCCCCCTTAAGCCAGCAATGTGAATCTTGGCATGATATAAAATATGGTAACAAGATCTAAGTTTAGTTTACTTATGTAAAATGCATTTTTTTTATTGTTTACTTGTGGTTTAAATATGCATCGTTATATTGTGTAAATTTTGATTATGATACTATTAATGACTCTCAACATTCTTACATTTATTGTCCATATAATTAAAGCAATACGATATTTTAGATAGTCTGTTAGATAATTGTTGATGGTACTGGACCCACCAACATTCAAGGGGTCTCCCTGATATGTGGTCCCAGTTAAAACTCACACCATTTTGGATAGGAGCCCCATCTGGAATATGGCTTGGTTGTTAGGTAACTAAATATTTTCCTTGGCTTTAACTGTTAGCAAGAGAGAGGAATGAAAATGTGCCTTCGAAAAGAAAGTGAGTGTGCCTGGAGAGTGTTCGGTTGTAACTGTGTCAAGTTTCTTCTATTGCGGAGGGAGAAAAGGAAGTGGGCCTCTAAGAGAGAGTTAATAGTACCACCCTAGTAGAGACACATGTAACCAAGAAGGATCCATCTAACATCCAATGGAATAGTCCACAAATATGTGACGGTCAATACAACCAATCAAAAAGATAGATTTGTCTAATATCAAGAGGAATAGTCCATAAGGATGTGACAACAATAGTAACCATTACATCAAAATCTCAATATGATAGGTACTAAAATAAATGAAATAGTTCAACTACTTTAGCACAGATGAAAAAAACCATGAATTACAAACATCCACAAAATAGTCTTACAAATATTAATAATCCATGCATGAAGAATGTGCTAGCCATGAGGCTTCTTATATATTAAGTAAAAGTTACAAGACACATGTATACAATAAACATTACTAGCTCCAATAGTGGAGTGTTGGAGCCACTCCTTGCTCCCCAAAAGAACTAGTTTTTCTCTCTAATGCCTTGCGGGAGGATCCAAGGTGAAAAGTCCTTTTCTCACACAATGATGGTGTATATATAACCAATGAAGTGATACTTCACTTTCCTTGTGACTCTTTGACTACCCTCATGATTCTTTGACTTCCTATGAATTTTTGAATTTTCATGACTCGCCATATTCTGAATGTGTCCTTTGGACTTGCACTTTACAATACATTTTGAATAGATAATTACATAACCCACAATGATGATGTGGCATATGAAAAATCATGACATGACACTGCTGACATGAACTACTTGATGACATGGCAATGTCAATCCAATTTTGTTGTTTCTTGCTACATGTCTACTTAAGGATGATCTTCTATCCACCTCCTTGTGGCTTAGAGGTAAGGAGTTTTTAATGATATCAAGTATTGAGCTGTGGCCACAAACTGGTGTCCATTTTTCTTCTCTTGATTGATTATATTGCATAATCAGCTATGCAAGTGTCTTTCATCATGTTTCCCTTCTCCATATCCTTCTCCATCATATTTTCATTGTATGATGGAGTACCTACATCTACAATCCACTCATGACGAGACGACATTGGTCTGATAAAAAACCCTATTTTGGAACATGTTGATCCACTAGTTGAGCTGGAACCAGGTTGTAGGTTGCAGTGGGGCTTAATGACTGCATAATTGTGTAGCTCAGGGGTGAAGCTTGAGCCTTGAGACTACGCATTGCACAATTTAGGCTAGACTAAGAAGGCAGACTTCATAGTTATAAGGCTCAATGGGCTTAGCTGAGAGGTTTTTCACTAGTTGGGCTAACTGTGTAGTTCTAGGAGGCAAAGTAGGCCCGGGGATTGTGCAATTATGTAGCTCAGGAGATCAAGGTCTGAACTTCATCTTAGAGACTGTGTAATGCATAGTTGGGGCCAGGCTGGAGAGTTGGCTTGCATAATTATGTGGGCCAAGTCCCTTTAGCACTAGAACTACGCAGTGCATAGTCCTGGGAGGAAGGAGTTGTGCATTACCCAATGGAAAGGAATAAGGCTCCAACTTGAGGGTTGGAACTATGCAATGCGTAGTTGGGAGATTCCAGATGAGTCTAAGTTGTTGGAAAATTTCTGAAAATTGTTTAAGTGTGGGGTCAATGAACTGATGTGATCAAGGACATGACTTGACTATGACCACACTTAAGCACTTGATGAAACAACAACATAGATCATTCATGAAACATAAACCACACATTTCTCTCAGCGCGACCACACTGTGATGACTTATGACAAGTGCGACACCAAAGGTACACTTTGCGACGACCGTGACGACACTTGTGCGACAATGCTTAAAAACTTTGGGAATGAGTGTGGTGGATGTTGACATGGTTAGATCAACTCATTTGCACAAATATAACCCCTTGAAACAACCAAAAAAATATCCACATATTATGTGACAACTAACATGCGAGAATACGACATTTTTCCTTTCTTGCAAAAGGTACCAAAACACTTAAATAAAACACGTGAAATGTACTTCAATGTTTGCGATGACAAAATGCAAGAACAAGGTAGGCTCTAAAATTTGGTGTAGGTCAAAATTTTGGAGGTTGTTGTAGAAAGGACAACAATAATGTAGGTAAATTAAGAATTTTTCTTGAATTTCATAAATTCAAAAGTACAAATGTATATTTATATAAAATGTAACTCTTGGAGCACGAGAAGGGGTGAGATAAAGAGGAAATAATTTCTAGATGAGTTTCTTAGTTGTGTATTCAAGGAAAATGTGCAACTACAATGAAATTACCATTGTATGTATTTTTTTCAATATTGATATGTGTCCATTTCCTTCCATCTCTCCACATTTTGATTATAATGTGTATTAAATCTCTAGAATAAATCTGGAATCATATGTTTATAGATATAATACTCAATTTTAAGCATGGAATTAATGTTTGCTAATCCGGTACCAAGTTGTGTTACAGTTGTGGAACTCAGTTTGAATCAAACTAATCAATACAACTATGAAATCTATGGGTTGAATGCTTAGTAAGGTTAAACCCTATTGGAATTCCACCTTTATATTTCTAGTATTGTGAAGCATAGCGATAATTTTACTGCATCTAAGACAAACTTTTAAGTGGATTTGAGTATAAAAGTTAAATGATGGCCATCTCTATTGATGTATAATTATGAGCTAGACCCTCTCCATGGTTCAATACATAAGTCCTGTGAGTTATCTGTTGCTATTTTTTAATTCGCTAACACTTGTTATATTGTATAGCTATGACAATTGTCTGCTTCACTCATTATTTTATTTAAATAACTATTATTTATCACTCCAACTCCTGTAGTTGGATAACATTATCAATGAAGTCCCATGTTTTTATGGTAAATCACATAAGCTTTAATTGTTGATCATATGGAGTGGGATTTTAATATAATCCACTAATAATCAAATTCTACAAAATAGCTTAGTATGTATCCATTATTATGTGCAAGAATTGTTGAAATTTGTCTAAGATTCTAATACTAACTTGAAAGGAAAAATCATTTGTCTTTTCCAAAAATAAGGATGTCTAGATTTTATGTAACTATAGTAAGCTTAATAAAACTTTACATCATTATGCAAGTGAGTTGCAAATTTTTTTATGCAGTTATCTTACACATTATCTTGAAATGGATGGTTGTTCTCCTCATTTTCTTGGGCTCTATTTTCTAGGCATTGTTATCTTGTTGGATCACAACTCAAGAAAAGGTTAATATCTCAATTTGATTTCTTTCTTTAGCCACTTGCCTCTCCAACTGCAAGTTGAATTCTTTATGGTTGGTTATTGCATATGGACTTTTTTTTTTCAATAAATCAAAGATTCCATTTAAAATATTACATTTACATTGCACGCCATTTTCACTCATTAAGTGAAGGGTCTCTTCTAAATATGAAAACTTGTGTGTTATTTTCTATTTAGTAAATGGTGATTAAACTTCATATTTAGTTAACGTTGGGAAATTTGTGTATTAATGGTCTTTCAAGGTGATGGATCAACATGCTTTATGGTGAAACAACCCAACTAATTGGATTAATGATTTTCTTGCACACGATTTTGTGGATTACACACCCTAAATCCATAATAAGGCAATTGGTTGTTGGAGTGTATAGTTCTTGGATTTTATAAATATGAACAACCACAAAATATTAGAAAAAAATAGTATTGTGAGTCTTAGTATTCAATGGGACTTTTACTTCTCTATTATGTTGATGGTTGGTAAGGTGGGACCTTACACTATATATTTCTTTCTCCTACATGTGGTTTTTCAACACACTTGGAACCAAATAGGCCTTTACAACCTTCAAGGTTTTCTTCCTATGGCCTATCAACATTTGTAATAAACACTCACCTTATGTAGCCCATAGGTCTACCACAAATTTTTTTTGTGATAGCCCTATTCTTATTGCATCTCTATCCATGATAGGGCTCAGGAATATAACCATATTAAAATCACAAATACTTCATCTAACAACTCCCTTAACACTTCCTTAGAAAACCATACTCAACCTCCAAAGAGCCTTACAATAGTTCTCCAACAAATCTTGGACACCCCAAATATTAGACGAGAACTTGGTTTATAACATAACTGAAATTTAAGCCACAAAATAGACTTGAAATTCGCCTTTAAAACACCAAAAACCAACCTTCAAATTGGACCTGAACTTAGTCTTAAATGCACCAGAACTTGGCCCTAAAACTAGACTTGAATTTGAGCTTCAAAACTCTAGGACTCGACCTTCAAACTAGGCCCGAACTTGGGCTTCAAACACTAGAGTTTGGCCCACAAAAAGGACCTAAAACTCTTCCTCAATAGGAGTAAAGTTTGTCCTTCAATAGGGCTAAAAATTGGGTTCCACAAGACTAAAACTCAACCTCTAGAGTAGCTCTACCACTTGCTTTCTAACCAAGACCAAAAACCTTCCCAAAGAGTGCCAAAAACCCTTACAAAAATGTGCCAAAAACCTTTCTTGCAGGAAAACCTCTCTAACTTAGGTTCACTTCACTTCGTTCATGAGGTATGAACCTAAAAAATGATCCTTTTCTTGCCTATAAAAACATGAATTTTATTGAGCAAGTAAGTCCTAGTTTACTCCTTGTAATAACTATATATAGCGTGTTTGATCCTCAAAAGTAGGGCCAACTTGTCCATTAGATGACCTGACTTGTGTATTGGCTAGGCTGACTTGGGTAGACTGTATAATGAATAATAAAAAAAGTATTTCTCCTCAACCATGAGGAATTATAGGGAGTTTCATATATTGTTGGAAATGTATCATAATAAGATTTCTAAGAATATATATTATTCTTTGTTTTGATCTAGGTAATTGAAGAAAAAATTCATTCAAATATAGGGTATCTTAAAGAGGCATTAAAATTACAAAAATAATATCTCCAAAATGCATGTCATATATCATTAGAAAGGTCTCAAAATAATTTATTTTACTATATAATTTTCTCTTTCATTTGAACAACCTTTGAAATCAATAATAACCATTTTCAACAGTCGCCCCCTTTTTATTGATGGAAATACTTATATATATGCTTCTTCTGATAGTTTCTCCCCCTTCCTCCATTATTTTCATTCTTCTTGTTAGCTATCCCATTGTATACATTCTCTCACCCTTTTACATTAATACCAAAGGGTGCTCCCTTTTTCTACATTTTTCAACACTTCTTGGCATATGTTCCTCTTTTTCTTTCACTGAGGACTGCTCCCCTTGAGTTTATGCTCCAATTTTTATCTTCATATTGAGGCTTTTCATTCAGTGTCAAATTATGCACATATTTATCCATAGATTAGAACATCATATGTATATAAATCATGTCTAATACAACTATGCTCCATCTAGTCAACCAGTATATTTATATTTAGAGTGTCTTTAATATTGGATAGGCCCAATCCATCATTTCCGGTCTGCCGGTTTTTTGCTTATCCTGATTGTACTATATTACACTTAATAGAATTGGTCTTTAACGAGAAAAAAAAATATTGGATAGGCCCAACTCCACTGAGGCTAAGCTAGATGTCCCCATAGAGGCCTTCTAAACAATAAGTTGCTAGATGATGGATTTTTGTAATTTATTTGAACCATATTCCTCATTTACAAAGCCCTCCTTTTGGGTTTACAAAGCCTCATCCTCATGGAATTCATGTTCACCATAATCTATAACCACTAAAAGTTCACCCCCAAAGGGAAATTTTTGATGCACACTAATATCATGTTTTCCCTATAACTCATCCTTTATTCTATCTGGCTTAGAGTTTCTTCTTAATACAAACCCTCATGCTCTTCCTATTTAATTGATCCAAGAATGGTTGTAAAGAATGGAAAACAATTGCAAATGCAATGAGTACTTGAAAATTGCTGGCATCAAGAGCATGATTACGGGAGTTAGAATCCATGATCCAATTCAAAAATAGCAGGAAATAAAGTATTAGATGGAATGAAATTTTTTGGTCTTCTACATGCCTTTTAATGACATGCAAAGTTACTATAAGCACCGTGTTTAGAAGAATGACTACTCATTCCTAGGTCCACTTCACAACACTTAACAAAAAAAACCACAATTTTCAAATACATATCAATTAATGTAAAGGAAAGGCCTTTTAGAGGCTAAATAGTGTTGGACACATAATTCCATCAAGGCATGGAAGAAACAGTTAGAAATATCATCTCCTTTTAATATCCCATATTGCTATTGTTAGCGCTTGAATTTGGCCTCAGGCTGAAAAAGACAAAATCCAAGGCAACATCAAACCACTTAGCCTCGTAGCTAGCCCTACGGGGCAGGAGAGGGCTCTCTCCGGGTCTATCTTGGCAAAAGGTCTTCAAAGGGCAGAGATGACCAATAAAGAACACTGATTTTAGGCTAGTAAACTGATAGGGAAAGTTTGATTTTAAATTTTTAGAATTTTGTTGGAAAACTAAGCACAACAATTTTGGGTGCGGGGATGAGACACAGTTTTTGCAGAGGTCTTTTTGGGGCAAGGTAGGAGATTGTCTTGATGCCTTTGATTTAAGTGAATGGATAGGAATGACTGGTGAGGAGCTAAAGAGAGCAAGAAACCTTCGAGAGTTCTCTTTAGACAGAGGAAAACATAGATATTAAGCAAACTTAAAGGCAGAGCATATAAGTTATGAATTCTACCTTAACACTTCATTTACTTAATGTGCAGAAAAGAGAAGTAGGAAAATGATACACATAACACACTTACAAGTACATGAGAGAAGCACACCATCAACACAAAACACCACAGGAATCCCAAATAGTGCTGCAAAACCCTGGTCTTTCCTTTGCCAAAATTGCAGAGATACAAAGAGTAAAACAGTATAAGCTTATCCCTCAAGAGTCCAACCATGAAAATGACTAAGAAAATACATAATATAGGCAAGCTAACACCTTTCCTTGCCTCTAGGGGTCGAGCTCATCCTTCTAGGAGCTGTTTCAACCAATTCTAAACTGAGCACTAAAATCTAGGCAGTCAAAACAACTTGCCTCTATAAGCTAGGAAACCAATTCATTCATTAAAATTTTGACTTTTTATGAATGAATCTTCTAGAAGAGATAAATAAGTTCCATGACATCATAAAATTACATCAATTACATCAAGGAGGATGAAAAATCACTACAAAAAGTCAAAACTAGTCAAATCTGCGTTTTGCTGACCTGTAGGTGAAAATCTGGCAAATTTCCTTGATGCGTAGCGCCCCAATTCTCTACGCGTAGCGCGCCTTTGAGCCAACTTTTGAGGCACTTATCGGCATCCAAATGAGGCAAAAGTAGGCTTGTTGGAAAGGTCTAGATGTCTACTTTCCAACCCAAGTGGAATTTCTCAATTTGGTGTCCATTTGCCCCTCCAAAATTGCAATCTCCCAAGACTGCTTCCTGTGTGTCCAAAAAGTGGCAGAAAGTCATTTTTTGCATGTTTTTTGACCTTCTGAGGGCTCAAAACCTGATGAAATGTCTTGGCAATTGCTGAGAAAGTGTAATTTTTCATGAAAAATCCAAAAATACTGAGTTTTTGAGAAATGGACTTGCCCATCTTCAGGGTAGCGCGCGGCGCGCTACGCGTTGAGGGCAAAAACCTGTTTTTTAACCAAAAAAATTCAAAAATGACCAAAATTGCTCCAAATTCTCTGAAATTTGAGCTGAAGGTGTGTCATTTAGTGCCATGCTCCTTCAAGGAAGCCTTAGCCAAAATATGAAGGGGATCGGGCCTTTTTCTCCGTTTTAGTGCCTTGGCCAACCGTCCTTTGAGTACCTTCATTCTTGCTTTACACACATGCATTCGAGCCCAATAGTGATTCTTCATGTGTCGGAGCATGTCCTTTTCCCTGTTTGCCTTGGCCAACAACTTCTCCAAATGAGTATTGACCCGGATGAGCATAGCCTCTTGCTCAATGGGTGTCAAATCACCAGGTCTCTTGCGAGCCAAGTTGCGGTCTTCATGGATCCTCCGCAACTCATCAAGAGTGTGCTCATCCTCTAGTTGCTTGTTGCGCTGCTCTAAGTAGGTGATTGTCCAATTTTCCATTTCCAACTTCTACTGCAACAAGCGATTTTCAGCCTTTTGTTGCTGAATGATCTCCTTTAGCTCCGAGCTAAGAGAACTGACGTCAAGGTCAATAATGTCAATGTCTGGATCACCTGACAGTCCCTCCTCAATCATGGGCTGCTTGCCTCTCTCCGGTACCTGTGCTGCTGTCGAAAGCGAGGCCCCTTCCACATGAGGTGGAGATAACACTCGTTGTGCTGATGAAGAAGGCGAGACCCCTTTCACCTGGTGTGAAGATAATACTCGCCGTGCAGATGCAAATAAGGCCCTGTGGCCTCTCTGATATGTAACAAATGGAGGGGAGCTGACATGCTCGGGCTCTGGAATGTCAAACTGATGTGAAGGCCCTCCCTCATCACGGACAACCTCAGGAGGTGGCTGTGGCACTGTGAACAAGTCACGAGAAATGAAATCCTCCCATGGAATACCTTGTTGTGCCAACTGATGCATGACCACAATCTTGATCAGTGCATAATGATAGATGCTCTTGTGTTGCTGTGCTGGGCTCTTTCTTTGCACCAAGGGCACCATCCTCTCTATATTTCGACACATGAAGAATGGAATGTTCATCATTCGTACCCGTGTGAAATGCATCAACAAACGGACATGGTACGAATATAAACGTAAAAATCTACCCTCGCAAGTGAAATAGCGAATGATGATCCTCATCAAAGGTGCATACTCGTCTCTTAAGAATCTGAAGGGAAAAACAGCAGTTAGGTGCCTCATATATACAGGTTTGATATATGGCTCATAATGAAATCTGTCCAACTGCTGGCGCTTGTTCCACTCTTCTCCAATATTGGGTATCCCTGTTGCTTGAGCAACAATCTCGGGTGACAATGTGAAGTCCACTCCTGCAAGATTCACATGCCCATTGTGCAAATGTAGGACAAACAAGCGGACCAATTCCTTGTGGTGTTGAATTTGGGAGATTCTCTCGCAATATTCATAACATGATTGGTATCGGAAACATGTCACTGCAAGTGGACAAGCTTGTAGATAAGCCAAAGAGGTGGGCTCCTCCCTGACATGCTGACCACCTTTACCACCCCTGTGATGCCTCCTTGGCACCTCTACCTCTGGTGTTGATTCACGGTCATCACTTTGCTCATAATCTGTTTCGGTTTCTGACATGGTTTTGGAGGCAAGTGACTGAAAAATAATGCTGACTGTGCACCCAATGAATTGCTGTTTTGACTTGTTTAAATGCTGTTACCAAGGGGACAAACACACATGGGAAATGTTAGGGAAAAGGGAACATTGAGGGGATTAGGGAAAACAAATGTGAAAGGAAATTTTAGGAAAGGAACATGGAACATATACAATCATAATTTGTGGGATTTTAATGGGAAGTAGGGTTTAGGGATTTTAATGATTTTGAATAGGGAAATTATATGATTGCATGGAAAAATGTCAAGGAAAATGGTGATGAAAATATGGGGAAAGAGGAATGGAAAATGGGTAACCTTGGGCAGCAAATTTCAATGAAACCCTAGCACATTTACATTTTTAAATTTTGACACAGCAAGGTAGGGTTTTTACTCCATATTAGCATGGAATTTTTTGCATGTTCATTGCTCATTCATCTTAGCCAAACCAAAATCACCATGGATTAGAGGCCTACCTGAAAAGATTTTGAGAGAGAAGTAGTTTTGGTGGCTTGCTGGCGATTTCCTGAGCAAGAAACCCTACGCGTAGCGCGCCCAGCTTGATGCGTAGCGTGCCTCCAACGCGTAGCGCCTAAGTTAATTTGCACTGGAAAATGCGCGCTGATGCGTAGCGCGCCCCCAACACGTAGCGCCCCTCCTCTGATGCGTAGCGCGCCGCTGTAATTACCCAATTCGCCCAATGAACTTTGAAATCGACTTGAAAAGTATTCTCTTGAAGTGTTGAGAGGCAAATGAGTTACCAATGAGGAGGGAGGGGCTTTTATAGGCTCACTTTTGAATTTAATTTGCCCAAAACCCACTTTATAATGTTTTTGAAATGACATTTTTTTGAATTAATTGCCGCTGACTTCTAGTTTCCTTTTTTCAAAATAAATTGGTTGAAATGATGATTTCTCTTGAAAATTTTTGCAGGGATAGCTTCTGAGATGTCTTGGCAAAGGAGACCAAGGCTGCATGCCAACTTTTGGAGAATTTGAACTTTTTACAAATTTTTACAAAAATGAGATAATGACCTTTGTCTTCAAAAACAGGGTTTTTGAAAACAAGGTAAAAATTAGCTGTACAATGATAAGAGTTATTAAAATGATGCTTTATGACGGACATCCCTCTGGCCTGCTGGTCCTTTATGACATCTCAAGACAAAGCTTGACTCAACCCTAGACCTAAGACCTTGACATTTAAAACAGGGAAATGACCTTGTGAAGATTTTATTTACTCAAGAAAACATGATCCAGCAGTGCCAAACAAGAGGGGAATAAAAGACATAAGCTTCTCCACCAGGGTTATGGCATGCCTAACGGGATGCAAGCATGATCACACTGATGAGACACCTAATTATGAAATGCAAAGAGTTTTGATCTCTGGTGGAGGGCTACTAGACCGACTCTAACAGCTATAACAATGTAATTAAATAAAATATGCTTTATCATTCACTCTGGGAGGATCATAAATATGAGCTTTGTCTTCAAAAGCGCTTCCAACCTATTCACATAAACCAAGAAAATCAACTAACCCACGATCTCAGCTGGTTAGTTTGTTGTCATCCCTATTTGCCCCAAGCAGACCAGAAATAACCTTCTTATCTCTAGATTTTCTATCCTTCTCCTCTTTCCCAACTGAAGATGATTTTTTACCAACTGTATTTGATGAAAAATTTCTTACATATTCAATTAATTTCCACAAGGACTCAAGAGAGCCTGGCCTTTCTGCCATCTTCCCTTGAGATTCAATAAGATTGTAGGGCTTAGATGCACTAACCCAAAGTTATTTTATAGCATAGATTTGAACAAGAAATATAATAGATTTGGTTGCCACAACATTATGGCCTTCATCCACAAGTTTAGAAAGATGCATGGAATATTATGTAAGGTTAATTAGTTCAGAATGAATAAGTGTGATAAGTATATCCTTGTTGAATTTGTGTTCCCCATCTAAACAAATAACACATCATGTCAGTTCCTTTAAAACCCATATGAAAACATCATGGATGGTCATCAATACAACAATATGGGTCAAAACATGTATGCTTCTTGATGGATTCTGATACAATCTCTTAAAAACCTTTTGTTCTTTTGCCATAGTTGTATCATCTCTACTAATATATTGCAAAATAATATGTGAAATCTCTAAGACAAGTCCATGAATTTCATGATAATTGGAACCCTTTGAGATTGAAACCTCCAATGTTTGAGACATGACCTCATACTTATTCATCACTTCACCTTTGTTTAGAGAGGGATCCAAACCAAAAGTCTCCTTTGACCTTCCTCCTCTTCTCTCTCTATATGTTGCCTCTCTTTTTCTCCCTTCCGAGCCAGTTCTTAAGATCTCTCCTGCTCGTCAATCATCCTTTGCATATATAAAGTTTTCACTTATTTAGTCCATTGATGAGGTGGACCTTGATTCTTTTAAGGAAGAAAAACCTAGCTCTTGTGCATTGCATTGATTTAGCACATCAGATGTAAGTTTCCATCTACAAAGACCTTTGCCTTGAGTATACATATTCATCTTGGGATCTTATTTTTTTTCTTCTCCACATCTTGGTGTATTTTTCTCTATGCTTACTAGAGATACCTTCTTCCTTGATTTTTTTAGGAGACCATCCATACTTCTTTTGCAATGATGTGATATATGCCCATAATTATGGCATTTGGTACCGTACTTGAATAAGGGAGTGAATGAATTATGATTTATATTATTATAGCTATTGGACCTTCTTATTTGAATGTATGAAATTTTTCTTCTAGAGGTCTGATACAGGCCTTTATAATCATCCCTATCATAGGCTCTACAATTCCTTTATTTATGTCCAAAGTTTGTGCATGAAAAATAATGATGAAGAAATATAGTTTGGTACTTGTCTGAGAAGGATTGTCTTGATGAAACAACTCTTCAGAAGTTTTTCTTATTTGGAGAAGATTCAATTATTTACTAATCCTTATCTCTTATTTCACTTCTACTTGTATAACTTCTATCTTTAGTATCTCTTCCAAACTCGTCTTGATTTCTTCCCTTGTTTCCACTAGGGTTGGGGCTTTGAAGAATATTAGCATGACTTTCATGTTTTTCCTAAATATTATTTTCTAGTCACCTAAGGCTTGCATATTCTTTGTATGAAATCTCACCCACATAACCAAGAACTATTTTTTCATAATTTCATCTTTGATTGATAAGAATATCATAAAAAATTTGAGAAATTTTTAAGTTCTTGTTGAGTTTTTCTACTTCATTCCTTAATGACACAATTTTTTCTTCAATCTTCTCACAATTTTCTTCTTTTTCCTTCAACTGGATTTTCATCACTTATATTGTTATCTTAGCTTCTTATAGCTAAATTTTCAAGGATATAAATTCTTCAAATTTTTTATCTCTCTTTTATATTTGGATCAATTTCTACTTCTAGCTTCTCATAATCCTGAACCTTTTTGTTGAAATGACTTGAAAACATTTCTTCTTGTTAGAAATTAATTAACGGAGCAATGAAATACACAAAATATTGTGGAAACACAAATACAAAAATGCATAAAACAAGAGAGACACAGATATACGTGGTTCACCCAATTTGGGATATGTCCAAGGAGAAACAACCAATCCTTCCTTTTATATTATCTAGCAAAATAAAGAGATACAACCTACAATAGATTTGTTGTAATTTCCTATTCTCTCTCACACAACCTCCTCTCTCTCTCGCTTAGGATATTCGGGGGTGGTGCTCCTGAACCCTTGCCAGGGGGACCTCATTAAAAGTATCAGTTGCCCCCCCGACCCCCATGACGACTATTATACGGGAAACATTTCCACCCTATTTAGGAACTGGGGCCAACGCAACTGAGACCTATGAATCAAGAAGATAATCAGGCTCCACATGCAAAAATCTCCCACTTGGAGATTGATTATATAAACTCTATCGTTGCTTCACTTGATGGAAAATGAATCCACTTGGACCCGACTGTTTCTCATATTCACCATCATACTTGAAGACCAATTGAAACTAACTAGAATCTTAGTTTCTTCCTGGTTACAACCTTTGTTAACATATCTACAAGATTATGGCTAGTGCATATATTTTCCAGCTTCAATTGTACATCTTCCAACATTGGCCATATGGAATGGTACTTGAGTTGTATATGTTTAGTATTGGAATGAAAATTTGAGTTCTTTACAAGATGAATGACAGTCTGGATGTCACTATATAACCTTCCCATTTCCTACTTCTTGCCCAATTCATCCATAAACCTTTGTAATGAAAGCATTTCTTTACTAGCCTCTGTAGCAGTAGTATACTATGCTTCCATTTCTATTCCACCTACAATAAACACATACCCTGTTGTGCTCCTCCTATTATCTCTATCAGCTACCATATCTGCATCAACATATCCATGTAGAGTAATGTTTGAACCACTAAAGCATAATGCTTAATTTGTGGTACCTCTCAAATACCTGAGAATCCAATTCATTATCATCCAATTCTTTTTTCTTGGATTGTTCATATACCTGCTTACAACTCCCACTACAAGTGAAATATCAGGCCTTGTGCATACCATTGCATACATTAAGCTTCCAATTGTTAACGCACATGGAACTTTACACATATAATCCATCTCTTCCTGGGTCTTGGGATACAACTCCTTACTTTGTTTGAAATGGATAGACAAAGGCATACTAACTGGTTTTACATTCTACATATTAAATATTTCCAACACCTTTTCTATATGCTCACTCTCAGATAATGTTAATTTGTGACTTTTCCTGTCTCTAGTTATTCTCATACCAAGGATTTGTTTTGTAGCACCCAAATTCTTCATTGCAAATGAATTTTCCAATTCATTTTGAGAACATTTATTTCCTGCATGTTAGAACCTGCAACAAGCATGTCATCTACATAAAACAAAGATATAATATGGTTTCTATCATTTTTCTTTTTAAGATAAACACAATGGCCAGAGTGGCATCTAGTATAACCTTGTTCAGACATAAACCTATCAAATTTTAGATACCACTACCTTGGGGTTTGTTTTAAGACATACAAGCTCTTCTTCAACTTGCACACTAATTTCTCCTTCCCTTTGACCTCATACCCTTGTGGCTACTACATATATATTTCTTCCTCCAAATCCCCATAGAGAAATGTGTCTTTACATCTAACTACTCAAGACGAAAATCGTTTACTGCCACTAGACTTAAAATAGTTTTGATTGAAGTCATTTTAACAACATAAGAAAAAAAATCATCAAATTCTATACCTTTCTTTTGTCCAAACCCCTTCACCACAAGTCTATCCTTGTACCTATGTTTTCCTCCATCTTCTTCCTTCAACCTATAAACCCATTTATTCTGCAATGTTGTTTTACCAGAAGGTAATTTGACTAAGTCCCAAGTTTGGTTATGCATCAAGGAGTCCATCTTCTCTTCAATGGCTTGCTCACACTTCTTCCTAGTTTCTACTTGCATTGTTTCTTCATATCTTTCTAGTTCACCAGAATCAGTCAACAATACATACTATAATGAAGGAGAGTATCTTTCAGGGGGTATACTTATCCTGATAGATCTTCTAACACTGCTTTCAGGTGTTTGAGGTGTCTGTTGCTATTGTGGTTATTGTTGTTGTTGTGGCTATTGATCATTATAATTTTCAGGAACTTTTACATTTTTTGTGATCTCATCAAGCACTGTGTGTTCTTTGTTTTCCTTTTTCTATTTCTTTTCCTACATCTAACCCTTATACAATACCTTTTCATTGAATATGACATCTCTGCTCCTAATGATTTTGTGATTTTCATAGTCATTTAAGCGATAACCAAAATCATTAACACCATATCCAATAAAGGTACATTTCTTTGATTTTGCCTCAAGCTTTGTTCTGTTTTCTTTATTAAGGTGGGCAAAGGCTTCACAACCAAAAGTATTTAAAAATGAGAACTTGTGCATACAAATGTATGGAAACCTTCTCAGGTATCATTTCTGGGTGGCTCTTGCTATTATGTTACTTTTATTGATGACGCAACTAGGAAAACCTAGATTTATTGTATTCAAAATAAATTTGAAGTATTTGCTACTTTCATGAAATGGAAAGCTTTGGTTGAGAATGAGATAGGAAATAAATTGAAGTATCTCAAATCATAAATGGAGACAAATACTACAATAAAGATTTTTGATTTAGAGCATGGAATTCGCAGAGAGAAGACAGTTCTAAGAAAACCACATGAAAATGGTGTGTCAGAAAGGATGAATAGGACAATCATGGAGCATGCAATGTGAATGAGATTGCATGGAGGATTTCCCTTACAATTTTGGGTAGACTCGATTCATTATAATGAAAAATTTAAAATCAACTATGAAATTGCACATAGTGGGATTGGGTTGCTTGACGAGCATTGACATGGACCCTATATATATATATGAAAAATACAAAATAAAACAAAAAGCCAAATATTGAAAAAAAAATCACAAAAGAATTTAAAAAATAATAACAAGTAATAAAACATAAAAAAACATGACAAAAAAAAAATCAAATATAAAAAATATATAGAAAGGACAAAAAAAAACCATAAAAATAAAATCAAAATTAACTTGTAAAAAGAAAAAAACAAAACAATCAAACAAAAATAAAATAAAATAAAAAAGGGGAAAATATTTAAAAAATAGGCATAATTTAAGAAAAAAATAGAGATTAACAAACAAAAAAATAAAAAACAATTCTTTTTTGAAGCTAAAAAAATAAAATAAAATAAAAACCAAATAAAAAATAAAAGAAAATTTAAAAATAAGAAAAATTACAAAATTTAAATAAAAATAAAAAAAATAAAAAAATTAAATTTCCCCGCCCACCTCAAGGCTCAATTGGCCAAGGTTGGAAGTGGGCTGAAAAATACAAAATAAAACAAAAAGCCAAATATTGAAAAAAAAAAAAGCACAAAAGAATTTAAAAAATAATAACAAGTAATAAAACATAAAAAAACATGACAAAAAAAAAATCAAATATAAAAAATATATAGAAAGGACAAAAAAAAACCATAAAAATAAAATCAAAATTAACTTGTAAAAAGAAAAAAACAAAACAATCAAACAAAAATAAAATAAAATAAAAAAAGGGGAAAATATTTAAAAAATAGGCATAATTTAAGAAAAAAATAGAGATTAACAAACAAAAAAATAAAAAACAATTCTTTTTTGAAGCTAAAAAAATAAAATAAAATAAAAACCAAATAAAAAATAAAAGAAAATTTAAAAATAAGAAAAATTACAAAATTTAAATAAAAATAAAAAAATTAAATTTCCCCGCCCACCTCAAGGCTCAACTGGCCAAGGTTGGAAGTGGGCTGATTTGTGACAAAAAATTAAATCATAAAAAAAAAAAAAAAAAAAACAAAACAAAACAAAACAAAAAAACAAAAAAAGCAAAAGCAAAAACAAAAACAAAAACCCAAAATTAACTTGTAAAAAAAAAAAAAAAAAAAAAGAAAAAAACAAATAAATAAAGGAAAATATTTTTTAAAAAACATATAATTTAAGGAAAAAAAATAATAAAAAAAAACCAAAACAATTTTTTTAAGTTAAAAATAAAAAATAAAATAGAAAACCTCCTAATAAAAAAATTATAAAATAAATAAATAAATAAAGCAAAAAAATTAAATTAAAAAATAAATAAAAAATTCCTCGCCCACTCGACCCCACCACCCAACCCCTCTCTCCCTACCAATCCTTCCCACTCACCCCACCCCACCCTCCCTCCCTATCCGCCCATCCCACCCCTACCTCCCTCCCTCCCCACCCACCCTGTGGCCCAACCGGCCTAGGGTGGCGAGGGGTTGATCCCATGCAGCTCCCTCCTTGCCCACCCTACGGCCCAACCAGCCCGGGGTGGCGATGGGCCGATTCTTCCCAACCGACCCCACCACCCAACCCCTCCCTCCCTACTACCCCCCCCTCCCCCCCCACACCCCACCCTCCCTCCCTACCTGCCCATCCCACCCCTCCCTCCCTCGCTCCTCGTCCACCTTGTGGCCCAACCGACCTAGGGTGGCGAGGGGTTGATCCCACGCAGCTCCCTCCCTGCCCACCTTGTGGCCCAACTAGCTCGGGGTGGCGAGGGGCCAATTCCAAGAATCGGCCCCTCACCACCTCGGGCTAGTTGGGCCACGGGGTGGGCGGGGAGGGAGGGCGGGATGGCATGGGATGGAGGAGGGGTGGGGTGGGCAGGGAGGGAAGGCGGGGTGGGATAATGGGGTGGGCTGGGAGGAAGGGCGAGGTGGGTGGGGTAAGGCCCTCGAGTCATCATCACACATTGGCGAGTCGGGCGCACAAAACCGACGAGTTGGCGATGGGTCTACCTGACTAACGAGCTGGGTCAACCAAACGAACCAAGGATGCACCCACAAGACGAGTTGAACAAAATGACTAAGTGCAGGTGAGCGAGTTGGTGAGTTATAGGGGTGAGCAACCAAATGTATGGGCACCCCTACGCTTGGGCAGACGGGTGGAAAATACACTAAGTGGTGAAACAATGGGTCGGCTTGGCGGTGGAAAGCCCCCATGCATGGTGGATGAAGTGTATAAGTAAACATGGCGGAAGAAGTGAGGAGGGAATCATCTAACAAGCTGAGCAAGACAGTCCAAGTTAAAGGGGAAGACAAGTCTTAGTGAGGTGCAGGATGTGCTCGCATAGTGGATAGAACAGTGTTTGAACAACAACGTAACCGGCGGGTAGGAAGGACTGAGTTTCGAGTGGCAGTCGCACCACAGGCTGGCGGGTGAATCGCAGGCTGGGGGACAGGCGGGTGGTGAACCATAGGGCAGTTGATGCACAGAAGGGTGGACGAGCTATCAGCAGGTTGAAACATGGGCACCGCGGTGACCTAGGCAGGGTAGCCAGGGTGGGCGGTGTGCCTGCGGCAAGTCTAAACGGGGAGTCGGGTGGGTGACCCTGGTGGGAGGTGCACCCATAGTAGAGTCTGAACGGGAGTCGGGTAAGGCGACCGAGAAACGAGTTGGAACAAAGTTTGCACAGCACGTCGGCACGATGGTGCGGGTGTGTTGGGCAAGTCTGCACGGTGCAGCGGTCGAGTCGGGTAGACCGTCCGAGCTACACGATAACCACTTTGTTGTAAAATTTATATAACTCGGTTGAGCTTGTCTCCCGAGGAAAATTGTAAAACAACATTTATAAAAGATTATTGTATTTACATGTGTCTTGTGTCTCTTGCATATGGTTGAAAGTTTAATGTTTATTCCGCATATTAATAAGTAAAGATGATGAAAGATAAAAGTGTTAGGCATAGTTCGGAAAATAACTTAGAAGATAAAATGTTTAAGTGTTTAGCTAGTGTCGCACATGGACTAACTCATGAAAAAAGAGTTGGGGGCATGATAGATGGTATCAGAGGAAATTGCAGAAACTAGGTATGTATGCAGTCTGATGTTTTGGACAGGAAATCTTGGATTCATAGTTTGGGGTTCCTGGGCTTGGAGGTTCATGGCAAGACCATCCAAGCATTGGTGGACACGGGTGCCACACATAACTTCATGACTACATGTTTAGCAAAAGAAGTTGGGCTGCAGATTATCCCTTAAGATGTGGAGGTTAAGGCAATGAACTCAAGGGCTAAAGTGGTTGGATTGGAAAGCGAAGTGCCAATTTGAATTGAAGACTAGCAGGGTTGGTTGGACTTCATAGTGATGGAGATGAACGACTTTGACATGATATTGAGGCAATATTTCTTGAAGGGAAATAGAGTGGTTATTGTCCCCTTCTGCGATGAGATCACGCTAATTGGAGGCTCACAAACTTAGACTTTGCCTACTCATAAGCAAAGGAAGGAAGTCAAGGTGCAACATGTTTCTGCACTAATTTTGGAGAAAGCTATGTGTGAGTCAGATGTAGAGACATATGTGACAGTCATTAGAGAAGTTGATAGCAATGATGGAGTGGGGACGCATATTCCAGCTGAAATTTCTGAGGTGCTGGCCAACTATGCGGATTTGATGCCTGATGAGCTACCAAAGAAACTTCCACCAAGGTGTGCAGTGGACCATAGCATTGAGCTAGAGCCAAGGAAGAAACCTCTGGCAAAAGCTCCTTATCGGTTTTCAGGACTAGAGTTGGAGGAATTGAAATGAAAGTTGAAAGAGTTGACTGATGCAGGTTTCATAAGACCTTCAAGGTCCCCATATGGAGCTCTAGTATTATTCCAATGGAAGAAAGACACAAACGAGCTACGAATGTGCTGTGATTATCGTGCTCTTAAGAAGTAGACAATAAAGAACAGGTATCCTTTTCCATTAGATGTAGATTGCTTCGATAAGCTTGCGAAAGCCCGAGTGTTTTCCAAGCTATAATTGAGGCATGGTTACTATCAGGTGCGGATATCAGAAGGAGATGAGAAGAAGATTATGATTGTCACAAAGTATGGAAGTTTTTAATTCCTTGTTATGCCATTCAGGTTGTGCAATGCTCTTGCCACATTTTTCACTTTAATGAATGATGTACTACGTCCATATTTGGATTCGTTCATAGTAGTATACTTGGACGATATCATGGTGTACAGTGATAACATGGAGGATCATAAGAAACACTTGGCTTTGGTGTTTGAGGCACTGAAGAAGAGTCAGTTGTACTTAAAGAAGTCAAAGTGTATGTTTTCCCAAACCAAGGTTCCATTCCTTGGGCACATTGTGGGCCAAGGGCACATACAGATGGAGCTGAGCAAAGTGAAGGCGATAGAGGATTGGGCTGAACCGAAGAATGTCCATGATATGAGGGTGTTTTTGGGGATGACCAACTACCAATGGAAGTTTGTAGAGGGATACTCCAAAGTGACCTCGTCACTGACAAACCTTTTGAAGAAGGCTAAGTGATGGAATTGGATGGAGAAATGTTAGATGGCATTTGAAGACTTGAAGAAGAGGATGGTTTCGTCACCGATACTGAAGTTTCCTGACTTCGAGAAACCATTTGAGGTACACACAGATGCTTCCGATTTTGCGATAGGAGGATTTGTTATGCAGGATGGGCATCTGATGGCATATGAGAGTCAGAAGTTGCAAGACAGGGAACGAAGGTATCCATTTCATTAGAAGGAGATGACTGCAATCATCCACTATTTACAAGTATGGAGGCATTACTTGATTGGGAAGCCTTTTGTTGTCAAGACTAACAATGTTGCAGAAAGTTATTTTGCATCACAACCAAAGTTGTCAACGAAGCAAGCTCGTTGGCAAGACTTCTTGGCAGAATGCGATATGACTATCGAGTCCAAACCGGGTAGACTCAATGCAGTTGTAGATGCCCTTAGCATGAATAGACAGTTAGACACACTTGAGGAGGAAGAAGACTGGGCATCACGAAGTAGGATTTGGGTACATATGACCGAAGAGATGCAAAATAAGCTCAAAGCGAGCATTGAGACCGATACTCAGGCGTAGAACATTATGAAGTAGATAAAGGAGGGGAAGACACAGAAGGTTTTTCTCCGAGATGGAAACTTATTCTTTGGCAACCGACATTATATTCCGAAGACATCTGGACTTAGGAGACACCTTTTGAAGGAGTGTCATGATTCTCTGTGGGCTGGCCACCCAGGGCAGCGTCATTCTTTTGCATTGTTGGAGAGAGGGTTCTTCTGGGAGAAGATGAGAGAGGATTTAGAGGAGTATGTGCACACATGTATTATTTGTCAACAAGACAAATCGGACACCTAGAGGCAGGGAGGATTGTTATAGCCTTTACCGGTTCCGGAGAGACCATGGATGAATGTTTCGATGGACTTCATTACTCAGTTACCGCAGTTGCAGGGGTGTAATGGGATTATGGTCATGGTTGATCGTTTTTCCAAGTATGTCATCTTCATTCCAATGAAGATACCTTGTGGAGATGAGAAGTCTATGGAGTTGTTCTTCAAGTACATAGTGAAGTATTGGGGAATGCCATTGAGCATTGTGTTGGACCGAGATCCGCGATTTACGGGAAGATTTTGGACCACATTGTTCACGTTAGTCAGGACAAATTTGTTGATGAGTTCAAGTTACCATCCGCAATCATATGGGTAGACTGAGCGAATTAACGCTTTGTCGGAGGGCTACTTGAGACATTATGTGACGGCTAATTAGAAGAATTGGCATGAACTCTTGGATGTAGCTCATTTCAGTTACAACATGTAGAAGAGTTCTGCAACAGGGTATAGTCCATTTGATTTGGTGAATGGAAAGTTTCAAGTTGCTCCTCCTACCGTATTGACGAGAGGTTTCTTGAGGAGTCCTCATGTGAAGAGGTTTATGATAGTATGGGAGGAGACTTTGAAGTTGGCATAGTTGCACTTGCATGAGGTTGCAAGGAGGATGAAGAAATGAGCAGATAAGGATAGGCGGGATGCACACTTTAGTGTGGGAGATATGGTTTTTCTTAGGATTACCGGAGATAAGTTTCAGCCACCGAAAGGGACTGCGAGATATTTGATGAGGAAGTATGAGGGACCATTTCGAGTGAAGAAGCAAGTGGGAGAAGTTGCATATGAGTTGGAGCCTCCAAACTACATGCGTTCGAAACATCCTGTTTTCCATATCACTCAGTTGAAGAAGTGTTGACTTGATGTAGACCATCCAAACAGGACAGAGCCACTGAGAGGGCCAGCCATGATTGTTGACAGACTGAACCTTGTTTTGGAGAAGATCCTGGATCTTCGAACGACAGGTCTTGGAAGTAACATGCAACGGGAATTCCTCATTAGATGGAAGGATGCACCGGAGGAGGATAGCTGGGAGACAGAGGACTCACTGTGGAGGTGGAAGAAGAAGATTGCCAACTATGACAGAAAGCTATGGAGGATAGCTAGATTGCCGAGGACGACAATGAATTTTGGTGGGGGAAGATGTAAGGCTCCCGAGTCATCATCACACATTGGCGAGTCGGGCGTGCATGATGGGCGTGTTCAACTGACGAGTTGAGGATGAGTCGTCTTGGGTGCATGATGGGTGAGACAACTTAGTCACACAAAACCGACGAGTTGGTGATGGACATGCCCAACCAACGAGCTGGGTCAACCGAACGAGCCAAGAATGCACCCATGAGACGAGTTGAAAAAAACGACTAAGTGTGGGCGAACGATTTGGTGAGTTATAGGGGTGAGCGACCGAATGTATGGGCGGCCCTACGCTTGGGTCAATAGGTGGAAAATACACTAAGTGGTGAAACAGTGGGTTAGCTTGGCAGTGGCAAGCTCCCATCCATGGTCGACAAAGTGTATAAGTAAACATGACAGAAGAAGTGAGGAGGGCATCATCCAATGAGTTGAGCAAGATAGTACAAGTTAAAGGGGCAAACAAGTCTTAACGAGGTGTAGGATGCACTCGCACAGTGGGCAAAACATTGTTTGAACAACAACATAACCAACGGGTAGGAAGGGTCGAGTTTCGAGTGGCAGTCGCACCGCAGGCGAGTGGGCGAAATGTATGCTGACGAATAGGCAGGTAGCAAACCACAGGGCAGTTGACACACAGAAGGGCGAATGAGCTATCAATAGGTTGAAACATGGTCGCTGCAGGAAGCTGGGCAGGGCAGCCTGGGTGGGTGGTGCGCCGGCAGCAAGTCTAAGCGGGGAGTCGGGTGGGTGACCCGGGTGGGTGGTGCACTCGCGGTGGAGTCCGAACGGGAGTCGTGTAAGGCGACCAGGCAGCTAGTTAAAATAGAGTTTGCACAACGCGTGGGCATGGCGGTGCGGGTGTGTTGGGTAAGTCTACACGGTGCAGTGACCGAGTCGGGTAGACCAACCGAGCTGCACGACAACCACTTTGTTGTAAAATTTATATAACTTGGTTAAGCTTCTCTCCTGAGGAAAATTGTAAAATAAAATTTATAAAAGATTACTGTATTTACATGTGTCTTGTGTCTCTTGCATATGGTTGAAAGTTTAATGTTTATTCTACATATTAATAAGAAAGATGATGAAAGATAAAAGTGTTAGGCGTAATCTGGAAAATAACTTAGAAGATAAAATGTTTAAGTGTTTAGCAGGTGTGGCACGTGGACTAACTCGTGACAGGCAGGCAGGGGTGGTGGGGAGGGAGGTGTGGGGTGGGCGGGGAATTTTTCTTTAATATATATTTTTTTAATTTTTTTATTGTTTTAAATTTTAAATTTTTTTGTAATTATTTAAAAAAAAAATTATGAGGTTTTTATCTTTAACTTGAAAGAAATGGTTTTTGATTTAATTTTTTTCCTTAAATTATATATATATATATATATATATATATATATATATATATATATATATATATATATGATATTTATTTTATTTATTTTTTGTTATTTTTTTGTTTAATTTTTTTTTACAAGTTAATTTTGGTTTTTTTGTTTTTTTTCTTCTTTTTTTTTTTTATATATTTTTTTATATTTGATTTTCTTAATTTCTCTTATGTGATTTCTACCGAAAGGCTTTGCTTAATTTGTTTTATATTTGTTTCTTTTTCAATTTGTCTTGTTTTTAAATTTTTAATAACGTTTTAATTATTCTAATATTTGTTTTTTCAATTTTTGAAATGTCTTATTTAATTTTTTTCTACAAATTTATTTTTTAATTTTCTAATGTTTTTTTATTGTTCTAATAATTTTTAATAAATTCTAATTTTAGCTGGTTTATAATGTTTTAATTTTATTTTTTCTTTCTTTTTTTTCTAATTTTTTTAAAAATGTTTTTTTGATTTTTTTTTTTTTTTTTTTTCATTTTAAATTATTTTTTATTTGTTTTCATAATTCTGTTTCATTTTTTTAACCTTTTTTTTGGGGCTAAAGTTGTTTTAAGCTTGGAGGAAAAAAAATTTAAATATTATCATCTTTGGATGTAAATTTCATAAAATTTGCTATTTTTCAACTTTTATGTTCAAAATTTTTCCTAAAAGATCCTTTATTTGAAGTGTAATTTTTAGTGAAAAGTTCTTGAAATATGTATTTTTTTAATTATATTTATATGCAAAATGTCTATTTTTTTGTCAAGTATTTACAATTTTCTTTAGTAACAATTATTTTATGTGTATTGAAGTATTAACTAACAATACATAAATATATTAAAAAATCATAGCTTCAAAATATTATTTTTATTGTGTTTTTTTTTTTTTATCTTTACAAAAAATTGAAAATTTTATTACAAGAAAACATTGCAAAGAAAATAAAAAGACAAACTTGAAAACACTTAAAAAGAAAACATCTCGAAGAAAAAAGAAGAAAAATAAGACAACTTGAAAATGTTTGAATAACTAGCATTTTAAAAAAATGTGCATAATTTAGACATAAGAAAATTAAAGTGTCAAAAATTTGCCCAAAAAACAAAAAAAATGCTTTGCAAAATCAACATGAAAATCACCAACATTTAAAAAAATATGTCCATACTTAATACATAAGAAAATTAAAGTGTTAGAAATATGCCAAAAAAATGTTGATGCTACATCAACACTTTTCAAATTTGGCATGAAAAATCACCAATATTTAAAAGAAATGTCCATACTTAATACATAAGAAAATTTAAAGTGTCAAAAATATGTTTCTCCAAAAAAAAGGTTGATGTTGCATCAACACTTTTCAAAATTGGCATGAAAATCATGATTTGATGCAACCTCTAAAAAAATGAGAACTCGATACAATTCTCGTTAAGTTCATAAATGTGTTTATTGTTGTTGTAATACTGACGGTCGTCACTTTGGCACCATTGTCGGGGAGTTGTCAAGGTATGCACTGCCATTTTCTTTAACAAATTTACTCTTTTTCCTTATTTTGTTTTCTTAAAAGAAAAAGAAAAAAACATTAACATTCTTTCAGAATATACAAAAATATAATTTTTTTATTCTTTCTAGAATTTCTTTGAATCTTTTAAGCCTTGTAGAATTAGGGACAAGACAAGGAAGTTTTACCAAAATCCCCCACTTCTACTATCAATTGTCCCTTCTCATCTAACAATGAGCCTGTTACCCTATCCATAGAGACCTCTGAGGCTCTTTTGAGTGAGCAAGCAAGGATCTTTGAGGAGTTTGCAAGAGGAGAACATCCTTCAACCCCCACTACTACTATGGTTGAAGAAAGACAACTTGAAGTGTTTGTATTCTTCGTTATAAAGACAAATGGAGAAGAAAGAATGAAAAATATTAACCCATCTATACTTCCACACTTTTCTAGATTAATTATAGATGATCCTGACACTTTTATGTTCAAGTTTGATTTGTGTGTAGAACTGATGACTACACCACACATGAGCAAAAGCTAAAGCTATTTCTTTCCACCTTAAAGCATGTAGCTCTCTAGTGGTTCATGAGCCTTGAAGGTAATAGTATCACCACTTGGGATCAAACAAAACAAGTTTTTTTTTTAATAAAGAAATGGGTAAAGATTTGTATTAAAGATTAATTTGGTTACAAGGCCACAACCTTTACATATTTCAATATTCTTTGCAGATATCAGATTGGGCATGGAGGCTCAATCCAAACCCTCAAGTGAATACACCTTGATACAAGAATTCTAAACCCTTTCCAACAAAAATATTTCCAAAAAACCTCCAATATCCAAATACATTTACCTTATATTTTTTCACTACTTTTGATTTGATTTACTATGACTTCTTTTTGTCCTTGGAAAAATACCTTTCCTTTCTTCCCAACTTGAATCCAACCCATGTTTTCTGCTTATCCCAATGGGTCACTCTTTAGCAAGTGAGCGTTTCTATTTTAAATTCTTCCTTATCCACCTGATCTACCCAAGAAGTTTCCTTTCTATTTTTATTACTTTTGGTTTCAGGAAGGGATCCATTTTCCACAAGGGTTTGCTACTTTCCATTATCACGAGTCCAGAGAATCCTCACTGGCATGCACCTTTTACTAACTAATTTTTGTTTCCTCTTATGCATTTTCTTGGAAAATATTTGCTTCCTGATTATCTTCTGGTTCTTTATTATCTTCGTACCCTTCCTCTTTGCACACCGTGTAGTGTTTACTCTGAGCTCCTTCCCACCATTTGGGCCTTCATTTTTTTTTCCAGTCATTGCTGATCTGCATACACTTGGGGAATTTTTTGATTACATGCCCAATTTCAGAACATGCTCTACACCAAAATGAAATAATTTCATAATCCAACTTTTGAACCAAGACATATTCTAAAGCCGTCAAATTAATCTTAGCAGGAAAACCCTTATTGAAGTCCATCTCCACACATATTCAAGCATAACTACTCTTATAAAAATGTTTAGTTTCTAGGCTATGGTAATAAAAATTTCCTAATGCATTCCCAATAGAGCATAATGATGGGAGATTCCAAATATGTAGGGGAAGGTTTGGAAACCTTACCAAAACTAGAGTCGTAGAGATTGATGTTGTAACTCGATCAAAGATGGGATACCAAGGCTACATAAAGAGACCAAAACTACACCAGAACCATGGCCTGGATTCACAAATAACCTTCTTGTCCTCAATATTGTCAAAAACAACAACAACAACAAAACTCTGAGGCATAAGATAAATATTCATATCATCTGTCAACAGAGATTTCCATGAATCTTAGATCCAGTTGTGAATATCATTCAACCATGACCAAAACCTATTAAACCTGTAGACCAAATATTGCTCTGAAAAGTATTATTCATAGCTGAAAGCTCCCTCCTCTAGAGGAACATTAAGGGAAGGAACTTCTTGAACAATCGGAAGAACATCTATGGTTTTCAGCATGTCATTGTACAAAACTAAAGAAGATCTCATTGGAACAACAACCAGGGCTTGCAATAGAAATTTCCTTCTTCGTTGAAACACTAAGATTCACCACTAGTTAGAATGAAGAAGGGATATGCAAATATATCCATGTGATCTGGCATAGATCATCTGGATAGATAAAAACCTTAGTCTCCATAAGAGTTTTCATAGCTTCATCCATCTTTGACCTTAAAAATCCAGACATGGGAATCAAAATTTTGATCCCACACACAACAATATTTTAACAATAAGTATCAAGATTATTGTATGTAAAGGGACACCAAAGATAATATTTTCAGAATGAATCAAGGGGAAAGTGAACCTTTAGAACATTATGAGCAAATGTTCCAAATGAGTTACAAAAGGGCACATAATTGCACTCTGGGACAATACTCCTTAAATCTTGTGCTATTGAGAGGAGTTAGAGAGGATACCATGGAAACTCTCAACTTGTTGGCTAATGGAGATATCTACCAACTCACCTATGATAAGATTAAGCAGGTTTTTAAAAATCATTCTAGAGCCACAGGAAAAAAGGTAGAATGGGAAAGAGTTTGGTAAGTCCTTCTTCTTCATTTTGCTTACAAAAATGAAATAGGAGGAATTTTAGAACACATGAAAACATAATTATTACACACATTTGTCATGAGGATGGATAATTTGCAAATTAGGAGAAAATAAAAAGCAAAAAAAACATTGGTTATGTTTTGACCCCAGTGCATAAAGAGACACCCTAGGAATGAATTCCCTTTGAATAAATTAAAAAAAATTAGGTAATAATAATTATTAATTTCATAAATTAATATCATAAATTTCTTTTTAATCTTTATTTTAATATTTTTATGATAATTAATATTATAAAATTTCCTAATAATTATTATTAAGAATTACAATTTCTTTTCAATTTATATTAAAAATAAAGTAAGATAGTTAGTTTGTTTTGTTTTATAAACAATATTAGATTAGATACTTTATTATTATATTTTATTATATAATGATATAATGATATAAATTAGATATTTATTAGTGGTTAAATAATAGTTTTATTATAAATAGTATTACTATATTATTTTATTATAAACAAATTAATATTATTATTATTAAAATAATCTTCATGATAATGATCATTATTATAAAACCTAATAGTCATATCTATTTTAATTTTATCTTTGTGTATTAATAATATCGTTATAAGATTAGGTATTTATAAGGTTAGGAGAGGAAAAACAACTCCCTGATTACCTAGGATGCCTTTGTGGTTGTAACTCTGTAATTAAGGGTAGCCAACTTTTATTGATCTCAATCCCATTGTCCCTATTGAGATTTTTTGGATGTTTTATAATCTCAAGGGCCTCCCTAATCTTCCTTCTTTGATATTGTTCCTCCCTTGCGATAATTGAGGCGCTTTCCAAACAAACTTGATGTTTTGTTTTCAAGGAATGCTCCGCAAGGGCTGAAGTACGAGATCTTTCGTTCTTAATATCAGTGCCATGTTCTTTCAGTCTTTTCTGTAAAGAGCGACTTGTTTCACCAATGTAACTTTTGCCACACAAACAATCAATTTTATAAACCCCTTTGTGTTGCTGTCTATCAATGTCATCCTTAACAGACTTCATACCCTTCTTAATTATTTCGGGTGCTGAGAACTATGTGACTATGTCTTTCTTTCTTAGGATCTTGACAATTTTATCTATCACTCCATGAATATATGGTAGGAAGACTCTGCCACCCTGGTTAAGGTCTTGGGCCCTAGGTATTTGAGATAACACCCTCCTTTCTTCTCTCTCTATGGCTTTCTTAATTTATTTTTCTTTGTAGCCTATACTCTTAAATACTAAAGATAAATGTTCCTTCTCTTCCTTAAGATGTTCAGAGTTAGAAATTCGAAAAGCCCTAATGGCAAGAGTGTTAAGCACACCGAACTTTTGGGACAGATGATGGTAGGAGTCAGCGTGGAGGTAGCTTTCTATGTGAGTGGATTTCCTAAAAACTTTATGTCCTAGAGAGCCGTCCATTTTCCTAATGATAAGCACGTCTAAGAATGGGATACTATTGTTTTCTTCTATCTCCATAGTGAATGTTATCTCGGGAGAGATAGAGTTGAGGTGCACGAAAAACTTATCAAGATCTTCCCTACCGTGGGTCCATTTTAGGTTGGTATCATCAATGAAACGTTTCCACCAAGCTGGCTTCAAAGGGTATGATTTAAGGGCCTTCTTTTCAAAGTACTCCATGTATAAGTTGGCTATAATTAGTGATAGGGGTGATCCCATTGCCACCCCGGAAGTCTGCTCATAATATCCTCCTTGGAATGTGAAAACAATCGACCTTAAGCAAATCTCAGCAAGTTTTGTAGTTTTTGGGTCCATAACCTCCTTTATAACCTGAATAGCTTCATCCAAAGGGATCTTGGTGAATAATGAAACCACGTCAAAACTTACCAACATGTCATCATGGTTTACCCTTTCATTCTTGATAAGATTCACAAAATCATGGGAGTCCTTGATGAAAGAATTAGTATTCCCAACCAAAGGTCTAAGGATTCTGGCAACATATTTTGCGAGTTCATAGGTTGGGGAGCCAATAGTATTGACTATTGGTCTAAGAGGAACCCCTTTCTTATGAATCTTGGGCAACCCATAAATTCTTGGGATGGTCTCACAGGAAGGAGTTAATTTCTTCTTTAATTTTTCTTCAAGGCTAGAGTCTGAAATTGCCTTCTTGACCTCTTTCATAATTTTAGGAATTGGATTGGTGCTAAGCCTCTTGTAATTGCCACAACTGAGGTGCTCATTCATTTTTCAAATGTAATCTTCTTTATCCAAGATCACCACTGCCCCTCCCTTGTCTGCCTTAAGAACTACAATTTTGTCATTATTTCATAGAGACCTAAAGGCAATTTGTTCTTCTTTGCTTAAATTACTCTTGGGAATTCTAGCTTTCCTCATTATGAGAGAAAATTCTTGTCTCAATTCTTCTTTATCTTCCATAGAGAGGTTGTTGATTCCATCCTCTATGCTACAAATGATCGTCTCAACCGAAAAGCTCTTTGGAGCCACTGCGAACCCTAAGCCTTTGCCGAGGACACTAATAATATCTAGGTCTAATTCATGGGAGGACAAATCGATCACCTTTCTCTTGGGAATTTTCGAGGATAGGCTGGAACCTAATTTATCCACTCTTGATGTGCTTACAGAATTTGGGGATGAGCCGCTTCCACAATTTTTGCGACCTACTGAACTATCACTGTCCTCACTCGTCTGTTGTATGTCCTGTCTTCTATCTGTTTCAATTAGTTTTCTAGCACCATTATTAGTTCTTGGATCCCCACAATTTTTAGTATTTTCTACGTTGCTACCTAAATTAATCTGTACGGTTTTTAATTCTCCTGAGGCACTGGGGAAAGCTTCCTTAGTTCGTTGATGCTCAAAATCAAAATTATCAAAACCGCTTTCAGTTGACACATGACTGGGGATGTCTATGTCCACACACTTCATCCTATCTGTGTTGTTTGGAATGTCAGTGACCTTCAACCTGCTATTTTTTCTGTTGTTTTGGTTTTCAGCGTTAATTGTTTTGTTTATGCTTTCCCTTCTACTGGAGTTGGGAATAGTCTCCATGGTCCAAGAGTGCCTGCCTGGGCTGCTCCGAGTTGAGGCTTTGATGGGTATGTCGTCACCCATCCTACTGCTGTCTAGATTAATAATACCCTTGTCACTTTCCAAAGGGTTATGCCTAACATCTTTTATGGTCTTGTGCATGATTCAGTAGAAATTTATATCGATGACTTCATACCCTATGAGAATGAATTTCAAGAATCTCTCTCCAATATTAATAAGGGCTCGATTTTAGGCATCTGTGGTTCATTTATTTTGAGTTTTGTCTCGGAGTATCCACAATAGAAACCATATTTGTCAACGTTTCGAATCCCAACAGGGATCCATCATCAGGACCAATCTGAATGATGATATAAAAAGAGCTATGTGATAGGATAAATAGTTTAAAGAAATAGTTTTAAAGGTCGGTTGATAACTTCTAATTTATATTTTATTTATATTTTATATTTTTTAATTTTATCATACTCATTAATAAATTGCTTCTTTTTTATTTTAATTTATGCTTTAACAGATTTTTATTAGTTGAATAATTAATTAATTGGAGGTTTTTTTTTTAATGGATTTAATATTAGCTTATTTGATTAATTAGTTACTTAATTCTTTTAAAAAACTAATTTTATTCTAAAAATCATTATCATAACATAAATAAATAAATTATTATTATTATTAATTTTAATATTAATATTTTAATAATAGTTAATTAATTGAATATAGTTTAATTTTATTCTTATATAAAGTAATTCTTTCTATAATTAGTTAGTAATAATTATTAATATCATAAATTTCTTTTTTTAAACTTTACTTTAATTTTTTTATGATAATTATTATTACAAAAATTCAATAATAATTATTATTAGGAATTACAATTTCTTTTCAAATTATATTAAAAAAATTTAGGTAATAATAATTATTAATTTCATAAATTAATATCATAAATTTCTTTTTAATCTTTATTTTAATATTTTTATGATAATTAATATTATAAATTTTCCTCGTAATTACTGTTAAGAATTACAATTTCTTTTCAATTTATATTGAAAATAAGGTAAGATAGTTAGTTTGTTTTGTTTTATAAAAAATATTAGATTAGATACTTTATTATTATATTTTAATATATAATGATATAATTATACAAATTAGATATTTATTAGTGGTTAAATAATATTTTTATTATAAATAATATTACTATATTATTTTATTATAAACAAATAAATATTATTATTATTAAAATAATCTTCATGATAATGATCATTATTATAAAACCTAATAGTCATAGCTATCTTAATTTTATCTTTGTGTATTAATAATATCGTTATAAGATTAGGTATTTATAAGGTTAGGAGAGGAAAAACAACTACTTGATTACCTAGGATGCCTTTGTGGTTCTAACTCTCTAATTAAGGTAGCCAACTTTTATTGATCTCAATCCCGTTGTCCCTAGTGAGATTTTTTCGATGTTTTATAATCTCAAGGGCCTCCCTAATCTTCCTTCTTTGATATTGTTCCTCCCTTGCAATAATTGAGGCGCTTTCCAAACAAACTTAATGTTTTGTTTTGTTTTCGAGGAATGCTCCGCAAGGGCTGAAGTACGAGATCTTCCGTTCTTAATATCAGCTCCATGTTCTTTTAGTCTTTTCTATAAAGAGTGACCTATTTCGCCAATGTAACTTTTGCCACAAGAACAATCAATTTTATAAACCCCTTTGAGTTGTTGTCTATCAATGTCATCCTTAACAGACTTCATACCCTTCTTAATTGTTCCGGGTGCTGAGAACTGTGTGACTATGTCTTTCTTTCTTAGGATCTTGGTAATTTTATCTGTCACTCCATGAATATATGGTAGGAAGACTCCACCACCCTGGTTAAGGTCTTGGGCCCTAGGTATCTGAGATAACACCCTCCTTTCTGCTCTCTCTATGGCTTTCTTAATTTCTTTTTCTTTGTAGCCTATACTCTTAAATACTGAAGATAAATGTTCCTTCTCTTCCTTAAGATGTTCAGAGTTAGAAATTTGAAAATCCCTAATGGCAAGAGTGTTAAGCACACTGAACTTTTGGGACAGATGATGGTAGGAGTCAGTGTGGAGGTACCTTTCTGTGTGAGTGGATTTCCTAAAAACTTTATGTCCTAGAGAGTTGTCCATTTTTCTAATGATAAGCACGTCTAAGAATGGGATACTATTGTTTTCTTCTATCTCCATAGTAAATTTTATCTCGGGAGAGATAGAGTTGAGGTGCACGAAAAACTTATCAAGCTCTTCCCTACCGTGGGTCCATTTTAGGTTGGTATCATCAACGAAATGTTTCCACCAAGCTGGCTTCAAAGGGTATGATTTAAGGGCCTTCTTTTCAAAGTAATCCATGTATAAGTTGGCTACAATTGGTGATAGGGGTGATTCCATTGCCACCCTAGAAGTCTGCTCATAATATCCTCCTTGGAATGTGAAAACAATCGGCCTTAAGCAAATCTTAGCAAGTTTTGCAGTTTCTGGGTCCGTAACCTCCTTTATAACCTGAATAGCTTCATCCAAAGGGATCTTGGTGAATAATGAAACCACGTCAAAACTTACCAACATGTCATCATGGTTTACCCTTTCATTCTTGATAATATTCACAAAATCATGGGAGTCCTTGATGAAAGAATCAGTGTTCCCAACCAGAGGTCTAAGGATTCTAGAAACATATTTTGCGAGTTCATAGTTTGGGGAGCCAATAGTATTTAATATTGGTCTAAGAGGAACCCATTTCTTATGAATCTTGGGCAACCCATAAATTCTTGGGATGGTCTCACAGGAAGGAGTTAATTCCTTCTTTAATTTTTCTTCAAGTCTGGAGTCTGAAATTGCCTTCTTGGCCTCTTTCATAATTTTAGGAATTGGATTGGTGCTAAGCCTCTTGTAATTGCCACAACTGAGGTGTTCATTCATTTTGCAAATGTAATCTTCTTTATCTAAGATCACCACTACCCCTCTCTTTTTTGCCTTAAGAACTACAATTTTTTCATTATTTCGTAGAGACCTAAAGGCAATTTGTTCTTCTTTACTTAGATTACTCTTGGGAATTCTAGCTTTCCTCATTATGAGAGCAAATTCTTGTCTCAATGCTTCTTTATCTTCCATAGAGAGGTTGTTGATTCCATCCTCTATGCTACAAATGATCCTCTCAACCAGAATGCTCTTTGGAGCCACTACGAACCTTGATCCTTTATTGAGGACACTAATAATATCTGGGTCTAATTCATGGGAAGAAAAATTGACCACCTTTCTCTTGGGAATTTTCGAGGATAGGCTGGAACCTAATTTATCCACTCCTGATGTGCTTACATAATTTGGGGATGAGCTGCTTCCACAATTGTTGCGAACTACTGAACTATCATTGTCCTCACTCGTCTGTTGTATGTCCTGGCTTCTATCTGTTTCAATTAGTTTTCCAACACCATTATTAGTTCTTGGATCCCCACAATTTTTAGTATTTTCTACGTTGCTGCCTAAATTAATCCGTATGGTTTTTAATTCTCCTAAGGCACTGGGGAAAGCTTCCTTAGTTCGTTGATGCTCAAAATCGAATTTATCTAAACTGCTTTCAGTTGACACATGACTAGGGGTGTCTATGTCTACACACTTCATCCTATTTGCGTTGTTTGGAATGTCAGCAACCTTGAACCTGCTATCTTTTCTGTTGTTTTGGTTTTCAACGTTAATTGTTTTGTTTATGCTTTCCCTTCTGCTGGAGTTTGGAACAGTCTCCACGGTCCAAGAGTGCCTGTCCAGACTGCTCCGAGTTAAGGCTTCAATGGATATGTCATCTCCCATACTACTGCTGCCGAGATTAATAAGGGCTTTCAAATATGTGGAGGGATGAACCTCTCCTTAAGCCATGAAAAAATCATGTTCTTAATGAATGAGGGAGTTGTTCTAGGACATTTCCTCTCATTAATATCGATTCAAGTGGATCCTAGTAAGGTGGAAATCATCAAGCACCTTCCCGTACCTCAAAAGCAAAGAGATGAAAACATCTCCTTACGCCTTGTAGGATAGTATAGGAGGTTCATAAAGGATTTTAGTAAAATTTCCTCTCCTTTATTTTCCTTTCTAACCAAATATGTTGATTTTTTTGGGCAGATCCATGCCCAAAAGATTTCAAAAGAATAAAGGAAAACTTAATGAAAACATTTATTCTTAGAAGTCCTAATTAGTATTTTCCCTTTCACATTCACGTAGATTCCTCAGATAGGGAAATTGGAGCAACTTTAGGTGAACTTGAGGGTAAAATTCCTTATGCAATCTACTTCATTAGTAAGAATTTATCTAGGGTTGAATTGAATTACACTATAACTGAAAAATAGTTCCTCATTGTTGTACACTCTTTGAATAATTTTAGACACTATATTACCAATTACTAAGTCAATTTACATATTGACCATGCAACAATTAAATATTTGATGAAAAACTGATGTAAATGCTATGATAATAAGGTGGCTATTGCTTTTACAACAATTTTATTTAACCATTGTTGACAAACTAGGGTAAGAAAATGTGGTTGCATATTTATTTTCAAGATTAACCTTTTATATAGAATAAGGGTTGGTTGATGATCAAATTCCAGATAAGCATATTTTTTCCATCTCACTTCTCTCTCCATGGTTTGCTAACATTTCTAACTATCTAGTCACTAACCATCTCCCTCATCATTTGTATTCAAAGGGGAAATGAAATATCATTAGAAAAAGTGCCTCCTCTACTTGGATTGGTGGAAGCCTTTTCAAATTGGTACCTGATAAGGTTTTAAGAATATTTTTGGAGGATGAGGTCTATGACATCGTCTCAGGTTTTCATGATGGACCTTGTGGAGGTCATTTTGTTGCAAGAAGGGCAACCAATAATATCTTGAAAGTAAGATACTTTTGGCCAACTCTTCATAAAGATGCCTAAATATAGATTGCATAATGTGATGAGTGCCAGAGAATGGGGAAGCCTACAAGGAAGGATGAAATTCCCCTTCAACCTCAAGTGCCTTTTGAGTCATTTGAGAAATGGGACATGTATTTAATTGGTCCTATTGATCCCCAATTTGGACAGAAAAAGTACAACATTGTATGCATTGATTACCAAACTAAATGGGCTAAAGTAAAAGTAGTAAAGGTAGCCATAGAAAAAAAGGTAATTGAGTTCTTAAGAGAAAATATTTTCTACAAGTTTGGTTTTCCAAGAGAGATAGTGACAGATCAAGGCACCTAGTTTACTTCCAACCTAATTGAGGGAATAATGAACCACCAACACATTTTCCATTGGAAATCCATTCTCTACTAACCACAACAAAATGGGCAGGTAGAGGTCACTAACAGAGCCTTAGAGAAAAATATTACTAAGGTAATTAGTGCCAACAACAAAGACTTGATAAAAAGGCTTGTTGAGGCCACTTGGGCCTACAATACTACTTGGAAAACAACCATTAGTTTCAAACCCTATGAGCTAGTTTATGGGAAGAAGGCTTTGTCACTAATTGAGTTTCAATACCACACTTTAAGGATGGCCTCTCAGTTAGACATGGATTTTACCAAGGTGAAAACCAATAAGATGCAACAAGTAAATGACTTGTATGAATACAAGATGTATGCCTTGTTGCATACCAAGGTATTTTAGCTAGAAAGGAAAATATAGGATGATAAATACATCAAACCCAGAGCCTTCCAAGAGGGTGATTAGGATTTCTTGTATGATTCTAGGTTCAAGGAATTCAAAGGAAAGTTATGACTAGATGGTTGGGACCTTATTGGTGGAAAATTTTTATGACAATGGCTCTATCAGGATCATAACCATAGATGAGGATTAGATCCCATTATTCATGAATGGTTACAGATTGAAAGTTTACAAGAAGGCCTTTTCTAGAGCTGACTTTACAATTTCAATAAGGAATTGAATGTCATTTAGAGCACTAGTGATCTCAATCATCCAACTTCTGATCAACAAAGAGAACAAGAAAAAATAGTAGTCTCAAGTGAAAACCTCCTTTGAGGTGCTTGAGACAAGCTCATTGTATAAAAACCTCCATGAGGAAATCATTGAGTTTGAAAAAAAAAATATAATAAAGCTTTAGGTGAAAACCTCTTTTGAGGCGCCTAAAGCAAGGTCACTAGCTGAAAACCTCCACAAGACAACATTGAGACTAGGAAAAAAAATAAAATAAACAAATTCAAAAACAATTTCCCCTACAATAGAAGGATATACAATAATTAGGTCAACCAAAAAGAACATACAATAGAAATTAGAAAAAATGACAATATAGTACCCATTTCAAGTCATCAGCACAAATTGTGTCAAGGTTGGCCCAAGGTATCCCTGTATCATTTTCCATTCCCTTACATCATTCTCAACATCATGGATCTCATATTCTCCACTTTCTGTGGGATTTCTGTAACATCCCTGAAATGCTTCAAGAAAGTCTACAACTGATATAGCAAATACTTGTTTTTGAAAAGTTTATAGTTCCAAGTTTTTTTGAGTACCTAGTCCAACTAAGAGCACCAACAGGGTCCTAATAATTCCCCTTTCCATGTACAACCTTCACAAATGTTCTCCTCTCACTCTATTCACCCTATTCCACCCTGTAGCAGCCCATTTCCTTCACTTTTTCATCACATTCAATCTCAAAACCTTCTCCATCCACATTTCCTTCATCCCTTTGAATTATCAAGTCACCTACATCACTCAAGGAGACTTTTTATTGAGATTGATAAGCCTCTATGCATGTTACAAGAAACTACACAGTTCTGTAGCAAGTTGCAAAGGTGCTACAAACCCGGATTTTTCTTGGCACATCAAAAGCTCTCTGAGGGAACTATATTTTCCAATAGCTCCATAAGCTCAAGAAAGCCCTCTAGGATTAATGAATAAGTCTTATGTAGCTATAGGATACCCTACAAACTACTACAACATTAACTGTACACAACAACAGACATCAACTAGTCTCTAAAAGCACCCACAATCATGGTTTCCAAAAGGTAAACATGAGGTATGGAGTCCTAGATGCTCTTTGAATTCATCTAAAGCATAGTGAAAATTACCTTTTTGTGAAAATCAAGGTTCAAATAGGCTAGCAACTAAAAACTAACCAACAAGTCAACACCCACTTTTCTAAATCTCTTTTCCCATCTGTGAGAGGCAAGTAGGACAAATAGGCTTATCTCCTTGACTTATTCAAAAGGGTGGCCATTGTCCTTTTGTGATGTAATGGTTGAAGTGGAGAGTATGACTGAAGATTACATTGAGGAATGGAATGGTAGATGGGACAACTAAGCACTATTCACTGAGTCCCATCCCTACCACCCCGATACTATTTTATACTTTATGATCTCTATCATTTTTAGAACAAAAAAATAGTATTATCCCCATCAATGAAGTGCATGCGAAATTAAGAAATTGCAAGTTACTATAGAAATTGTCACAGATTACTACAAGAGTTATCATAGGTTTTTACAAGAACTATTATGGATAGCTATATGTATGTAGGGGAGAACATTGCCATATTTCCTTAACCAAGCATTAAAACTCCTTATGGGTGTTAACAAGACCAGTACCAAAAAAACAAATCTTGAGTTTCTTACCAAGTCCTCTTCTCAAGAAGTTATTTATCCTACATGGTTGATTTTGTGTTAATTGGGCACACAATACATTTTTTTTTGTCAAATTGTGAGTGGGAGGAAAGGAGATTCATCATTTTACTTATTTATATATGTGATTCCCAATTTGTTGAAGTAATAGGTTGAAAATTGTGCTAATATTTGGAATTCCGTCGATTCTAAAAAACACAAAGAGGCATTACACCAAGAAACCCTATTTCCTATAGCAACACAAGTACATCATATCCACTTAGAATTGTTATAATTGTAGAATAAATAAACCATTTGGTTCGAATGGGCTTGTAGGAGTTAATAAGAAGGAAATTTCTAAAGTATGGTTTGAAATTATCCTCCAAAATTGGGTTGAGGGAACCTATGATAGGAAAAAATGGGGGGAAGTTTTAATAAGAGAGAGCCCACTAAAACTAATAGAATTTACCAGCACCCTAGATTTATTACCATATTTGATAATTTTCAATGGTTAGGTTTCTTTGAAAATCTCAGAGGCTTTGATGATGAAGTGGCAAGGGAATTTTCCATGAATTTGTAGAATCTTGAGGGGCATGATTTTGTCACTGTAGTCATACGATTAGTGATATGCTCCAATCAAGACTCTATGAACATGATTATAACCCTTTTTAAGGGACTTTGATGGAATAAGGAAGAGAGGCAGAAGGCCATCACTGTTAAGAAGGGGTTTTTTCTTCAAGATGAAAAACCTAATGATGATAAAATAGGAGTGAGGAGGGAAATCTTGCTTTATCCATAGAACAGGTTAGCCTACTACATCCTCAAATACATCCTCTGTGAGGGTAGGTTGAGCATAGTCTATGCTTACAAATTTAGGCTATTATTTCAACTAAGTTTCAAAGCCAAACTCCCAACCTCTGAATTATTGAGCATCCCTTTGTTTCTCCTACAATATCTGAAGGAGATGATCACTAAAGAAAAGGAGGGAAAGAACAATTACTTGGCCCATCATAGCCCATTTATATGTGATGGTTTATTTTTTTCTTACTACTGTAGTAATAAAAAAATAGACCATCACACATAAGCAACACACATGAACACTAGGATTTAAGGTGGAAACCCAATGTGGGAAAATACCACCTCCTGTTGTCATCTTTGTCTTCTTTTAATATAAAGAAAATATTTTTGCAATCTTGTATTGGTGCTAAATCATACTAGTACGCAGGAACCCACTTGCAGAAGGCTGCAACCTTCGCTCATTCTCCAGCTCCTACTAGAAGGGAGCTCCAACCCCCTAGATCTTGTACTGGCATACAGTCTTACCAATATGCAGGCACCAACCTGCAGAAGGCTACAACTTCACTCGTTCTCTAGTTGCTACTTGAAGGGAGCTCTAAATCCTTGATCTGATTTACTAGCTACTACTAAAAGGAAGATCCAACTCCCTCAACTCTGGGGACCATGTTTCATAAATTTTCATACTGGATCCACCTGCTACAACACATCATAACTTGTAGGCCACGTTTCATCAAATTTCAGTCTGGACCCACTACCAACATTTAAGCTCAATATCAATCATCAAATAGTAACTCATCACTGTAACTCAATCATCAAACTCTAACACAACTGAATCAACCAATCAATGAAACTAAATCAACTAAAACTCAACCAATCAGTCAGATCACTGTAACCAGAATATCAAACATCATACTACACATCACAGAAACCAAATCCTGTTACTGTAAACCCTGATCAACCATTTGTCAAAATGTATACGCTACTTTATAGTAGAAAACCCATGTGTGTACGTGCATTTCATGAATCATACCCTGTGTATAGATCTTAAACCTCTGAAAACTGAAAACTGAACAACTGCCATTTTGAAACAAACACTGAATCATACTCAGATCTACTACAACATTTTGAACCAATCACAAAACTTTCTCTGATCTTCAATTTCAATCAACAAGTAACTTCAACATTCTTCAATTAATCAATTCACAATCATACCATCATTGTTTAAGCATAGATCATTAAGAAGACTTCATTGATAGACAACAGAAACACATCAAAAACTTATTAACTAATCAAACATTCTTTTTCATCAAAACCCTAATTTATGTACGTGTTTTCCTAAAAGCATATTCACACGTGTACACACTTTCTAGCAACCAAACTCGCGTGTACAAGACTTAACAGAAACACATTCATGTGTGTACATTCCTTGCAGGCTATAAAACCCGCGTATAGATCTCAAAATTTAGAGTCAAATCTCTGTTGCAACACAAAACTTCAGACTTTCCCAGATATCGACATACATATAAAAATCATGCGTTAAGATGCCATTAACACAAATCAAATCATCCCATAATCATGATTGTCATCTCAGATCTATTGGATCTAATCCATCATCAAACTCTTGGGTGCATACTTAGTTTAGATCAAGCAAATCAGCAATAGCCATAACATGCATATTTTCTTCAGATCTAACTATTCATAATATTTCCATCACTTGCACACATTTTCACACCTTGCACATATATTACCACTTTGATCCACATCATCTTATATAGCTTAGCCTTTATCCAATACCACAGGTCAAAACCATACTCTAACCAATGGTTTTCTTAGATGGAATCAAAACATATGTTACTGGGCTCAATACCACAAGGAAATACCATAATAAGGACCCTTGGTATCTAGAATACCATGGTGCAGAAAATCTATGCTCCTTTGCTTCTTCATACGCGAGTGTGTATGTGGGTTTGATTAACTTTCAACTTTAACATACCTCTACCTTTGAACTACTATGCCCTTGCTAAAGCACTCTGTCACATCTGTAAAACATTCTATCACATCCTGTTTACATCTTTAACAAGTAGGTTTCCATTCATTAGGTAGGTTGTCATCAAGGACAACTCATCAAATAGGTTTCCATCAAGGACAATACCTAATTCATAATGCCAACAATCTCCCCCTTTGGACTTGATGGCAACCACATTGGTGTTTGCTCACAACAACCTGAAATACTAGTAAACAACTCAATCCAAGCACCAAACCAAGCTACTCTCCAAACACCAAGTTACTCTCCCCCTTTGACATCAAGGGAAAAGGGATGACCAAATTTGAATGAAGACTTCCATATCTGAACTACTAAATATGAACACTAACCATGATGGAAATAATACTGAGAGGGGGGGGTGAATCAGTATTATCAGAACTATAAAACTTTTTCAATGCTCAGAAACATATACGCTACTTTTGTTAAGTGAACCAGCGTGTACACGCAACTGTGTCTAAGGAAAACAGCGTATAAACAGAAATCTTATAATTCAGTCAGTTTATCTTCAGTTAAGTGCATAAGGACATTATTCACCATATTAAGAGTAAACAGATGCAGTAGAACAGATCACACAAAAACCACACTCATGAACACCATGATATAAGGTGGAAACCCAATGTGGGTGAAAACCACCTGCTGCAAGTCGTCTCTATCTTTCTTTAATATGAAACTTCAGTTTACAATCATTTTGTACTGGTGCAGCCTTATACCAGTACACAGGCTACAACCTGCAGAAGGCTACAACCTTCTCTCGTTCTCCAAACTTCCTTGGAAGGGAGCTCCAACCCCCTTTGCTCTTGTACTAGCTAAGATACTAGTACGTAGGTGCTAGCCTACAATCTTCTTTCTTTCAGGTACCACCTTTCATACAATTTCAGACTGGATATTCCTGAAGCACAACGTTACAATCTGAAGACCACAATTCATTCAACTTTCACAACAAATCATTGAAGCACAAAACATCCAATACTAGCATCATCAATCACTGAACCACTGAAACCCTGTCAAACACCTGTTACCAGAACACAGAGCAGACTACAGAACTCTGCAATAACAGTCAGACCCAACTGTAACTCAAAAATCAAGCTCCAAAATATATACGCTACTTCAATGAGAGAAACCCGCGTATACACGCTCTTTTACCGAAGCCAACCTGCGTACAGATCTAAAAATAAATTCTCTCAACTTGCAGCTGTACCAGACATCAGTTAGACCCAGAACATAACATTGCGTCAGTATGCAGATCTAGAAATACGCATAATCAACCATGTCATAATAGTGCATTTCAAATCATTAGATCCCGATCTATCCTTAGATCTAGTCTTCCATCAACCGAAGTGATCTCTCCTTAGCTTAGATCAAGCAACCCAGAACCTGCATACCAGATCTCTTTCTTTTTCAGATATTCAAGCCTTTTTCAAAAGATGATTTGCCTAATGATCTTCTCCTCCTTATATAGTCTTATGCCTTGCTCAATACCAAGGGCCAAACCGTAGAAATCCAATACCATCAACTTAGAAACTAGGGATCAACACGTCTGTCGAGATACTTTGGTCCAAATACATAGGCTCAAGTACCGAGGACTAACTACCATGGACCAAAGGGAAGCTTCCCGACATATACGCCCTTTTCTGTTCATATATCTGCGTGTATACGCGCCTCCGTATATATATATATATATATATATATATATATATATATAACCTGCGTATACGCGACTTAATATGCATATAGATTGCGTGTATACGCAACTTGGACTTGATTAACCTGCGTATATGAGATTTCTCTTCATTCTGTAGTCTGAACGGAGATCTGTCATCAAATAGAGTTGCCATCAGGGACAACACCTGTATCAAAGCGCCACACCTGTGCCAAAATGCCAACAATCTCCTCCTTTGGATTTGATGGCAACCTCAAGATCCTTAGAATCATTCTCCCCCTTTGTCATCAAGGGCAAAGGGGTGTGCTCCCCCTGAGTACATGCTGATACCTCTGCTTGGCTGTGCTGAATCATGCTTGGCTAGGCCAGATCTGCAAAAGATGTTCTTCAACAAGAACCAAGACTTATACACCATAAGGGACCTTCCTATCACCAAAAGACTCAATACATACATCCATACTCCCTACCAAGAGGGGACATATCAGAAACAACCAATTATATTACATCATTCATCCCAGGCATAGTGGGGAAACCAACATAGGCCGTTACATGACCTTGACACCATAAAAGAGATATCACAAAAGAGATACATGACATAGAGACAACAGATCTAGACCAAGACTTATGAAAGTTACCAGCAGCATCTGATAAACATCTTTTAGATCAGCAACCAGGATTTCTTTCTGAGCTCCTTCTCCTGAAACCAACAACCAAAACATCTAAATGCCAACAATGCTTTATGAGACTTTTAAGCTGCTCCCCCTGAACCTGTGCCTGCTGCACCTCCTGAAACTGTGTCTGAAGGATTCTGACATACCCATCTCAGACCTTTTCAAACCAGAGTTTGCCCTTGCTGTTCAGAACTCCATATACGCGATTTATCCTGCACAAACCAGCGTATGGACGCGGATATATTCTCTGCAACAAGCATACACAATACACGCGACTTTCCCAGCATAAATCGGCGTATATACGCGTATATCCCTTACATAACTTGCGTATACCAACTTTTCTGTAGAATAGACAAGCTTCAACAGCAGGATGAAGCATCAACTACTCCCAGCTTTTGTCTGAGATATTCAAAAGTTTCCCTGGGCAGTGGTTTTGTGAGAATATCCGCAACTTGTTCCTTAGAAGGAACATACTCCAACTTGACCTTCTGCTCAAGCACTTGTTCCCGGAGAAAATGGTACTTGATTGGTATGTGCTTGGTCTTTGAGTGCATGACTGGATTCTTTGAAATGTTGATTGCACTTGTATTATCACATAAGATAGAGACTGGTGGAGTGCAAGTGATTTGAAAGTCCTGCAAGGTCTGCATCATCCAAAGAAGTTGTGTGCAATAAGATGCCGCAGCCACATATTCTGCTTCAGCTGTAGATAAGGCAATCGAACTCTGTTTCTTGCTGAACCAAGATACTAATCTGGAACCCATGAAGAAAGCACCACCACTTGTGCTTTTCCTATCATCCACACTTCCAGCCCAATCTGCATCTGTGTAAGCATGAAGAGTGAGATCTGTATTTCTAGGATACCATAAGCCACAGTTTTCGGTCCCTTGAAGATACTTGAAGATTCTTTTGACTGCCTGAAGATGAGTTTCCTTTGGGTTGGCTTGAAATCTTCCAACAATTCCTACTACATGTGTAATATCTGGTCGGGTACCTGTCAAATAGAGCAAACTCCCAATCATGGATCTATAAGTGGGTTGGTGAACTACTGCTGATTCATCATTTGCACTGAGGCTGCATCCTGTAACCATGGGTGTACATACTGGCTTTGACTCTTCCATGCCATACTTCTTCAAGATCTGCTTGAGGTATTTGGTTTGAGACAAGAAGATACCTCCTTCATTTTGTTGAATTTGCAATCCAAGAAAATATGTCAATTCTCCAAGTAGTGACATTTCGAATTCCTTCTGCATAACCGAGGCAAAGTTTTGACTCATAGTCTCTTCATTGCTGCCAAAGATAATATCATCTACATAAACAACAAGAATTAGCAATTTGTTATTTTCAACTTTTATATAGAGATTGCTATCTGCTGATCCTTTTGAAAAGCCTTGTTGGTGAAGATATTTGTCCAACCGATAGTACCAAGCCCTTGGAGCTTGTTTGAGTCCATAGAGAGCCTTTTTCAATCTGCATACAAGGTTTGGATCATTCCCAAGAATGAAACCATCTGGCTGCTCAATATATACTTCTTCTTCTAAGTCTCCATTCAGAAAGGCTGATTTCACATCCATTTGAAATACCTTGAAGTTTTGAAAGCTTGAGAGAGCAAGGAACATTCGGATAGCCTCAAGTCTTGCCACAGGAGCAAAGGTCTCTTCAAAATCTATTCCTTCTTGCTGAGCATACCCTTTACAAACAAGTCTGGCCTTGTTCCTAATTACTTCTCCATTTTCATTCAATTTATTCTTGAAGACCCATTTTGTTCCTATTACATTTTTATCTTTTGGTCTAGGAACTAATTCCCAAGTGTTGTTCTTTTCGATCTGCTCAAGTTCTTCATCCATTGCTTTGACCCAACATTCATCTTTGCATGCCTCTTTCACATTTTGTGGTTCAGTGGAGGAGAGTAATGCCAAATAGCTTGAAGCTTCTGCAAGTGTCCTTCTTGTTTGTACTCCTGCTTCTTTCTGCCCCACAATCTGAGATTCCGTATGATTCTTTTGAACATATCTGGATGGAGTCTTCTCTTCTATTCTTGTCTGCTCCTCTGGTTCTTCTTGAGGTTCTTCTTCTTCTTGAGGTTCTTCTTCTTCATCATTCCGTCTTTGAGGGTAGCCTTCATCTTCTTCAATGTCTTCATGATGAACTTGTCTAGGAATATATCCCTTCTCATCAACCACTACATCAATGCTGTCAACGATTCTGCCAAGTCTTTTATTGTAGCACTTGTATGCTTTGCTATGTGGAGAATAACCAAGAAGAATGCCCTCATCTGCTCTTGGTTCAAGTTTGCCAAGTTGCTCATCAGTATTCTTAATATAACATTTTCTCCCAAAGATTTTGAAGTGCTTCACCGAAGGAGTCTTACCACTCCAGAGCTCATGAGGTGTTTGAGTGCTGTTTACTCGGACATTTGTTTTGTTAAGAATAATAACCGCAGCATGTGCAGCTTCACCCCAGAAGGTTGTGGGAGTACCTGATTCATCAAGCATAGCACGAGCCATTTGTTGGATTGTTCTGTTCATTCTTTCCACAACCCCATTTTGCTGAGGAGTTCTAGCTGTAGAGAATTCTCTTCTTATCCCATGTTCTTCACAGAAATCGAAAAATTCGTTTGAGGTAAACTCCCCACCTCTGTCAGATCTGAGGCACTTAATTTTGTGTCCTGATTCATTTTCAACCAAGGCTTTGAAGGATTTGAATTTTTCGAATGCTTCATCTTTGTGCTTCATGAGCCCTAACCAAACAAATCTGGAGAAATCATCAATGAATAAGATCAGATATTCTTCTCCTCGAGGTGTCCTCTTCCTAAATGGACCACATACATCTGTATGGACTAGTTCGAGAGGCATGCTAGCTGATCCTTCCTTCTCTGGAAAGTTAGTTCTGGTTTGCTTTCCAAACTGACAAGATTTGCATATGGTATTGTCTGGAATTTTGATATCTGGAAGACCACGAACTGCCTGATATTTGCATGCTTTCCTTATTTGTGAAAAGCTTAGATGCCCCAACCTCCGATGCCATAGCCAATGTTCATCATCCTTGCTTAAGTAGCATTGTTGTCTTTCCTCAAAGATATATAGATTATTTGGAGTCCTTCTTCCTTTGATCACTGTTTTACCTGTATCAAGATCGCGAACACAACATCCATTTGATCTAAATATTACCTCAGTTCCTTGATCGCACATCTGACTGACACTCAGAAGATTATGCTTCAATCCATCAACATATAAAACATTTCCTGCTTTGACCTCCTCTTTCAACGGAGCTATACCTTTTCCTTTTATGGCTGCAGAGATATCGTTCCCGAAAGAAACTTTCTTCCCTTTTTCTAATGCGGTATATGACTCAAGCTTTTCTTTGTCCCTTGTCATATGCTTCGAACATCCACTGTCAATGTACCATAGACTTTCTTGACCTTCTGCATAAAAGGCTATCCCACATCTTTCTGGTTGTGATTCTTTTATTCTCCATGTTCTAACATTTGAGGTTTGTTCCTTCTGAGTTGTCTTCCGGAACCTGCTCCTGCATTCAGAGTCTTCATGACCAAAGTTATTACAAATAGAGCATTCAACTTCATTTTCAAGAACCGAAAAGTTGTTATAAGTCCTTTTCATGGTTTCAGTCACTCTCCCTTGTTTTTGAGCTTCTCTAGTCATGATCGTTTTGTAGGCAACACATTGAGCTGCTTTGTGACCGAAGTTATGGCAAGAAAAGCATTGGCCATTAAAGAAACTTCTGCGATAATCAGATCTATCATCCAACCGATTGTAGCTTCTATTCATTCTTGGAGAAAATTGGGAAGATTTTACCTGTGGCTGATTGTAGCTTCTGTTTAAGGCAGTTTGTCCCCGAATTTCTTGATGGTCTTTATTTGTTCTTGAGGTAAACTGTCTCTGATTCACCTGATGACTTTTATTTGGCCTTTGCTTGCTTCTCCTTGCTGCATCAAGATAACTTTTAGAGGTAGAGGCTTGAGATGTTTCTCCATTATATCCAAGACCTGTCTTGATCAGAGGAGATCGCTGCACATTGATAATCTCATCCAAGGTTTCAGATCCTTTAACAAACTTAAGATTAATTGCTTTGGTTTTCTCAATCTCCTTTCTAAGACAAACAATCTCACATTCCAATTTTTCAAGATGTTTTTCCTTTTCAGCTAGTTGACATTGTAGAGAATCAATAATAGCATTCTTCTCTTCTAAACAAACCTTGAGATCTTTCATTTCTTCATAAAAGCCTTCTACATCTATAGCATCCATGTAGTCATCATCTTCAAAAGCCATTAAAAGTTTATATCTATTACCTTGTTCATCTTCATCACTATTTGAAAATCCATCACTATCTTCATGAGTGTAGTAGCTTTGTTTCTTGTTCCATTTAACAGGTTCCTTTCCCTTGTCATTCTTATCTTTGTGAGGACATTTGGCAGCATAATGAACTACTCTTCCACAAGCAAAGCATTTAAAAGGTAACTTACCTCTGAACCTTCCAGAACCCCTTTGAAGATTTCTGACGAAATTCGATTCCTCTTCTTCATCTTCTGGCAGGTGACTTGCTTCATAATAATCTTCTTTGCCTGAAGCCTTGAAGGCAGCTTCTCTTCTGTCTGATGGACCTCCCTTTCTCATTTCATAAGCGGTTAGAATTCCGTGAAGCTGAGACATAGTAAGAATTTGCAAATTTTCCTTTTCTTCTATGGCAGATACTTTAGATTCAAACTTGGGGGACAAAGATCTTAGAATCTTTTCAACCACAATAGCCTCTTTTATTTCTTCACCCAAGTTTTGCATGCAATTGACAATCTCATCTACCCTAAGGAAGTAGTTAGCCACACTTTCATCATTATACATTTTGAGAGTCTCATACTTAATCCTGAGAGTTTGAAGTTTAGCACGCTTTACCTGATCGTCTCCTTCATAGCTCGTGACCATTTTGTCCCATATTTCTTTTGCAGATTTATAGTGCATTACCTTCATGAATTCTGATTGAGAGATGCATCCCAATAGAGTATTGACTGCTTTCGCATTTGTTTCATATTTCTTTTTCTCGGCTGGATCTGTAGGAGTAGCTGAAGGAAAAGTGTAGCCTGTTTCTATGATGTTCCAAACTTCTGTACCAAGAGATTGAAGATATGCAGTAACTCTTACCTTCCAATAATTGAAGTTTGTCCCATCAAAAACCGGTGGCCTGATTGATGCTTCTTTCTCGTAGTTGCTCATGATGATCGATCTACCTTCAAGCGGTCAAGCTTCTCTTAAGGACCTGCTCTGATACCAATTGTTGGAAATAATACTGAGAGGGGGGGGTGAATTAGTATTATCAGAACTATAAAACTTTTTCAATGCTCAGAAACATATACGCTACTTTTGTTAAGTGAACCAGCGTGTACACGCAACTGTGTCTAAGGAAAACAGCGTATAAACAGAAATCTTATAATTCAGTCAGTTTATCTTCAGTTAAGTGCATAAGGACATTATTCACCATATTAAGAGTAAACAGATGTAGTAGAACAGATCACACAAAAACCACACTCATGAACACCATGATATAAGGTGGAAACCCAATGTGGGTGAAAACCACCTGCTGCAAGTCGTCTCTATCTTTCTTTAATATGAAACTTCAGTTTACAATCATTTTGTACTGGTGCAGCCTTATACCAGTACACAGGCTACAACCTGCAGAAGGCTACAACCTTCTCTCGTTCTCCAAACTTCCTTGGAAGGGAGCTCCAACCCCCTTTGCTCTTGTACTAGCTAAGATACTAGTACGTAGGTGCTGGCCTACAATCTTCTTTCTTTCAGGTACCACCTTTCATACATTTTCAGACTGGATATTCCTGAAGCACAACGTTACAATCTGAAGACCACAATTCATTCAACTTTCACAACAAATCATTGAAGCACAAAACATCCAATACTAGCATCATCAATCACTGAACCACTGAAACCCTGTCAAACACCTGTTACCAGAACACAGAGCAGACTACAGAACTCTGCAATAACAGTCAGACCCAACTGTAACTCAAAAATCAAGCTCCAAAATATATACGCTACTTCAATGAGAGCAACCCGCGTATACACGCTCTTTTACTGAAGCCAACCTGCGTACAGATCTAAAAATAAATTCTCTCAACTTGCAGCTGTACCAGACATCAGTTAGACCCAGAACATAACATTGCGTCAGTATGCAGATCTAGAAATACGCATAATCAACCATGTCATAATAGTGCATTTCAAATCATTAGATCCTGATCTATCCTTAGATCTAGTCTTCCATCAACCGAAGTGATCTCTCCTTAGCTTAGATCAAGCAACCCAAAACCTGCATACCAGATCTCTTTCTTTTTCAGATATTCAAGCCTTTTTCAAAAGATGATTTGCCTAATGATCTTCTCCTCCTTATATAGTCTTAGGCCTTGCTCAATACCAAGGGCCAAACCGTAGAAATCCAATACCATCAACTTAGAAACTAGGGATCAACACGTCTGTCGAGATACTTTGGTCCAAATACATAGGCTCAAGTACCGAGGACTAACTACCATGGACCAAAGGGAAGCTTCCCGACATATACGCCCTTTTCTGTTCATATATCTGCGTGTATACGCGCCTCCGTATATATATAACCTGCGTATACGCGACTTAATATGAATATAGATTGCGTGTATACGCAACTTGGACTTGATTAACCTGCGTATATGAGATTTCTCTTCATTCTGTAGTCTGAACGGAGATCTGTCATCAAATAGAGTTGCCATCAAGGACAACACCTGTATCAAAGCGCCACACCTGTGCCAAAATGCCAACAAACCATGCTCCCCTTGAGCACATGCTGAAGTTTCTGACAGATTTACAATGAATTACATGACTATATGACTCATATGACTTGTCCTATCACCAAGGACTCAAACTTACATCAATAACCCAATCACAGTGAGTTTACTTATTTGAAATCATTATTACATCAACTTCACAAGCATAGTGGGGTTACATATCCAAAAGTACTTGACCATAATATTCCATACATGAATTTGAAAATGAGTGCATCATAGGTCTTTACATGTCATTTACATCAAATGATAGATAAGACATTTATAACCAAGACCAAAGACCTAGAAAAGACCATGATAGTCATCAACAACTATCATACACCATATGTGATATGCACCATAAGCATCTGTCAACAACAACTTATCATCAATATGTAAGATAGAACAATGTAGATTCAATATCATCAACATGTGACCTGATATGCATCATAATATTGTCCATAGATATTTGTTATCAACTCATCCTCTTGACCTCATCAAGATCAACTTGCTCTTTTTCCTTAGTAGAAAAATCCTTAATCTATGTTCATAAAAAACATAATCTTTCATGCATTAACTAAGCATATGCCATATCTCCAAGCAGTATTGACCATATCTTCACAAACCCATTCACTTCATATCATGTACATGTGTAAGCACCATAGTCATCATCTATGACCTCAACATGATCATCAAATAATCACAGCAAGAATTGCATGTTCTTTCCACAACAATCCCCAACATATCAAATGTGTATCATCACTAGGGAGTTTTCTAACATCCCACATCTGATAAGCATCAACCATGATAATCAACATATGTGAGAACCAAGTCTATAATAATAAAGTAATATAGGGAGAAGTATTCATCATTCCTTATCATCATCACTATGTGACTAAGTAAGCCGTGTCTCCAAATAGCCATGTCTTCATGAAACCTACAGTAACACCATTATCTTGTCCCATTTTCTTTATCCAAGAATAACTATCACACCAACATCACTTAATCAATATGAAAATCATTCATAATATCCTTATCTGTTGTTCATCTATCATAGAGATAACAATATGTATCTAGATTCTCATCAATGAGAAAAGCAAGCCATGAGCTCACAATCATTTGTCAAACTTTGTTAGTAACTTATCTCCTTGATACCATCAAAAAGAAAAAAACACAATACCATGTGAGAGCCAATAACTATAGGAATCCTCATCCATAACTGCACCATATGCAATTTATGCATATTTTATGGCACGATGGTAGTAGCATAAAGTAATGGGTGACACTGATCATCATCAAATAATGCAGTTGTTTACTCAATATTTGTTTATCTAATTTAACTTATGAAGATCACCATGTAACGAACATAAAATATGTGCCATATGCAACATAAAAATAATCATCCATAAATCTAATTAGTAGCATCAAAACAATTATGTGGCTCAAGTAATATATAAGTATCATTTGTGATTTCATCATAATCAACCCATGACCGTAACTTAGCATGACACATTATTTAAACACTTAAGCAACATAAGCATTATTACCATTGATAAGCATCATTACATACCAAGGACTTCTAAAGCAAACATAATGCCAACAATGCATTATTAGAAGCATAGAAAATCCCCCCCTGAACCTATGCCAATTGTTCACTATCAAATATGCTCATATCATTTCATATATCAGTAAGAATCATTAAGGCATCATCATCAACCAGATATCCATCAAGTCATAAACAACTTATGAGGGAAAAAATCACTTCTAAATAGCATCAACAGACTGTAACCATCAACCGTCAGAACATAAAATCCAATTGATAATTGAATAAACCATATCAGAGGCTTTCCCTGAGTCTATCCCACTATTTCTTCATCAAACCAAAATATATGTGACTATGAAGTTTAGAACTCGCATATACACATGACTTGTCTTCATAAGATCCACGTACCGAAAGTGAAATACTGAAATTTCACACTTTTAGCTCCCCCTGAGTCTATTCTGACTGTACTTATGCATTGTTACTACACCAGAGCCACTGTCAGTAGTATAAGTAGCATGAAAATAAAAAACAACCACGGGATTCATCATCAAAACAACACATGCATTACTCCCCCTGAATTTACATATCACTGATCCTGAGGACCTGATAATTATGTTTTGTTTTCATGAGGTCAAGTACCTCTCACCACTTCTGCAATCAATGTTAGAAATATTCATTTAAGAATAAGAGACTTCCATAGGCACCATCTTCTTTTACTCTAAGTCTAAACCTTTCTCATATCTATGAGAATTCCAATCTTCAAACACATATAATTTGTCTCGATTTCTATATCCTTTTATTATGAATTTTCTAGTTACTTCATTCATAACCTTACACTTGGTTGATGCAAACACAATTATATTTCCCTTATCTTCCATTTGACCTACACTTAGGATATTCTAATTTAGTCCTTGAATTAATAAAGTATCAGCTGCTACTCTAGTTTTATTAATTCTAGATTTACCTTGTCCCAGTACTTTTGTTGAAACATTAGTTCCAAGAATAACATTACCATGCTGGTTTTTCTTGAGAGTCTCCATTTTACTCTTATCTCTAGTCATGTGATGAGAAGATTCACTATCTATCCACCATTCATCTTCATCTTCAAATGAGTAGAAAGAAAGACCACACCTTATTTGTTATTCTTTTTTTTGCTTGTTGGTGGATCCATCTTTTTCAGGTCTTCTGACATTAATGTTCTTATTTGGTTTCCTATTATGTTGTTTGTGGCGTTCCATAGACTTGTTCATGCATTCTTTTGCTACATGCCCAAACTTGTTACAAGAATAACATCTTATGTGTTTCATATTCCTTCTATTGTAATCAATGGCTTTGTCACCAAACATATTGCAAGATAAACAATATCCCTTAAAGTACTTGGAAGCTGATGATCATTTGGCGAGATAGTTATTAGCTTGAAACATTCTACTTCTTCAATTGGCTGTAACATGTCCAAAATTATGACATATAGAACATTCAACATTATTGATCAGAGGATAAAATAGATTAACACTTCTATAGTTAGGAGTAAATTATTTCCTTTGAATACTTTCTTTCCTTGGTTGTTGATGAGGTTGACTTCTTATCTCCTTGTTAAGAATTTCAGATTTTGCATTAGAATTCCTTGCCTCGGCTTATGAGATAGATTTCACCTTTAACAGTTACATGAAGACCAAGACCAGATTTGATGGCAAGAGGCCTTTGACTACTAATAATATTATGCAAAATCTTAGTATTATCTTGAAAACACAAATGTTTGTCCTTTTCTTCTAATTTACCTTTTACGATATTTAAGTCAACCTGATATTTCTTTTCATTTTCTTGATACTGCTTCTTCATGATTTCTTCAACATTTCTTCCTTCCTCCACTTTTTGTTTTAATTTGAGAATCTCTTATTTCAGCCCATTTTCTCATTCTTCAAATGCTTGAAGTAGTTCTTCATTCTTTTTATTTGATTTTTCAAGATCTCCTTTTAGAGAGATGACCTCAACTTCAATACCTTTACAATAACTGGTTGTTTCTTTAAGTTCCTTGGTTGTTGTATCCTCTTCATTCACTTGATTTCATAATTTTGTTACTTCATCCTGCAGCCTTTGACATTGATATTCCTTTTCCTTGTATTGCTTCCTTATTTTGTTTCCTTCCTCCAACTGAGTTTTTAACCTAGTAAGCTCTTCTTTGTAGGTACATTCCCTTTTATCAAATAGATATTGTTGATCTCTAATTTTATCTTTGGACCTTTTAACTTATACTTCTATAGTCATTATATTGCTTTCACTTTTACCCATAAGAGAAAATTTAGTTGTTGCATTGTCATATTCATTATCTTCAATATTGCATGAACAAGGAAAGGTATCACTAGAGGACCAAAAATCAGTACCTGATAATTCTTTTTTTTGATCATCTTCATTCTGAGGTGATTTTGAATTTGAATATTGCTTCCATCTAATAGCCAATCATCTCTATCACTATCACTATCCCTTTGATATGTCTTCTTCTTTTGAGGTTCTTTCTTCTTTTGCTTCTTTCCTGTTATCTTGACGGATCTCCTTCAAGTGATCAAGCCTCTGCCAAAGACCTGCTCTAATACCAATTGTTGGGAAAAATAATGAGGGGAGGGGGTGAATCAGTATTTTCAAAATCACAAGATTTTTATTTCATATTCTGATTTATGTACACAAATTTATTGAAAGGTACCCATTTGTGTATGCAACTGTATTTAAGACAATTAACATACATCCAGTAAAGTTATGTTTTAGTTAATTCAACATCTTTTTATCTTCAGCCAGTGCTTCAGTACGTTAATAAACATTATATAGATAATAACCATGTGCAATAAGAACAAATAAACCATCACACATAAGAAATGCACATGAACACCACGATTTAAGGTGGAAACCCAATGCAAAAAAAACCACATGTTGTTGTCGTCTTTGTCTTTTTTAAATATAAATAAAATTTGTTTACAATCTTATACTAGTGCAGATTCATACCAGTATGTAGGAACCCACCTGCAGAAGGCTACAACCTTCGCTTGTTCTCCAGCTCCTACTGGAAGAGACATGCAACCCCCTGGATCTTGTATTACCGTACACTCATACCAGTACACAGTCACCAACCTATAGAAGGCTACAACCTTCACTCATTCTCTAGCTACTACTGGAAGGGAGCTCTGGCCCCATAATCTGATTTACCAGCTACTACTAGAAGGAAGCTCCAACTCCCTCAACTCTAGGGACCACATTTCATAAATTATGATATTGGATCCACCTACTACAACACATCATAACTTGTAGGCCGTGTTTCATCAAATTTCATACTGGAACCACTACCAACATTTAAGCTCAATATCAATCATCAAACTGTAACTCATCACTATAACTCAATCATCAAAATCTGACACAACTAAATCAACCAATCACTAAAACCCAATCAACTGAAACTCAATCAAAACTCAACCAATCAGTCATATCACTATAACCAGAATATCAACATCATGCTACACATCACAGAAGTTAGATCCTGTTACTGTAAACCCTGATCAATCATCTGTCAAAATGTATACGCTACTTTACAATAGAAAAATCGTGTGTATATGCACCTTTCATGAATCATACCCGCATATAGATCTTAAACCTCTGAAAATTGAAAACTAAACAACTGCCTTTCTGAAACAAGCATTGAATCATACTTAGATCTACTGCAACATTCTGAACAAATCACAAAACTTTCTTTGATCTTCAATTTCAATCAGCAAGTAACCTCAAAATTCTTCAATTAATCAATTCACAATCAGACCATCATTGTTTAAGCATAGATCATTAAGAGGACTTCATTGAAATACAATAGAAACAAATCAAAAACTAATTAAATATTTAGATATTCTTTTGCATCAAAACCCTAGTTTCTATACGCACTTTACTCAAAGCATATCTGCATGTGTGTGCAGTTTCCAGGAACCAAACTCGCATATATGTGACTTATCAGAAACACATTTGTGTGTGTACACACCTTGCAGGCTATAAAACCCACGTAAAAATTTGCAAATTCAGATTCAAATCTTCGCTGCAACATAGAACTTCAGACTTACCCAGATCTCAACATAAACAAAAAAATCATTCGTTAAGACGCCATCAACACAAATCAAATCATCCCATAATCATGATTATCATGTCAAATGTATTGGATCTAATCCATCATCAAACTCTTGGGTGCATACTTAATTTAGATCAAGCAAAGAATCAATAACCCTAACATGCATCTTTGCTTCAGATCTAACTATTCATAATATTTCCATCACTTGCACACATTTTCACACCTTACACATATATTAGGACTTTGATCTGCATCACCTTATATAGCTTAGCCTTTATCCAATACCATAGGTCAAAGCCATACTCCAACCAATGGTTTCCTTAGACGGGGTCAAAACATCTGTTACTGGGCTCAATACCACAGGGAAATACCATGGTAAGGACCCTAGTATATAAAATACCATGGTGCGGAAACTATATGCACATTTTCTTCTTCATACTCGCATGTGTGTGTAGCTTAGCTTAACAAAACCCACGTATACTTCTTGAACTTTCAACTTTATCATACCTTTACCTCTGAACTGTTATGCCTTTGCTAAAACACTCTGTCACATCTGTAAAACATTATGTCACATCCTATTTACATATTCAACAAGTAGGTTTCCATCAAGAGACAACTCATCAAGTAGGTTTCCATTCATCAGGTAGGTTGTCATCAAGGAAAACTCATTAGGTAGGTTGCCATCAAGGACAACACCTCATTCATAATGCCAACATGAACTAGAAACTGAGGTGCAACAAGGAAAAATGATAATATTTCCTGATGACACAGAGGAGCTATAGGAGCATTCTAGCTGACTACAGGAACAAAACACAAAGTTACACAAGGAAAACAAATACAAAGCAACTTGCACCAAGAAAGTTTCCTTCCTTCATTTCTTGGATATTGAGGGTTGATCCTCCTGCTATAGGGACATCAGGCAAAGTGATACTTGCACATATAGTGCCTCAACTAATTACTGAGGTGGATAAATTCGAAGTATAAATGCAAATGTGGAAGATAATTTCCCAAGATAAAGGGGTGGAAAATCTTGCTAGAAGGGAAAATAAAGTAAAAAAAGTAAGGGAGTAAATCACCTTCCTAAAAGTAAAAGAATTCAACAAAAGAAAACATATTGAGAAAGAAAATAAATAACTACGGAGTCAAGTAAAACAAGCACAAGGATTGTTAAAATGAGAAGATTCTTATATTACAACAATGGAAACATCATTAGGAACCATGGCACATTTTTCCTTAGAGGTTGTCAACTACAGGAAACTATCCAAGGCTTATTCACTGTTCCTAAAAGATAAATTGTGCATATTTCAAATTAATTAGATAGCTCAAAGAGGCACTATATAGTTGCAAGAGACTAAACACTTCACATATTTATGCCTAGAGTGTTACATGGAGGACATAACAAAATTGATTGAATTCTGTATGTGTAACCTTGTACTCTTTGATATGCTCATCAGGGACCTCAATCCTTACTTGGGGGATGCACATCTATTGGAATTATCATATTGGTTAAGACATGAGGAGATTAGTGGAGTAAGCAAAAGGGACCTTGGAAGGGGAGTTGAAGGAGTCATTATGGATCATACCAAACCACCCCTCTCTCATTAGAGGAAATTTCAGCCTAAAAGTGCCCATAAATTTTCATGTAATTTCCTTGTCATAATATGTAAACCAATCAAAATCATTTAGATTTAAAAACAGGTGCATGCAAATATTATGGAGGAAAACGAAGTAAAACTACTTTTTTAATTATATTTTTGGCTTATCTCCTTGTAATTTTACTCAAATTTCAAGTGTAGACACTCATTGGATGTGGAATTAAATTCCATGTCCAATGAGTACCCATTGATAAAAATTGAAGATACATTAAAAAACACACTGAACACGTTTTTTTAATGTATCTTCAATTTTTATCAATGTGTTTCTTTACAAAAGTATGCATAATGGGTACTTGTTGGACGTGGAATTTAATTCTGCATCCAATGAGTGTCTGCACTTGAAATTTGAGTAAACCTACAAGGAGATAAACCAAAAATACAATTAAAAAAAGTAGTTTTCTTATTTTCCCTCCAAAATTCATAACTCTTATTTTATTATTTTAACTATTATTTTATTATTTTTCCTTAGGAGACCATCTTTAGGTTTAAATTTCCTCTAATGTTCAATGCTTGCTCAATCCCATTCCATTCTTGCATAGGACCCTGAGCTAGAGATTATGTGGAAGCAAAGACAAGTATAATCCATCATGCACTTTTAGGATACCTTCAATTTGTTGGGAGAAGAAATTTCACAATCTTTCCAGAGAATATGGCAAGGATTATCTTACAACATGAAGATGAGGGAGTGTCACTCCCTTGATAGACTCCAAGAAACATTAGCAAGAAATTCTCTTTATAAGAGGATTATCCAAAAGTTTGGGATTCAATGGATAGGACTCAAATTTAATCCACTTCTACTACTAGGGCTATAGAAGCATCAAAGCCAAGAAGAGGAAGCCCAAATGTGGAAGGACATAGAGAAGAATGCAAGATTCTATCTAGTAGGGGAATCCATGTCTAGTTCATCTTGGGACATCAATCAAATAATCAGAGAGCTAAATTAATAGGATACAAGAAGAGATGAATATTGAGTTGCTCGAGGATGAGAAACAATTCAAGTAGGGAGTATGATGGGCTACCAAACTAGATAAATTATAAGGCCCATCAGTCCATGCCTAGTGTTGAAGTCTAGAATTGTTTCTTTTTTACTATCCTTTTACCATCTCATTTCACATTTTTCTCACCATTTTATAGCTATCTCAACATGCTAAAGGTCAAGTTCAACTCTTAAAAAGGTAGTTATCATTCATAATTATAATCTTTGTTTCTTAATGAATTATAACGAAAAGCTTCTTACAGTGATAGAATCATAAACATTCTACAGCTAATGTTGGTTTCCACAATAATATTCACGGATAGACAGGTTGCAGCACTTCAATAAAAGGATGAAGACTACCTAGAGATGAAAAATGTCCACCATATGGATGACCACCTATCAGCATGACTTGGCAAGCTATGAGGATTGAGAAATCTAAAAGTTAAATTCAGAGTCAAACTCTGAGAATAACGTGTAGTGGTCAAGTAAAGGCAGTAGAGGAATAGAACGACATCAAGCGAGCGTGTTGAAGATTTGTTCAGCTGTTATGATATGGATCGATATGAATCTCCTATGACTTTCTCTTTTAGTAGCAAGTCATAAAGAGATTGAGTTTCAAAGTGAATATATTTCGTAGATGTCAAGTTAGCTCATTTCATGTCAGCTTAAAACTCTTAAAAATCATTTTATGAAGTTTGTATAAAGGTTGTAAGTTGAGACCTGAAAAACAAGTTCGAATATTAAGTTTATAATTGTTTTATTATGAAGACCGGTGATACTCTGTTCCAGCTTAATATAATTACTATGTTCTCAATGCATGTGTGAGAGATCTTGTGATTGATAGCTGACTTGCACTCACGGGAGGGCCCCCTGTCGAGATGTGAGGTTTTTTTTACAATTTTGTTTTGCATTTATGACATGTTTATAGCATTGTAGTTTCTTTTAAGAATTTATTTTCATCATAGTTACATTTTTTATCATTTTCATTTTGATTGCAGAGTACTCATAAACAGGAAAAAACTAAAAAGTTTTGATTCTTGAATGCATCTTCTTTCCAACACTTAAATGTTTCATAACTTAATTTGATTTCTTAAATGATGATGAAATACTCTTTAGAGGTTAAATGCACATAAAAGTAATCATTCTAAAGTTATAAGTTTTCCATTTCTGCAAGTAGGAATTAGATCCTTTTTATTGCCATTTCTCTTTCATGCAATTAGCATAGAATTTCCTTACTACAATTAAGTGTAGAAGTTTCTTTTTGCAAGATAGTATAGAATGTTTTCAATTTTGCAAAATAGAACTAAATTGTTTTCTTGAAATTGGGTTTCTAGCATTACCTTTCATGCCATTAGAAGTAAGTTTGAATTTTGCAATTTAGATAGATTTTCAATTTCTGCAAAATAGTGAATTCAATTTGGTTAATTAGGATTTGATATAACTTTAAATTGAAAGAACATGTGCATAATTATTCTCTAAATTGCATAAAAAATGTTGGCCCTTTCTTAGGTTAATTTCATCCTTAGAAATAATCAATCCATAGAAATAATCCTAGCATATATAGTGCACATTCATCTCACATGTACATGACCTTGTCGACAATTAATGAAGTAAGAACAATTAAATTACCCAACATTTTAGCACCGTTGTCAGGGAAGTGTATATAAGATTCTATTTCTGATTTGCATATAATTTTAGGTGCATTCAAATTTCTAGATGCAGATTAAAGCATGGTAAAAATCATGTATACATAGATAAATGGATTCTATGGGTAGATTTGTAAGTAGAGGTAGAATTTCAATTCCAACATCACCACTCACCCCTGCTAGACCTCGTAATGCCTGTTAGTCCTTACAATCTCCTAGGCTGAAAAGGAAATCGAGAAGGGTAACCTCAAACCACTTCAGCTCAATATTTAGCCCTACTAAGCATGAGAGGGATCTCTCTAAGTCTCTTATTAGTGATATGACTTTAAAGAAAATGAATTTTATGCTAGATATGTGTATTTGTTTGTTTGTTTGTGAAAATTTGGTTTTTAGGGTTTGCTTAACTTAGGGTTTGGAGCCACAAATAGGTCTAGGTTGTAGGAGTGCAGGAGAAAATATGAGAAGGAGCTAGATATCAAAAGCCATGGTGTAATTTGAATATTGTCAGTGTAGTATAGAGGAGAAAGTGTAGAAGAAACTAATGAGCATAATTAAACATGATTTCATTAGCTTAGGAAGACATAAACATAACTATGAAAACCAGATAACAGAGCTTGAAAAACAAGAATTCTGTATATTTCACTGTAAGGCATCCATAGAAAGAAGAGATATCATATAGATAAAGATTTTTAAAACATGAGGAAACAAATAGAATGAAGTACAAGCACCATGAACTCACTGGGCTAGAGTTCCTTGAAAATAGCTGCAACATGTCTCTGTATTAGTTGAAAAGATGATTACATGTAAGCTTCCTTCACAAAAGTTAAACCTTCTTCTCCTGAAGAGAAATGATACATATAGACTCTCCTAGACCACTTTCCCACCTTCAAGAGTGGAATTCCTTGGTGGAAGAACTGACTTCAAGATTCTCTCAACCAACAGGTGAGAGTGAGAATGTGAAACTCAAACACTTCAGGGAGAGTTTGTTTAAGAGTTTGCTTCTTTCATGAGGCCTAATAAACATCAAAAACAACCTATGATGTACATTTATTCATGTCTACATCACCTAGCCTTGAAACTAGTTCCATTACATAGAGAATCTTGACTTTGACTAAGTCAAACTAGAAACTAGAAATTTTACACAGTGAAATTTACAAATTTAAAACACGGAAAAGTGCAAAAGCGCAATGCTGACTTTGAGCTGATTTTCAGGTGCCTTTCAGGGGTCAAAATTAAAACCTGAGAGAACGATCATCTATCCCTTCAAGTCTATTTTCCAAAACAGTTTGAATTTCTGAATTTGGACCATGGAAAGACCTTCACGAATCAATTCTCCCAAGGTCGCTCTAGGAGTGCAACGCCTGTCAAAAATGGGTCGAGAATGCTAGTTTTTTGCCGCTTTTTTGCATTTTTCTCAAAAAATAAGCTACCTGTGCAAAATATGAGCAAATGGGTTTTTAGAGGATGGCAAGATATTTCTAAAAATGTATACCTTTCCTCAAATGGAGGCTTGAGGAAAAAGCACAGTGCCAAGGCGCTACACTTCTGGAGCAGCTGATTTTCTGAATTTAGACCAAAATCTCTCAAAAAACTCAAAATGCTCAAAATTTGTTCAAAATTGGATGGAAGGTGTAAAAACATGTTTTTTAAAGCTTCATATATGCTTTAGCAAGCATCTCCAAGTTTCCCTCATCCTTTTGGTCTTTTTTGGCCTCCTTGAGCTTATTTTCAAGTTGCTAAACTTTGACATTGGCGATCATGTTTTAAGCTTAGTAGTGGTGCACCATGTGCTTGAGAAACTTATTATCCATGTTTTCCTTCTCAAGGAGCTTCTCCAAGTGTTCATTTACCCTATTTAGCTAATATTCCTGATCTTGATGAACCTCAATGGCAATCCTATCCTCTAGGTCAAGGTCCTCATTCAATAGAATATGTTCTTGCTCTTCTTGCAAATATTTCTTAACGCTTCTTGTTCTTGGTCTTTTCCTCTTTCCTTTCCCCTTTGATGCTTCGGGCTTGCTTGATTCTATGATCTCCTTGCCTTTGCCAACTTGATGCAATAACTTGTCTTTTTCCTTTTCTAGAATCAACTCCTTTGCTTTGAGCTAACTATTTTCCTGTTCAAGGAATGATATGATACATTTTTCTCTTTCCAAATTGATTGCTAGATCCTTGATTTGATATTTCTTCACCCTGATTGTATGTCGCATGTTTGAAGTCTGATCCTCAACATCTGAATCAACCAGTTCAAACTCATGCTCAACTGTGTCTTTCTCTATTGCTGTTGGTTCCTGCTTTGTCGATGAACAGGGCTTGGCCCCTTTCTCTCTATGAGAAGAAAACACAAGCCTCTGTCCTTTCTTATACACTTTTGTCACCTTAGGTTTGGGTAACTGAGTCTTCTCCACTATTTTGCTAGAGGACCCCACCTCTGTTTGTTGTTTTGGCACACTAGGAGACTGAGACGCTGCATTTGCTTCATCCCATTTCAAGGTTGTTTCCAAAAAGGCTTCCCAAGCCATACCTTTCTCTGCTAGCTGGTAAAGGACAATGGTTTTGATTAGACTGTGATGAAACAATCTTGGGGAGTGCTCTTTGTACTTCAATTTTATTTTTTCATACATTTTGGAAATGCTCCTGGATAGATAGTTACACATGTTGAGTGGCTTTTGAGAGGTGAAATGCATCTGGAGGCGAATGATAAGAATACAACCTCAAGAATCTACCTTCACAAGTGAATAACTTCATGACAGTCTTCATCAAAGGGGCATATTTCTCCAATAAATATATGAAAGGCATAAGGTGAGTATGTGTTTCTCTATGTGGCGTCTTTAAGAAAGGCTTGTAGTATTCAAGATCTAGGTGCATTCCTTTGAACCAATATTCGCCATTGTCTGGTAACCCTATTGCAAGTGAGATGGAGGTCACCTAGAAACTAAACTCAACACCAGCAATGATAGTAGTTTCACCTTTCACTTGAGTTGCCACCCAATCTGTTAATTGCTCATGAAATCCCATCTTGCTCACCCTTTTGCAAAATTCCAGGCAATGTACATCCTCAAAGCATTGTTTAATGAAAGGATAGGAGTTGATTGCATTGCAGTCTGATGGCTCATATATGAGGATCTTTCCTCCTTTATGTTTTCTTTTTCTCTTTGGCGAATATTTTGCCTCCATGATGACACAAAATCCTAGTAGCAAGCAGCGAAAAATAAAGTGTGAGGTGTGAATGGAAATGAAGTGATATGAAGGCAGTTTTTGACAAAATGATGGAGGGGTCTTGGGAAATGTGAATAAGAACTTTGGAAGCTGATAAAATGAGTGGAGAAACAACAGGGTTTATAATGAAACTTGCTCAAAATCCTCTAGAAATGAGTTAGGGTTTTGCTTTTTGAGTGTTAAAACTTTGTTTTGAGGTGGGTTGAATGGTTAAAATGGTTATTGAAACATGTATGCAGGTGTAGGATATCATTTTACATTTTTTAGAAACCAAAAATAAAGATAGCTATTTTCACCCTATCATTTCCCATGCAAATTTCACTACAAACCATAACTTGAATAATCATTGACATGAGATGAATTTGGAAAATAAAAAGAGGGATAATGATGGTGTACTTACTTGTCCCTTGGCTTGGAAGTCAATATAATCAAGCTTGGAAGTGAAAAAATGAGATTTGGGAGAGTTTGGAAGGATTTTTGGGCACTCTATCCTGTGCGCAGCGCCGGCCTCCTAAGTGCAATGCCTTAATTTTTTTGTCAATTTTTCCTAGGAAACCGACTTTTTTGCTCTCTTGGACGGTATAGCTCGATAAAAAAGAGTGAATATGAGGTAAATGAAGGATTTTGGGGGATTTTGAGTTTATATAGGGAGAGTTATTTCACTTTTTCGAAAAGAAATGGGACCCACCCTCCTTTAAAAACTGATTTTTCACTTTATGAAAACAGAGTTACCTTTACCACTGAAAACCTGAGCTGCCTTTTACTTTCCTGAGTGCTGGAACTCCTTCTTGAACTTTTTGAACATGAGAGTATGAGGAATGTGTGAAAATTCAAAAATCAATTCCCAAGAGTTCTTTGTCATGTTTTATTCACTGCTTGTTTTATTCATGAAAATGATGGACCTTGGAAACCCTAGTGACCTAATGAATGACCTGAGACCAAATGGAATGATGATGATGACTGACCCATTTTTATTGTGACACCATAAAGTGTGATAGGTGACCAGCATGAGTGAATTTCCAAAAGATTGACTTCATCTTTAGACTAACCAAACAATGACCAAATTTTGTTGTGTAAACCTAGTAACATAAAAAATTTGATTTTGATAGTCTGGACAAGCATAGTAAAAGCACATTTGATCTAGGCGATAGGCTAACAAGACTGACACTAACATTGGCTCCAACTAGGGATGGCAGCTCCTTGGAGGTGTCAAGAACACCATAGACCAAGTAGCCTTATCCATTGGGTAATGGAGTCAACATGAATGAAAACAGAATTTTGACTTAAAACTAACTGACCTTTTGATATGATAGAAAAACTGAAAAACTAAAACTAAAACAGTGTTGACCTAAAGAGACTTAGGGCATTCACTTCGAGCTTCAAACTCCTATGGCAACCATCTAAAATGCTGGAAATAAAATCCACACCGGTATATACAATGATGATGAATTTTCAGGATCCTTTTTAGACATATTAGTGCTTGAGAAGCCTACCATTGGTCGCCCCTCCTAAATAATCTCTTCCATCCATTTATTCCAACAAGGAAGCATTCTTTCCTCTGAAGGCAGAAATTCTATAGGGCCCCTTCCATAAGTTTTCAAACTTACCATGTTTGCCCTTTTCTTCATTTCTAGCATCCCACCTAAGAACCACATCTCCCAGATTGAAATTGTCTTCCTTGGTCTTGCGGTCATAAATCTTTTTAATCCTCTCCTAGAGTTTGGATGTGTTCTGAAAAACCTCTTTGCTTGTTTTCTGTAAATGAATCATCTGATTTATCCTCCTTTGTATGTCATTAGTTTCACTATAAAATTCCTACATAATTCTCATTACTGGGACAACAAGAGATGAAGAAAACACTGTATCAACTCCATATACTAGCTGAAAAGGAGACATACCTATTGATTTTTTAGTGCTAACCCTATCCTCCTGCAAGGAATTAATGAGATTTTTATGCTAGTTCTTCTTGTTTACCTCTAGGACCTTCTTCATGATATTAATTAGGGATTTATTGGAAGGTTCGACAAGACCATTCCCTTGCAGATGATAAGAAGTAGAATGTCCTAGCACAATATGATATTTGGCATAGAAGTCCACCATTCCTTTTTACTTGAAAGTAGAAAAATTGTCAGTAATTATTTTCTGTGGACATCCAAATCTAGACAAAATATTAGACTCAAGGAATTGAATGATGACAAAATCAGTAGCTTGCCTGGTTGGGATTGCTTCAATCCACTTTGTGAAGTAGTCAATGGCTGTCAATATCCATTTATGTTGTGCTAAATATGAAGGATGGATTTCACCAATGAAATCAAGACCCCACTGCTGGAAAGGAGCTGAAATTAAAATGGGCTGTAGTGGTAATGGAAAAAGTTTCCTCTTTCCTTGAAAAATTTGACATTCATGGTAGCTCATGACTATTTTGTATGCATCAGAAAAGAGGGTGGGCCAATAAAAGCTAGCTCTTAAGATCTATTTGATGTAGTTTTCCAAAAGTGATGACCACCACAATCTCCTTTACGAAAATCCTTCATTACATCTTTAGCTTCATTTTCTATCAAACAATTCAGCAACACACCCCCAGGATCTTTCCAAAATAAAACACCATCTAGAATACAATATTTTGAAGCTTTCAGTTTCAGTGATCTAGCTTTACCTTTGGGGACTTCTGGAGGGGGATTCAAGTGTTGCAAGACATAGACAATGTCAGAATACCAAGGTGAGGACATGAACATATCTGACACCTGTAGGAAAGGATCGTCTTCTTCTTGTTCTTCAGACAGTGCAGCAATCAAATTGATGTCTAGTGCATGTAGATTTGATTCAGCCATGAGTTTGGCTAAACCTTGTCCTTTGATGAGCTTTGTGGGCTTTATCTCTAAGTCATACTCCAGCATGGCTACAATCCAATTTCCTCTTCTACCTTTAGGATCTGTCTACACAAGAATTTCTTTTACTGCTGCAGTAGGAACATAAGCAGTGGTATGAGAATGCAGAATATAAATTCGGGAATCCTTGAGATATTTTACTAATTCCAATGCCCAATTTTCAATGATATTGTATCTTAGTGCTGCATCTCTTATAGTGCGACTGAAAAATGCTATAGGCTACTCACATTTATGATCTTTCATTTGCATTAGGACTGTTGCTAATGTATGCTCAGAGGTAAAAGAAAAGATGATGAAATCTGAAGTATAATATGGGCTAATTAAAATAGGAGCAGTAGATAAAGCAAACTTTACAACATGAAATGATTTCTTAGCCTCCAAAGACCACTTTACCTCACTGTCCTTCTTCAACATGTTTGTCATTTCTTTCAAGTGCTCAGCGAGATTAGGAATATATCTTCTCAGAAAATTAATTTTCCCATTGAAAGAATGAATCTCTTTCTTGTTCCTGGGGAAGTCTAGTTGATGAATGGCCTCCACTCTTGCAGGATCAATGCAGATGCCATATTTAGAGATGATGTGTCCTAGTAGTTTACCTTATTCCATGGCGAACAAACTCTTCTTTGGGTTAATTGAGATGCCAAATTTTCTGCATTTTTGAAAAACAATTCCTAAATGATGCAAATGATCTTCATCAAATTTTTAAAAAATTGTCAGATCATCTAGATAGATAAAAAAAATACATCTTTTTCATTTGCAAAAGCTATGTCCATAGCCCGCTGAAAAGTAGCTCCTGCATTCTTCAACCCAAAAGGCATCTTGGCATACATGAATGTACCCCATGGTGTTGTGAAGGCTGTCTTGAGCTGATCATCCTTGTGTACCAAAATTTGATTGTATCCAGAGCATCCATCTAACAATGACATCCTAGAGGATCCAATCACCCTCTATAGGATGTGATCCATCTTCGGCAAGGGATAGTTGTCTTTCAAGGACACCTTGTTCAGATTTCTGAAATCAATACATAGATGAATTTCCCTAGTCTTCTTTCTTACAGGCACTAGATTAGACATCCATTCAGAAAATCGAACTGGGAGTATGATTCTAGACTTATAAAGCCTATTTACCTCTTTCTCAATTGATGGCAGCAACTTGGGATTGATCCTCCTCAATTTCTGGCGAAATGGCTTCTGGTCGGGCTTAACAAGAATGGTGTGCTGAATGATACTTTTTTCATAAACTTTTAGATCTGAATAGTCCCAAGCAAATACATCAGTGAATTCCTTCATTAAAGACATGTACTTACCTTTTGTTTCAGGAGATAAGGACTTTGATAACTTGACCATTTTAGGATTTTGAGTTGTGCCAATGTTTACATCTTCAACTCCTTTTTCTGTAGGAACCATGGTGGGCTTCTTGGCAACATCATCACAGTCAAATAACTCTTCCAAAGGCACCAAGCCTCTTGGAATGTTATTTTCCTTGAGCTGTAATACTTCAATCTCAGCTGAGTGGATGTTCGGATCATCAAAGTTGTATGCATCATCAATATGAGAATTCTAAAATTCTCCTTCCAATTGCAGAAAACTGTCTATTTGTTTATCATCCCCAAACACTTGCCAAAATCTCATGTTATTTGGGACAGCTCGATGATGTTTGACATGGATGGATTACTTCTGATCATGATGAATAGGGATCTTCACCATACTTGCTGCAGTAGCGAGTGAGTCAGCTATGACATTCTGAGTTCTAGGAATAAGAGATAAAGTATATTTTGAAAAAGTCTTGAGGATATCAAGTACAACATTGCGATAAGCTCTCATTCTTGGGTGCTTGGCATGGTATTCCCCTTTGACTTGCTTGATTACTAATTCAGAGTTGCCATAAACATAAATATTTTTTTCTCCCAACTTTTTCAGAATTTTGAGGCCAGCAATCAATGCCTCATACTTTGCCTCATTGTTTAAACATTCAAAAGGCAACTTGTAAGAGCTCATTCTCACATTTTGAGGGATTTTATTTGACTGATGTAATGGACCAGGTATCCAGAAACCAATCCCTGCTCCTTCTCTTCTCGATGCACCATCGAACTCCATTGTCTAAAGACCATTTTCTTCATCCAGAAAAAGGATTTCTGAAGATTGAACTTTTTGTTTTTTAGGATTTTGACAAGCTATCTCAAAAATTTCTATTTTCTGCACTATTCTTTGAATTTACTCATAGTATTTGCAGGCTGCAAACATTCTTCACCAACATCTTTACCTTCTATTGTAATAACTTCATGTATGATGCTCATAACCTTGGGAACTTCTGAGATTTCCACTAGCTGACTTTCATCATCAACAGAATTTATATCACTAAACAGAATGAAAGAATCAAGATTAGTATGGACAACATGTATAAGATGATTAACTGGATTCTCCTTATGGCTGATCATAAATTTCATCTTGTTTTCCCTATAAAGTTTCCAGAGTTGTCCAAAAACAGGGATAGTGGCATATGAGAAGTCAAGCTATAGAGTGCCCTTTAATTTTGATCCCCAAGATCTTGAAAGAAACATGCCAAACCTAGGAGGAATATCAGCAACTACGACATCCATGAGTACATTTTTGGCCGGGATTTGGTCCAAGGACACTACCAAGTCTTTAATGAGGCCAAGGCATTTCACTCTTCCGGAATCAAAGGAATAAAGATCATGGTAAGGTCGGGTGATGCTCAGTCCTAGTTTATCCATGATGGCTTTAGGCATCAGATTATGTGAGGCGTCAGAATCTAGCATGGCATTATGAAGGATAAAATCATGAAGTTTAAGACTTAGATAAAAAGGAGGGATTTCACTATATTCAGGAGCTCCTTCTAAGGTTGGACCAAAAAGGATTGTTGGCTCATCATCAGCCACATTAACTGTATCAGACATCTGGTCAACCTTTATCATCTTTACAATCTGAAATTTATATTTGTCATTCCTTACCAATTCATTAAGGGGAATAACAATCTTCAATTTAGAAATTTCATTCTCCAAACTAAAGATATTAGATTGATTTTCTACCTCTTTTGCAGCGATGTCCTTCCTTTTTGTTTGGCCTTTAGATTGAGATTCTTTCTTGTGGCTTTCAATTTGCAATTCTTTGTCTTTCCTCACATTGTTGGTGAAGGCTTCATTTGTTCTATCCCGATTTAGTATGACAATGTCCTTGTCTTTATTCTGACCTGCAGGAACAATTTCTTTGCTCGGTGTGTCCTTTTGTAGATTTTGTCTTTTCTGAGTTAGAGTGACAAGTACATTTCTTTTCCTGAAAGCGTACTGCTTTTTGAGATGACTGAGGGCATTATGATATCCTCTTTGGTACTCTTCAGTTTGAACAGCCCACAGATATTCACTTGCGAACACGAATTGCTGATCACTTGGTATGAGAGAATCTTTGAAAAATTGATCTTCTTCTATTAGGAAAGTAGGCAGTTCATCTTCTTGAAAGAAGTGATTTGCTTCTACAATTTCTTCTTCATCTTCTTCCTGACCTTCAATATAATTTTGCTGAAATGGAGCTCTTACTTGACCTTGAGGATCTTGGTTTTGCTTCTCTTTTTGTTGATTTCTAAATTGATGTTGTTGTTGTCTGTGAAAGTTAGGATTCCTCACTGAAGGTTCAGATTGTCAACCAGTTATGGATATTCTATCCATCATCCTCTCCATAGTTTTTATTAGATTGTCAAGCTTTGCATCAGAAGATGATGCAGGCTCTTCTTTAAAGACAACTTTCTTCTCTGCCCTCTCTGGCTTTGATTTTGACTTCTTAATGAGAAAATTGGCTTCGACATTGACTGCATTCCACTGCATCTCTTCAAGAGTAGTAGGATCTCTTTCTCTGAGCTGGTAGGCCATGTCCGGATCGAAAGCATCAGGATAATGAAGAAGAGCCAAACCAGGAGGAGGCTTCATATCATCAGGTATGGAATTGTACATTGTATTGAATCTTGTTGTAAATTCTTCAACTGTTTCATTTGGGTTCCTTTTCATTGAATTATACTCAGATAATATTTGTAATGGATTTTTCTTCTCTTGCCAACGAGCTAAGAATAATTCAATCAATATTTGAGAACTGTTAATATAATTAGCAACCATACTTTGAAACCATTTCTTAACATCTCCTGAGAAACTTTGAGCTATAATCCTCATCTTGGCATTCTCTTCATCAATTTCTTCTAAATAAATGAAATATATTAACTTATCAACATCCTACTGAGCTGTAATTTCTGCACTTCCATCAAACAAAGGGAGTCTTTAACCATAATTCTCAGGAAAAGCAGCAAGTTGAGCAGGCAGTAAAAGAGGTGAAAATCTTGCCATGACTACTAGAGATAGTAGAGGTGCTACCATGGATTGTGTAAGGGTGATGGAACTACTACATTTGGTTGTAAAGGCAAAGATGGGATGAATGGAGGTGGTATGAAAGATATGAAACTGAAACTTTGGGAGATGTAGCAGATGTGCTTGGAGGTGAAACAGAAGATGAAGCAATGGCCAAATATTCAAGTTGATATTGAACAAAATATTTTTCACTAGTGATCTAGAGTTGGTCAGCAAGGCTTTGAAGCTTATCAAAATTCAACCATAGTTCATGATCAGTTTTAGCAGACAAAGATTCTGAAGAAATAGAGTGAGTTTCAACCTTTAAAGGTTCTAATGTTACTTCAGAAATACAGGACTCAAACTTTGACCTTGAAAGATATAATTCTATGTTCTCATCAAAAGGAGTTTGCTCAAAGGAAAACAGATTTTTAGGAAGAGCGATTGTTCTTTTGATTTTTCGAACTGCACTTTTAGTGATGGGTAATCTAAGTTTTCTTAGCAGTCTTTCTAGATCTTCAACAATAAAGGGTGGATTTGGGTCAGGGTTTGACCTGGTGTGCCTTTTGGAAGCCAGAATGTATACACCCTAAACTAATGAAATTTATGAATTAAGCCCATCTTTGAATACTGGAAACTATGAACTACAGAACCAGTTCTTTGAAAGCTCTTTAGATATTTCCCAGGAATGATTTAACAATCGTTCCCTGGAAACGATGCCAAAAATGTTAGTCCTTACAATCTCCTAGGATAAAAAGGAAATCGAGAAGGGTAACCTCAAACCACTTCAGCTCAGTAGCTAGCCCTACTGAGCATGAGAGGGATCTCTCTAAGTCTCTTATCAGTGATATGACTTTAAAGAAAATGAATTTTAGGTTAGATATGTGTATTTTTTTGTTTGTTTGTGAAAATTTGGGTTTTAGGGTTTGCTGAACTTAGGGTTTGGAGCCATAAATAGGTCTAGGTTGTAGGAGTGCAGGAGAAAATATGAGAAGGAGCTAGATATTAGAAGCCATGGTGTAATTTGAATATTGTCAGTGTAGTATAGAGGAGAAAGTGTAGAAGAAACTAATGAGCATAAGTAAACATGATTTCATTAGCTTAGAAAGACATAGACATAGCTATGAAAACCAGATAACAGAGCTTGAAAAACAAGAATTCTGTATATTTCACTGTAAGGCATCCATAGAAAGAAGAGATATCATATAGATAAATATGTTTAAACCATGAGAAAACAAATAGAATGAAGTACAAGCACCATGAACTCACTAGGCTAGAGTTCCTTGAAATAGCTGCAACCTGTCTCTGTATTAGCTGAAAAGATGAGTACATGCAAGCTTCCTTCAAAAAAGTTCAACCTTCTTATCCTGAAGAGAAATGATACATATAGACTCTCCTAGACCACTTTACCACCTTCAGGAGTCGAATTCCTTGGTGGAGGAACTAACTCCAAGATTCTCTCGACCAACAGGTGAGAGTGAGAAGGTGAAACTCAAACACTTCAGGGAGAGTTTGTTTAGGAGTTTTCTTCTTTTATGAGGCCTAATAAACTTCAAAAACAACCTATGATGTACATTTATTCATGCCTACATCACCTAGCCTCGAAACTAGCTCCATTACATAGAGAATCTTGACTTTGACTAAGTCAAAGTAGAAACTAGAAATTTTACACAGTGAAATTTACAAATTTAAAACACAAAAAAGTGCAGAAGCGCAGCGCCGACTTTGAGTTGATTTTCATGTGCCTTCTAGGGGTCAAAATGAAAAAATGAGAGAACGGTCATCTATCCCTTCAAGTCTAGTTTCCAAAAAAGTTTTAATTCCTGAATTTGGACCATGGGAAGGCCTTAAAAAATCCATTCTCCCAAGGTCGCTCCAGCAGCATAACGCTTGTCGAAAAAGGGTCTAGAATGCTAGTTTTTTTTCCACTTTTTTGCATTTTTCTCCAAAACTGAGCCACCTCTACAAAATCTGAGAAAATGGGTTTTTAGAGGATGGAAAGATATTTCTAAAAATGTAGACCTTTCCTAAAATGGAGGCCTAAGGAAAAAACGTAGCGCCAAGGCGTTGTGCTTCTAGAGCAGCGGATTTTCTAAATTTAGACCAAATTTCTCAAAAAACTCAAAATGCTCAGAATTTTCTCAAAATTGGATGGAAGGTGTAAAAACATGTTTTTTAAATCTTCATAGATTATTTAGCAAGAATCTTCAAGTTTCCCTTATCCTTTTTTGGCCTCCTTGAGCTTATTTTCATGTTTCTTTACTTTGACATTGGCGATCATGTTTTGAGCTTGGTAGTGGTGCACCATGTGTCTGAGCAACTGATTATCCTTGTTTTCCTTCTCAAGGAGCTTCTCCAAGTGTTAATTTACCTTATTTAGCCAATATTCATTACCTTAATCAACCTCAAGTGCAATCCTATCCTCTAGGTCAATGTCCTCATTCAACAAAATTTGTTCTTGCTCTTCTTGCAAAGATTTCTTGAGGCCTCTTGTTCTTGGTATTTTCCTCTTTCCTTTCCCCTTTAATGCTTTAGACTCGCTTGATTCTATGATCTCCTTCCCTTTGCCAACTTTCTACAATAACTTGGCTTTTTCATTTTCTAGGATCAACTCCTTTGCTTTGAGCTGACTATTTTCCTGTTCAAGGAATGATATGACATATTTTCTCTTTCCAAATTGATTTATAGCTCCTTGATTTTATAGTCCTTATCCCTGATTGTTTGTCGCATGTTTGAATTTTGATCCTTAGCCTCTGAATCAACTAGTTCAAACTCATGCTCAATTGTGTCTTTATCTTTTGCTAACGGTTCTTGCTTTGTCAATGAAGAAGGCTTGGCCCCTTTCTCTCTATGAGAAGAAAACACAAGCCTCTGTCCTTTCTCATACACTTTAGTCACCTTAGTTTTGGGTAGCTGAGTATTCTCCACTATTTTGCTAGAGGACCCCACCTCTGTTTGCTATTTTGGCACACTAGGAGACTGAGATGTTGCATTTGCTTCATGCCATTTCAGGGTTGTTTCCAAAAAGGCTTCCCAAGCCATACCTTTCTCTGCTAGCTGGTAAAGGACAATGGTTTTGATTAGACTATGATGAAACAAGCTTGGGGAGTGCTCTTTGTCCTTCAATTGTATTTTTTCAGACATTTTGGAAATGCTCTTGGATAGATAGTTACACATGTTGAGTGGCTTTTGAGAGGTGAAATGCATCAGGAGGCAAATATGATAAGCATACAACCTGGAGAATCTACCTTCACAAGTGAAGAACCTCATGGTAGTCTTCATCAAAGGGGCATATTTCTCCAATAAATATTTGAAAGGAATAAGGTGAGTATGTGTTTCTCTGTATGGCGTCTTTAAGAAAGGCTTGTAGTATTCAAGATCTAGGCTCATTCCTTTGAACCAATATTCACCATTGTCCGATAACCCTGTTGCAAGTGAGATGGAGGTCACTGAAAAAATGAACTCAACACCAACAATGATAGCAATTTCACCTTTCAGCTGAGTTGCCACCGAATCTATTAATTGTTCATGAAATCCCACCTCACTCACCCTTTTGCAAAACTCCAGGCAATGTACATCCTCAAAGAATTGTTTGATGAAAGGATAGGAGCTGATTGAATTGCAGTCTGATGGCTCATATCTAAGGATATTCCCTCCTTTCTGTTTTCTTTTTCTCTCTGGCGAAGATTCTGCCTCCATGATGGCACACAATCTTAGCAGCAGGCAGCGAAAAATAAAATGTGAGGTGTGAATGGAAATGAAGTGATATGAAAGTGGTCTTTGACCAAATGATGGAGGATTCTTGGAAAAGGTGAATATGGACTTTGGAAGCTAATGAAAGTGAGTGAAGAAACAATGGAAGAATTATTTGCTTGCAAGGAGAAACAACAGGGTTTATAATGAAACTTGCTCAAAAATCTCTAGGATTGAGATAGGGTTTTGCTTTTTTAGTGCTAAAACTTTGTTTTGAGGTGGGTTAAATGGTTAAAATGGCTTATTAAAAATGTATGCAGGTGTAGGATATCATTTTACATGTTCTAGATACCAAAAATAAATATGGCCATTTTCACCCTATCATTTCCCATGCAAATTTCACTACAAACCCTAACTTGAAGAATCACTTACATGAGATGAATTTGGAAAAGAAAAAGAGGGATAATGATGGTGTACTTACTTGTCCCTTGGCTTAGAAGTAAATAAAATCAAGCTTGCAAGTGAAAAAATAAGATATGGGAGAGTTTTGAAGGATTTCTAGGCACTCTGTCTTGTGCACAACGCAGTGATCTTGAGCACAACGCAGTTATTCTGAGCACAACGCTGGCCTCCCGAGCGTAGTGCAGTTTTTCTAAGCGCAACGCCTGAATTGTTTTGCCTAGGAAACCGACTTTTTTGCTCTCTTGGACGAGATAGCTCGATAACAAAGAGTGAATAGGAGGTAAATGAAGAAGTTTGGGGGCTTTTGAGTTTATATAGGTAAATTTACTTCGATTTTTTAAAAAGAAATAGGACCCACTCCTTTAAAAACTAATTTTTCACTTTATGAAAACAAGGTTACCTTTACCATTGAGAACCTGAGCTGCCTTTTACTTTCGTGAGTGCTGGAACTCCTTCTTCTGGAACTTTTTGAACATGAGAGTATGAGGAATGTGTGAAAATTCAAAAATCAATTCCCAAGAGTTCTTTGTCATGTTTTATTCACTGCTTGTTTTATTCATGAAAATGATGGACCTTGGAAACCATAGCAACCTAATGAATTACCTGAGACCAAATGGAATGATGATGATGACTGACCCATTTTTATTGTGACACCATAAAGTGTGGTAGGTGAACAGCATGAGTGAATTTCCAAAAAATTGACTTCATCTTTAGACTAACCAAACAATGACCAAATTTTGCTGTGTAAACCTAGTAACATAAAAAAATTGATTTTAGTCTGGACAAGCATAGTAAAAGCACATTTGATCCAGGTGACAGGCTAACAATACTCACACTAATAGTGCCACAACATCCTCTCATACTTGCATCCCGTCGTTGGTAGGTACACATTGAATTCCTGAGGTGTATAGATTTGAAATCCAACCAAAATATTCACCAACTTCCTCTACCAAATTTGTAGTTGAAGAACCTACATCCCTAACAGAATAAGTAATTTTCCTCTCTTCAACAATTGAACAACTTATAGGACAAGAACTATAGGTTCCTAGTGAATAAGAAGAAGAAGAAACGTATTATAACATACAATTAGTGGAGGAACGAGAAAAAGAGCTAGACAATCCTATTATAGAACCTTATATTAGATCTTAAGAATCTACACTGGTAGGGGAAGGATAAGGAGAATTGCATAATGTAAATGGTGAAATTAGGATTCGAGGTGGAAGATGCAGAGGAGGAAATAGAGGAGGAGGTAGAGGTCAAGGTGGTAGAAGTGGTAGGGGAGAACCAGATCCTTATGGATTTCCCATCTTTGATGAAGATACCATAGCTACATTGAACAAACATCTCACTTTCCATCTTTCCTAATTTCCATGGTTTGAGAAATGAGGACCCTGAAACATTTCTTTTTGAGCTTGAGGTTTTATGTAGAACTTATGACTACTTACTTGATCCTCAAAAATTGAAATTATATCCAGAAACTATTAAAGACAGAGCAATTAAATGATTAATGGGATTAGGAACACATATAATTAAAACATGGGAAGAAATAAAAAATGTGTTCTTTGAAAATTATAAGGATTATTGCATGCCCCATGACCTTAAATATGAAGTCTTTAAGATGATGCAAAAAGAGGATGAAAGCCTTGAATATCTAGTTGAAATATTTTCTTACAACATAAAAAGATCTAAGATGTATAATTTGGATGATGAAACAATAAAATCTCTTTTGTTAAAATCCATCAGAGATGAATGGATTGATCTTATCAATTTAATGGGAAAGGGAGATGTTTCACAACTTTCATTTAGAGAAATTTTTTATTTGTGTAAACATATTTCAAGGGGTAAGGTTAGAACTGGAAAAAAATCTGAGAGATCCTACGATGTCCAAAATTAATAAATCTGCAATTGGAACGGTAAGTAGAGATGAAATAGGAAATTTTCTTGATGATTTCAAAACAGATATCCTAGTGAGTCTTAACGAACAACTAGATACCCTTAAGATACAAAATAAGAAAAAGGTTGAGAATGTTGCATTATCTATTTTTTGTCCCAAGTGTAGGAAGAAACATTTCTTAATAGAATTCCCCCTTGATAGTATATAATTTTGTGTCATATGTGGTGAAAATCATAACACGAAGGAATGCCCTTCAATACCTGGTCTTAAAGTTGTTTTTCAAGATCATGTTAGGACAAGCTGAATCTCTTTGTTTTATTGATAAAATACCATGGAAAAATCAACAATCAAATAGGACTCAAGGTTTCAATACTCAATCATATGCACAACCACGAAACAATTGGATTACACCCAATGCCATGGCAACCTTGGCCCCCACAATCTCAAAATCCATCTTGGGCACATGCTTGGAAAAATAATTATGGAAAATATCCTCAATATCCTCAATTCCAACAACCATATCCTTCTTTTCCACCGAAATATTATCCTCCTCAACCATCTCAACCTTATCAATTTCAAAATCCCAATCAACAACTTTCATTACCATTTCCTCAAAAACCCAATCAACTACCTACCCAATCACTTCCAAATCGAAACAAAAAAAATAAAAAAGCTATTTATAATGTCGAAGGAATTTTTTTTCAAGCTAGTATGATTACCTCATTAGGTCTAAATGATGTTCAACTTAGATCTGGTAGGGTTTTGCAAAAGAATTCACTAACAACTACCATCAAAAAATCTAAAGAGGATGAATTTCATGAGAAATATGTGAATCTTGATCAAGAAAATATTCCTCTAAAGGAAAATGTTCTTATACAATAAAAGGATGAAAAAATAAAGAAATATCCTACATTTCCTCTAGTAGAACAAACTTTTTTTCTTTGCAAGATCCACCTTTTCTGGAAAGACTCAAATTTGATAAAGGAATAGAAAGGAAAATTATTTTACCAGATTATGATATGCTAGATGAACTTAAGAATATTTGCATTAAAATTCCTAAATATTATAATATATAAAGGAAATCCCAATATTTTCAAAAATTATTAAGGAGACATGCATTAGACAACCAAGAAGAAAAAGAAAATATATTAAAAATATCCAATTGGTAGGAAAATTGTTGATATTATGATGGGAAAACTATTGTTCAAAAATATATAGATCCAGGTAGCCCCATTGTAAAAAACCACATCAATGGTATTGTGATTCCAAACACTCTGATTGATCTAGGAGCAACCATTAACATTATGAGAAAATAAACATTGGAGCAACTTAAGCTTCGTAATCTTCAAGATACTCCAACATTATTGCAATTAGAAGGTAGATTTGTTATTAAGCCAAATGGCGTATTATAATATGTGTCTTTATTTGTAGATTATTGTGAATATCCTGTAGATTTCATGATATTAACTCCCAAGAATAATTTAGGACGACATCCATTGATCCTTGGTAGACGTTGGCTATATACAACTGATGCATTCATAGATTGTAGATCTGGTGATATGTATTTCTTTCATGGAATTTCTACTAATAAATTCATGTTGTATCCTCTGACAAAGATAATAATTGAAGTAGAAATTGACAATTGGATAGATGATGATGATGAATGCTTTGATAATATGCAACCAGTTTATACTCTTTAACAATTAGATGAAGAAGATCAGTTGATAAATTTAATGAATAATAATGATTATTATTCATACTGTGAGAAAGATCAAAGTTTTCAAGAAAAATGTAATATTGAATATTTATCATCTCACCAAATGGATTTACATTCTATGGAAAAGTTTTGCAATTTTCAAGTAGAAAAATTTTCAGATAAAACATTAAATATTAACAATAATTTGGAAGAATTTCAAAAGAGAAAATTGATACAGATGCTACAAAAACACTCTTCTTCTTATGCATGGGAGTACACTGACATGAAATGGATTGGTCCTAAAAATTGTATGCATAATATTTATATTCAAGAAAATGTCAAACCAGTTATACAACCTCAGAGAAGGATGAATGCTAATATGAGAGAAATTGTTAAGGAGGAATTGTAAGAGTTACTTAATGTGAACTTCATCTATCCAATATCAGATATTCAATGGGTGTTACCTTTAGTGATTGTTCCAAAGAAAAAAGGAAAATTGAGAGTGTGTATTGGCTATAGGTAATTAAATAAAGCTACTTTGAAATATAATTTTCCACTACCTTTTATATGTCAAGTATTAGATCCCTTGGTAGGAAAGAAGTATTTTTCATTTTTAGATGGATTTAGTGGGTATAACTAAATACAACTAGCACCAGAAGATCAAGATAAAAATAATTTTACATGTACATGGGGAACATATGCCTATAGGGTTCTTCCCTTTGGATTATGTAATGTGATGAACTCCAGTATTATAACAAGAATGATGCAACTCCCAAGGCTACTAACTTAAATTATCAACTTGGGTTTTGTACAAACTTAAGAGGTATCAACACTATATGTGCATCATACAATGTGTCCTTCTTTCATTGATCTGATGTAATGGAGTGAATTTCATGAGATAAAAGCATAAAATGATTGTAGAAATAGAAATGTTACTTAGAAACAAATTAATCTTAGGCAAGAACAAAAATTTGTGATTGAAATCCTAAGAGCATGAATTCAAATAAATAGGCCTAATCTACTTTATAAAAGGCATGTCCTAATTGGTGTTTATTTTTCCTAAATCATGGATTTAGAGTTTAGGGGTCACGATTCCAGACTAAGAGATAAAATCCAATATTTTGGAGCAAATATAGTCAAGTTTACACATGCTATAGGATTGCTACAAGAGGTTGCTATAGGTGAAACAAAATTGCTACAGGAGGAGATAATTCACTGAATGACCAATAAAATCAAATTAAAATGGGATGGGACAAATTGTTTTATTAAGTAAGATGTCTTAGGTCTCCATTCCAAGTGGAATCACTCCAAAATACCCTTGTTAACACGTGGTTAAAAATAGTAGAAAATTACTATAAAAACTAAAAATTCAAGAACTAGTGAGCTAGTTAACCAATAAAATGCCTAACCTAATCAAGTGAAAATGCATTGGGGTAAATATTGTTATTAAACTGATTTTTTTTATAACCTAATAAAAGTGGAATCAACTCCAATGAAGATCATTAACATGTTCTAAAAAATAGCAAAAAATTACTACTATTTTGCTACAAGGGACTTCTAGAAATTATAGACTTGTGAACTAGTAAACCAATCCAAGTAGCTCAATGATGAATATGATTTTTAAAAGTTATTCTACGGATGAATCAATATTGTGAATCTATAAATAACCTTCAAAACAACTCACTTCAATCATTTAACCCAATTCGACAGTAAATGAAACATCAATATTAAATGCAGAAATAGGAAAACAAGAATAAGAGATGCACGTGAATAAGAAGTGAAAAGAAGAAAACAAAATTATATGAAAGGGCTATGAGGCTCCTAAGATGGCTAAGCCTAAGGATACTTAGAGTCATATGAAGTATACCAAGCTTCAGAATCTAAAAATGACACCAAACTTCATTATTTGAATCAATCGAAGTACACCCCTGCCAGAAATGAAAGTGGAGCTGCAAAAATACAAGTTTTCTCCACAAGAAGACTAAGAAATCCATGCCCCTAGAGGAAAATATGAATTGGTACTTATACAAAATGATGAGGAAGCACTCTCCTTGAAAGGAGGAAGTTTTCCCCTCCAAAATACCTCAAATAGTGGATCCGATTCGCAACACTAGGAATACACATTAAATGACAAGGAACACATTCCTATATTTTCTCAATCCTTGGAGCTCCAAAATTTGTGCAATAATTTCATAATATCATGTTTATTTATTATCCAATATTGATCCATCCTGTAGTAAGGAGAAAGTCCCTAGATTACCTCTTCCTCCAAATCTTCATAATATGCTCAATATTCTCACAATATTATACACAAATAATAATAGTAGGCACAAATATGAAATTATCTCTAAAACTGCCTAATGAACATATTAAAGTTAAAAATATGTCATCTAATGCAAAAAGAGAGGTTTAATGTGCTGAAGGATGGTTAGATGGGCCTTAATTTATGTCTAATTTGGAGGCCCATCATACCCCTTGTTGAAAGTGTTGCTCATCCTCTGAGCAACTTAGTGACCTAATTGTCCCTCATTCATGGCATTGATGGCTTTCCTAATCTATCTTGTATTTGTCCAACACTTTCATGTAGCAACTTTCTTCTTTCCTATAACAACTTTCTACCTTCTTGTAACAGCTTTCTGCCTTCTTGTAGCAGGGCATATTCTTCTTTCATTTGTTTGGTCATGGATCCCCTAGTGCTTGGCTTCTTCTGAGAGGCTTGGGGCTCCTTTCTTTTGGATTGGAGGGAGGTTATCTCTTCAGTTTTCTTCTTATTATCCTTTTATCCTTTGTTCTGCTTTTTCACGGATTTTTTCTTATGTTTCAACATTTTGTTTTTCTTTTCCACCCTCTTCTTCTTCCGCAGATCCATCCTTGACTCTCTCTTCAAGTCTAGAAAAGATTCTCTATCCATGTCAATGAAATTTGTCCATGTGTTCTCATGGTTTGTGTAAGGGAACCCTGCTGCCAATTATCAATTTCAGAGAACTTAGCATTTCAACTTATGGAAAGAGGAGGAGTGCTTCCTGTTCATAAGTGAGGTGAAAAATGGTATGCCAATTTCAAAAGAATTTTATTCTCCGATTATAATGCTCATCCTCACAAGAAAACTCCACACTTCAGACTTCTTATGGTTCTGCTACATGATGTTTAGTGGAGGAATTTTGCAAACATTCATAGATTTTTTGTTTGCAAGAGGTGATATATCAAGTACTCACCCCTTCCTTGCAGACTCCTTCAAATTTATAAGGTTTTGTGGCCAATAATTCTCAAGACAGGGCTCATTGTTTCCTATTGGGACAATCTTGTAGTAGACAGGTTATCTCTTGTAGAAGCCTTGTTTCTTCCTGTAACATGGTAGTTTGTGCTTTGAGCTGCTTAGTTGGGGATGCTCTAGTGGTTGGCCTTCTCATGGATGTCAAAATTTTCTTCCCATTTTGCTAAAACCTCCTCCCATATCTCCTAATGCTCCTTCTCGGGGTTACCTGGGTGTATTTTTAAAGACAATCTTAACTTCGTTTTTATCAGCGAGGGAGAAGGATGCTATAATTTATATCAAACAAAATATTTTTTCTCTGCTCCTATATTACCTTTACACACAATAATTTCCAACAAGACCTATTGGTAAATTTTCTATTACTGACTAACAATTTCAGGAAAAATTTCTCATGCAATTGTATGGTAATCAAGCAGGGAGGAAGCCATTTACTCTTTTTCAAAATAGCTTTGTATGTGCATGAGGGTTTGAAGACAATTTTAGGTCACTGTGGCCATATTTCACCCTTCAATTCCTCCTGAAGCTTCTTCTTGACCCTCCTGTAAAGATTCAAACCTTTGTGTAGCACCTGCAAACAGAGTTTGAAACACTTCGGTGGCACCCTAAGGAGTCTAATAAAACTAGCTCGTCCTTCCTTGAACTATTTTTTAGAAATGAACAATGGTGCAAATGAAGTTCAAGCTTGGTACATAATATTCCCTTTGTGGTAAGGGCTCGGAGTGCTTTCTTGACATGGCACATACACGAGTTTCCTTTTTTGAACCATTTTCCCCACTCCTTTTAATCATTACCCTTCTTAATTTGGCTTTTCCATGTTGCATGAGTGAGGGAGTTAGTTTCACTTAACTGGTTGAGGGTGGTCGAGACTGCTGACCCATACTTATCTTATAAAAAATCATCTCTCATGTATTGACGGAAAATTTCTAACTATAATATGCTCAAGAGAAGAGGTCAAGAATATTTCATACCTGTACCTACCTGATGGTTGTTGGAGAGACATGCATGTTGCTACTGAGTTGATGATCGATCCATGGTCCTATGAAGGTTTTAATTTCCTTGATTTTCTTGCTTCTGTACAGGTCTTCATAGATTGATGATTATTTGACTAATAAAATTGTTGTGTGTGCCGGTTTATTCCCATTGTCCAATCTTGTACCGGTGCAGTGGATCGAATGCTTCCTAAGGAGGGTATTCCCCTTCTCAACCTCACAAATGGCTTCACGATGCTTAAGGGGGCTGGTTCTTTTACTCTGTTGGTGGAAAAAAATGATTATGGGATTTTGATGTGACTGTACAGGCTGCTACATGAAGAATTTCTCTCTTGTAGCAGTCACCTAATTCTTATTTGAAACCTTATATTGCATGTGGAATTGAGGGAAAGTCAGAAAAGGTAGAAGGACATGACTAAAATCATCAAGAGGTGGTGTAGGTGGTGGAAAAATTGAAAGCAGAGTTTTTTCTATGTTTTTTTATGTATGGTAGAGTGGAATTTGAAAATGCTAGATAGAGTGGATGGATGATGCAAGTGGTATTGGGGAGCTCTGTCAACCTTCCCTAAAGAAGAAATGACCTTTTGACCCTTTCCTCCAATTTGATCTGCCTCCTGTAGCAATTTTGGTCCCTCCTGTAACATTTCAGAACAATCCCCTCTACTAGATTTGTCTTATCCATATCTATCAACTGGTAGATGGGATTGACCTAAACTATTTTGGGCATGTTTCCATCATCCTTATGCACCTCCCCATAAAAAATATTGTCCAGTGGATGCATGAATCTCAAGGAAAAATTAAAATGGTTGTAGGTGATGGAGGCCAATTTCGCGAAAAGTGTGCATTGGAATTTTCTAAAATTTCTTGAATGTTACCATAATACATATGCATCTCCCCACGAAATATCTCAACCAATGGATGCACGGTTTTCAAGATATGGTAAAATATTTTTCTGCTCTGTGTATTTTGGCCTCCTATAGCAAAACAGAGCCCTCTTGTAGCATTTTAGGACAGTGAGGAAAATGCATGAGAAAATCTTGGGAATGATAGGTGGATGTTGAAAATGCATTAGGGTGATGTATTGACATGTCTTTGGTCCTTTTGTAGCATCTGAGCAAAGGAGGAGAAAGTCCAAGTTTGACTTCCTTTGACTAGGTTTTTGACCAACTTTTTCTTTTGGTGCTAACTTCTTTTTGTTGCTTGTAAAGGTTGGATAACACCTGCATTCACCAGAGAGAGATACATCGAGAAATTGTTTTCTTTTCATTTTTTCATTTTTTTTTTCTTTTAGGCCTACTAGCTGCCTCAATGAGATTTTCAACTAGTAGGTCTTCCCAGGTTCCTCAAAGGAGGTTTTCTCCTAGGATCTTTCCTTTTTCTCTCTGTTTTCTATTTTTCCACCCTATTGACCGCATCATGGAGGTTTTCAATCAATGAGCCAATATCAGACACCTCAAATGAGGTTTTCACCTCTTATTTTATTTTTCCTCTTATTTTTTTTTATCCTATTCTACTTGAAAAAACAAAATATCTTTCAAGTATAGGAATAATTCTGATGGAGACATGTGCACATCAATATGACAGATAAACTTATGTGTAATCTTGAACTATATGCTTTGACATGTACCTAAATTTCATAGACCAAATTATTTGACTTTGACGATATCAAGCATAGGTTAAGAAGAGAGTGGTGCTCCATCTTGTTGATTTTCTGGAACCAAACCTCAATATAGCTTTGATTCCCTTGGTTCACTTGCTCATCTAGATCATTCTTAATGTATTATTCTACCATGGCATTAAAATATTCCTCTTTTTGGAAATTATTCTCTTGAACACATGGAGGATCTAATGGTAAACATGAGGGAACTTTCTCAATCTCTGATTTTGATGTCTGCTCTTCATCAAGTGCATCCCATGATTCTTTGGTATTCTCACTTGACTCTTCTTTTTCTTAATGTTTTCCTTCAATTACATCAAGAGAGTCTCCTTTTTGTGATAGTCTTCCTAAGTTATGATGAATACCATTGAGATCAAGAGGAGATGTTTGGAAGTGTTGTAGCTAAACTTTGTAAGTGGGTTGAGCTACTTCCTTTTGTGGGCTTAGAAATGGTGGTACAAGTAGTTCATTAGGAGTGTATCTTTGATATGGATGTGGTTGAGGTTGTGGTTGTGGTGGGGAGGATGGTAGGGATAGCATGGAGTTGGGTATGGAGGATATTGAGGAAAATATTGAGGATATTGTGGATGGCTCCCATAAGTTCCTTGCCAACCTTGTTGCCAAGATTGGTTTTGGGGTTGAGATGGCCATGGTTGCCAAGGAAAGGGTGTCTTCCAATTACTTTGAGATGGATGTGCATAAGCTTCAAATTGTGAATAAGGTTCTTGTATGATATCAGGTTGACTAGGTTGCCATGGTCTTTTTAAAGCTACATAACATAGCTGCTTTGGTGATTGACTTGCTCCATTGTCCTCTTGTTAAACTTCCTTCAACCTTAATAATGATCGAGAATATTTAGTAGCATGTGATTCTGCATGGACAACACAAATATCAACATCTTCTTTTTCCTCATCTTGCATTCGTAACATTTCTACTTGTTCTCTTAGATTGTTAAGAATATTTGTTTTAAAGTCATTAAAAAAATTTCCAAGTTTGTCTTGACTTACGAATCTTGATGTTGATTTACTTACTCTTTTCCTTCCTCTTGATATGCATTTGCATGTTTAAGAAATTTCTTCAAATTATAATTGGTATACATCACCTCTACTAATGAGATCAAGGGGATCAATCCACTCATCCCTAATTGTTCTAAGTAAAAGGGCTTTTAGTGTGTTAGATCCTAAATGCTGTAATTTTTCCCTCTTAACATGATACATGAACTTCTCTATTAGATCTTCAAGGCTCTCATCTTCTTTTTTATTCATTCTAAAGATTTCTTCTTTAATATCACAACATTTATATTTTTCTAGAAATATATTTTTCATGTCATTCCATGATATTATTTAATTAGTCCCTAAACTCATGAACTATTTAAGAGATCTATCCTTCAATGTTGTTGGAAACAATCTCAACGTTTGAGTGTTTAGTAAGTAACCATAAGATCTACAAAGGGTTTCAAATTCAAAGAGAAAGGTTTCTTGATCCTCTAACCTCATACCATGGAAGTTGGGAAGGAAATATGGAGGGATTTTCTTCATATGAATATTGACATCAGTATCTTGAATGGGAAATCCAAGAGGATATTCTTCATTGTTATCATATACATCCATTTCCTCTATCTTCTTTGCCACCTTTTCTTCTTCTACATGAAAAAGTGGATGGTGATATGGTTCTTAACCACATGATCAAATGTGGGGGGGTTGGGGTTGGCGTTGGAGAAGTAATTTTTTATGTTTTTATAAAATATTTGAATTAGAATGCTAATGCAATGCAATTTTCTGTTCTTGAAATGAAATATGCCTAGTGCAATTTTTTTGTGTTTTTGCATAAAGTGAAAGAAATGAATGAACTAGGGAAGAAAACAATGCATTTTTATATCTCTTTGGTAACAGCACAAAAAAGTAATGAGCCTCAGTATTGCAACAAGAATGCTACAACTCCCAAGGCTAGCAACTTAAATCATCAACCAGGGGTTTGTACAAACTTAAGAGGTGTCAGCACTATATGTGCAGCATACAATGTGTCCTTATTTCTTTGATCTGATATAATGGAGTGAATTTTTTGAAATCAAAGCCTAAACTAATTGAAGAAATGGAAATATTGCTTTGAAAAGAAATTAATCCTAGGCAAGAGAAACAATTTGTAATTGAAATCATAAGAGCATGAATTAAAATAAATAGGCCTAATCTACTTTGTAAAAAGGCATGTCCTAATTGGTTTTTATTCTTCCTAAATCATGGATTTATAGCCTAGGGGTCATGATTCAAGCCAAAGAGACAAGAACCAAGCTTTTGGAGAAAAAATTATCAAGTTTACATGTGCTACATGAGTGCTACAAGAGGTTGCTACATGCGGAAACAGAATTGCTACATGAGGAGATAATTCACCGAATGAATAAGTAAATAAAATGAAAATGGGGAAGGACAATTTTTTTATTATTAATTAGTATTTCTAAGGTCTCCATTCCAAGTGGAATCACTCCAAAATACCCCTGTTAACACATGCTAAAAATAACAGAAAATTACTATAAAAACTAGAAATTCAAGAACTAGTGAGCTAGTTAACCTATCAAATTCCTAACCTAATCAAGTCAAATTGCATTGGGGTAAATTTTGTTATTAAATTAAATTTTTTTTATGACCTAATACAAGTGGAATCAACTCAAATGAATCTCATTAATACGTTCTAAAAAATAGCAGAAAATTTTTACTATTTTGCTACAAGGGACTTCCAGAAATTATAGATTTGTGAAATAGTAAGCCAATCCAAGTAGCTCAACGATGAAAATGAATTTTAAAATCTATTATAAGATGCATCATGACTTTTACTTTGTAAATAACTTGTAAACAAACTCACTTCAATCATTTAATTGAATCCTACAGCAAAAGAAGAATCAATATTAAATGTGGAAATAAGAAAACAATAATAAGAGATGCATGTGAATAAGAAGTGAAAAGAAAAAAATAAAATTATACAAAAGGGATCTTAGGCTTCTGGGATTTCCAAGCCCAAGGATATGCATAGTAATATGAATGATACCAAGCTTTAGAATCTAAAAATTGCACCAAACTTCATTATTTGAATCAATCCAAGTACATCCTTGCTAGAAATGAAAGTGGAACTACAAAAATACAATTTTTCTCCACAAGCAGACTAAGAAATCCATGCCACTAGAGAAAAATTCAAATTGGTACTTATGAAAAATGATTAGAAATCATTCTCCTTGAAAGGAGGAAGCTTTCCCCTCCAAAATTCCTCAAATAGTGGATCTGGTTCTCAACACTGGGAATATGCATTAAATGACAAGGAACACATTCCTAGATTTTCTTAATCATTGGAGCTCCAAAATTTGTGCAATAATTTCATAGTATTATGTTGATTTATTATCCAATATTGATCCATCCTTTAGTAGGGAGAAAGTCCCTAGATTATCTTTCCTCCAAATCTTCACAATCTGCCCAATATTCTCACAATATTCTACAAAAATAAATAATATTAGGGACAAATATGCAATTATCTGTAAACCTTCCTATTTAACATATTAGAGTTAAAAATATGTCATCTAATTCAAAAATATAGGTTTAATGCTCTAGATGATGGTTAGATGGGCCTTAATTTATGTCTAATTTGGAGGCCCATCATAATGCACTTGCCACATTTCAGAGAGTAGTCATAGGTATGTTTTCTGATCTAATTCATGATTGTGTGGAAGTATACATGGATGACTTTACTATGTATGGTGATACTTTTGAAGAAGCTATTAAAATTTTGAAAAAAAAATTTATTAGATGTAAAGAGGAAAACCTTTCATTAAGCTATGAGAAATGTTTTATGATGTTCAATGAAGGGATTGTTTTAGGCCACCATATTTCGAGTGATGGAAATAAAGTGGATACATCTACGGTAGAAATAATTTCTAAAATTTCAATTTCTGTTTGTTAAAGAGATGTTAGAATTTTTCTTGGATTTACTATATAATATAGAAGATTCATATAAAATTTCACAAAAATAGTCTCTCCACTTTTCAAACTCCTTGCAAAAGATTATGAATTTGTCTGAAATTCTGATTGACATCAGGAAGCATTTGAGACATTGAAACAAAAGATTACTCACACACCAATTTTAAGAGGAACTAACTGGGCTCTTCCTTTCCATATTTCTACTGATGCTTCAGATACATCTCTAGGATTTGCGTTGGGACAAAAATATTTAACTCCTTATGTTGTCTACAATAAAAAAAATTGGCTCCCGAAGAGTTAAATTACACTGTAACGGAAAAGGATTTTTTAGTTGTTGTGCATGCCATTAATAAATTTCATCATTATATCACTGGTTACTAAAATTTCATTCATAAAGATCATTTTGCCATTAGATATCTAATGAACAAACCAGTCACTAATTGTAAAATTACAAGATGGTTTCTATTATTACAAGAATTCAACATTACTATTCTTGATAGACCAGGAAAAGAAAATATAGTTGCTGATTTTCTTTCTAGAATGCAATATAATAATGAGGATCTTCCTGTAAAGAATAACTTTCTTGATGAATATATCTTTTCAATATCTACTAAAACACCTTGCTTTGCAAATATTGCTAATTATTTGGCCGTAGGAAAGTTACCTCCACAACTATCAGCCAGAGAAAAGCAAAAAGTGATCAAAACCAATGCACCTTATTCTTGGATAGATGGATATTGTACAAAACTGGACCTAATTTGATTATCCAAAGATGTGTTCGAGAAGATGAAGTGCCTGAAATGTTGGAAGCTTTCCATGATGAGCGATGTGGAAGACATTTTGCCAACAAAATAATTGCTTACAAAATCCTTCTTTTGAGATATTGGCCATCCATTTTCAAATATTCCAAAGAATATGACAAAAGATGTGATAGTTTTCAAAGAATGGGGAAGCCCATTCCATTAGATGAAATACCTCTTTAACCACAGGTACCTGTAGAACCCTTTGAGAAGTGGGCTCTAGATTTTGTTGGACCAATAAATCCTACATCTAAATAGAAAACGTACATACTTGTTTGCACAGATTATGTGACAAAATGGGTAAAAGCTAAACCTCTTTTATTTTCAACTGAAAATGTTGTAGTTACATTTCTTTTTGAGGATATTTTTACTCGTTTTAGTGTTCCAAAAGAAATTGTAACAAATTAGGGTACTCAATTTAAATCTAAGTTGGTCCAAAATATCATGGAGCAATATAAGATCAAGCATTGAAAGTCTACTCCATATAATCCACAAGCCAATGGACAAGTGGAATCCACCAACGAAGTACTTGAAGCAATTCTTACCAAGACTGTGCATTTGCATAGGAAGGATGGGAAGAAAAGCTTCCAAATCACTATGGGCATACCAAGCTACATGGAGGAATACAACTAGATATACTCCTCATCATCTTGTCTATGGAAAGTAAGTTTTGCTTCCAATTGAATTCCAAGTGGAGACCTTCAGAACAACAACTAAACTGGGCCTTGACCTAACATAAGCTCAGAAGTAGATATTAGCACAATTGAATGAGTTAGATGAGATCTGACAAGATGTTATTCAAAGAACCAACATAGTTTAGCAACAAAGATATAAATGGCATGACCAATTCATCAAAGCTAAAAAATTCAAGCAAGGTGAATGGGCTCTTCTTTTTTATTCCAAGTTCAACTGTTTTCAAGGGAGATTTCAAACTCATTGGCTTGGTCTTATGAGATTGATACTATTTTTTATAATGGAGTAGTCAAAATCAAAACTATTGATGATAAAAAAATTATTTTCCTTGTTAATGGTCATGGATTAAGGTTGTATCACAAAGCACTAACAAAGGAAGAAATTTTCAAATATTTGCAAGAGATTTTTGAATTCAAGTTGGTTAAGGAAGGAAATTATTCTCCTCACTCTCCAACTTCATTGTAATTTTTCCAATGATATATATATATATATATGTATGTATGTATGTATGTATGTATGTATATATATATATATATATATATATATATATATATATATATAAACCTGAAAACCAACTATGTTGGCATGTTTATACAGAAAATCTTAACTGAAAACCAAGATCTCTTGGTAGTTTAGATTTAAAAAACCCCCTCTTTCTTGTCCCTATTTCTAGGGAAAATTTTAAGGATGGAATTTTTTCTTAAAGTTTAGAAACCTTGGCGAATCTTACAATTCACTAGTATGAAAATTATAAAAATTTTGGTGATATTTTTGTAGAAATATTTATATTTCCAATTATTTTATCTTCCTCAATATAATATTTTAGCGATTTTTAAGGTAAAATAATGATGTACTATAAAATTTAGGCAAATCATTTTAGAAAAAATGAAATCGACGAATCCTTTTTTTGGGAAAAACATGGAAAATTAGCCCACCTGCGAATACTAGCCCTTGAAATTTTCCCTGCCTATTTCTTTTTATCCTTCTTTTTTCTAATCAATTTTTAGGTGGAAGGTTATATTCATAAATATCAGAATTTTCGTTGGCTACAAGAAACAACAATAACAATAAATAAGTCTTCTCTTGATCAAACAAAGAAAAACTAAGAAATGATAAGAAAAAAATAGAATTCCTATCATTTGGTAGCTGATCTTCAGTTCTGCAACCAAATTCAAATTCCACAACAAAATAATATCAAGGGGATCACAAAACCAAAGGTATGTAAGAATTTAAAAATTATATTTCATATAGGACGCTTAGGTTTTAACTTATGGATGGTTGTATTAAAAAGTTGAGAACCTTTTGACGGTGTTGGACCTGCCAACATTTAGGTGATCTCCCCGATATGAAGTCCCAACTACACCTAACACCATTTGGAGTAGGAGTCCCATTAGTGGGTGGTAATATTATGCCTTGATTGTGGAAACACACAGAGGGAAGTATGATAACTTTGGATGAGATAAAGTGTGTGACCCTACGAAGAGTCAAGTGTGATGCATGAAGGTTCCAACACACGAAGGGAAAAGGAAGTGCACCCTTTGGAATTATGTAATAGTACGAAGCTTGAAAGGAACACACGAGCAGAATGACATCACAAGCTAAGATGCAGAATAGTCCAAAAATTAAAGTGATGAGTTGATACAACAACATTCATTCACCAAGATTCATACAAAAGAAAACAAAATAGTTCATAAGCATAAATGTAATTTAAATAACATGCATTGCAAATACAATAAGAATAGTCCTACTATATTCACAACATATGCATGAAAGTGTGTTGACTCTGATTTTATTATTATAAGTGAAAGTTCCATTCATACACACACCACTGATGACCACTAGCCTCAATAGTGGAACACTACAATCAAGAACACCTTCTCCTCCAAAGAAGTATACTCACTTTATGATACGGAGAAGCCAAGGCTCTTCACAATACTCCAAATCTCTTCCTAAGCCTAAGACTAGCCAAAACCTTGGCTCCCAAAAATTCTATTACTTGAGTTATGAGGTTCTATTTATAACAAGAGGGGTTAAATCTTCAACTCCCCTTTGTGACCTTTAGACTACCCTCATGACTCTTCAACTTCTTTACAAAATGACAATTACATTACGTGATGACTCTTCTTATTCCAATATTGGCACTTGGAATTTCACTTACAACATAATTACAAATAATATTACATTTTACATTTTTACCCATATAAGACAAAATAGGGTAGAGACAACTTGACAGCCTAATAACACATAAAACTATGATGTTGGAGTTTAGCAGAATTCTCACTCAACAATCTCCACTTGTTGCTTCTCGATCACATATTGGTGTCAATCTTGATACTATGTGATGATGTCCCCAAACTATGTAACAATGTCTGGTTGGAAGTGGACTCTAGCCTCCATGGTATCTGGGTACACTGCCTTGGAACCTATGTCGAGTTCATTCTGAAGCATGAGCAACGTTGTTCCAACTTTGACAGGACCACCGACAAAATTCTACATGTTCTGTCTATTTAGCTCCAAGTCTTCCCTACTGGCATTCTATCTTAGCTGCTCCAAGTACTCTTCGACCTCCTACCGGACTTGGTTCTTGGGTTTAGCTTTGGTGATTGAACCGACTAATGGGATTTGTTGTATTCTAACCAAACATCCAAACTGTTGAACAACTGTACATATGAGGCCTAAATGATGCCAATGAATGAGGTGAGTTGCTTATTGTTATGAATCAACAATCGAACCTTCACCTTCTTTAGCTCTTCCCGTGGCTTCATTTTCTTCCCCAAGTCAAGCGTTTGCCATTTGTATTGCATTGTCCATTCTTGCACATAAGCAATGGGTGTTCGTATGTTCTTGGGAATTTTAACAAACTCTTTTATTTGCTATTGTAGGCCATGAAAACAAACAACTACTTTATGTACAGTGACAAACACCTCATAGAGCTTCTGCATGGTTTCTCCAAGTGTTTGTTGGGTGTGTGTTATATTCTTTCCACGACTAGTCACATGCACGGGGGGTGACAACCATCCTTGTTTGTTGCATCAAGCATAGCAGATGGATGACAGGGGGGTTTTAGGGGGGGTTTTATCCCCCTTGTATAGGGTTCGGAGCAGCGCCTTGGGAATTTTTTTTTGGACCCTATATTAGGTGGGCAACCAACCTATGGTTTTGTGCATGGGTTTTGCAGATGGTTTTCTACCCATAGTATTTTGTAGATCGAGTCAAGGGAACTATGGTTATGTTCTAATCCATGGTTAATGGATTGAGGTTTATGAATGCTTCAGCATGTATATATATGTATTGTAACATTGAAAGGAACATAATGAAAAATCAATCTAGTAGTCCCAATTTTTGGATCCAGGGGAAAATCTCTGTGTATCTGTTTTATATTATCATCATTGTTTATTTTTTGTTTTTAGAATTTGTTTGCAGGTAATTTCTTTACAGGTTTAAAACCTACAATGTTGATACTTCAGCAAGTATCACTTCTCTCATCTCCTCCAAGTAAACCTGTCTGAAAATTGCATTCTGCGTTGCTGCGCGAAGTTTTTTTGCCTCTTGCCTAGTAGGCCACAAGTTCTGTATCAATTGCTCACCCTCGGTCTTCAAATATTGAATGTTTGACCTTGTTTCTCCTGAATAGTCCAACTTGGCTTTGGAAATGGAATTTGGATGCTGCCTGGTGTCTGACACGATCACCTTTCTCTAATGAATGTGGGTGATGTGTGATCATTTGGAAAGTGATTTCTCCATGCTTGTACAATCCTCCTTTGGGACTCATAGAATGATGATTATATACATCCATTACCAAATCATCATCTAGGAGAACAACATCACATTAGGGTAAGTTTTAGGTCTAAAATGGGCCTCCTAAGGAAATTATAAAACAATAGTGAAAATAATAAAAAAAATATTAGATTACATCATCAAAGTTTAGAGGGAAAAAAGAAAAAACTAATTTTTCAACTCGTATTTTCAACTTATATCCTTATGGATTTTCTCAAATTTCAAACATAAACACTCATTGGATGAAAAACTTGATTCCTCATCCAAGGAGTGCCCATATTGCCTAGTTTTGATGGACCCTACTACACAAAAAAGGAGAAATACATGAAAAACATGATTGCAATGACATTTTTTCATGTATTTCTCAGTTTTCGTGTAGTAGGGTCCATAAAAAGTAGGCAATATGGGCACTCCTTGGATGAGGAATCAAGTTTTGTATCCAACGAGTGTTTCAATCACGTTTTTTCATGTATTTCTCATTTTTTGTGAAGAAGGGTCCATCGAAAGTATGTAACATGGGTACTGTTTCAACGGGGAATTAAATTTTGCATCCAACAAGTACTCCCGCTCGAAATTTGAGTAAAACCTTAGGGAGATAAGTTAAAAATACGAGTTGAAAAAGTAGTTTTATTATTTTTTATTTTTTTTATATTTTTACTTTTTTACTCCAAAAATAGTGAATCATCCCCCATGGTTGACATCATCATCTTGAATCCTATTGGTTCTTATAAATTTTATTTTGGCTATCCATTTTTCTTAGGAGGTCCATTTTAGACCTCAAAAGTCCCCTAGTGCCCTTGCTCACTCGGGGTTGGCTCTGCTACTTGAGGTACTGGAGACTGAGAGATGACTTGTGGTGCTCTCAGAATCATATCAACATATTCATTTTTCAGCTTCTATTCCATCTCCATCTCTGTCACCTCAATCAATTTCTCACTCTAGTGAGCAAGCTCCTGATCCTGCATCTGTTCACCTTCCTCCTTAGCTATTGTTTGGTTTTGTTCTTGCTCTTCAACCTGTATCGGTGTTGTTTCCACTTTCATGGTACCTTTCCTCTGTTCTTCTTCCTGCTTCTTCTTATCTTCTCATTCTCTCCTCCTCAGCTTATGTTCTTCCTTCAACTTCTGCTCTATCTCTTGCAACTTTAGTTCTTCTTCCTGCAACCTCTGATTTTCTCTCTTCCTCTTCTCTATTCTCTGCATCCTCTTCATCCTCTTAGCTTCTACTTCCAAAGATTCTTTCATGAGAATAGGATTTTCCTTCATCTTGCAACTTTTTTCTTCCTCTTTCCCTTGTCCTACATGGTATTTTTTCCTTTTGATGTTGTTTCTTCCGGAGTTGTCGCCGCCTGTGGAGCATCCTATGAAGTCCCTGCTAAACTAACCAACTCATTGAGCATGGAGGCATTGTAGCAGTACCTCCAAGGATCCTCCTCTAGCTAATGAAATGCTCCACTGACCCATGAAAGTAAAATCTCGTACATTGGTCCTTGCAAATACTGCGGGGATCATATGGATTAAAGTCCGAAGTGCCAAATTCAAATCTCACTATCCCCTTTGCCTCAAAATCCGCAAATTTCAAGTTTTTTATCTCCTATAATCTTATATCCAAAGGAAGAGTGGGCCATGGTTCTTTCTTCTTTCTATGCAGCACTACTGACAACCCTGTAGTGAGATAGTATGATACTAATTGCATGACAATATTTTCGATGGCATACCTTGGTAAAACATGTGTAGGCTTCTCTCCGCCAAACACTCTAATTAAGGTGCCACTTGGTGAGGCATACCAATCTGTGATTTCTACTATTTCCTCCATTGCTTCTTGTGACATGCAAGGAATTTATTCTTCAAAGATAAGCTTGTACAGTGGGATGATGAAGTGGTTAGTTATTCGTGCCATTACTCCTCGATAATTGCATTCCAAAAGCAACTCGCAATAGATGTGCACAACAATTTCTCATGGTGTCCATGTCCAGTTAATGCCAGGGAACTGTTGTTGTGAATAGATTACATCCAATACGTATGCAGACATATAGAACCTTTCTCGCTCACCCTCAGGAAGATTCCGATCTTGTGCTACATGGGCCTTCAATTTTCAAGTCAACAGATCTGACTAGTTGAATGACCTCCCATCATTCACCACTTGGTCCAAAAAGACTACCCACCCTTTAGGAAAGGTTTCTGTGCTCTCTTGACCATGTATTCTACAAGAAAATATAACCAAGAACCAGTAAGCCTTCTTAAGGGACTTTGTCTTGTACACATGGGTGGGTGTCTATCAAAACTTCGATGGATCTTTCACCCAACATTTAACAATGTCTCTTGTATTCACATAGTTGTCGATGGCATAGAAGAGTGAGTCCATGTGCTCTACTAGCTTGAGAAAGTGATACATTTTCTTAAATTCTTCTGCCCAGAAGGTGGCAAGCTTCTGCCCATTGGCACTATTCAATTTCATGGTCTTCTCATCAATGTGTGAGACAATCTAGTTGATGATATATGCACACGGGAAGGTGGGATAACTGCATGCAACCTTGTATAGCCCTAACTATCGGATGCTAAGATAAACTTGTCAGTCCTCTAAATATGCCTCAAATTCCTTTGCAAAATAATATTTAATCTGTTGCCATTTCAGTGATGATCCATTTTCTATAAACAATTGAGTATTTGCATATACTGGAAAATAAATTGATGTTTTCTCAACTGCTTCCCCAGTACTTCTCTCAGTGGTTTCTTTTGAAGAAGATCTCGTAGGTGCCATAATAACATTGACTGTTGGAGATGTGCTCAACAAATACTCTACCTGTGGGACAAAAATGATACTCATGGTTAGCAAATCTACTTACAAGGAAATTTCAAGCAACAAACCAGGCATCTAATGGGGAGGATTGCACAATTTTCTCTGGCAAGAGGGGCCAGTCTCTTGTGGGACTACACACTACGCAGTCCCAGCAGCCAAGGTGGAAGCCCGTGGCTTGAAACTGCGCAATGTGTATTTTATCCTGGGTAGAGGCCTAAGAGAGACTGCATGTTATGTAGTCTCAGTGGCCAAGAAGACATATTCGCTCATGGAACTGTGAAGTGTGCAGTTGGATCCAACTTGGACTACACACTATGCAATTCCAAAGGCCAAGCTTGTGGTTTTAGCCTTAGGATTGCATAGTGCCAACTGGGAAAAGTGAAAACCGGCCAAGGGAAATCGATATCTTCCCAAGGGAAGTTTGGAAAATGAGAAGATATAAGAGATAGTGTGAATCTAAGTGCAGATCTAACTAAGTGAAATTAAATGCATGTGAATCAAGTGCAACAATTAATCAAATGGCTAGAAAATGAAGTGAGGAGAATCATTAAAACAACGACCATTAGCACAAAAAAATGAAAACTATTGTGACACTTGGGAAAGACAATCTAAAACTTAAAATAACACTTCTACAAGTTAAAACTCCAGCAACCATGAAGAGAAACAAGTGAAACAAGACTCGCACAAAGCCAAACAACAAAAAGTGACAGAAAACTGGCAAAAGATGACAAAAGAAAAAATCACCCAGAAAAGCGATGACGATCTCACAGAAGGTTCCTTGATCTTCTCGGGAATGCTAGAGCTCCAATATCAAGTGTGAAAATGAGCTCTAGAAGCATCGATTAAATATATTTGGATAAATTAGGGTTTATTATGTGAATGCCTAAAATCAACGAAAAAACGACACTTGGTGAAAGTTTCTAAAAATAGTGCAAGTTCCTCCTTCAAGATACTCAAAATAGATCCCTATTTTTAGGGATGACTTTTTCTTTTTCCAAGGAGACTTTTCATCCACACTGTTGGGAAATATTGTGTAGTTCTGGGGAACTGGGAAACTTTCCGGCTCGGTGCACTACACAATTTATGAGCTTAGTGAGGGTTGTGCAACTTCTGGGATCAATGTCGGGCTGCCTCCCATGACTGTGCTGTTTCTTAGCTCAAGGTTGACTGGCAGTCGGGACTGTGCAATTCCCATCATCAAGGCTACTTTCCCTCAAGGATTTCTCAGTTTCTAGAGGTAAGCCTAGAACTACTATGAGACCAAGTTTGGAGATCAACTTGTGACTTAGAAGAATAAACTAACTGAAAAAATAGAAGTAAGAAATGAAAAGATAATCTAATTCAAAGCATGAATACCTGGATCATTGCGAGATGAGTTGTAGTGGATAAGAAGGGAGGCTCCAAAATTGAAGCATAGGAAAAATTTTGGAGGGTGGTTGTAGTAGCTACAACACTGGCGACACACTGGTAGAACTCCAGCTCTTTGTATGTATCTTGTCTCATACAAATAAAGTCTAACTCTTATAAAATTATTGTTCATTTCTTTGATTACCATATCTTCTTCACTTATCTTGAGTTAAATATGTATTCCCTACCATTCTCTTCATTGGAAACACACATACCAAGCCAAGTCAGACTAAGTTGTTTCGATTAGGGATCAGGAGTATATAGATGCACAAGTAAAAGAAATTATTGGAGTCTTAGTTTTCATCTCTGGTGTTTCTCCACTGTGAACAGGGTTGGACAGTACCCCGACGAAGTCACTTCAGGAACACAAACATTGCTCTACTTCCAATAAGCATGGACAATACCTCAGTGGAGTTACTTGCTTCACTTCTCTGCACAAGAAGCCTTTCTCTTATTTCACCCTTTATTTCATTTTTCAATCTTTTAGTTTTTTATTTATTCAAATAATTGTGCATAAACACTTATTTATTTCATGAGGTGGAATAGGGATTCCAACTTATTGAGAGAAAAATAGGTTGTCCCTTTAGAGAAGGATATCTATATATACTTCTAACATACTTGTTAAGGTTTTCCCCCTTTCCTTACTCTACTTGACTTATTTGATCATGGTTAACCAAAAATAAAAGTTTGAATAGAGTAGGCGATACTAGTTAAGGGTGCAAGCATCATGATTTCACCATGAATCTCTCTGAAAGGAACATATTTTCCATCAGGGTATCATCGGCTATGTTAGCTCTTTGTATTTCCTAAGACTGTGAAAGAAATACAAAGGTAACCACAAAACCACTTTGGAAGCTGGGATCTAGACCTGCCTACTTCAGAGAGGGATCTCTCTTTCAAATTTAGATTTGTTTATATTGAGATATTAGGCTAGTTGTGGAAGCTCAATGATTTGATTTTAGATTTGGTTTGGTTGTTTGGTTGAGAATGTAATAGTACACCATTGGGTAATGGAGTCAATATACTTCAAATGGATTTATTTCAGCATTTACAGACAGGTCTAACAGGGCAAGGTAGGCATATTTATTGGATCTTATATGTTTAATGAGATGGAAAAGAAGAAGATATCAAGTGTCCATTAAGAAAGGAGAAATTAATAATTCTATTGCTTAACTTCGATAGAAAAACATTTATATTGTTTTAATTCAGAACAGGGTTTTATTAAAACAAATCCTAAACTTAATTTTATTTAAAACAATAGAGAAAAGAAACACATATGAAAAACAGAGAAAACAAAATAACAAAGAGAAGATCACTTCACCAAAAAATCTGACATAGGAATATTGAAAAAGCTTCTATATTACTGAAATGTGTCCACTGGAACTCAGTGGAACAACTTTACATCAATGGTCCTTTCTTTTACATAAACATCAACCCCTATTACTTTGAATTATGAAGTACTTATAGGAAAATAATTACAAAATATCTTGATGTCAAAAGATCAAGACAGAATCCTAAAATATCTAAAGCAAATTACATAAATAGTACATAAATTTAGGAATTTAGAAATGCTAGAGCTGTTGGCACTATTGTTGAGGAAGGTTGTTGATGACTGGTCCCAAAAGGCATTGTCTTGTTGTTTGAGATAAAAAAAATGTTTCACTTAAGTAATCCACACAAGTGATCCCATCGATATTCACTGGGGATAGAAAGTTTTATTAGATTTCTATATGTCTCATCAACTTCTGTATATTTCTCAAAGTTGGGTCTATTGATGAAAATATGTTTAATCTCATGTTTGATGAAGAGATCAAAATCTAAAGCCTCCTAGAAATATTTGTATGCCATACTTCCTTTTACCCCTGCAAACTTGGATTTATCTTTGGCAATAGTGTAAAAATTTTCACTATAGTCACTCAAGATGATTAAACTATCAATCATGGCAACTAAACCTGACAGAACTCTCTGATTCAATAGATTAAACTTGGTATAAAATCTATGGAAAATAGTTTCCAAAGTCTGGCATTTGTTCTCTAATTGAACCATCAGGTTTCTCTTCTGCAAAAACTTCTTGATTTTTAAAATGGTTTCGGTCCTATCTTCAATCTGTAGCTCCTCTAATTCTTATTTAGTCTTAGAATTTAAGATTTTGATCAATGTTGTTGCTTTAGTTGTTTTATCTACCAATACTTCCCTCACTTGTTCATGTTTTTTACCTCTGCTTCAACTCCTCCTACTCGAAAATGATTTGGATTGATGGTCAAATCTTAGTTATAGTTGCATTGATATCTGTCCATATGTTTTCTTTAGCATGTGATAGAGTTTCAGACATTATGGACTCACTCTCTAAAAACTTTATTCTTTTAGCAAGCTTATGAGATTTCTATAATTCTGTTGTATAGGAGTTATCATTCTTCAGCTTTTTTTGCTGTAGATTTTTCAATTATTCTTTCAATTTCTCAATCTCCTTTCCCTGAATGGACATCTCTTGCATGTCTTTAACCAATTCGGTGGTCGAATCTATAGTTGGTGTTGGTGCTATTGTTGATGTTGAAACCTCTGTTGCTCCTGCAACTGCAATTGGTACTGTTGTAAGTGGGACTATAGCCAACAATGAGGATTGCTCCTTCTCTTTGAGTAGCTTTTCTAGTTCTAGCTCCATTCCTCTAATTTGGACATTTTGTTCAATTATTATCTTGAACATGGCTTCCTTTTTTTTTTCCATTTCTCCCATTTCCTTGGTCTAAGGATCCTCTGTAGATGGCATCTTGAGCTACTTCCTCAGATCTGTTATATCAGCATTTTTCTTCTTTACTATCTCCTCCACTGACTTTACATCACTGGAGTCATAACCTAACTTTATGAATAAGTCCTCTAATGACTTAATCCTAGTATCTTTTTCCAAGGATGAGATTTTCTCAAGCTTCAGTTGCGACTGTATGTTGGTAATGGAGGCCTCCAATTTTGAAGTTATCATGGCAGTGTTAGTTAGAGTGGAGTATAACATATCCCCAGTCTATTTGTGCATGTCCATCTAACCAATCAGATGGATTTGATTTGTATCAAAGGAGAAGATTGTCTTTTTGTAGTCTACTTGTGATTTAGGAAAAAGAACCTGTGCTTTTAGGAAATCCATTTGCATTCGCCCTTGTTCAGTATCAAAGGCTGACAAAAGCCTATGTTGGGAAGGAGCAGTTTGATTCCAGAACTGAGTGGAAGTACTGAATTTTAACATTTCATTCTTTTGCTTGATTTCTTTGTACTTAGAAAAAATATTAGTCTATGTTTGGCCTTGAGCCAAGTCTATTGTCTGACCTACATCTGGAGGATCTTGTGAACCAGAGGAAGATGGAGAGCCTATAAAAATTTCATCTTGTCTTGTACCTGCAAAAATGTCTTCTGGTGTTGTTGAAACATGTTTACCTATCATGAATATAGTAGTTTGTACTTCTTCATCCTACATAAAAACATGCGGTGGATTATTTTTGGGCTTCTTTGTATAAATTAGCAACTGCTTGGCTTCAATTTTTGTCATAGTAGAAGACTCTTCTTCTCTAAGCATTTTATCACATTTCTCCTGAGGGACTAGTGTCTGTGAGGTGGTTGTAGATAAAATTTGTTCCTCAACTTCTTACAAGGTGTTCTCTCCCCATTGATATTTGTTCATAAACTTCTCAATTTCAAGCTTGGGAGTATGAGAATAAGGAGTGGTCTTCTTCTCCACTCTTAGACTGGAATTTATCCCAAAGGAGTTATAGCACCAAGTGAAACTTAACTAAAATTTCATATGCTTGAGAAGTGTATCCGCCTTAGTTCCTGCTTCCCTGCTGTCACAAATGAATGCCCCACTTGTCTTTTGATCTTGAATTGGGCCTTCTTCTTGGCTGAGACAAAATGTAAATCATCCATATTAATCATTTTCCTGATATACTCCAATTATAAAATTCTCATAGGAACAGATTTTGGCAATCTGTGTGGTGGCATCTCACAACCATACACTCTAATCTCGATGTAGTTCAAGTACAAGTACCAATCTCCTATTTTGGCTTGATCACTTAGGTGTAAAGTCCTTTGAATCTCATAACCTATCCTAGGTCCCACATTGTTGTTTAGAAGACACACCACTGTATGGACAAATTGATCAATGAAGTCATTGAAGGTGAAATCACTTGAATTATTTCTCACTAAAGAGGTCCACTGTATAATTGGCTGTGCATTACCTTGATCATCCAATTTATGCAAGGTCATTAGAAACCTGTCTTCCTGATGAAACAAAAACATATACACTAACATTGATGAATGTTTAAACATTCCTTCTATTGTGATCTTGAGGAATTGGTCGTGAATGCTATCTACTAGGAATTGACTAAAATTAAATATTACAAAAGATTTTTCTTTTGTGGAAAAGATGGACAGAAAACCTAAAATAGGCTCATATACCGATTTATTTGAGTGGCATCCTCATAGAAAAGACACTAATGACACAATTTGTTTAGTTTTTTTAGGAAACATAGAGGTTGTGTATGGGGGATTCTTCTTTGGGAGTTGAACATATTTTGGTATAAAGATCTCAGATATCCTATCTCTCTGAGGGAAGGTCAAACTTTGGTAGAGTTCCATGAGGGAATCTATAGAAAAGGGCTCAAAGAGTCACCTTGGGAGATTTACAACATTTGGTTAATGGATTTTGGGGTTATGGTCAATAGAATGTCAACATTCTGGGCCACAATGGCTCTCTGGCTAGGAATATATCTGGATTGACACCACATGACAAAGTTTGGAAAAGGATGAGTTTGGGGAAACATGTATTGTGGAAAGATGGATTACCAGAGGTTGATTTCGTCACTCTGGTCCAGAAAGGTCTACTTGAGCCAATTTTGTAGTTTGAACAAGTCGAACTCACAATTGGTCTCTACTATTTTGTAATGTTTACCTGCCAAGGGTATATCGTCTAAGTCAATTGCAGGAGGGATCATTGGATGCTCATTGGTTTGTTTTGACTTTCCCTTAGGTGTCATTTCTCAGAATTTCAGGGACAAATATGAATGTTTTTGGTCTTTTACCAGGGACAATTCGAAAGTTTGATGTAGAAAATTGATCGCTGTGACTAGTATGTGGTTGAAACTAGCTAACTGGGATTTGTAGGGGTGATTGAGTAATCGAGTAAATGAGGTGGAATTTTGAAAACCTGTACCTAATTGTCTGAAAGAGACAGGGAGTATAAATGAGTGACAATGATTGATATGGAGATTTTTATAGATGATTAGGGGCTTTCCATTATTTATGGTCTGTTATGAAACGGATCGGTTTCCAGGTGGTATACGTTTGGGGGGTAACAAGCATAGTGTAACAGGTAGATTATAACAGAACTGGAGTGGGGAGGCCATGTGGTGAGTTAGGAGTGGCAGGGAAGTAGGGACGTGGCGAAGGGATGATGAAATAGGCAGAGATAATCGTTGGTGGGAAGATGGGAAGATTTCGGGGGGGGGGTAGGTGGTAAGTAGTTTGGAGTGGGGGGTGGGTGTGAAATGATGAGTGTTCATCACGTATCGTGGGGCCCAGGAATAGGAATACCACCTTTTGGACCCCCCTTACTGATAAAGATAGGATAGGCAGGGGGGGGTCTGAAGTTGATTCCCCGTCATTGATCAGGCAGGGTAAATCACAACTGCTGGATTAAATTATCGCTTTCGACCTTTGTTATAAAAACCAAACATTAGCACCCGTGCATTATTACATATTAATTAATCATGTTTAAATTACACGATTAAACTAATTAAATCAGGATTAATCTACACTAAACATAATTAATTTAATCCTAAAGGTGCGTTTTGATTAGCCAGCCCATATTAATTTCCTAAGGTTGCTTCTAACCCTATTGTAATGCATATTTAAGCAATTAAACAAGTTTAGACACTTTGGTTAATACTCCTCTAATCTACCTATTGATTTCAACCAAGATTAGGCTTGATGGTTGATTTATTATCTAATCTATGCAACATTTTCACTTAGTTTAACCATGATTAAACAATATGATCAAACTATAGAATTTATTTCTATGTGGCATTTAAACAATATGAACACTTTTATTTGAAAATCTTATAGAGTAATTTTTTAATGCATTTTTTTTTTAATCTTTTTTGTGGCATTTCAAATTGGTCACCTGCATACATTTTCATGGGGTTTTTTCATTCTATTTTTTCTTTTTCTCGTATAATTTTTTATACCCTATTTTCAACATTATATATATATATATATATATATATATATATATATATATATATATATATATATATATATATATATATATATATATATATTGTAAATCTTTTGCAGAATACAACATTATTTACAATTTCATCAATTGAAAGGAAATAACCAATCATCAATTGAAATTATAAATCATATGACCCTAACAGACTATAAGAAATGCAAGATACACATAAAGAGAGGGAATAAATAAATAAATAAGCGTTGATAACAGTACAACTTCCTCTTGGATTTCACCAAGCTTGCTTAGAAGCCAAACACGGTCTCATGTGGAAACTAACCTTTAACTGAAAAGAGAACAAATGAAAGGAAAGAAGCAGGGTAAACAAAACAAAATAATGTGAATCAAATCAAATAAACAACAAAGAAAAGAAACACTATTCCTACTCCTAATCTAAACAGACCATAGGCCAAACTTACTTAACGTGATACTTCCAATGCAACCATCGACACATTGGATGGCCTATGTAGGCAAGGGAATGCATGTCAAGAAATATATACAAGCATACCAACAAACAAGAATGATAAGCTAATGCAAACCAAAACATTTGAAGTTTGAAAGAACCTGTAGAAAAGTAACAACAAAAAGCACATGAAAGGCACTCCATAGATATATGATGGTGTTTAAGTACATTGAAAGTCGAAGGTAATCAGGCACACACTTTTGAACTTGAAATACTAGAAAACATGAAGAAAGAAGAAAACTTCCATTTCGCAACAATGCTTGCTACGTACGACTCCTCCAATGACCAAGTGATAGGATCATGTGATACAGATGGAGGATGTGAAAATTGTAAAATAGATGTATTTTCAACGTGTACAACAGGGTGACGAGGAGCCTGGAAAGATTCAACACATTTTTTATTGGAAGAGGAACTGAACTCAAGACTACGAGAAACTAACATAACCATCAGGGCAGGCTAAAGTGCCTCGATAGCTTGGGGAGGTTCCAATTCATCAAAAGATGAATCATCAAAGGTAAGTGGCTTAGAAAGATCAACAGTGGAAAAATCAGAATCATGATAAAACGAATCAATGAAAATCTCACGACAACCACAATCAGAAAGTTAAATATCACAAATAAGAGCATCCTCGTGATCTGATGAATCATAAAGAGGGGATGATGGAGAATGATAAATTTCATCCTCTATGTTCCTGGAAAGATAAGATGGGAGATTGGGAAGATCGAGCAAAAAATATTTTTCCTCTTCGCGTTCAAATGAAAAAGTGCCATTCCACATGTTCTGCGAATGATCGAAAGTAGTAAAATCCAAAACCAATTTTTCACAAGATTGAATAGAAATGACATAATTGTGGAAAATGTTAGGATAATACAGAAGAGGTGTGGATAGAAAGAGGTCATCCTTCACCATAGATTATTTTTCAAACTTCCACACATACTCATCAGAAATGAAATCGCAGTTTAGTTATTCAACACCAATTCCATCCAGAACTTGATCCTCGTGAACATCATAAGAGAAATTTGAAACAAGTGAACACAACACATCAAAATCTAGAGGATTAGAAGGACCAATGGATGGAGGATGAGGAGATAACACTTCATCACAACTATTCGAGTCATAGTCAAAATCTACATTGAAATTCTGAGTAAGCGGGGTAGGAGAAGATGGTGGTAGATCAATAGGTGAATTCTAAACATCTCCCACTTCAACCTGTCAAACTAGAGTTGTTTGATTAGAAGAGGACAGAGGGTCACTTGGAAAAACAACCTTGTCCATCTTAGGTTTAGAATCTCTAACACCAAGGCATGTTGGGAAAGGTTCAAAAGATTATAAATCGTGTGGATTTTCTGAAATGTGAACAAGATATAGAAATATATCTACCAAGAAAGACCAATCAACTTAATCTTCAAGAATTTCAAAGTAGTAATGGATGAAACGATCACAAAAATCCTGAATGGATTCATTAGGTTCTTTTTCGCAAATTCAAAATTTTCTTATTAAGATCTTTACGATCATAGATATCAAAAGCACGACATGACTCTATGAAAAATTGTTTGAAAGAGAGAATGGAGTCATTAGGAAATGTGTTAGACCATTCTCACACATGCCTTTTGAATGTGAGAATGAACAACTTATATCCAACATCCTCACAGTGGATGTTGTGTTTTGTGTATAAATCAAGAAACTATGTGTTATGTTCAAATAAGGTTGTTTCACCCCCACCATTGAATTTCATATTAGACAAGTCATCAATAATTCTTTCCAACACTTTCATATTTGTGTGTGTAGAAAAACATGTCAAGGTTATGATTTGGTGAGAAGTCATTAAATGAGTGCAAAAATTAAAAATAGACTTCAAGGTCTCAACTTCTCATTTGACCCTCCTTCTAGCGCCAGAAATTCTGATGGTTCTGGACCCGCCAACATTCAGGGGATCTCCCCAATATGAAGTCCCAACTAGACCTCACACATTTTGGAGTAGGAGTCCCAACAGGGGTGATAAGACTGCGGAAAAGCGCAGAGGGAAGTATGATAACTTTGGGTGAGAGAAAGTGTGTGACCCCGCAAAGAGTCAAGTGCAATGCATGAAGATTCAAACACACAAAGGGAAAAGTAAGTGTGCCCCTTGGAATCCTATAATAATACGCAACTTGAATGAAACACACAAGCACAATGACATCACAAGATAATATGCAGAATAATACATAGGTTAAAGTGATGAGTTAATATAACAACACACATTCAATAAGATTCATACAAATGCAAACAAAATAGTTTCATAAGCATAAGAATAAGTTAAATAACATACATTGTAAATACAACAAGAATAGTCCTACTATATTCACAACATATACATGAAAGCATGTTGCCTCTGATTTTATTATTATAAGTGAAAGTTCTATTCATACATACACCATTGACGATAACTAGCCCCAATAGTGGAACATCACAGTCAAGAACACCTGCTCCTCCAAATAAGTATACTCACTCTATGCTAAAGAGAATCCAAGGCTCTTCACAATACTCCCAAGCTATTCTAAAGCCTAAGACTAGCCAAAATCTTGGCTCCCAAAAATCCCGTTACATGAGTTGTGAGGTTCTATTTATAACAAGAGCGGGTGACTCTTCAACTGCCCTTTTTGACCTTTGCACTACCCTCATGACTCTTCAACTTATTTACAAAATGACACATTAAATTACATGATGACTGTTCATATTCCAATATTGGCACTTGGAATTTCACTTACAACATAATTACAAATAATATTACATTTTACACTTGTACACATATAATACAAAATAGGGTAGAGGCAACTTGAAAGCATAACAACACACAACACTATGATGTTGGAGTTTGGGAGAAGTCTAGCTCAACAACCTCCACGTGTTCCTTCTCGGTCACATATTGGTGCCAAGCTTGATACTATGTGATGATGTCCCCAAACTGTGTAACAGTGTCTCGATGGAAGTAGACTTTGGCCTCTATGGCATTTGGGTACACTATCTTGGAACCTATATCCAGTTCATTCTGAAGCATAAGCAACATTTTTCTGACTTTGACAGAACCACCAATGAAATTTTGCATGTTATATCTGTTCAACTCCAAGTCTTCCCTGGTGGCATTATGTCTCAGCTGCTCCAAGTACTATTCGACCTCATGCCAGACTTAGTTCTTGGTTTTAGCTTTGATGTGTGAACCAACTAATGGAATCCAGTGTGTTTTCACCAAGACATCCAAACTGCTGAAAAATCGTACATATGAGGCTTGAATGCTGCCAATGAATGAGGTAAGTTGATTGTTGTTCTGAATCAACAATCAAAACTTCACCTTCTCCATCTCTGCTTGCGGCTTCATTTTCTTCACCAAGTCAAGCAGTGCCCCTTTGTATCGGATTGTACACTCTTACATATAAGCAATGGCAGTTTGTATGTTCTTGAGATTTTTAACAAACACTTTTCTCTCTTGTTGTAGACCGTGCAAACAGACAACTGCTTTATGTATGGTGACAACCCCTCATAGAGCTTCCACATGGTTTCTCCAAGTGTTTATACTTCAAAAGTATCACTACTCTCATATCCTCTAATTAAACTTGTGCATAAAATGCATTATGCACTGTTGCGCGGATTTGTTTTTCCTCTTACCTGGAAACTTGCAAGTTTTGTGCCAATTTATAATTCTCGGTCATAAAATACTGAATATTTGACCTTATTGCAATGACATTTGGATGCTTCCTAGTGTCCGACACCATCACCCTTTCTCTAATGAATGTAGGTGATGTGTGATCATCCATAAATTTATTTCCCTGTGCTTGTACAATCCTCCTTTGGAACTCATTGAATGATAGAATGTACACATCCATTACCAAATCATCACTAAGGAGAACAACATCCCCTTGCTCGCTCAAGGCTGGCTCTACTGCTGGATTTCATGGAGAGTAAGGGATGATCTGTGGTGCTCTCGACATCATATCAGCATCTTCATTTTGTGGCTCCCGTTCCATCTCCCTTTTTCACTTCAATCAATTGCTCAATCTATTGAGAAATCTCCTGATCCTACAATTGTTCACCTTCCTCCTCAGCTTCTGGTTGGTTTTGTCCCTTCTCTTTAACCTATAATGGTGTTGTTTCCTCTATCATTTCATATTACCTCTATTCTTCTTCTTATTTCTTCTTCTCTTCTCGTTCTCTCCTCCTCAACTCCTATTCTTCCTTCAAATTCTTCTCTGTCTCATCTAGCTTCAGTTCTACTTCCTGCAACCTCTACTTTTATCTCTTCCTTCACTCTTCTCTTTGCATCCTATGCTTCCTCTTAGCTTTTGATTCCAAAGATGCTTTCATGAGAATAGGATCTACCTTCATCTTGTGGCTTTGTTCTCCCTCTGTATTGTCAACAATCTTCCTCTTTCCCTTGTCTTGCTTGGGATTGTTTCCTTCTATTGTTGTTGCTTCTATAGTTTTTGTTGTCTGTGGAGTAGATTGTGAAGTCCATGCTAAACTGACCGTCTCATTGAGTTTGGAGGCATTGTAGTAGTACCTCCAAGGATCCTTCTCTGTCCAATGAAATTCCCCTTTGACTCACAGAAAGTAAACTTTCGTACAATGGTCCTTGCAAATACTATGGGGATCATGTGGATTAAAGTCCCAAGTGCCGAAATCAAATCTCACTATCCCTTTTTCCTCGACATCCATGAATTTTAGGTTCTTTATCTCATATCATCAAATTTGTAAAGGAAGAGTGGACCATGGTGCTTTCTTCTTCCTATGCAACGCTGCCGAAAACCCTGTAGCGAGATGGTATGATACTTCTTGCATGAAAAGTTTATTAGTGGCATACCTTGCTAAAACATGCAAATGCTTTTCTCTACCAAACACTCTAATGAAGGTGCCACCTAGTGAGGCTTACCAATATGTGATGCCTACTATTGCCTCCATTGCTTCTCGTGACATGCAAGGTAGGTTATTAGGTTATGCACTGGGATGATGAAATGGTCAATTAGTCGTGCCATTAATCCTTGATAACTGCATTCCAAAAGAAACTTGTAATAGATGTCCACGATAGTTTCTCATGGTGTCCATGTCTAATTCATGCCAGCAAATTGTTGTTGTGCACATATTGCATCGAGTAAGTTTGAAAACATATAGAACCTTTCTCACTCACCCTTGGGCAAATTCTGAGCCTGTATTACATGGGCCTTCAACTTTGAAGCCAACATATATGACCAGTTGAACAGCCTCCCACCGTTCACCACTTGATCAAATAAGACTTCCCACCCTTCAAGAAAGGTTTCCGTGCTCTCTTAACCATGGATTCTGCAAGCAAAGATAACCAAGAGATGGTAATCATTCTTGAGGGACTTTTTCTTGTACATATGGGTGGGTGTATGTTGAAACTTTGATGGCTCTTTCACCTAGTGTTTGACAATGTCTCTTGTGTTCACATATCTGTGGGTGGCATAGAAGAGTGAGTCCATGTGATCTACTATCTTGGATTTTGATACATTTACTGAAAGTCTTCTGCTTGGAAGGTGGCAAGCTTCTACCCGCTAGCATTGCTCAATTTCAGGTCTTCTCATTAATGAGTGAGACAATCCAGCTGATGATATATGCACACAGGGAGGAATGATACATGCATGCAACCTTGTAATTCCATAACTGCCAGATATTGACATAAACCTTCCAGTTCTCTAAGTTTGCCTCAAAGTCCTTTGCAAAAGAATCTTTAATATGCTACCATGTCAATGATGATCCCTTTTCTATAAGCAACTGAGTATCTACATACACTGGAAAATCAACTAATGTTTGCTCAACTTCTTCTCTAATACTTCTCTCAGTGGTTTCCTTTGAAGCATCTCTCTTAGGTGACATAGTAACAGTGATTGTTATAGAGGTTCTCAACAACTTCTATACCTATGGGATAGAAAGGACAATCATGGCAAGAAAATATACTTACAAAGCAAGTTTAACCAGCAAACCAAGCATTTGATGGGGACGATTATGTAATTTTCTCTGGAAAGAGGGAATGGATGCCTATGGGAACTGCACATTGCACAGTCCCAACAGCCACGGTGGAAGCTTGTGGCTTGAAATTGCACAATGCGTAGTGCAGCTTGGGAAGAGGCCTATGAGAGACTGTGCATTGTGCAGTCTCAATGGCCAAGAAGACAGTCTAGATCCTAGAACTACATAGTGTATAGTTGGAGCCAGCTTGGAATGTACAATGCACAATTTCAGAGGCAACATTTGTGGCTTGAGCCTTAGGATTGCGCAGTACCAGTTCGGAAAAGTGAAAAACGACCAAGGGAAATCTACATCTACCCAAGGGAAGTGTGGAAAATGAGTAGATTTGAGAGATAGTGTGAAGTTGAGTGCATACTTGACTAAGTGAAATTAAATTCATGTGAATCAAATGAAAAAATTAATCAATGGAAGGAAAATGAAGTAAATGAGGAGAGTCACTGCAACAATGACCATTAGTGCAAAAACAGGAAACTAATGCAACACTTCGGAAAGGAAATCTAAAACTTAAAAAAACACTTCTAAAAGTTAAAACAAGTCAAAATGCTATCAACCATGGAGAGAAGCAAGTGAAACAACAATCACACAAGCCAAATGAAAAAAAAAAGCTATAGAAAAGCGGCAAAAGATGACAAAAGAAAAACTCACTTGGAAAAGCGACAACAATCGCACTGGAGGTTCCTTGATCTCCTCGGGAATTATAAAGCTCCAAGATTGAGTGTGAAAATGATCTTTAGAAGTCATGATTAAATAGATTTGGACAAATTAGGGTTTACGACATGCATGCCTAAAATCAAAGAAAAAAACGACACTTGGCAAAATTTTCTAAAAATAGCGCGCAAGTGCCTCCTTCAAGATACTCAAAATAGATACCTATTTTAAGGGATGCTTTTTTTTTTGGGGGGGAAACTTTCCATGCACACTGTTAGGAAATACTATGTAGTTTTGGGGAACTAGGAAACTTTTCGGCTCAGTGCACTACGCAATTTCCAAGCTTAGTGAGGGTTGTGAAATTTCTGGGCTCATTGTTGGGATGCCTCCCATGACTACGCAGTTTTTGAGCTCAAGGTTGACTTGCAATCAAGATTTCACAATTCCCATCATCAAGGTTTCTTTCCCTCAAGGATTGTGCAGCTTCTGGAGGCAAGCCCAAAACTATTGTGAGACCAATTTGGGAGATCAGCTTATGACTTGAAAGAATCAATGAAGTGAACAAACACAAGAAAAAAATGAAAAGATAAGTTTGATTCAAAGCATGAATACCTGGATCAATACAAGATGAGCTACTGTGGATAAGAAGGGAGGCTCCAAAATCAAAGCATAGGAAAAAATTTGGAGGGTGGTTGTAGCCGCTACAACAGGACCTTATAAAATTGCTATCACATTCATGACCATTATACCCTATCCCATTATTATTACACTGCCAATCACATCAAGTCTAATCAGAATCAAACACATGACACCGATTCTTTAAAATCAGATTTGGGAAATTTTGGAAGGTACAATTTAGTCACAACACAACTTGTTCCATCAGCGCCTTACCTTGGCATCATTTAACTTTGTTTCGTATTCATTCTGCTCACTTCCTGTTGAAAAGTGTGCAACAAGAAATGCTAAATTTAGAATGTACTAAAAATAGAACTCCAAAAAATAGCATGTCTAAAAATAGCAGTTTGGCCAGTGAGGTCATTGGCCACCTTGGGTGAGAGGTGAAACTACTAAAAATAGAAAGTTCTAAAAATAGCATTTCTGGGTCCCTTCCTATTTATAGTAGTCCCTGGTCTATCTATAGGAAGTAAAATTGAATTTGGTCTTAACACTAGTTTAAAATATTAACTGATTAATCTCCATGAGTTAATTAGTTGTAAAAATTAAACTTGAAGTCTTTGTGAGAACATGCAATTAGTTGTCTCACTGATTGAGGAATTAAGTATGAGTTCTATAATGAGAGAATCAATTGACTTAGTTCTAACTAGTCAAGTCTAGTTAGATTATTTTAACAAGTTGTTAAAATAATAAATTATAGTTTGTTAATGCTTGCATTCACGTGACAACTATTATTTTAGATAACTGAATATTTTCTCATGGATAATTGATACATGGCAGTTCAGACAGAGACCCAGTTGAGATCAGCTGAGGGCCAATGTACTATCAGATGTTTGGATCTTCCCATGGAATATTCCTTGCATGCAGGAGGAACTAAAGTCCTCAAGGATTGCGTAGTAGGACCTGATGTTGACAGTAGGTATGATCGGGGCCAATTCACATATGTTTGTAATTGGACCCCAATCAAAATTGCGCAAGGAAATAGGGGATTGGAGGACTTGTGGCTTATATATTGAGGCCTAGTGAGTCTATGATCTTCATCTTTTGATTGCAGAGAGTATAGGATAGCTCTTGAGCTAATATTTTTTGTAAACAGAAGAGGATTTCCACTTGATTGATAATACAGTGTTGGGGATTTATGCTGGTGCTTTCCCTAGTGATATATCTTGTGTTATCTGTGATTATTTCTCTTGATCAGTTATATGTGTTTATGCTTTATGTTTCTCATGAAATCGATTTTGCTTCTACTTAATGTTTTGTAGAAGTAGATCAAGTATTATGCTTTAGGAAATTGCATATATCAATTTGATCTACAGGTGAAATTTCCACATGGTATTGGAGCACACATAATCAAGCAAGGAACAATATACAACCAAGAGAAAGAAAATCGAAGTTTCTTATTCAGGATATAGATATCTAGTTCTCATCACAGTTCATATTTCATCTAGATGGCCTTCACTGGTTTGAGGCTTGAGTATGCCCTTGATGGCAGCTCAAACTACATAGCTTGGAAGCATCGCATGGAGGTAGTATTGGAAGATAATGGCATTAAGGACTTCATTGATCAAGATGTCCCTAAGCCTACTGATGCTGATCAGGTTGCAGACTAGAAGAAGAATGTGGCTAAAGCTAGGAGAATCATCCTAGAGGGAGTTCGAGATCACATAGTCTCGAGCCTCCATGGGAAGGAGACTTCGTTTGCAATGTGGAAAACATTGAAAGATTTATATCATAATAGAAGTGATCAGAGGAAGTTGGCACTGAAGGAAAAGCTTTGAAAGATCAAGTGTGAAAAGGGTGACATGATCACTACATTCTTGAACAAGCTCACCAACTACAGAGATGATCTTGCAAGTGTATGGATCACTACCGCTGATGATGATATGGTGAGTCTAGCACTCCTTGGCCTTCCTAAGAGATGGCATAGCTACCAGGACTCAATGAGTGGAAGGGACAAACTGCCATATTGGGGACGACTATGGTCGGATTTGATGCAGGAGGAGATCAGACGGAACACCAGAGATGGAGATTCTTCATCAAAACATGATGATGAAGAGAACTTGGCTTTAGCATCTAAAGCTAAGAAAGGGAAAGGGAAGGCATCCCAATCCAAGTCTTCTCAGGGAGGGAAGAAGTTTGACAATTCGAAGGTGAGATGATTTCATTGTCATGAGTTGGGTCACTATGCTACTAGTTGCCCAAGGAAGAAGTCCAAGAAAGTCTCCTCCAAGGAATCTGATGGTGATGCTCTAGCTTCACAATTTGAGATGGATTTCTCACTTATTGTATGCATGGTTTCATCTAGAATGGGATGTGTTTGGTACTTGGACAGTGGATCTTCTTTCCACATGTCAGGTGACAAGACTATTTTCAACACTTTGGAGGAGAAGGATCTCTAGATATGGATCGAGATGGGCGATGACGGAAAGTACTGTGTCTCAGGTGAAGGTACGGTTGTGTTTCAGAGGGAGCATGGTTCTACCCTCTCTCTTTCTAATGTTATGTATGTACCAGGGCTGAAAAAGAATATTGTGTCTATTGCTATGCTTGAGGATAAAAGCTATGATGTAGTCTTTATTTTGGGAAAGGTTTTCCTAAGGCATATCAGCACTGGACAGACCAAACAGATAGGGATTCGAGTTAAGAATCTTTATAAGTTATAGGTAGAAGACTGTGCTGCTTTGAGTTCCAAAGCAGAAGTGATGCATGGCCAAGATATTAGCAAGTTATGGCATAGGAGACTAGGCCACTTGCATCATGGGGCCTTGAAGATCATGTAGCAAATTTCTACCGGATTACCCAAGTGCAAGCTAGAACAAATGAGCACATGCAAAGGTTTCACTTTGGGTAAGCATGCAAAATCTTCCTTTCATGATCAATATGGTAGAGCAGGAGCAGTTTTGGAGCGAGTTCATTCAGATGTATGCAGGCCCTTCTCTACAGCCTCCATTGCAAAGAAAAGGTATTATGTTATTTTTGTTGATGATTTTTCTCGTAGATGTTGGATCTACTTCATGCAAAAGAAGGATCAAACCTTCTTGAAGTTTTGTGAGTTCAAATATTTGGCAGAGAAAGAATCAGAGATGAAAGTAAAGGCCTTGCGAAGTGATAACAGTGGAGAGTATATTTCCCAGCAGTTTAAGGACTTCTGTGCTTCAGAAGGAATTAAATGGGAACACATGGCACCTCATAATCCACAATAGAATGGGGTGGTCGAAAGGAAGAACAGATCTATTGTGGGCGCAACTCTATTGATGTTGCATGACCAAGGCCTACCACTTCATTTGTGGGCTAAGGCATGCAATACAACAATATATCTTCAGAACAGAAGTCCTCATCGTATTTTAGGGATGAAGACACCTATGGAGGCTTTTTCCGGGAAGAGACCAGATATGAGTCACTTCCACATATTTGGATCACCATTTTTCTGTCATGTGACCAAAGATGCTAGGAAGAAGCTAGACCCAACAGCTGAGTTGGGAATACTTGTGGGGTACATGGATACACCTCACAACTATCGTGTGTTTCTGCCTGCCAGTCAGAGGACCGTAGAGCGTAGGGATCTGAAGTTTGATGAGCAGCGAGCCATGCGAGTATCACTTAAGACGGAGCTCAAGTTGCATGGTGATGATAAGGAACTATTAGTTCCTAAGGAGGAGGAGCCTCATGATGATGCGAATCAGCCACATGTAGAGATTCTAGTAGTGGAGATCACCACTGTTGGAGAGTCTTCCAGAGATGGGTGGAAACGCTCACGGGAAGCTAACAAATTGATGCAGGATGCGAGAGAGAATGTGGGGCAGCCATCCTCTCAGTGCAGACAGAGGAGATCTCCCGATAGATACCCTAGCTACATGGCCCTAGTTGGGGAGTGTGTAGTGACCGAGCCTTCTTCTTTTGAGGAGGTAGTGTAGCAGCCAGTTTGGGTTGATGTGATGGTAGATGAGTATGAGTCTATCATGTGGAAAAGTGTGTGGGATGTTGTCCCTAGACCTAGGGACAAGTCAGTGGTTACTTCCCGATGGCTTTACAAGGTAAAGCAGACAGCTAATGGTAGTATTGAGAAACACAAGGCAAGGTTTGTTGCCCGTGATTTTTCACAAGTTGAGGGGATTGACTATGATGAGACCTTTGCTCCTGTTGCAAGGTACTCATCTGATCCAGGTGGATATTGGTGGCCACCTGCCAAGTCCACCTGGACCCCCACCATTGTCTTTCTCAGCATTTTCAGTTTCCTTAATTGTAGCATAACTTACTATTTTTAGCAGTTTTTCGGGTCCTGAACTTCCGGAGCCGTTTTGAGGCCCTAAACGACGTTTTTTGGGGAATCCGAGGGCAACACGAGTCCATGGAATGGACTGGTGTTGCCTGTTCCAACAATGATAGTGCTCGGATAGATCTTTCTAATGAGCTATTGTACGCGTCAAACGGAGATCATATGCCAAAGTTACGACCCCGGGAAGTTGATGTACCAACTTACCCCAAACGGGGCCCACAGTTTGGCGTTTCATCTCCTAGGGTTAGGTTTTGGAATGTTAAGGGTTTTTCCATTGTTTCTCAACAATAAATAGGCCTTCGAGCCTCATTGTAACACAGTTCAGAGGCATGTAGCCATCACATCTCTTCTCAGAGATAAGCTACCATCGCCCTAGCTAGTTTATTTCCATTTCTGTTTGTAAGCATATTTCAGTATTTTCCATTAATGAAATGAAGTATTATTTCCGCTGCATCTTTGTGTATATGGTTATCTCTGTAATTTGTTGCGTTCCTGTTTAAATCCGGATCAGTGGTATCAGAGCGGTCTGCTTTTTCTCTGTTTTTCTTTGCATGTCCCCAACAAGGTCGGGATATAAGGAGTTAGGGCTTGAACTGGTTGAACCTTTGCAAGACCAGCCTCGCAAATCCCGACGGCCTCCCATGGCGGACGAGAAGAAAGACGAGGGGGCAGGAGATCCCATCAAAATCTTGCTCGAAGAAGCGCTCGAGCGACAACGGAACGCGATGATGGACAGCTTTGCGCAGATCCTTCAGCGGCTACCCAGAAGCGGCGCATCGGCTTCCAGCAGCTCCTCTGGAAACGCCACACCCTTTAAGGTACAAGTTAATTTTGAAATCCCCATATTCGAGGGTCAGATAGACGCCGATGCCGTAGATAAATGGTTAAATCTGCTAGAGGGTTATTTTTCTGTTCATGAATTTTCGAGTCGAGAAAAGATTGTTTTTGCTCTTCTCAAAGCAGCCCCCCACGTCAAGGACTGGTGGGAAACCTACTGCGAGCAGAAGGATGAAAGTACTGGCTCACTATTTTCAGCCGCACCCACCTGGGATTCGTTCCGGGATGCCATCAAGGAGCAGTACTACCCTGTCGGAAGCTATGAGGATGAATACATAAAGTGGACCACGCTGCGGCAGGGAAGGGACCAAGACGTGCCAGAGTTCACCAATCTTTTCCATACCCTTCGCACAAAGTTGGGTATCAAGGATTCAGAGCAACATTTGATACTCAAATACCGTGGCTGCCTGCACAAGTACATCCAGGAAGAAATACAGTTCCTAAACATCCCCTCGCTCGGCGCAGCATATCGGTATGCCGTCAAGGTCGAGCAGAAGTTTAAACAAAAGAAGCGAGACTTTGGATCTGCGAATCCAAAGCAGGGGAAAGGTGCCCCTAAACCACAGAACAAAGGACAAAGCCAAGGCGGGACAGCCCAAGACAACCAGCCGAAGCTGTAAGCAAAGAGCAATGCCGCGAAGCCGAGAAAGGACATTGGAAAATGGTGCGAGTTCCATAAGAGCTCCACTCACAACACAAGTGAGTGTCGGGCCAAGCAGTCACTGGTGGCTGAGCTAAAGGTTTCAGAATCAGATGCATGTTCCGACTCTGAGTCAGAACCCGATAAGGGGTATGAAAAAGGGAAGCAGATCATTGATGCGAATCCCAGCGCCACTGTTGCTACCACAAAGATCCAGAAAAATGAACCCGAAGATCCAGAGGAGGAGGAGCGTCTCTTCCACTCCCAGATGTGGGTAAAGGGCTCCCCAATACAGTTCATTGTTTATAGCGGGAGTCAAAAGAACCTCATTTCGGCAGAGGTCGTGAAGCGGTTGGACTTACCGACCATAGCACATCCACAACCATACACCATTGGGTGGCTTCACCAAGGGCGAGATCTCCGCGTGAGCCAGCAGTGTCGCCTTCCATACAACATCAAGCCCTTCACGGATGAGGTATTGTGTGACATTGCTCCCCTTGAAGTTTGTGATGTATTACTAGGACAACCATACTTGTGGAAGCGACATGCTGTGTATGAATCAAGGCCCCGTGCTGTTATTATTACATTGGGAAATAAGTTGTTCAGGATACCAGAGGTAGCACCACCTGCCGCCATCTCTTTGATTACTGCAAAACAATGCAGTAAGATCATTTCCAAAACCAGGAAATTTGTTTTCCTGATGATACGCCCTCAAGGGAAGAAGAAGACAGTGGTCGCGGCCTCCAAATGGGGTCCCTCTGCACGGCAGCTATAGATGGACAAGATTGTGGAGGAGTACGAAGACATATTCACCTCCCCGGCAGGGGTTCCTCTGCACTGTCAAGTCAAGCACTCCATCGATCTGACCCCAGGTGCACCGCTACCCAATGGACCAATTTATCGGCGCTCCGTTCTGGAGAACAATGAAATCAAGAGGCAGATTCAGGAGCTCCTGCAGAAAGGTCACATCCGTCCGAGTTCTTCGCCCTGTGGGAGCCCGATAGTGTTGGTACAGAAGAAGGATGGGACGTGGAGACTCTGTATTGACTATCGGGCGCTGAACAAGATCACTGTCCGTAATAGGTACCCGATCCCGCGGATTGATGACCTCCTAGACCAACTAAAGGGGGCGAAATATTTCAGCAAGATCGATCTGAAGTCAGGATATCACCAGGTACCAATTGAACCCTCAGATGTGTGGAAGACTGCCTTCAAATCCAAGGAGGGCCTCTTCGAATGGTTGGTCATGCCTTTCGGATTGACGAATGCTCCTGCAACCTTTATGAGGCTAATGGATGACATCTTGCGGCCATTCACCAACTCCTTTGTAGTAGTATACTTGGATGACATTCTGATCTTCAGCCAGAGTTGGGAAGAGCACCTCCAACACATCCGACATGTTCTCCAAACACTGCGGCAACACAAGCTATGTGCCAATTTGGAGAAATGCACTTTTGGCATGACCGAGGTTCAGTATCTGGGATACATCATTGATGAACAGGGGGTGCATGTCGATCCAGCCAAGGTCCAAGTCATTCGGGATTGGCCCTCTCCAACCACTCTAATAGAGCTCCGTAGCTTTCTAGGTCTTGCCAACTTCTACCGCAGGTTCGTGTTGGGATTTTCTCATATTTCTTGGCCCTTGAGTCAAGTCACCAAGGGCGGGGCGAAAGCAAAATTCTTTTGGTCTGAATCTCAACAGAAGGCATTCAGGGAGTTGAAGGATCGCCTCTGCACGGCACCAGTGCTCGCGTTACCAGATTTACAACAACCATTTGAGGTCGAGACAGATGCCTCTGACTATGCTATTGGGGCAGTCCTTACTCAACATAGACATCCAGTGGCATATCACAGTGAAACACTTTCAGACACAGTCCGGAAGTACCCCACTTATGATAAAGAGATGTATTCCATTGTACAGGCCTGCCGACAATGGAAGCATTACATTTTGGGGAAGGAAACGGTCATCCACACAGACCACCGACCTCTGTAGTTCATACAGACCCAAGGGAAATTGCAGAATGATCGCCATCAGAAGTGGTATACATACCTGCAACAGTTTCACTTGAATATCAAGTATAAAAAGGGCAGCACCAATAATGTTGCAGATTGCCTCAGTCGACCACCGATCATGGCGCTAACCACCGTGCTCAACTCTTGCGGGCACAAGACTTCCGATTGGCCACTTCTCTACAAAAGCGAACCAGAATTCGGCCACACATACCAGACACTCTTGGAGGGTCGGCAGGTTGCAGATTTTCACCTCCAGGATGCCCTATTATGCCACCTCGGTCACCTTTGTGTTCCTTCAAGCGAGCGTGCCAAGATGATTTGGGAAGCACACTACAGTCGGGCTGCTGGGCATTTCGGGGTCGAGAAAACAGTGGCAGTACTGCAAAACTATTTCTATTGGCCGAATCTTCGACATGATGTTGGGAAGTACATCCGATCATGTACTGCCTGTGCCATTGCCAAACCGACCATTAAGAAGCAAGGCCTCTATACCCCATTGCCTACCCCTAGTCGACCTTGGGAATCCATCTCCATGGATTACATGTCAGGCCTTCCTTCCACTAAGCATGGAAATGACTGTGTTTTTGTGGTCGTCGACAGGTTCTCAAAGATGGCCATTATGATGGCCTGCAAGAAGAATATCACAGCAGAAGCCACTGCTAAACTTTTCTTTGAACGAGTGTGGGTGCACTTTGGGATCCCACAGTCTATCATCTCAGATCGGGACAATCAGTTTCTCAGCACCTTTTGGTCCAGTCTCTGGTCAATGCTGGACACCAAACTCACGAAGTCCACAGCCTTCCATCCTCAAACTGATGGCCAGACAGAGGTTGTCAATAGGATGATTGTGCACATTCTGCGCATGTATAACTCAAAGCATCCACGCACATGGGACGAGAGCTTCCCCTACGTTCAGCACAGCTACAACCGAGCTCTTCACAGCTCCACTGGCCATAGCCCTTTTCAGGTGGGTTTAGGATTCCAGCCACTATGCCCCATTGATGTGGCCATGCCACTTGCAGCTACTCACATGAATTCAGCTCATGTCCAGTCCGAAACAGATAAGGCCACCAGCTTCATTGAGCGCATCCAACATATTCGCCAGCAGGTCCATGACATTCTTGAGAAATCAAATGCCAAGTACAAGCAGCGACATGATCAACATCGAGTGCCACACAAGTTTCAGGTGGGCGACAAAGTCTGGTTGCATTTGCAAAAGGAACGCCTTACTGGAGCCTATCGAAAATTGAGACCACTCCGATATGGTCCTTACACCATTACTAAGGCTATGGGAGACAATGCATTTGAGCTCAGCATTCCCCCATTCCTTGGCCTGCACCCAGTATTCAATGTGGACCGCCTTCGGCCATACTTTCCACCATTGCTAGACACATCCGACATTGCAGAACAGCTCAAACCCACAGAATTAAATCCATATTACATGGAACAAGCTGCAACTGATCGGATCATGGACACACAGATCAAGAACACTCGCCAACAGAATATCCAACTGTATCGAGTTGTCAAAGCGGGCCAACTCCTTCAGCAGGGCAAGTGGCTCACCAGGGAACAAGTTCAGTAGAAGTTTCCTCATCTCATGGAGGAGCTCAACGCAATGGGGACCATTGCTTCCTAAGGGGGGAGGAATGATCCAGGTGGATATTGGTGGCCACCTGCCAATTCCACCTGGACCCCCACCATTGTCTTTCTCAGCATTTTCAGTTTCCTTAATTGTAGCATAACTTACTATTTTTAGCAGTTTTTCGGGTCCTGAACTTCCGGAGCCGTTGTGAGGCCCTAAACGACGTTTTTTGGGGAATCCGAGGGCAACATGAGTCCATGGAATGGACTGTGTTGCCCGTTCCAACAATGATAGTGCTCGGATAGATCTTTCTAATGAGCTATTGTACGCGTCAAACGGAGATCATATGCCAAAGTTACGACCCCGGGAAGTTGATGTACCAACTTACCCCCAAACGGGGCCCACAGTTTGGCGTTTCATCTCCTAGGGTTAGGTTTTGGAATGTTAAGGGTTTTTCCATTGTTTCTCAACAATAAATAGGCCTTCGAGCCTCATTGTAACACAGTTCAGAGGCATGTAGCCATCACATCTCTTCTCAGAGATAAGCTACCATCGCCCTAGCTAGTTTATTTCCATTTCTGTTTGTAAGCATATTTCAGTATTTTCCATTAATGAAATGAAGTATTATTTCCGCTGCATCTTTGTGTATATGGTTATCTCTGTAATTTGTTGCGTTCCTGTTTAAATCCGGATCATCATCGATTAGATCGATTCTAGCACTATCAACATAGATGGGTTGGCAGATCCATCAAATGGATGTGAAGACAACATTCCTCAATGGGGAGATTGAGGAAGAGGTATACATAGAGCAGCCAGATGGATTTGAAACCTTCGATCGTGAGTCACATGTGTGTCGGATCAAGTGAGCATTGTATGGGCTGAGGCAAGCACCCCGTGCTTGGTATACCAGGATCGGTAGCTATTTCACCAGGTTGGGCTTCACTAAGAGTGAAGTGGATGTGAACCTCTACCACGTCATTGTAGATTGTAAGCTATTGATTATTGTACTTTATGTCGATGATCTGATTTTGACAAGTGATGATTAGTTGATCAAGTCTTGCAAGAGAGCTTGAGATGAAGGACATGGGCCTCATGCACTACTTTCTAGGCATGGAGGTGTGGCAGAGAGATGGGGAAGTATTTGTGTGTCAATGCAAGTATGCCAATGAGATACTCAGGTGCTTCCACATGGAGATGTGCAAGCCCATGGAGACTCATCTAGCAGGTAACTGGAGGAATAAGGATGCTACTTCAGGTGAGGTAGTAGCCGCTACTATTTATAGGCACCGTGTGGGTTCATTCATGTATTTGGTGAACACACGACCGGATTTTCACTTTGTGGTGAACCAGCTAAGTCAAGCTATGGTTCATCCAACCAAGTTATTTTGGAAAGCGACTGTTAGCTCTGTTATAAGACGAAGATTTTCCTAAGGTCAAAATAGGCTTGGCCGTGTGTTATGCTCAGAAGGGAGGCCGCAGTAGTCTGTTCCCTCCTTCTCCATCATTTTTCCTACACTCCCATAACCCCTGTCATCCCTGTTTTACTCCAAAATTCAGCATAAACCTGTTTTTCTTAGGCTCCCCGGGCACCGAGTTTATGTGTCATGTGACCGCAGTAACCTGAACATGTGCCTACTCCAACTATTCCTGACCATGTAATCCGCACCGTTCAATCCAATCCTTTAGCGATCTAATGGTCTCCATCGCTTTCCCCGCTTATTAACGCGTGTACACCTTCCACCATCTGATCGCTCCTGCCAGGTGATCTGACGTTATCCGCTCCTCCTGCGCCTGTAAGCTCCACGCGCTTTAACCTGTGAGGAAAGCGGTTTCCCTCCCATCACGTCCGCCACACATTGCTCGCTGACTCGCATTGCTCCCCCATGTACAAATACCACCCATCCCCTGTAAGCGGTGTGATCAATACCGCCCTGACATGCAAACTACTTTCCCGACTGTTAATCCCCGTGCATCTTTCCTGCCCGATCACCGTAGTATCTGTCCACCTGAGATCCGATGGCTCACGACTGTCCGCCCCCCATTCCCGTCTGATACCTCCCGCCAGGAGATCTCCATCGTTCGTTTGTTGGATCTAACAGCTGATGTTTATTCCCGTCCCGCCCATGCATCCGCCATGCAGTCTTCGTGTCCCCGACCTGTACCATGTTCCCGAAGGAAGAAGGAGGCCAGAATCCAGTACCCTGCGCCATTACTCCTCAACAACTGCGTTCAAGAGCAGCATGGCCAAGAGAGAAAGGACAATCCTCGAGCAGTTAAACGCCTTCAGCAGTTATGGAAATTTATTTATACAACACTCAACCTACTTGAGGAGTACAACAGAGTACCAGAGAATGTCAAATTCATTCATTGAAGCAGCAAGTCATAGCAGAGGCCCATTTTAGACAGTTAAAGTAGTTGGTGGCCAATTATGACCCTCCACGCATAGCACAGCAGGATATTTTTGTAAACAAACTCCATATATACCTAAAAAATAGATGTAATGAGGGTTGATGGTTGTTGTTTTGATGTAAGGTTCAACTTCTGGAGACTGTAACTACTTTGATACTTGCAGCGTCTGGTCTTCATTTTCAGCTAATACAAGCTTATTTTGCTGTTAATTTCTCACTTTCCACTTCTTCTCTGTTCTAGGCTGTGCCTGTTATGCATTTTTCATGTGCTCTTGATATTTAGCATTTGAGGGGCTATCATCCCACCTCTGTGTTAGAATCTGGTATGTATCATTGAATGTGCTATGCAGGTTTCTGTTTACTTAGTGCCAGAGAGCTGTCATCCTATCTGTGCATTAGGAAATAGATTTGCAGACCTTTTTACTAGTTGCAACTGGCCATCACATGGTATTGTGCATCTGCTAGTGTGGTCAGTATTCTCCATCTTCACCTATTCCTTAAACTGTGAGTGATTGGTGGTCTAAAGCCTTGTAGTCTGGGGGTGTTCACCCATGTTTGGAGTTAAGCATAGTAGAAGTGGTTATCTGGCTTGAACAAGCATCATTCCTTCCATTCATCCATCTCCAACATTTTTGTTGAGTTTGTAATGTTCCCAAGCATATCTGAGATACAACCTATGAGAGTTTCTTGGGGTGATAACATTAATTGGCACCGTTGCCGGGGAGAGGAGATTGAAGCTCAACTTTCCTGGGAGGACGACACAATTCTAGATTTTGATAATAGACAAGGTCTAGGCACATTTCTGGTTGTAATCATCTATCTGGCGACTCCACTGGAGGAAGGCCAACCTTTGGCGACTCCACATTATAGTCCTGGCTCAGTTTGCGAGACATACTCGAAGAAATCCTATGAAATCACTAGTTGTTCCAATGCCTGACCCTAAGAAGATTGTTAAATCAAAGAAAACATCACAAAAAGGGGCATCAGGATCAGGTAAGCCTAAGAAAACTTATGCATCTCTGAAAGATAAGGCTGTAGTTGAGAATATACAATTTGAAGATATTGAGCCTATTGTTGCTAGTGAGAAACTTCCTTCAGAGATTCATACAGCTCCTTGTTCAGTTAGTTCCCCTTTGAATCTCAGTCCAAATAAAGCTTCCCATATAGTCCATAACATCCCTTTGTCTTTGTCATCCATTTCACTGTTTCATACTGCTCAATCTGCTAGTGTCCTTCCACATACCCCGGTCATGGCAGGCCAGCAAGCACCTACAAAGATAGAAAGAATTGTAGCTGTCAGGGTTGGACCTTTGGACTTGCCTGTTGGCATTATGATTCTGGTATGGCTTTATGATACATATGTTGTACTTGATGGCAACCCACTCATCTCAGATGATAAATTATAGTGCAGAAAAGTTCACACACTTATATGCAGAGAAAAGTTTATTTCATGTAGAGAAAAGTTCACGCACTTTTATGCAGAGAAAAGTTTATTTCATGTAGAGAAAAGTTCACGCACTTTTATGCAGAGAAAAGTTTATTTCATGTAGAGAAAAAGTTCACGCACTTTCATGCAAGGAAAAGCGCGTATATGTTGGAGAACTTACCTTTGGTCCATGGTAGTTAGTCCTTGGTATTTGAACCTATGAGGAAAAGCGCGTATATGTTGGAGAACTTACCTTTGGTCCATGGTAGTTAGCCCTTGGTATTTGAACCTATGAGGAAAAGCGCGTATATGTTGGAGAACTTACCTTTGGTCCATGGTAGTTAGTCCTTGGTATTTGAACCTATGAAGAAAAGCGCGTATATATTGGAGAACTTACCTTTGGTCCATGGTAGTTAGTCCTTGGTATTTGAACCTATGGTTTTGGACCATGGTACTTCGTCAAAAGTGTTGATCTCACGTACTTTCATGGTTGGTTCATGGTATTAGTCCAACAGTTTTTTGATCCTATGGTTTTGGCCCGTGGTATTGTGAAAGGCCTAAGCCTATATAAAGAAAAGGAGATCACTTGGCTAATTCATTCTTGCAATTGAATATCTTAAGATCTGAAATATTGGGTTATTGTTTTGAAAGTTTGATCTATGAAAGTGAAGTTGAAAGCGAATCTGTGAAGGGTGATCTCTCGAGCGCTGCAGCTGCGGAAGTGCGGAGGAGCCACAGAAAGCGCAGTGCGGAGGCGCCACAGAAGGTGCAGTGCAGAGACGCCACAGAGGCGCCACAGAAGGCGCAGTGCGGAGACGCCACAGAGGCACCACAGAAGGCGCAGTGCGGAGGTGCCACAGAAGGCGCAGTGCGGAGACGCCATAGAGGCGCCACAGAAGGCGTAGTGCGGAGGCGCCACAGAAGGCGCAGTGCGGAGATGCCACAGAGGCGCCACAGAAGGCGCAGTGCGGAGGCGCCATAGAAGGCACAGTGCGGAGACGCCACAGAGGCGCCACAGAAGGCGCAGTGCGGAGGCGCCACAGAAGGCGCAGTGCGGAGACGCCACAGAAGGCGCAGTGCGGAGGCGCCACAGAAGGCGCAGTGCGGAGACACCACAGAGGCGCCACAGAAGGCGCAGTGCAGAGACACCACAGAGGCGCCACAGAAGGTGCAGTGCGGAGGCGCCACAGAAGGCGCAGTGCGGAGGCGCCACAGAAGGCGCAGGTGCGGTGGTCGCGGCGCCACAGAAGGCGCAGGTGCGGAGGTAGTACAGATATCCGAAGATCTATACCAGTGAAGTTGCGATCCCTGCTTAAAATTTGTTTTAACTGCCTTTGACTATTCTGCAGGGTTTTGGGTGCATAACTGATGTCTGGTTACTGGTATTGAGTTCAGATAACAACATGATTAATGACTTATCTTTATGTACTAGATCTAGTTGATAACTCTCATAATATCATTGTATATGTATGGATCTGGTGATTGGGTGATTCAGAAGGTTGTTTGATTATGAGCTTCAATGTTGTTGTTGGATCCAGTTTGAAAATTTATGAAAAGTGGTCCTTGAAAGAAAAGAAGTAGGGGGTTGTAGCTCCCTTCCAGGAGAGACTGGAAAACGAGAGAGAGTTGTAGCTCTCTGCAGGTTGCAACCTGCGTACTGGTAAAGGACTGCATCAGTACAAAATCATTGTAACAGGAGTTTCTAATTTGAAAGAAGATAGAGACATATTGCAGCAGGTGGTTTTCACCCACATTGGGTTTCCACCTTATATCTGGTGTTCTTTGCTGTGACTATCTGTTTTTCTTGTTCATGCTCATTATTTTATGGTACTGATATGCAAAAATAATTCAAAGTGTAAATAAGGAAGATTTGTTAAAAGAACTTGATAATACTGATTCACCCCCCCCCCCCCTCTCAGTATTATTTTCAACATTGCCCATTCCTTTGAACGCTATGCCTGCAGGAGAATATCAGAAATATATGCCCAAGTTCACTGGCACAGAGGGAGTAACAGCTGAAGAACACCTTGAGGCTTTTTATAGTTATGCTGATAACTTAGATATAAGTGAAAATGATGTGTGGATGAGATTTTTTGTACAGAGCCTTGATGGAGAGGCTAAAAAGTGGTTCAGAGAATTGCCCCCTAGATCTATTGCTGATATTGAAGCCTTAGATGATGCAGTTTTGAAGCAATGGGGAGATAGAAAAGATCTGCTCTATTACGTACCATACAGAGTTTGGAAATCTAAAGAGGGAAAATGGGGAATCATTGCCTAATTTTAATAAAAGATTCAATTGTATGTATATTAAGATACCAATTGAGGTAAAGCCTACCCCCACCTCTGCCAAACTCACTTATGCCAATGCTTTTGACTCTGATTTCTACCTATTGTTGAGAGAAAGAAGATGTGCCACTCTAGGTGACATGCAGGATGCAACACTAGAGGTCGAATCCAATATTATGGCTCCAGAAAATCTAAAGACACATGCTGATAGAAGGAGGTAGAGAGGTGAGGCTTCTTCTTCCTCGGCCTCATCTTCAGAACCCAAATTAGATAAAATGACTAAGATGATGGAGTCATTGGCTGCTGAAATATCTAAGCTGAAGGTTGAGCAGAACTCAAGAAAGACAAGGCAGCATAACACATTTGCTCCTAGAAATCCAAATCCATTCAGAAGAGCAAATGAATAGTTACAAATAATTCAGAGGGGAAAGGAACCAATTGAAGAACAAAAAGTTAAAGCTCCCTTCCAAAATGTAGTCATGGAGGAGGAACAATTGGAAGATGAGGATGAAATTCACTACATGGAAGATAAAGGAAGTGTTGCATTTTTTACATTGGCTGCATATGAAGAATCACTGCTGCAGGACCAAATAAGTCAAGAATGGGACAGAGAGGCTGTTCTGCAGACTGGTGAACAACAAAGATACAATCTGAGGTCAAATGCAAAAAATGTCAAGGAGAATCCTGCCCAAAGAGCTGTTGTCCAAACAAAGTCACAGAATATCAGACCGAGAAGGCCAGCAGCTGACCCAGTCATCCTCAAAGCTCTAGTTCAAGAGGTAAGATGTTCTAATAAGTTACCTTCCTCTTTCAGCTTTGATTCAGAAGTCCAGAAATTAAAAATATCTATGCCTCTCGTAGAGTTGGTAAACAGTGAAGTATTTAGAAAGCCCATCCTTGAAGCTCTTGAGCTGGAAACCACACAAACCTCCACTGACTCTGTCAATTTGCAAGATGACAAGCCTGCCATCGTGCTTAGCCCCATTATTGAACCTACTGATAATAACTCTCCATCTTTTTATGTCTTCTTGACCATTCATGACAAAATCCTCCAAAATTTCCTACTAGACACAGGGGCCAGCCACAATTTGATGCCTAAAGCTATGATGGAAGAGTTAGGCCTTGACATCACTAGACCATATCATGACTTATTCTCTTTTGATTCAAGGAAAGTGAAATGCCTAGGATTAATCAAAGACCTATCCATTACCCTAACTCAACTACCCATGAAGAGTATGATGATGGATATTGTGGTAGCAGATGTCCCTCCTAAGTTTGGCATGCTATTGTCTAGGGGATGGATTAAGAGATTAGGTGGGACATTACAGAATGATCTATCTTATGCTATTTTCCCAGTTTTTGGAGGAGAAAGCAGGAGATTGTACAGGGAAGCGTAGTTGGCATACATCATCAGTGATAAGAAGAATCCTACTAATCATCCCATATATGCTGTGGACACTGATTTTGGAGCATGTATCCTCCAAATAGAAGAATCCCGGAAGGCCTCAATGCAGATCAGGAAACCAGTGAATCAGGCCGAGGGAGAGCAAGGAAGTTAGGTTTGGGAGATGTTCTTTGATGGAGCATGTTCCAAGGAGATTGCAGGAGCAGGGGTGGTGCTGGTATCTCTAGAGAAAGAAAGCACACATCTGTCTTTCAAGCTAGATTTTCAAGTCACAAACAATATAGTAGAGTATAAGGCTCTGCTATTGGGCCTTAATGCAACTAAAGATAGAGGAATCAGGAGCATAAAGGTGTTTGGAGATGCTGATTTGATCATTCAGCAAGTAAATAAAACATTTTAGGCAAAGCACCCAAGGCTGAAAGCATACAGAGATGAGGTATGGAGACTCAAAGATTCCTTTGATTATTTCTGTATTTCATATATCCCTAGAGCCCAAAATCAACTTGTTGATTCCCTTGTTGTGTCTGCTAGTCTGTTTATTCCTCCCATGCCTCCCAGACTAGTTTATGAAGTCCAAATGAAATATAGACCATCCTTGCTTGATAATGTCCAGCATTGGAAAGTTTTTGATGATGATGGTGAAATAAATAGGTTTCTGCAAGTTATTAATGAATTTTCTGAAATGCAAATTGACCAAGAAAATGAAGCCTTGGAAGAAAGCCCCAAATCCCAGCTTAGAAACAAAATTGGCAAAGATAGCATTGTCCAGCTTCCCAGCAATCATATTCCTAAGGGTTTAATTCCTCTAAAAATATTGTTTGACCAAAATGATGTACCTTACAAGGCTGCCCAAAAAGAAGATCAATCTAAAATCTGTAAGCATGATATAGGGAGTCCAAGTCAGCCTAGATACATAAATTTTTCCACTCACCTGTCTGATGACCAAAGTTCTAAATACTGCAATCTAATGAAGCAATTTGCTGATGTGTTTGCCTGGGAATATAGTGACCTGAAAACCTATGATAAAAAGATCATCCAGCATAAAATCCCTCTAGAGAAAGACACCATACCTTTCAAACAGAAGCTGGGACCAATAAATCCTATGCTCCTCCCTCTGATTGAAAAAGAAATTAAAAAGTTGCTAGCTGCCAATATCATAGTCCCTCTCAAATACTCAAAATGGATAGCCAATTTGGTTGTGGTGAGGAAGAAAAGTGGAGAAATCAGAATCTGTGTTGATTTCAGAAACTTAAACAAATGCTATAAGAAAGACAACTACCCTCTACCCAAGATGGAGCATTTGCTGCAAAAAGTCTTAGGAGCCAAAGTAATGTCTTTCTTGGATGGATTTTTAGGGTTTAATCAGATCACTGTGCACCCAGATGACCAAGAGAAGACTGCATTCACCACTCCTTGGGGCACTTTTATGTATGCCAAGATGCCTTTTGGGTTGATGAATGCTAGAGCTACCTTTCAGAGAGCTATGGATATAGCATTTGTGGGAGAGAAGGATAAATTTGTCCTTATCTACTTTGATAAGATAACAGTATACTCCAGCAGCCATCAAAATCATCTGCAACATTTGAAGTAGGTATTCCTGAAGTGCAGAAGGTTTGGGATTTCAGTCAATCCTAAGAAGTCACAGTTTGCTTTAGAAGAAGGCAAGCTGTTAGGACATGTTGTTTCTGCTGCAGGTGTCCGAATTGACCCAGAAAGAGTAAAAGCAATATAGACCCTGTCTGTCCCGAGATCAAAGAAGGACATCCAGTCCTTTCTAGGCAAGATTAATTTTGTGAGGAGGTTTATACCAAATTTTGCAGAATTGTTGAAGCATATTACCTCCATGCTAAAAAGGGGGTCAGAGATTAAGTGGACTGATTCAGCAAGAAAATCCTTCGAGTCCATTAAGAAGGTTATTATGGAGGCTCCCACTTTAATAAGCTCGGATTACAGTGAGGAGTTCCATGTATTCTCATTTGCCTCTGAAGACACCATTGCAGTAGTTTTATTGCAAGTAGATGAAGAAGGTTTTCAGAGCATCTGGTGGCTTTTTTCAGCAAAACATTAAGGGATGTTGAACTGAGGTATGACATTATTGAGAAACAAGCATATGCTCTTATCAAATCTTTGAAAGCTTTCAGAGTTTACATCCTGCATTCCAAGATAATTGCTTATGTACCCTCTGCTGCTATAAAATATGTCTTAACACAACCTGATGCTAATGGAAGAAGGGTTAAATGGATTTCAAAGTTGATTGAATTTAATATAGAATTAAAGCCCACCAAACTTGTCAAAGGTCAGGGTTTTGCCAGATTGTTAGCTGAAGAAAATTGCAAAACATTGGATATAAACCTCATGGGCTCAATTTTAGAAAGTGGTCAAACAGAAGAAGAGGAAGCAGCTGAACCAGAGAGAAAGCAATCGGTGGAAGAAAATCTAGCTTCTTGTGATTGGTATTCTACAATAGTTAAATTCTTGCTGAAGCTAGAAATCCCTCCAGGCTCAAGCACAAGTCAAGCCAGAACTATTAAGCTTAGGGCAGCTAAATATTGCATTAATAAAAATCTGCTCTATTGGAGGGATCCATCTGGAATGCTTTTGAGGTGTTTGGACAAAGAACAATCAATGGAGGTTATGCAGTAGTTTCATTCTAGCATGTGTGGAGGACACCATTATTGGAAAACCACTGCCCATAAGATCCTCAAAGCTGGGTATTATTAGCCCACTTTATTTTCTGATGTATTTTCATTTGTTAAATCTTGTGACAGGTGCCGAAGATTTGAAGGAAAGCAGCAGTTGAAGTCCCTGCCCTTAAAACCAATACTGTAAAAGGACCTTTTCGGCATTGGGGCTTAGATTTCATTGGAGAGATCAATCCACATTCTAGTGGCCAACACAGATGGATATTAGTAGCCACTGATTATTTTACCAAGTGGATTGAAGCAATCCCTACCAGGAAGGCTGATCATAATGTGGTTGTGAAGTTTTTAATTGAAAATATCTTTACCATATTTGGCTGTCCACATAAATTAGTCACAGATAATGCAGCAGCCTTCAGGGCAAAGGAATTGGTGGAAATGTGTGATTCAATGGGTATTAAACTGGTTAATTCCACCTCATACTATCCTCAAGGAAATGGTCTAGCAGAATCCTCTAACAAAATCCTGATAAGGATAATCAAAAAGATGTTAGAGGACAACAAAAAGAATTGGGATTCTAAGCTCAAGTATGCACTGTGGGCTGACAGAGTGACCATTAAGAGATCCACAGGGAATTCTCCTTTCAAGCTAGTATATGGTACTGAAGCTGTATTCCCAATTCAGTTAACTCTCCCTGTGGCGAAATTCCTGCAAACATAACAGAATGAGGAAGAATACATGGCACGAAGGATCACTGATTTGGCAGAGGTACATCAAATTAGAGAATAGCTGGTTCAAAAGGCTGCAACACATTAGAAAAATATCAACGAAGCTTTTGACAAAAGGACAAAATCAGATAATTTTCAGGTTGGAGACTTGGTTCTGAAATGGGATGCACTGAAAGAGAAGAAAGGCAATCATGGGAAATTTGATGCTTTCTGGATAGGGCCTTTCATCATTTCTCAGATTCAAGGGAACAATACCTTCATGCTAAAAAGGACGGGAGGAGAGGCAGTTTTTGATGGCCTAGTTAATGGGCGTTTTCTAAAAATTTATGTGATTTAAGGCCTTTTGGCCTTAAAGTTGTAAATATTTTATTTTATCAGTTTTAGTATAGGTTCAATCAGACTCCATGCCCAATGGAACACTAGGAATTTTGTTAATTTGTTTTTCATCAGGAAGGCATTGATCTACAAGTTCTTGAGACCTCACAGGGAGGATCTCATCCCCAGAAGGAGCCAGTGTTAGCTCTACTATAAGACGAAGATTTCCTAAGGTCAGAACAGGCTTGGCCATGTGTTATGCTCAGAAGGGAGCCCACAACAGTCCATTCCCTCCTTCTCCATCATTTTTCCTACACTCCCATAACCCCTGTCATCCCTGTTTTACTCCAAAATTCAGCATAAACCTATTTTTCTTAGGCTCCCCGGGCGCCGAGTTTAAGCATCATGTGACCGCGGTAACCTGACTGCGCGCCTACTCCAACTATTCCTCACCATGTAACCTACACCGTTTGATCTAGTCCTTCAGCGATCTAATGGTCTCCGTCACTTTCCTAACTTATTAACGCGTGTACACCTTCCACCGTCCGATCACTCCTGCTGGGTGATCCGACGTTATCCGCTCCTCCTGCACTCGCAAGCTGCATGCGCTTTAACCCATGGGGAAAGCGGTTTACCTCCCATCATGTCCGCCACGCGTCGCCCGCTGACTCGCATCGCTCCCCTGCGTATGAATACCACTCGTCCCCTGTAAGCGATGTGATCAATACCGCCCCGCCACGCAAACCACTTTCCTAGTCGTTAATCCCCACGCATCTTTCCTGCCCGATCACAGTCAGATCTATCCGCCTGAGATTCGATGGCTCACGACTATCCACCTCCGTTCCCGTCCGATACCTCCAACCGGGAGATCTCCGTTGTTCGTTTGTTGGATCTAATGGCTGATGTTTATTCCCATCCCGCCCATGCATCCACCATGCAGTGTTCGTGTCCCCGACCTGTACCATGTTGCTGAAGGAATAAGGAGGCCAGAATCCAGTACCCTACGCCATTACTCCTCAACAACTGTGTTCAAGAGCAGCATGGCCAAGAGAGAAAGGACAATCCTCGAGCAATTAAATGCCTTCAGCAGTTATGGAAATTTATTTATACAACACTCAACCTGCTCGAGGAGTACAACAGAGTACCAGAGAATGTAAAATTCATTCATTGAAGCAGCAGGTCATAGCAGAGGCCCATTTTAGACAATTAAAGTGGTTGGTGGCCAATTATGACCCTCCACGCATAGCATAGTAGGATATTTTTGTAAACAAACTCCATATATACCCAAAAAACAGATGTAATGAGGGTTGATGGTTGTTGTTTTGATGTAAGGTTCAACTTCTAGAGACTGTAACTACTTTGATACTTGCAACGTCTGGTCTTCATTTTCAGCTAATACAAGCTTCTTTTGCTATTAATTGCTCACTTTCCACTTCTTCTCTATTCTAGGTTGTGCCTGTTATGCATTTTTCATGTGCTCTTGATATTTAGCATTTGAGGGGCTGTCATCCCACCTCTGTGTTAGAATCTAGTATGTATCATTGAATGTGCTATGCAGGTTTCTGTTTACTTAGTGCAAGAGAGCTGTCATCCTATTTGTGCATTAGGAAATAGATTGCAGACCTTTTTACTGGTTGCAGCCGACCATCACATGGTATTGTGCATCTACTGGTGTGGTCAGTATTCTCCATCTTCACCTATTCCTTATACTATGAGTGATTGGTGGTCTAAAGCCTTGTAGTCTGGGGGTGTTCACCCATGTCTGGAGTTAAGCATAGTAGAAGTGGTTACCTGGCTTGAACAAGCATCATTCCTTCCATTCATCCATCTCCAACATTTTTGTTGAGTTTGTAATGTTCCCGAGCATCTCTGAGATACAACCTAGGAGAGTTTCTTGGGGTGATAATAACGGCAAAGCATGTGTTGAGATATCTCAGAGGCACTACACAGTATGGATTATGGTACAAGCAGACAGAGGGAGTGAAGCTCCAGGGCTTCACGGATGCAGATTGGGCAGGTAGTCCATCAGACAGGAAGAGCACTTCTGGAGGAATCTTCAACCTTAGGTCAGCTACAGTTTCTTGGTATAGCAGGAAACAGAGATCATTTGCACTTAGCACAACGGAGGCAGAGTACATAGCAGCTAGTTAGGCTGCATGTGAGGCAATCTGGATGTGGAAGATTCTAGTGGGATTGTTTGGTCAGATGATGGATCCTACAGTGATATATTGTGATAATCAGAGTTGCATTAAACTCTCTGAGAATCCAGTGTTTCATGATAGGTCCAAGCATATAGATATCCGTTATCATCATCTACGGGATTGTGTGGTTAAGAGGATCATGATGTTGCAATACATTTCGACCGAGGAACAGGATGCATATATTTTGACAAAGGCATTGTCAAAAGGCAAGTTTGAGTTCCACGAAGACATGATCGGGGTTTCTGATAATCCCTTTCTTGTTGAGAGGGAGTGTTGAAAAGTGTGCAACAATAAATGCTAAATTTAGAATGTGCTAAAAATAGAACTCCTAGAAATAGCATGTCTAAAAATAGCAGTTTGGCTAGTGAGGTCATTGGCCACCTTGGGTGAGAGGTGAAACTTCTAAAAATAGAAAGTTCTAAAAATAGCATTTTTTGGTCCCTTCCTATTTATAGCAATCCCTAGTCTATCTAGAGGAAGTAAAATCGAATTTGGTCTTAACAACAATTTAAAATATTAACTAATTAATCTCCATGAGTTAATTAGTTGTAAAAATTAAACTTGAAATCTTTGTGAGAACATGCAATTAGTTGTCCCACTGGTTGAGGAATTTATCCTTTATTCTCTCCACTGATTGAGGAATTAAGTATGAGTTCTATAATGAGAGAATCAGTTGAATTAGTTCTAACTAGTCAAGTCCAGTTAGATTATTTTAACAAGTTGTTAAAATAATAAAATATAGTTTGTTAATGCTTGCATGCATGTGACAACTATTATTTTAGATAACTGAGTATTTTCTCATGGATAACTGATGCATGGTAGTTTAGATAGAGACCCAGTTGAGATCAGATGAGGGACAGTGTATTATCAGATTCTTGGATCTTCCCATGGAATATTCCTTGCATGTAGGAGGAACTAGAGATTTCAAGGATTCCGTAGTAGGACCTGAGGTTGATAGTAGGTGTGATCCGGGGCCAATTCACATATGTTTGTAATTGGACCCCAATCAAAATTGCGCAAGGAAATAGGGGATTGGAGGACTTGTGGCCTATATATTGAGGCCTAGTGAGTCTATGATCTTCATCTTTTGATTGCAGAGAGTACAGGATAGCTCTTGAGCTGATATTTTTTGTAAACAGAAGAGGATTTCCACTTGATTGATAATACAGTGTTGGGGTTTTATGCTGGTGCTTTCCCTAGTGATATATCTTGTGTTATGTGTGATTATTTCTCTTGATCAGTTATATGTGTTTATGCTTGATGTTGCTCATGAAATCGATTTTGCTTCCGCTTAATGTTTTGTAGAAGTAGATCAAGTATTATGCTTTAGGAAATTCCATATATCAGTTTGATCTACAGGTGAAATTTCTACACTTCCAATTTGCATTTAGCTTATTTCCTTTCTCAAAGCCTCCATTATCCATGTCAAAAGGAAACAATCAAGGCCGAGACTTCTTCTCACCATGGGAACACTTGTTCACTCTGAACCAAATGGAGTAAAATTTCTTCAGGCATATCCAAGGGTTAAAGACCAATTGCAACAAGTAGGATGGCTTCAATTTTTTGAGAAATTTGATGGATATGAGACAGAAGTTACCAAATCCTTTGCTCGAGCCTTTGATGGAGTTGAAGCAGAGATAGGAGATATTAATCTCATCCTCACAAAATATATTTTGGCAGAAGCAACAGGACTACCTAGAAATGGGGAAAGTTGGTTCAAGAATAGGAGAATTAAAGAGAATGACTGGGTCCATTTCCTTAGAGAACTAGGTATGGATTTATCCATCTTCAAAAAGGTATTCCAGTTACTGCACTAAATGGAAAATGGAGAAATTTGTTGCTAGTTATTCAAAAATTTGTAACTTATGAAGGTAGATTTGGGACTATGTTTTTCTACCATGGCAGGCTCATGATGCATTTTGTTGATGAGAATTAGATTAATTTGCCTTACTTTCTACTTCAAAGTCTTAAGAAAATGAAATTTAGCATACAAAGAGAGTCTAGGTCCATTGATAACTCTCTTTATCATCACATACTCATCAAAATTATTGTAGAAGCCCATTTAGAAGCTAGGGGAGACAATTGGAAATATTTCTTAGTGAGAAACCATTTTGTAGAAGTCCAAGAGGAAGAAACAAGCGTTCAGGTTAAAAGAAGTTGACAAAAGTCAAACACTAATCCTGAAAAAGAGAAAATTGAAGAAGAAATTCAAGAACATAACGTATCGAAACACCAAAGGACCCATTTGAAGATGATACTCCACTATCCCAGTACTTTGTGAAGTGTAAACAGAAAAATGACAAATAGGTTCTTAGAAGAAAGAAAGCCAACTCAAGCCTGAAATTACCTAAAGAAAAGAATAAAATAGAGGTTAGTAAAACAAAAATACAAGACACTAGAAGCTCAGAAGTGAAATTAAGGAGAAGCAAAATAATTTCAAAACTTTCAAGTACACAATCACTAGAAATGATTGATCTTGAAGAAGAAGGGTATAAAACACCACCTCACACAGTCAGTCCAACACGAAGAACTCCAGAAATTGACCCAGTCCAACAAAAGATTTATGATTATGTAGAATCCCTAGAACAAAGGGCACAACAAAAGGCAAAATTTTCTCAATATGAAATGGGTGAAACTTCAACAACAAAAAATCCAATTGAGGAACACATAATTGAAGAAGGTATAAAACAAGACATATATGAGTTGGAGGTTCTTAACAAACACTTAATATAGGAAAGGGAAGCATCAAAATTTTAGAATGAGATACTTAGAACCCAAAATGATAATATACTTCTACACCTCTGTCATTGGTATAATAATAATAAGAAACTTAAGGTTCAAAAAAAGTTTCTTAAAAATAAAATCAGAGGATTACAAAGAAGAATTCTGATGAAGAAACCAAGGACCACTTTCAACATTAAGAAGAAGAAGGAAAGAACTAGTCTGGATGTGCTTGCACAGGCTTCAGAAATCATACACTAAAGGAGAAAAGAAGAACCAGTTTTGAATTTTTGGTGCATGAGGACATGCAAAACCTTTGGTGTGGGGGAATGTTGAAGTCTGGAATTGTTTCTTTTTTACTATCCTTTTACCATCTCATTTCACCTTTTTGTCACCATTTTATAGCAATCTTAGCATGCTCAAGGTCAAGTTCAACTCTTAAAAAGGTATTTATCATCCATAATTATAATCTATGTTTCTTAATGAATTATAACGAAAACATTCTTACAGTGACAAAATCATAAACATTTTGCAGCTAATGTTGGTTTCCATGGTAAAATTCATGGTTAGATAGGTAGAAACACTTCAATAAAAGGATGAAGACTACCTAGAGATGAAAAATGGCCAACATATGGATGACCACCTATCAACATGACTTGTCAAGCTTTGAGGATTAAGAAATATAAAAGTCAAATTCAGATTTAAACTTTGAGAATAACATGTCACAGTCAAGTAAAGGCAACAAAGGAGTAGAACGACGTCAAGTGAGCGTGTTGAAGAATTGTTCAACTGTTACGATATGGATCGAGATGAATCTCATATGAATTTCTCTTTTAGTAGCAAGTCATAAAGAGATTGAGTTTCAAAGTGAATCTATTTCGTAGATGTCAAGTTAGCTCATTTTGTGATGGCTTAAAACTATTAAAATTCGTTTTATGAAGTTTGTATAAAGGTTGTAAGCCGAGACCTAAAAAACAAGTTTGAATAGTAAGTTTATAATTGTTTTTATTGTGAAGATTGGTGATACTCTATTGCAGCTTAACATAATTACTTTGTTCTGAATGTGTCAGTGAGATATCTCGTGATTTATATCTAACCTACACTCACGGGAGGGCCCCCTATTGAGCTGTGAGGTTTTATTTGTAGTTTTTTTTTTTCATTCTAACTTTTTTATGGCACTATAGTTTCTTTTAAGAATTTGTTTTCATCATAGTTACATTTTTTATAATTGTCATTTTGATTGCAGAGTACTCATAAACAGGAAAACACTAAAAAGTTTTAATTCTTGAATGCATCTTCTTTCCAACACTTAAATGTTTCATAGCTTAATTCGATTTCTTAAATGATGATGAAATACTCTTTAGAGGTTAAATGCACACACAAGTAATCATTCTAAAGTTATAAGTTTTCCATTTCTACAAGTAGGAATTAGATCCCTTTTATTTCCATTTATCTTTCATGCAATTAGCATAGAATTTCCTTACTGCAATTAAGTGTAGAAGTTTCTTTTTTCAAGATAGTATAGAATGTTTTCAATTATACAAAATAGAACTAGATTGTTTTCTTGAAATTAGGTTTCTACTGTTACATTTCATGCCATTAGAAGTAAGTTTGACTTCTGCAATTTAGATAGATTTTCAATTTATGCAAAATAGTGGATTCAATTTGGTTAATTAGGATTTGATATAACTTTAAATTGAAAGAATATGTGCAGAATTATTCTCTAAATTTCATAAAAAACATTGGTACTTTCTTAGGTTAATTTCATTCTTAGAAACAATCAATCCATAGAAAGAATCCTAGCATATATAATGCACATTGATCTCACAAGTACATGAACCTTGGTTGACAATTAATGAAGTAATTTAAGAACAATTAAATTACCCAACACCTAGGCACATAGAAAAATGTTTGACTTCACATTTGGCAACTAATGGTATGTTTTCCTTGCTTAATGACTTCTCAGGGAATTCAATGTGAAATCCATGCTTCATGTTACTTGACATGCTTATTATGAAAGATTTATAATGATGTTGAGTAGATTTTGAGGAAATACGATAAGAGAGATATTTTAGGGACTTATTTCCTACAACATAAAGACTCAAACTCAGCTAGCTTAAGACATTCAATGACTCCTCTTGTTGTTGTGAGTTATATATAAGGAAATATCCCTTCTTCTTAATATTTTTTGGGGTAAATGTAGTCCTCCTCTCAAGGAGGATGCTTCCCCATGTGACGTACAAATAAGAGACTTAAATTGGCCCTTGGGGTAGTAGTGGTAGAGAAGGAATAGATGAGGCTCTTGAATATTTTCTGAGAAACTTTTGTAGCATTATAATTTCTAATGTAATATAGACTTTCAATTGATGGAATCAATTCCTAATTTTAGTTCTTAGCTTAGTTCTTATTCGAGACTCTGAGAATCCTTGAGCCAAGCCCACCCTAGGAGCTTTAGAGCCCTCTTGTATTTCTATTTCCATTATTTCAATGCTTTGCATTCACCTTGTTTAGCTTTTGAATTAATATTTCTTGAAATTACAATTTGATAGCTTTGTGCTTGGTGAAGTATGTAGTTTTATGAGCTAATATTCTTTCTAGGTCATTTATACAATATATCAGCCTCCCAGAAAATTAATATCACCCATTATTGCATCTTTAAGTCTTTTTCCATTGAATTACATTTGTTGTTACAATTTTTCCATTTTTATGTTTTACTATGCAACCAAAATTACGATTACAGAGAGTAAAAGGAGCTTGGTTTGGTAATGATAAAGCTTATAATTAATAATCCCATGCATTTAGTAGTTGAATAACATCATTTTCTATCATTCCTACCCCCATTCCTCACCTTAGGTTTTCATCTCAATCATTTTGCCAGCTTGTTAGTAGTTTCCTATAGAAAAACAGGGAATCTTGTAGCAGACTACAAACAATCTATTTTCTTTTCCCATTTCAAAAATAAACTACTGTTTTATTCTCCTTAATTTATTAGAACATATCTAGGAAGTTGAGGATGGAATTTATAAACACAGAAATCTCATTAAGTTGCCTTTATATGCTTTTACTATATGCTTTCTAAGTGTTGTTTTATCTTTTGCAGCATATGTTTAAGGGTTACTTTTCAATTCATTTATTTCCAAGCAAAGTGCACTTTCCATTTCTTGCAATCAACATAGGTGTGCGTCATTTCATTTCTACAAGTTACTTCTACACTTTCACTTTCTTGTAGCATAGTTAGCTTGGTTTCTTGACTATATTCTTGTTCATCTAGGCTACACTCCAATGTCTCTCACTTGCATAAGGATTAGAAAAGGAAAGAGATAATACCTACTACACATATAGTTCTGACCACTCTTAATTTTCTATAAACCTCAGGTTGATAATTAAAATTGAGACTCTTGGAGTTGCAACATTGTTGCTAAAATACTGAGGCCATCAACAATCGAAACCTTAAGGTATGATTCCAAATCAATTACAATATTATAATTTATTTTGGCATAACACTTATTTGTATTACTATTCTTTGTAATTATGTTTACCCACTCAGCCATGGATGGCTTCCCCTTTCCCCATCCTGAATTTGACATATTAGGAGAACTTAAGAATGTATGTGTTTGTATACCACAATTTTAAGTCATTAAATATGTTCCCATATATTCCAAATAAGTTCAAGAACTATGCTTGAGGAGACCTAGTAGAAAAAGGAAAGATCATCAACAACACATGTTATGGAAAAATTAACAGATCTATTGTTGGGGGGGGTCCTCATTACTAAATATTTAGATCTTGGTAGCCTAGTTGTCAATGTGGATACTAATCATACAATTATTCCAAATACATTAATTGAACTTAAAGTTGCAATTAATGTGGTGATCTGATAAACAATGGAAGCCTTAGGACTTTCAGGCCTTAGGCAAACCCCCATGGCACTACAACTAACTAATTGATCTACCATCAAATCTGATGGGACTTCAGAAGACATGGTAATTTTTAGGGATTGTGGGAATTATCCCACTAATTTCATGGTGTTTCCATCCAAAACTTCCTAGGTGGGTGTCCTTTGATCTTAGGAAGAACATGTATGGCCATTCCAGATGCATATATAGGCTACAAGTTTGGCAATATGATAATTTATCACAAGACCTCCACCAATCAACTCACCCTGTATCCTCTAGCTAAGCCCAACATCAATTTAGAAGCTCCATTTTGGTTAGATGGGGAGAAAAGTGATGAGAAGGAAATTGTTCACCAAGTGCTTACTTTAGAGAAATATGTTTCCATTAGGGATAAAACTGAGGATAAGGGGATTGGTGATTTTATAGCTTCATCCTCCTCAACTAGCTTGCACATTCTCAATCATATATTAGACACTAAAGTCCATGATTATCTTGTCATATTATTTGCATCACCCTTAGAACATGAGTCCTCTTCAAAGGAAGAGCATTAATCTAACTTCGGAAACTATGGAAAACAACCCTAGAAAGTTTTTGAAGATTGATTAAAGGATAGTAGAACATCAAAGGGAAGAATTGATTATGGTTTTGCTAAAGGATAGTGATGGTTTTTCTGGGATTATAGTAACATGAAGGTGATTGATCCTGGTTTGTGCACTCACCATATTTATATCAATTAAGACTCTAGACCCATTTTTCAACCTCATTAGTGAAAGAATCCCGCCTTACAAGACATATTGAAAGAGGAGTTGCAGAAATTACTTTTAGTTAAATTTATTTACACTATTTCTCACAACTAATGGGTTTATCCTCTCGTTATTGTGCTTAAAAAGAATAGAAAGTAGAAAATTTGTGTTGATTATAGATAAATCAATAATTCCACTCAAAAAGACCACTTCCTATTACCATTCATTGACCATGTTCTAGACACATTAGTAGGAAAGAAGTATTTCTCTTTCCTCGATGGGTTTAGTAGATACAACCATATTCAAATCACTCTAGAGGATTAGGACAAAACCATGTTTACTTGTCCCTGGAGGACATTTTCCTATCATGTTCTACCATATGGACTTTTCAATGCTCTTGTGACTTTCTAGCAAGTTTTGATTGGGATATTTTTTTACTTGATTCATGAATGTGTGGAAATTTACATGGATTCTTTTACAACTTATAGTGATGAATTTGAAGTGGCTATGGCTAATGTAGAAAATATATTATAAGATGCTAAGATTTCCATGTAGCCCTCAATAATGAAAAGTTCTTAATGGTGTTAGTTGAAGGAATCGTATTAGAGCATCATATTTCTTATAAAGGCATAAGAGTAGATCAAACAAAGATAAAGGTAATATTAAACTTGCCAATTCCATGAAATAAAAAAGAGGTATGAAGCTTCCTCGAGCATGTAGATTATTATCGACACTTTATTGAATTTTTTATGTAAATAACTTGTCCTTTATTTTCTTTTCTTACTAAAATTATTGATTTTATGTGCATATATAATTTCCAACATGCCTTCAAGGAACTAAAAACAAGATTATCCAAGGATTCCATCTTAGGAGGGCCCAACTGGTCTCCCCATTTCATATATCTACATATTCTTTAAATATTGTTATTGGGGCTATCTTGATATAACAATAAAATCATCACCCTTGCGCAATATAATTTATTAATAATAATCTCTCTCACATAGAATTAAATTACATGGAACAAAAAAGCAATTTTCTTGCGATGATTCATACTATTATTAATTTAGCATTGTAGAACTAGATATATCGTGATCTTGTAGACTTACGACATTTTCATTAAATATCTAATGATAAAACCAATTACTAGTGGTAGGGTGACTAGATGGTTGTTAGTCTTGCAATAATTCCATATAGTAATGATAAATAAAACACGAAAAGTCAATTTAATAGTAGATTTATTTTCTAGTCTTATCAAAAATGAAAATGAACCACCTATTGAAGATACTTTTCCTAACAAACATATCTTTAAAGTATCTACTTAGTCACCATGGATTGCATATATTTCTAATTGGAGGTTTTCATGGATTAAATATGCCTCTTTTACAGAGGGCTAGATCTTTTCACCTGATGGTGTGTGAGAGAGGATGTGATCAATGGTATATTAAAGGATTTTCATGATAATGGCCCTTGTAGAGGCCACTTTGTAGGTAATAGTACCAACTATAAAGTACTCCATCAAGGGTATTATTTTTCCTCTATTTTTTGAGATGCCAAACAATACGTGAAAATATGTGATAGCTACCAACATATGGGGAAAAGCCAAAGATGATAATTGGAAGACAATGGAGAGGGGGATGGTTCTAATGGGATAATATCTTTAGGTTGTCAAAAGCCTTAGAGAATAGTGGGAAGAATACCTAGATGCACATAGGGCTAATTGGGACCAATGAAATAAATAAATGATAGAAGAAGTAGAGAAATCCTCTAGGTTACAAAGATAGGGGGATAAGTTGGAAAATAAGAAGATACAACTTGGTGTACTAGTGGAGTCTGCAATCAGCTACATGGAACCATCCCCCATATAAAACATACATTTGAAAAAAAAAGGTATCTTATGTTTCAGAGGAAAGAATTGATAGATGATAGACCTTATGAGATGACTTCTCCAACTACCTTCTTATAGGCCTACTATGAGACCACCAACAAATAAAGGAAGTTGTTGTTTGAATTGTACCGCCATAATATTTTGTTGTATCATGATCCTGAATGGAACCATAATCACTTTGTGGGGGATGTCCAATTGAGGTAATTTGTATTATACCTAAACAATCATGCTAACTGGATAATTTTTCACTAAGTAGCTGTGAACAACTACAACTATAAATTGTGGGTTGGGAGAGAGTACTACAAACCCAAGAATGTTCTTATCACATAATTTAGCTAGGTTAACTCTCATAGACATGTATATTTCATGGCTCGCAACATGTCATAAGCTATTGATCACTACATGACATAGATAGAGGTATTTTCCAAAGTAGTTGTAAAGGGATGTGCTTAGAGGTCGAAACAAACCATGAAATATATGCATATAAAATATCCATTCAAACCCAACAACCTCACAATGGACTTGGAAAGAATTCATAGTAATATTAAGTGCATGGAAAATTGTGGGAATAAATGTACATGCCTCAAATTTAACTACCCCGTGATTTGGCTACCAACCCCAAAAATATCAAGGTGATTACAACATGAATAAGAAAGAGGAGGTTTTATACTAGAGGAAAATTGAGAGGATAAAGGGTTATTTATTCGCCTAAGATATAGGGGTTTGACTATGGCATCAACAACCTCCATGGGGTTCACTCTCACTCTGATTCATACTGAATATCTGGTTGCATGACAACATGCACAAATTTTAGCTAGGGGGAGATGACAGGTGCCCAAATTACCATATTTTCAACACCTATTCACCACCTTCTTGAATACATTTTAACCATTTTCATACCACCCCATAACCCATTTTTCTCACAATGATGCATTTTTTACCAAGGTACAATATTTATTTGATTATGTAAGTTGTAGTAATCATTCTTATGTTTTAAGGAAATAATATACCTTTTTATGCTAACTAACGAGAACTCGTGAGAAATACTCGAAATAGGTTCATATAGGTAAACTTAGAGGTGACTTTTAGTGGTTTTTGTTGTCTATTCAGGACAACTAAGCAACACTCCACATTGATTATCAATATGGGGGTTGTCTGTTATTTCAAGGTTATGTGCAAAGTCTATACAAGGAACAATTCCCTTCCTAGTGTTGGTGATTCTAAATGATCATTAACAAAGGAAACTCACACTTGTAAATCATATCTTACTGAACTAGTAAAAGACAAGAACTTCATTAGATTGAATCCACTCCAAAAATATTAGCTATAAATTCAATCAATCAGAAACCTATGATGGAAGGAGAATGTGCCTACTATAAATTAAAAGAAAGGAATTTTAATATATAAAATAACTTTTAGCAATCATAAAATTTGAGACGGAGCCCTATCTCGACAATAATTCAATCTATGCAAACAACATCAATTAAACCACTTTGCAATGACAATAAAACATAATGCTAATCTTAATGAATCAACTTCTATGAGCAATAATATATGTCGATGCTAACTACTAGTAATCAACAACTTCTTACGAAATCAGAACATGAGAAATTACAAAACATATATAATAAACCTAATTAACAAAATGAAATTGCAACACCTGGCTAGTGAAGGAGTCCCTCCTTCACCAATCAGGGTTGTGAAAGATACTCACAAATTAATGCTCAAATGATGAAAATTTGCATACTTTATTATATAAAGAAGTAATACAACAATCTTACTGATCTTGTTGTGCCTTCATTATCTAATATAACCCTGTCTCCTTGATCCAAGTGGCTCTAGACACATGCATACGTCCAAGAGGGCTTAGAAATGGTCAAAATTAAAAGTGTTCAAATTTCAACGAACTCAGCATCAGATCAAAGTGCTTGTCGCCCTAATTCCAATGGTGTGAGAAACACTCGAATCCGAGCTCGTATGGAGGAGAGTCATGGACAAAGCATGGAGGTCGAAACTGGGAGGTGGCGAAGTGAGACGGAATTGTGAACCAATCTCAAGGCAGAACCATGACATAGTCCACAATGGCGGAACCATGATGGCATGCATTCCGAGACAGGAAATCTTTTGCATAGAGTATTCCTTGATGACTAAAAGATTGCATGGGGAGGTAAATTTTCATTTTATCAGAATGATATGAATTTTACAGTCATTTTAACTAGAATTTCGTAGGCAACACGATGGTGAAATCAAAATCACCATCTAAGCAACAGATTTTCAGATTCCCAGTAGATCAGAATCTTTAAAGAATCTTGATTGAATCTTCTAGATTCCTTGGAGGCTGAAATTCGATAGAATCAGAATGCAACCAACTTTATACTCAAAAGCCTCAAAATCTCGCAAGGATCATGATGGCGATATCATATTTTTGATTTGAGTTGCAGATCTCCAGTCAACCCAAAGAACGGAACCTTTGGAGAATCACAGGAAATCTAACAGATTCCTACAGGCCCAAATTTTGACAGTGTCAGAATTCGAAAAATGGAAAGTCGATTTTACACCTCTCCATGATAGAAATTCAGTGGTGTATTCAGATTTTGCAGCTGAGCCTTCCATTTTTCGGCCAACTTCAGAGGTGAAGGTACATGAATCATTCATGTCATATTTTCCTTCATAATTGTTGAGATGATGTATTACGTTTTGGGATCCCTGCTTGATGTTATGTTGTGGGATCGCTTTTGCCACGTTATGTGAGATGTATTTAGCTTGTCATGCTATGTATTGTTGTTGAGATCCCTATGTAACAATGTTGAAGGGATACTCATTGCCACATTGTGTGAGATCATGTTAAGTTGTCATGACGAGAGGAAGCCTTCTTGAATGAGAATTCCTATAAGTGGAATGTCTCTTAGAGAGACAAGCCTCTCTTGGTTGAGGGTGTATGCCATTGGTATGACAAAGAGTCTTCCATGTACATCATCATCATTTACAACATTATATGAAGCGGCCTCCACCATCTTGACACCGGGCCTGGAGACGTAGTCCACACTGGACAATCTCTGTTATCAAATGTCTTGTGTTTTGATTTGCTTATCATTGTCATGTTTCCTCTTACTTAAGAATGCATGTGTGTTATTTTACGTTCTTTTAAATGAAATTCTAACAACATCACAGAAGTAAAAGATCTTGGATGATTCTAGTAGATGAAGGAACCTGGATCATGTTTGGTATCAGAGTGGTCTTCTCGTTGATGTGAATTGTAAATGTGAACAATTGAACGTGCAACAATGGAGGGTGAAAAATAAATGTATGAGGCCTTGCTCAGGATTTCAAAAATGGTGGACATGATGTATGAAGCTTATGAGTAAGAGGAGAAAGAAAGAGTAGAGAAAAATGCTCCGTCCACACTTTCCAGTGTTCATTCATCGCCTTCATCATATTCTCATCATTCGAATGAGGAGATCAACCAGAGCCTTCAAGCAGATAATGCTGAATTGAAGATGCTTCTACGAGAATAGAAGGAGGAGAAGCATCGATTGCAACTTCATTTGCGAGCCAGGGAAGAGGCCCTAGAAGAATTAAAGTGCAATGACCAGAGTCTTCAAGCAGAGCATGCTGAATTAACGAGGCTTCTACAAGAAGAGAAAGAGGAGAAGCAAAGATTGTAGCTTCAGCTACAAGCCACGACAGAGGCCTTGGAGGAGTTGAAGAGCAATGAAGGCTCAGAGAATCCCTCATCATCTATTTCAATATCGACAACTGAGGTAAATAGTGTTGATTTTTATTCAGATTCATTTTCACATGACACTATTTCTGTTCGAAATGTGGAAGTACCGATTACAGGAAATTGAACGAGACTCCTTACGAAGATGGGGTATAAAGGAGGAGGACTTGGTGTTAATGGCCAAGGCATAATGCAGGAATTGTAGGTTGTGCAAAGACCTCGATTCGCAAGCTTGGGATACACAGAAGGAGAATGCTCAAAGGTGTCAGAAGCTTCCATGACATTGTTGAAACCGTTGAGGAAAGAGAATGATGGGAACACATCACCATCATCCCATGACAATACACATTACAAAGAAAGATCTGAGGCAAGCTCTCATCGCCATAATTGCTCCAAAGACAACCAAGAGAGGTATAAACAGTCTCAATATTCCAACGTTCATTTTGATTACATGCATATTAATGATGAACATAAATTGCAGCATCGAAAAATTGTAGTTTTTGGGGTCTACATAACCATGTGATTGTTGAGTGCTAGAAGAGAATGGCAGCACGAAAGAGGATGAGGCATAAAAGGCCTTCTCCATAGCAGGAGAAGAAGCATTAAGCAGATGGAGGAAGAAGACTTTCTGTAGTCATTGCAACATAAGTGGTCATCAAAGAGCCACGTTTTGGAGGCTCCATCTAGAGCATCACCCTACGGACAAAGCACTTATGCAAAAACTAGTTGAAAGCATTGATCGAAAAGAGAATCTCCCACAGGGGGATGACCCATTCACTTTGATAGGTGAGAAATGGTTTTTCTAGATTTATTAGCTTTTCGTGGCCTTATTTTTGAAAATCATGTGTAGCAATTTACATTGGAAAAGTGATGATGTGTTTTCCATCACTTGTTGAAGAAACAATGATGATTTGGCCTCGTATTGATAGATGGGGTATTCATTTTGATGTAAAATTGACCACATAGTATGTGTTATAAACTCGTGGCAAATATGGGATGGATTGGGTCATTATTGGTCACATATTTGAGAATGTAATTTGCAAAATGTTATACTATAGGATTGCAAAGGATGCAGGTGTCAGCTCACCACTTATGGCTCTAAAGGAAAAAGGTGAAGGAGAAGGAAGGGTGACCTATCAAGACATTTGTGGTGCAAACAAGGTACACAATAGTTACAGATTATTTTCATGCTTTTGGAGGGCCAAAAACTCCTTAGTAGAGAGGATTTATCCAGGTGGCTCCAGAAACATGTAGAAGTCCAAGAGGACTCAGAAATGGTCAAAATTAAAAGTGTTCAAATTTCAACAAACTCAACATTAGATCAAAGTGCTTGTCCCCCTGATTCCAGTGGTGCAAACGACACTTGAATCCGAGCTCGTATGGAGGAGAGTCATGGACGAAGCATGGAGGTGGTAGAACGAGACAAAATTGTGAACTGATTTTGAGGTGGAACCATGACATAGTCCACAGAGGCGGAACCATGATGGCACACATTCTGAGAAAAAGAATATTTAGCACAGAATATTCCTTGATGCCTGAAAGATTCCATGGGGAGGTAAATTTTCATTTTAACAGAATGATATGAATTTTACAGTCATTTTAACTAGAATTTCATAGGAAGCATGATGGTTAAATCAGAATCAACATCTGAGTAGTAGATCTTCATATTCCCAGCAAATCAAAATCTTGATGGAATCTTCCAGATTCCTTGGAGGCTGAAATTCACTAGAGTCATAATGCAGCCAAATTTATACTCAAAATTCTTAGAATCTCGTAAGGATCATGATGGAGAGATCAGATTTGTGATCTGAGTTGCAGATCTTGAGTCAGCGCAGAGAACAGAATCTTTGGAGAATAACGGTGAATCTAAAAGATTCCTACAGGCCCATATTTTGACAGTGTTAGAATTCGACAAATGGATAGTCGATTTTACACCTCTCGATGATAGAAATTTAGTGGTGGAATAAGATTTTGTAGCTGAGACTTCCATTTTTTGTCCAAATTCAGAGGTGAAGGTACATGAATTAGTCATGTCATGTTTTCCTTCATAATTGCTGAGATGATGTATTATATTTTGAGATCCCTGCTTGATTTTATGTTGTGGGATTGCTTTTGCCACATTATGTGAGATGTATTTAGTTTGTCATGCTATGTATTGTTGTTGAGATCCCTGTGTAACTATGTTGAAAGGATACTCATTGCCACATTGTGTGAGATCATGTTAAGTTGTCATGCTGAGAGGAAGCCTTCTTGAGTGAGAATTCTTGTAAGCGGAATGTCTCGTGGAGAGACAAGCCACTCTTGGTTGAGGGTGTATGTCCTTGATATGAAAAAGAGTCTTCCATGTACATCATCATCATTTACAACATTATATGAAGCGGCCTCCACCATCTTGACACCGGGCCCAAAGATGTAGTCCACACTGGACGAACTCCATTATCAAATGTCTTGTGTTTTGACTTGTTGATCGTTGTCATGTTTCCTCTTACTTAAGCATGCATATGTGTTATTTTATGCTCTTTTAAATGAAATTCTAACAACATCACAGAAGTAAAATATCTTGGATGATTTTGGTAGCTGAAGGAATCTGGATCACTCCTCTACTACTTCTTAACCCTCTAAGCAACCCAAAGGTCCCTTAATATATACAAATAAAAATGGCTAGTTTTCAAACATAATGTCTAAATTGGTCAATAGATATTTAAGGAAAAATATGTTGTGCATATATGTTGTGACAATAATTGTTCAAAATAGAGTAACTTGTTATATTACATTTCAAATTATCACAATGGCTAATTCTTCTCAAATCCTGCTAAGACCTATTTCCATGATGACACTTTAATTTAATTCCTTTCTTGAGCATCAAAGGAAGACCAAATTCTCAAGTACCTTAAAAATTATAGGAATGGTACATTTTGGTTTCAGGAGTAGCAGCATCAGAAGTAACAACATACCAAAAGGGTCATATTATAGTGTCTATTCTTTGAGTTGGTACCATATGTCTGCAACCAACAAGTGCAAACTTCCAAACCATCACGTAAATAGTCCAAAACTAAGTAGAAACTACTCAAAATTCCTATATTATCACTTAAATAATATAATTCATAAACAAGGTTGTTCCTTAGGTTCAAATATGAGTCACAAGAAAAAATTCATTAAAAAAGGAGAACACAGAAAGATTAAAATAGTCCTAAGATAAGTTGAATAGATGGAAAAAAGGTACAATTTATGGGTCCAACATCTCCCTGAACCAACTCTACTGCATGTATCTATGCAACCAACTTCATCGAAGGTCTTGATTTACCCATGAGTAGCTTTCATGTGGTGCGTTGAGTTTCTAGACTTCCTGTGTGTCCTCTCCTAGAGCCCTGAATCTTGCCAACACCCTAACTTTTGTCCACCAAAATCATTTCATTTTTGTCAACTCATACATTGGCTTATACCTGTCTACATGAGGACAAATGAGAGGGAAATAAAATTTCATCCCATTTCACCGAGAGGAAGCATTTTAGGTACCTGTTTAGGTGTCCCATGGTTTTTTATGTAGTGAGACTAAAAAATAATCACTTCATGTATATATCCTAGCTCCTACAACAATTCTCTCCAATCTCTACTCTCTTTGTTACATCAATAAACTATTTATATTAGATGTTTCAATTACAAGGTAGTTATAATTGTGTAACTACTTTGGTCAATTGACACAACTTGCATGGTCAATCATCTTACATTCTAATTTGGTGATTGATTTGACATTTATTGTCAACTGAATTACACTCTGACTTGAAAATTGATAAGGTTTGACTGTTGGGTTTAGTCAAGTGAATCAACTAGCCCTTCCAAGAACTCTCTTTGACTTAATTCCTTAGTTGTCCTGAGAAAGTGGGAGATGTGGATTGTAATGATGAAATTTTGAGGGAGAAGATAATACAAAAGAATTTTGTTGATTTGACAAGTCTCATGCATGTGGTTATTGTAATTATTGAGTACTTGGTTATTCTTTGGAATTTTATATTGGTGTTGTTGGAGTTGATGGAAGTATTCATGGTGCTTTTGGAGATGTAATTTACAATTCTTCAAAAATAGTCTTAAACACGTATTTCATTAAAATTGGAAAATTTTTATTACAAGAACATACTAGAATTGAGTTTTTTGGTTATTTTGAAATTCTAGATCCACCATTTAATTCCAAATTTAACGAAATATGTGTTCTTAGGTCATGTATATAGGGGTACATCTATACCAAGTGGTATGAACCTTTTCAATTGATTTTCTACACTTTCTTCTGAACTCCTAATTTTGTCTCCACAAATTTTAATTGTCAAATTGTAGTTGGAAAATTAGAATCTGACATTGTAGGTGAAAAGTATTGAAACCTTGGTAGCACAGGTGAAGCTAGATTTTATTTTCATTGTAACATTAGTTCTTATGGCATATTATTACTATTTTATGGATGTGTGCCACAATTATTTGCAACTTTTGGTCAAAGGTGGACCTTTCATCGATGATATACTAAGCTTGCACTCCTATAGAAGTCATATTAGCCAAGTATCCCAATTTCTATGTTAAGGAAGCGTCTTGTATCTCCTGCAGGTCGAGGTTGCACTAATTTTCTAGTAATTATGCTTGATCTATGGATTTATCTAAATGTTGAAAGCTTGTTTTTCCTTATATATGTGATCGCTTCCCTTCTTTGAATCATTGTCTTTCCTCCTATATCAATGCATCCTCAACCCCCCTTTCTACAAAAAATTGTGATGATAGGTATTTCATTGCTTTAAATTACAATGTCTTTTGTTCCTTGTTGGTCGGGACCTTGATCAAGCTCTACTATACTTTGAGTGGACTACAAGTTGTAGAAAAATAATTTGGCTAAGTGTTCAAAATCATTGGCATAACTATAGCTTGATTGGTTGCTTCCTCCAATTTTTTCTTATTTGTTTAAATTTATTAAACTCTTCTTTTAATATGGTGTATGTTTGGTTTACTTGTTCCTGTTGTCTCTAATGTTGCACCTATTATTGATATTCTCTTATCTTAAGATTCATGTCGACCACACCTGGATGCGGGTGACATAAATCAAAGTTAATGGGAGCATTTACGACCGCCTGCACATCGTCCTGCCACCTCAAGCGACGCGCTCCTCTCCCGATTAGCGCCAAGCCCAAGCAGGTTCACCTTATGTGCAATTACTTCATCTTGCAGATTGATTTGATGTTCCTCCTCGACAGCTATACAGTCCAGATGGTTCTGAACAGGCAACTTGCAGCACCTTTATTTATGGTTTGGTATTCGTCTTTTGGTTATGGGCTTTCCCTTCTGAATCTTTCCCACCGTGAAAATTCCTTTGCTCAGTGGGAAAAGCTTACGTTCATTCTGACGCCTAATTTACATTGTTCTTCCCTACCCGACTGGTCCAGCTATATTCACTGTTGTCTGCTCTATCTCGGGTTTTATTTCTGGCTCAGTATTTTTTGGGCTGATAGAATGGTCAAGGTCTAGCAAAGATTGCTGAGTCGTCGTGGTGGAAGCCGAGGAGGAGGAGGCAGCAGGCGCTCTCAGACTTCTCAGCCTGCTCCTCAAGCAATGACGCCTCCGGCTAGTCCCTCACGCAGACCGATTCCGTATCATGCTTTTCAAAACTTTCATTTCAGGTTTCAGAGCAATTTAAATCGGCCAATCATCTCTGCTAATATTTCCATAATCTTCACGGAAGAGGAGTCTTCTATCCAAGCCTCTGCAAATGACATGGCAGACTCATCCCAGGAAGGTCTCAGAATTGCTGGTCGCCTCAGCACAGAGCAACAACATGGCAACATTGGTCAATCAAGTAAGCAAGGTGGTTCGAAGGAAGCGGGCAAAGGAATGGTGGACAGTTCGAGCAATGATCCTCTAGATATGCAGCCGGGTGGAAGCCATCATGGCGCGTCGGCATCTCTGGAAGGTGACAGCAGCTCAAGCAGCTCTCTTCAGGCCCTGAAGCCCCCTAGTGGCAGCGGGGAGGGTGAGGAGATATGCGGTGGTGACATATGGTATGGCAACGAATGCCCAGTGGAGGAAGTGCCAATGGACCAAGACAAGCTCACTTGATGACTCCAAATGGCCTTCTCAGCTCTCTTTTGTCTGGTTTTGGGTCTGTCATTTTTTATGGTGTTGTTGACATGGTTCTGCTTGTGTTACTCTGTTTTTGCTTATGAATTTCTGGTCTGGAAATGGGAAGATCTTAACCCATCCTGAATGTATGTCTCCTGTAAATGGTCTCCCCAAATATGGGTTAGTTCGGTCAGTTTTGAAAGCATGCAGGTCCTCTATGTCGAGGCTCAGTCCTCCTTGTAATTTTGTGGTTACCTTATATTAATAGATTTAGAATTTACTGAGAAAAAAAAAAGATTCATGTCGACCAATTGATGGACTAGACATCATAGAGAATCTAGTCAATAAATTTTCTGTTGGAAATAATACTGAGAGGGGGGGGGGTGAATCAGTATTATCAGAACTATAAAACTTTTTCAATGCTCAGAAACATATATGCTACTTTCGTTAAGTGAACCAGCGTGTACACGCAATTGCGAATAAAGAAAACTGCGTATAACTAGAAATCTTATAATTCAGTCAGTTTATCTTCAGTTAAGTGCATGAGGACATTATTCACCATATTAAGAGTAAACAGATGCAGTAGAATAGATCACACAGAAACCACACATATGAACACCAAGATATAAGGTGGAAACCCAATGTGGGTGAAAACCACCTGCTGCAAGTCGTCTCTATCTTTCTCTAATATGAAACTTCAGTTTACAATCTTTTTGTACTGGTGCAGCCTTATACCAGTACGCAGGCTACAACCTGCAGAAGGCTACAACCTTCTCTCGTTCTCCAAACTTCCTTGGAAGGGAGCTCCAACCCCCTTTGCTCTTGTACTAGCTAAGATACTAGTACGTAGGTGCTGACCTACAATCTTCTTTCTTTCAGGTACCACCTTTCATACATTTTCAGACTGGATATTCTTGAAGCACAACATTACAATCTGTAGACCACAATTCATTCAACTTTCACAACAGATCATTGAAGCATAAAACAACCAATACTAGCATCATCAAACTTTGAATCACTGAACCACTGAACCTTGTCAATCTCCAGTTACCAGAACACAGAGCAGACTACAGAACTCTGCAATAACAGTCAGACCCAACTGTAACTCAAAAATCAAGCTCCAAAATATATACGCTACTTCAATGAGAGAAACCCGCGTATACACGCGCTTTTACCGAAGCCAACCTGCGTACAGATCTAAAAATAAATTCTATCAACTTCCAGCTGTACCAGACATCAGTTAGACCCAGAACATAACATTGCGTCAGTATGCAGATCTAGAAATACGCATAATCAACCATATCATAATAGTGCATTTCAAATCATTAGATCCCGATCTATCCTTTAGATCTAGTCTTTCATCAACCGAAGTGATCTCTCCTTAGCTTAGATCAAGCAACCCAGAACCTGCATACCAGATCTCTTTCTTCTTCAGATATTCCAGCCTTTACAAGATAATTTGCCTAATGATCTTCTCCTCCTTATATAGCCTTAGGCCTAGCTCAATACCAAGAGCCAAAACCATAGAAATCCAAAACCATCAACTTCAAAACTAGAGATCTACACGTCTGTCGAGGTATTTTGGTCCAAAGACATGGGCACAAGTACCGAGGACTAACTACCATGGACCAAAAGGAAACTTCCCGACATATACGCCCTTTTCTGTTCATGCATCTGCGTGTATACGCGCCTTCGTATATAGCTCTCCTGCGTATACGCGACTTAGTATGCATATCACCAGCGTGTATACGCAACTTGGACTTGATTAACCGGCGTATATTAGATTTCTCTTTATTCTGTAGTCTGAACGGAGATCTGTCAACAAAGAGAGTTGCCATCAAGGACAACACCTGTATCAAAGCGCCACACCTGTGCCAAAATGCCAACAATCTCCCCCTTTGGACTTGATGGCAACCTCAAGATCCTTAGAATCATTCTCCCCCTTTGTCATCAAGGGCAAAGGGCTATGCTCCCCCTGAGTACATGCTGATACCTCTGCTCCCCCTGACTGTAGGCCAGATCTGCAAAAGATGTGCTTCAACAAGAACCAAGACTTCTACACCATAAGGAACCTTCCTATCACCAAAAGACTCAATACATACATCCATACTCCCTACCAAGAGGGGACACATCAGAAACAACCAATTATATTACATCAATCATCCCAAGCATAGTGGGGAAACCAACATAGGCCGTTACATGACCTTGACATCATAAAAGAGATATCACAGAAGAGATACATGACATAGAGACAACAGATCTAGACCAAGACTTATGAAAGTCACTAGCAGCATCTGATAAACATCTTTTAGATCAGCAACCAGGATTTCTTTCTGAGCTCCTTCTCCTGAAACCAATAACCAAAACATCTAAATGCCAACAATGCTTTATGAGACTTTTAAGCTGCTCCCCCTGAACTTGTGCCTGCTGCACCTCCTGAAACTGTGTCTGAAGGATTCTGACATACCCATCTCAGACCTTTTCAAACCAGAGTTTTCCCTTGCTGCTCAGAACTCCATATACGCGATTTATCCTGCACAAAACAGCGTATGGACGCGGATATACTCTCTGCAACAAGCGTACACCATACACGCGACTTTCCCCGCATAAATCGGCGTGTATACGCGTATATACCTTACGTAACTTGCGTATACCAACTTTTCTGTAGAACAGACAAGCTTCAACAGCAGGATGAAGCATCAACTACTCCCAGCTTTTGTCTGAGATATTCAAAAGTTTCCCTGGGCAGTGGTTTTGTGAGAATATCAGCAACTTGTTCCTTAGAAGGAACATACTCCAACTTGACCTTCTGCTCAAGCACTTGTTCCCGGAGAAAATGGTACTTGATTGGTATGTGCTTGGTCTTTGAGTGCATGACTGGATTCTTTGAAATGCTGATTGCACTAGTATTATCACATAAGATAGAAACTGGTGGAGTGCAAGTGATTTGAAAGTCCTACAAGGTCTGCATCATCCAAAGAAGTTGTGTGCAACAAGATGCCGCAGCTACATATTCTGCTTCAGCTGTAGATAAGGCAATCGAACTCTGTTTCTTGCTGAACCAAGATACTAATCTGGAACCCATGAAGAAAGCACCACCACTTGTGCTTTTCCTATCATCCACACTTCCAGCCCAATCTGCATCTGTGTAAGCATGAAGAGTGAGATCTGTATTTCTAGGATACCATAAGCCATAGTTTTGGGTCCCTTGAAGATACTTGAAGATTCTTTTGACTGCCTGAAGATGAGTTTCCTTTGGGTTGGCTTGAAATCTTCCAACAATTCCTACTGCATGTGTAATATCTGGTCGGGTACCTGTCAAATAGAGCAAACTCCCAATCATGGATCTATAAGTGGGTTGGTGAACTGCTGCTGATTCATCATTTGCACTGAGGCTGCATCCTGTAACCATGGGTGTACATACTGGCTTTGACTCTTCCATGCCATACTTCTTCAAGATCTGCTTGAGGTATTTGGTTTGAGACAAGAAGATACCTCCTTCATTTTGTTGAATTTGCAATCCAAGAAAATATGTCAATTCTCCAAGTAGTGACATTTCGAATTCTTTCTGCATAACCGAGGAAAAGTTTTGACTCATAGTCTCTTCATTGCTGCCAAAGATAATATCATCTACATAAACAACAAGAATTAGCAATTTGTTATTTTCAACTTTTATATAGAGATTGCTATCTGCTGATCCTTTTGAAAAGCCTTGTTGGTGAAGATATTTGTCCAACCGATAGTACCAAGCCCTTGGAGCTTGTTTGAGTCCATAGAGAGCCTTTTTCAATCTGCATACAAGGTTTGGATCATTCCCAAGAATGAAACCATCTGGCTGCTCAATATATACTTCTTCTTCTAAGTCTCCATTCAGAAAGGCTGATTTCACATCCATTTGAAATACCTTGAAGTTTTGAAAGCTTGAGAGAGCAAGGAACATTCGGATAGCCTCAAGTCTTGCCACAGGAGCAAAGGTCTCTTCAAAATCTATTCCTTCTTGCTGTGCATACCCTTTACAAACGAGTCTGGCCTTGTTCCTAATTACTTCTCCATTTTCATTCAATTTATTCTTGAAGACCCATTTTGTTCCTATTACATTTTTATCTTTTGGTCTAGGAACTAATTCCCAAGTGTTGTTCTTTTCGATCTGCTCAAGTTCTTCATCCATTGCTTTGACCCAACATTCATCCTTGCATGCCTCTTTCACATTTTGTGGTTCAGTGGAGGAGAGTAATGCCAAATAGCTTGAAGCTTCTGCAAGTGTCCTTCTTGTTTGTACTCCTGCTTCTTTCTGCCCCACAATCTGAGATTCCGGATGATTCTTTTGAACATATCTGGATGGAGTCTTCTCTTCTATTCTTGTCTGCTCTTCTGGTTCTTCTTGAGGTTCTTCTTCTTCATCATTCCGTCTTTGAGGGTAGCCTTCATCTTCTTCAATGTCTTCATGGTGAACTTGCCTAGGAATATATCCCTTCTCATCAACCACTACATCAATGCTGTCAACAATTTTGCCAAGTCTTTTATTGTAGCACTTGTATGCTTTGCTATGTGGAGAATAACCAAGAAGAATGCCCTCATCTGCTCTTGGTTCAAGTTTGCCAAGTTGTTCATCAGTATTTTTAATATAACATTTGCTCCCAAAGATTTTGAAGTGCTTCACCGAAGGAGTCTCACCACTCTAGAGCTCATGAGGTGTTTGAGTGCTGTTTACTCGGACATTTGTTTTGTTAAGAATAATAACCGCAGCATGTGCAGCTTCACCCCAGAAGGTTGCGGGAGTACCTGATTCATCAAGCATAGCACGAGCCATTTGTTGGATTGTTCTGTTCATTCTTTCCGCAACCCCATTTTGCTGAGGAGTTCTAGCTGTAGAGAATTCTCTTCTTATCCCATGTTCTTCACAGAAATCGAAAAATTCGTTTGAGGTAAATTCCCCACCTCTGTCAGATCTGAGGCACTTAATTTTGTGTCCTGATTCATTTTCAACCAAGGCTTTGAAGGATTTGAATTTTTCGAATGCTTCATCTTTGTGCTTCATGAGCCCTAACCAAACAAATCTGGAGAAATCATCAATGAATAATATCAGATATTCTTCTCCTCGAGGTGTCCTCTTCCTAAATGGACCACATACATCTGTATGGACTAGCTCGAGAGGCATGCTAGCTGATCCTTCCTTCTCTGGAAAGTTAGTTCTGGTTTGCTTTCCAAATTGACAAGATTTGCATATGGTATTGTCTGGAATTTTGATATCTGGAAGACCACGAACTGCCTGATATTTGCATGCTTTCCTTATTTGTGAAAAGCTTAGATGCCCCAACCTCCGATGCCATAGCCAATGTTCATCATCCTTGCTTAAGTAGCATTGTTGTCTTTCCTCAAAGATATATAGATTATTTGGAGTCCTTCTTCCTTTGATCACTGTTTTACCTGTATCAAGATCGCGAACACAACATCCATTTGATCTAAATATTACCTCAGTTCCTTGATCGCACATCTGACTGACACTGAGAAGATTATGCTTCAATCCATCAACATATAAAACATTTCCTACTTTGACCTCCTCTTTCAACGGAGCAACACCTTTCCCTTTTATGGCTGCAGAGATATCGTTCCCGAAAGAAACTTTCTTCCCTTTTTCTAATGCGGTATATGACTCAAGCTTTTCTTTGTCCCCTGTCATATGCTTCGAACATCCGCTGTCAATGTACCATAGACTTTCTTGACCTTCTGCATAAAAGGCTATCCCACATCTTTCTGGTTGTGATTCTTTTATTCTCCATGTTCTAACATTTGAGGTTTGTTCCTTCTGAGTTGTCTTCCGGAACCTGCTCCTGCATTCAGAATCTTCATGACCAAAGTTATTACAAATAGAGCATTCAACTTCATTTTCAAGAACCGAAAAGTTGTTATAAGTCCTTTTCATGGTTTCAGTCATTCTCCCTTGCTTTTGAGCTTCTCTAGTCATGATCGTTTTGTAGGCAACACATTGAGCTGCTTTGTGACCGAAGTTATGGCAAGAAAAGCATTGGCCATTAAAGAAACTTTTGCGATAATCAGATCTATCATCCAACCGATTGTAGCTTCTATTCATTCTTGGAGCAAATTGGGAAGATTTTACCTGTGGCTGATTGTAGCTTCTGTTTAAGGCAGTTTGTCCCCGAATTTCTTGATGGTCTTTATTTGTTCTTGAGGTAAACTGTCTCTGATTCACCTGATGACTTTTACTTGGCCTTTGCTCGCTTCTCCTTGCTGCATCAAGATAACTTTTAGAGGTAGAGGCTTGCGATGTTTCTCCATTATATCCAAGGCCTGTCTTGATTAGAGGAGATCGCTGCACATTGATAATCTCATCCAAGGTTTCAGATCCTTTAACAAACTTAAGATTAATAGCTTTTGTTTTCTCAATTTCTTTTCTGAGACCAACAATTTCACCTTCTAGTTTTTCAAAATGTTTTTCTTTTTCATCAATTTGAAATTGTAGAGTATCAATGATCACATTCTTTTCTTCTATACTTCTCTTGAGTCTAGTAATTTCATCATAGAGGTTATTCACATCTACAGCATCCTCATAATCATCATCTTCAAATGCCATTAACAACTTATATTTATTACCTTGTTCATCTTCATCACTGTTTGATAAACCATCACTATCTTCATGGGTGTAGTAGCTTTTCTTATTTGCACTTTGTTTCTTGTTCCATCTAGCAGGTTCCTTTCCTTTATCCTTATAAGGACATTTTGCAGCATAATGACCTACTCTTCCACAAGCAAAGCATTTGAAAGGTAGCTTACCTCTGAACCTTCCAGAACCCCTTTGAAGATTTCTGACAAAATTTGATTCTTCTTCCTCTTCTTCTGGAACATGGCTTGCTTCATAGTAATCTTCATTGCCTGATGCCTTAAAAGCAGCTTCCCTTCTGTCTGATGGACCTCCCTTTCTCATTTCATAAGCAGTTAGAATTCCATGTAGCTGAGACATAGTGAGAACACGGAGATTTTCCTTTTCTTCTATTGCAGATACTTTAGATTCAAACTTGGGGGATAATGATCTTAGAATCTTTTGAACTACTATAGCCTCTTTTATTTCTTCACCCAAATTTTTCATACAATTAACAATCTCATCTACCCGAAGAAAATAATTAGCAACACTTTCATCATTATACATCTTGAGAGTCTCATATTGAATCCTGAGAGTTTGAAGTTTAGCTTGTTTTACCTGTTCATCTCCTTCATAGCTTGTGACCATTTTGTCCCATATCTCTTTTGTGGATTTGAAGTGCATTACCTTCATGAATTCCGTTTGGGATATACTTCCTAATAGAGTACTGACTGCTTTTGCATTTGTTTCATACTTCTTTTTCTCAGCTGGATCTGTAGGAGTAGCTGAAGGAAAAGCATAGCCTGTTTCTACAATGTCCCAAACTTCTGTACCAAGAGATTGAAGATATGCAGTAACTCTTACCTTCCAATAATTGAAGTTTGTCCCATCGAAAACGGGTGGCCTGATTGATGCTTCTCTCTCGTAGTTGCTCATGATGAACGATCTACCTTCAAGCGATCAAGCTTCTCTGAAGGACCTGCTCTGATACCAATTGTTGGAAATAATACTGAGAGGGGGGGGGGGGGGGGGTGAATCAGTATTATCAGAACTATAAAACTTTTTCAATGCTCAGAAACATATACGCTACTTTCGTTAAGTGAACCAGCGTGTACACGCAACTGCGAATAAAGAAAACTGCGTATAACTAGAAATCTTATAATTCAGTCAGTTTATCTTCAGTTAAGTGCATGAGGACATTATTCACCATATTAAGAGTAAACAGATGCAGTAGAATAGATCACACAGAAACCACACATATGAACACCAAGATATAAGGTGGAAACCCAATGTGGGTGAAAACCACCTGCTGCAAGTCGTCTCTATCTTTCTTTAATATGAAACTTCAGTTTACAATCTTTTTGTACTGGTGCAGCCTTATACCAGTACGCAGGCTACAACCTGCAGAAGGCTACAACCTTCTCTCGTTCTCCAAACTTCCTTGGAAGGGAGCTCCAACCCCCTTTGCTCTTGTACTAGCTAAGATACTAGTACGTAGGTGTTGACCTACAATCTTCTTTCTTTCAGGTACCACCTTTCATACATTTTCAGACTGGATATTCCTGAAGCACAACATTACAATCTGTAGACCACAATTCATTCAACTTTCACAACAGATCATTGAAGCATAAAACAACCAATACTAGCATCATCAAACTTTGAATCACTGAACCACTGAACCCTGTCAATCTCCAGTTACCAGAACACAGAGCAGACTACAGAACTCTGCAATAACAGTCAGACCCAACTGTAACTCAAAAATCAAGCTCCAAAATATATACGCTACTTCAATGAGAGAAACCCGCGTATACACGCGCTTTTACCGAAGCCAACCTACGTACAGATCTAAAAATAAATTCTATCAACTTGCAGCTGTACCAGACATCAGTTAGACCCAGAACATAACATTGCGTCAGTATGCAGATCTAGAAATACGCATAATCAACCATATCATAATAGTGCATTTCAAATTATTAGATCCCGATCTATCCTTTAGATCTAGTCTTTCATCAACCGAAGTGATCTCTCCTTAGCTTAGATCAAGCAACCCAGAACCTGCATACCAGATATCTTTCTTCTTCAGATATTCCAGCCTTTACAAGATAATTTGCCTAATGATCTTCTCCTCCTTATATAGCCTTAGGCCTAGCTCAATACCAAGAGCCAAAACCATAGAAATCCAAAACCATCAACTTCAAAACTAGAGATCTACACGTCTGTCGAGGTATTTTGGTCCAAAGACATGGGCACAAGTACCGAGGACTAACTACCATGGACCAAAAGGAAACTTCCCGACATATACGCCCTTTTCTGTTCATGCATCTGCGTGTATACGCGCCTTCGTATATAGCTCTCCTGCGTATACGCGACTTAGTATGCATATCACCAGCGTGTATACGCAACTTGGACTTGATTAACCGGCGTATATTAGATTTCTCTTTATTCTGTAGTCTGAACGGAGATCTGTCATCAAAGAGAGTTGCCATCAAGGACAACACCTGTATCAAAGCGCCACACCTGTGCCAAAATGCCAACATTTTCATGCTTGATGGACCTATTTGCAACTTCTCCTATGCCAAGTCGACACATTTCCATATTTTTTACTCCTTATTTCTCCTAAATTTTGTTGCACTTCCATGCCTTAATGCATTTATCCATTTCAATGTTTCTTTCTTATTAATTTCATTATACAAAAAAAATTGTTCATCAAAATCTTTGCACATGTCAATTGTGACTATGGATATAAGACCCCAAGGATGACCCTTGTGTGTATTGTACATATCATGTTTAGGCTATTGAGCCAATAAATATTTTGTGGCCTTTGTGCCCATGCACATATGTGTTTTGAGGCCAAAATGCTTGTGTGACTCTAGGCCAGTAAGCCCATGGGCTAAAAGGCCAGAGATACTAGCCTTGCAAATATTTAATTGTAGGAATATTGATAAAATATACCATTGTTGTAGACCAAGTCAAGCAAGAGTATTGGAGGCTAAGACTACATGAGTGGGAAAATGGGATTAAGGGCTACGAGATGAGGGGATTAATCCTAGGGTGATAATCCATTATTAAACTATGCCCAAAGTCAAAAGTAACACATTTTTTAGTCTTCTTTGGGGGATTTTGAGCATTCAATTCCAATAGTGAACTTAGCTGATCACTAAACTTCTTATTGGAGGAAGGGTATTACCCCATGATTATGTTACTTTTTTAATCCTTGGTGGATTTGGGCATGGGATATGTATCCTTGGTGTGAGGCCAATAAGGTACTTAGAGAGTCTTGAGGGTAGTTCGAACTCTTGGAAGCCACAGAGCTCTGAGACATCCCTCGCCATCCTAACTTGGGAACCCTAAAAAGGTAGTGACACAACTCAAGGGGATATGGAAGAAAATAAGGGGTTTCACTACCTTAAGTTGTGTAGGTTGATGAGGGATGAAAGATTTTTGGTTGCAGGTTCCTAGAGTAAAGCACCTTGGCCCATTACTTTGTTTGTAATATTGTAGGACAATGAATAACTTAATTATCATTTTCCCCTCTTAGAGTCATAGCCCCAACTTGAGAGTGACCTACTTTTGAAAGAATATGAGTAGCAGGATATATGGTTGGGTTAAATGTCTAAAGTTTGTAGCTAGTCGATGCTTCATTTATAAGATATGTGTTTATTATTATGTTTACATGTTTTTTTACATTTGTTATTATTTTACAAATTTACACATGCTGCATAGAAATAGAAATTTAAAAGTCTTCAATTATAAATTTTCATTCCTTTACATGTGAGCATTGTACAATAGAATGCATTGGACACACATGCCAAATTTTAAAAGAATTTAATTCAAGGTAAAATTGATTAAAAATCAAATTATAGAAATAATAATATTCCCTAGTGGGTGACTAGGGGAAACACATTGGTTGTTTATGTTAGTTCCTCAATAGGCCAAAATGTGGTATATACTCTAGGGGACACTTTCTTCTTCCTCTTCTTCTTTTTCTTGGTTGAAGTCCCTATTTCTTGCATTGCTTCATATTTTTCTTTAGGATATATGATGTATGCACATTAATTTTTATTGTAGGATATGTGGAAATTGAATGTTAGGTTGACTCCTAAGATGGTATTGTCAAGGTTAGAATTTTTTTTCTTCAACTTATTGTTCTCCTTTCCCTTGTAAAGTTTCTCTTATCTGCACAAGATTTGTTGTTGTTGTGGGAATTAGTTATGCTTGATCTATTTGTGTCTTCTCTTAATTTGTCTATTGTAGATCTATCTCCTCTTTTGTCTTCATTACTTTGTTCTATCCCTCTCTATCTAGCCTAGCTTTGTGTGTTGAGACTTAGACTTCTTGTTTATTGTGGTCAGCTTTGGCTAAGTCTATTCATCTGGTATGGTCGGCTTTGGGTGAGTGGACTATTCAATTTGTTTGACTATTTTAACATTAAAAGTGTTCATATTTGATTGATCGGGTGATAGCTCAACTGTCTCCTATTGCTACTAATATTTTTATTCCTTATTTTATTCATCTAATTCCTATTCATAAGCTAGTCTTCCAGGCTTTGACTGGTAAGTTTCCTCTTATTTTTTCTTTCCTTATCATTTTTTTGAGGGGTGTTGGCTCATTTGAATCCATGTACTTTGACTGAGATTTTTTTTAGTCGACACTTCCTCTATGATGATTCCAGCACCATTGTTGGTGGATCCCTAGTCAATTCAATATAAATCAAATGTCTTGTCAACAATTTCTTATTTTTAGTTGGTTTTTGTTGTTTTTTTTGTGAAACTGTGGATGCTTGATGTTTTACTTAGCTCCACATTGTTCTCTCCGTATCAACTTACATCCTTTTTTCCCTTATTTATTTTTTCTTTGGCTTTCTCCATAGCTTCAATTAAGTCGGGTCTGGAACTCAACCCCAATATTTCATTTGTTCTCTTTGACTCCCATCAAGATGCATTTTCATGTTCCTTGACCATGTTTTCAAATCTCTTAGCTATTTATTGTACCTTTGCATAATTTGTATGGTCATCCAAATAAATGGTTTGGAATTCCCTAAGGATGTTGTAAATGTCAATACTGACTTGAATGGACTCTACCACCATGGGCTATTTCCTTTGCTTTTTACAGGGTGGCCCACCATTCTATCAATATTGTTAATGAATGGTGGAGTATACATTTCAACTTATATTTATTTCACCAACTCTATATATATAATCAATATTATCAATTTAGTTTACTCATTGAATATTTAAGATAGAATTGGAAATTTTATTCTCAACTACTTCTTTAACTCCTCAAGGATCTACTCACAAGTTAGTTGATATGCCAAGTCTTATGGAGGTGACACCATACCTTTGGAATACCATAATTTTGTCATGTTAAGACAAAAATATATATTCTTTGAGTTTGGGAGTGACTAAATAACCCTCTATAGAACTCTCCATCTATGGCAAAAATCTTCAAGTTCTTGACCCAATGTTCACTAGTATAAAATGATGAAATTGGTGACAAGGGACTAAAAGTGTTAGTCACCACAACTTTTCCAAGTGAAATACTACCAAAAATGAGAGATATTAAGTGTTAAACTGAAAACAACTAACATAAATGACTATTTTAGTCTCGAGTTAAGATATAGGACTAGATTATATGTATTACAACTAAAAATGACTAACATGAATGACTAATTTAGTCTAGGAACAAAAATACGACTACCTAACAAACTTACTACAATAATATGAATAATCCTTTTATGTTAGTCATTTTAATTATGTCACTTCAACAATCTAAACTTACAAGTGATAGGGGATTCAAAGCCTATTATAGATTTCCTGAAAGGTTATACTTCCTTAAACACTTTGTTATTGGATCAATGGATGATTAGAGTTATGAGGCTGATTAGAATCTTTAGGGTTATATCCTTTGATCACATTCACATGGAATTAAGTTCAAATGACAGATTATCCAACACATTATGAAGAATACCTATAAGGAGAAGTTTTCATTAATTAGTAGAGGACATATTTCCTTTAGTTGAAGACTTAACTTTTCATGCATATCTACTTTTTTTATTTTCAAGGTCATATCCATTCAACTTAGGATACTATTTTCTAACTTTGATATCAAGTTGTTTATCTATTTTGAATGTACGTTATGAACATAGCAGTACTAGACTCTTATGAAATTGTTTTGAATCCTATGAGGATTTTTATATGGCCCAAACATTAGGTGTTGAAAAATATTAGAATATCACGTCATACATGTGAAGTAGATTTAGTATATGTTAGATGATGTAAGTTACACCTCTACATTAATATTAATACAAAAATGATGTTTTTTTTGTAATGTACCTCATTTTCAAACTCAAAAAGAAATCCTTACTAGCATAAATATAGTTTAACAACAATCTCTCTTCATCTTGACATGTCTCTTCATGATGTAATTGGAATACTAGTCATATTCCTCCTTTAAATTTATGAGTATTATGTTGACGTTTAACACCTTTACAATGAACTCTCCTAGTTTCACGTACACAATTAGAGTTCCATTACTTTAAGCTCATTCATTGTATATCCATGTCTATGTTCTAATTAGAGACATAAGTAACAAATAATGCACTTAAGTCCACTTTTCCCTTTTTCTTCACCGAATTCCTACCTCTATATACTACACCACAATAATATTATGCCACTTAAAATTATTGCTACCATTTACATTACATACACATTATACTTTATAATATATGTATTTTATGTTTTATATATACCACACCATAGGATTGTTTTCTCCCATCAATCCTATTATATATATATATATATGGCACATCTTGATGCCAATAGGAATTTATTTGTGGGGTTAGGCTAGGAAGATCCAACCAATTAGAGGCCTTAATTTTCTTATGCCTCACACTACTCAAAATCTGACACAAGGATGCTAGCCCCATGAGCATGACAATTATATGGGCATTTCCCCCTCCTATAGATGGTATGAGGATTATTTTCCATGAATTGACAACATGAAAAATCATTTTCCACCATTTTGGGTAGTGGGCATCTTTGGAAAGAATATCCAATTGATTGACAACAGTAAGAAAAACAAAAGCCCTCCAAAGGGTCACAACTATTGGGCAAGACAAATTAGAGCCACATATGGGAGAAAGATCACAATTTCATTTGCTAGAATGATGTGTGGGGAAGGGAAAAGGCATCCAGTGGAGGAAAGTTTTAATGTGTGAAGTCCATTGTCTATTTTCTTACAATATTGTCTTTGGGTGTGTTGAGATTGTCAGTTATGGAAGCGGTTCCATAGAGGTTCATAATAGATATGAAAAAAATAGTGGTTGTTTTTTAATTACTAAAATAGTGCTTATTTTTATCTGATTCCATATTCCTGTGTTTTATTACATGTTCGTTTTGGACCATACATTTTATTAAATCATGTGATTAGGTTTGAAGGGATTTGGATTTGATTGGGACTACAAGGAATTTGGATTTGTAGATGCTTTAATAAATGATTTTTCTCAACACAATTATGTTTCTTCTATGTCTTCTATAATTGGATTTTATTTTTCTGAATTTGAAATTCAATAGACTATTATTTGTATCTTGTGATTTATTGGATTTCATCCCATTATGCCTTATTTTTTCTTGTTCTTTCATTTTTTTGTTGTGGGGGGGGGGGGGGGGGGGGGGGGGGGGGGGGGTGGTGTGGGTGGGGGATATTTGTCAATGATTTATTTTTAAATATTTATGAATTAAGGTATGAATTGGGTTTTGTGATTTGTTGATGAAATACCCACAATAGAATCCCCTAAATAGATGGTCAAAATTTTGGTTCAGGAAAATGGGGGAGATGGGTCCTCACCTAGAAGCTCCATGACTTCTCCTAATAGAGAATTGAGCATGGAATTCTCTATTGGAGGTTTCGAGGGTGGGATTACAAGCTTGCATGGTTTTCAAAGGAGGATCAAGCTCAAATTTTTGTTAGAAACTACATCTATGGATGAAATTAGAAGGGCTGCAATGAATGGTCGATGCAAGTAAGTGATTTTTCTCTTGAATTTCAATTTGATATGGGTTTAAAAAAATAGATATATTTGTTTCTTTTTGCTTGGTTCATTTTTTATTTTGGTTGTTTGTGATTGTGGTCATTTAGATGATAGAGATTCCTAAGTTTTCCATTCATGTTATAATTTATGGGGAGTAAATGGTTTCATGGGATTTGAAATCGAGACCACCTGTTGATAATATGGAACTAGGTGCCCCTCTAATTTCTATGGATTTAGTAGCAAAGAAGATACCTTAATTTCCTTACATAGATAAAAATTAAGGTATTTATTCTGTAGACATGTTATCAACCATTGATTTTGAGCTTGGAAAAATCCTGTCATACACATTCTCATGAACCCTCGTAGTACAAGCATGGTAGGGTGTGAGCTTTTCGTGATTGAACTAATTGGATTGCTTTTGCATAAGGATTCTCACATCAAAAGTATTGCTAAAATGACTTAGTGAGGTCTTTACCTAGAAAATAGATAGATGTGACAACAATGTGAACTATCTCACACAACCTTCATCATAAGAGTAGTTCGTGGATTTACAACTACAACCCTGTCCATAGAATGATGTGAAACTTTCACAATTTAATCATGGTTGAAAATAAAGAATACATAGTTTTGGATTTCCCTGCTTATTAGAAATATAAAAATGATTGTTTAGACCTATTATTCTATGTTGCAAGCTTTTTAAACAAACTATATCCTCCCAAATTAGGGAATATAATAGTAATAGTAGAGATCATAGATCCAAGTCCAACTCTTTTAGATGCATTGTATTGTGGATTAAAATACCCTCATGCTCTATGTGGATGATTAGAAAGAGAAAATATGAAAATAAAATGCAAATTTTAAAATGGACATGTTTGGGTTTTGATAGTTAAATTGCTCATCAATGGATGTTTTGCATGGAAAATGCTTATGGAAATCCTACTTGTCTGAGAAATTGTAAGTTATCTATGCCAAAGCAATATCATCTTTCATATTTTTGGATAAGAGATTGGAAGTCTTACTCCTAGAGTTCAATAGTTAAGTTCACCTACATACAACCATTTAATCATATAGTATTGTAATTTTGGACCATGATGCTTGTGAAAATCCAAACCTTTATTGAAGGTTAGAAATTGAAGCCTAGCATAGGTTATTTCTCGTGATACTCTAACTATATATTGTTGTATATACATAGTTTTTTTAGATCATTCACATGTGGGTAATTTCAATTTGATATTTCTAAGGAGTCTCTAGACAAAGAAAACCTCTTTCACTCTTTCCTATGATTGCATTATTTTTTTATCTCTAGCCTTTCAACACTGTAATTGAAAACTATTTTGTATACATAGTTTTTTTAGATCATTTACATCTAGGTACTTTCAATTTTTTGTTGTTAATCAGATAAACTCTAGAAAAAAAAACCTCTTTCACTCTTTCTTATGCTTGCATGATTTATGATCTTTGGCCTTTCCAATATACTTTTCCTTTTTCTAAAGGGATAAAATCTAGATAAAGAAATCATATTTCATTTTTTCTTATGCTTTCATTCTTCTTGATGTCCAACCTTTCTGATACACCTTCCTTTTTCCTTTCATCTTAATTCCATTTTATTAACAACTTGCTTTCTAAGTCTCTACTAACAGGAAAGGTTGAGCATGGAAGGGAATGAAACTCATGTAATATTGCTCTTGTGAGGAATCTATTGATTTGAGTTAGAATATTTTTAACATATTTCAATGTCAAATTTTCGTGAATGGACATAATAACCAACAGAATCAGATACTCTAAAGGTGGATTAAGGAGAGTACCAAAAACATCTCATATAACTCCTTCGAGGATTTGGTAAATTTCTTGTAAACTTTGTTACATTCATAATCATGTGTATTAAAGACAACATGTATGTGCATCTTATATTTGTCTAATATAATTGTTGATGAAGTTTGATCTTTATCTGTTTTATTTGCATTTTGAATGGGAAAATTGCAATTAATCTAGGATAAATATGATCAAGGGGATACCAATCATAAACATGGATGATCATAAATATGTACAGTTTCCAGGTTTGATTCCATTTAGTAGCTACAATTTGAAGAAGATAAAAATGTATATTAGTATGCTCATTCTTCAGATATAATCGAATCCTTAGTCAAGAGAAACAAGGTGCTCGTTGCCTTGTACTTCCTAGTTGGATAAGATGTGTAACATGTCTATGTTCATCAGACTAATAAAATAAAATGGAAAAAAATGATGTCCATCAAATGTTAAACCTAAAAAAAGGAAAAAAAATAACAAAAAAATCGAATATACATCCATCTTAACAAGATATACATCAGAGGTTTGTTTACTTCCCCAGATTTAGGAAACTAACAATATCATTGTTTCCATATTTGTAAAATCTTGCTATGTTGATACTCGAGCATGTCTTTTGGGGATATTGTTGATAAACCATTATATCCTTTCCTCTTCTTGCTATCATTTGTTTCTATTATATTATATCTATGGATGACAATTTTTTGAAATGACATTATTTTATTGTGTGAAGTGCTTTTACATCAAGTGGATCTTTGTGCAGTTTAGAAATTTCTTTTGTGCTCGATACCTCAATTTTTTTAACTTTATGAGCCCTTTTATGAATGGTACCAAAGTAGCCAATATGTACAAGAATTATTTTTTTGTCTGGAAAAATTTAAGACCATCCCATTGAAGGTTTGTTGAATTAAGAGAATTCTTACTTGTGGATCCACACATTATGGAAGAAAGTCAGAGGGGATATGATTTAAGTATGAACAACCCTTTATATCAAAATATAGGTGGGTTAATATATGATACTAAAAGTATGTAAGAGTTAAACTGAAATTTTTGTATACCTAAAATTACACCGCCTTATTGCAGAGAGTTCATGGGTTTGTTTCTTCTAAATTTTTGAACTCAAAATAGCCATAAAAAATTATTTGATCCATTTATATCCTAAGCATGGAAGCTATTTTGAAACACCTGCATGTTAGGATATGTTAACACTTATATTTATATTAAGTTCATTGAATCATGTGGAGCATAGCTATCGACAATGTATGATTCAATTAAGAGGCCTAAACATATTTTAGAGGTTATACCATTAATTATAAAATTGTTCCTGCCTCATGTTGGCATATAGGCTTTAAGTTATTTCTTAAGTTCATTAGATTTAATATATTAAAAACAATGTTATTTGCTTACATTAATGCATGGATTTCTTGCACCTCTTACGTATGTCCTTAATGTCGATGTCATGCATCTCTCCCAGGTGAAGCATCTATATGGAGACCTTTTTAATGATAGGTTTGAAGATCTTACATTTCAGGAAAGTACTTTGAGTCCACTAGAGAAACTAAAAAATGCATCAACTTTTGGTAAAGATTATCTGAATTGGATCATTATATTGTTTTTCATCCATCTCGATGGATTCAGAGTTCAAAAAGTGGAGGAATAAGCTCATAGGGCTGTCTTTACCAGTGGGACCCATTTTGGAAAAACAGGGTCTGAAAACTTCCAGGAGCGTTTTGAGGCTTCAAACAATGTTTTTTGGGGCACCTTTTCATGATATTATGCACACATAGATCTTTCCGATGGCATAAGAAGTGCATCAATTGGAGTTTGTATGCAAAAGTTATGCCACTCAGAAGTTGACCTTCAAATTTTCACTACCATGGTTTGAGAGGATGTCACGTCAACCCCCATTATTCATGGAAAAGGGGATAGACACATGATTGTGATCTAAAAGACTCTAGAATATTCTATATTGTAACTCTGATTAAGATTTGAGGTAGTCAAACTTAACCACTAATAGGCTATCGAGTTGCATTATAAAACATCCACTGGGAGGAAGAGGAATTCCATTCTTTTGAGTGAATTTGTTCCATAGATGAGAAAAAATAGTTGATATGGATAGGATGTAGAGTACACAAAGAGGATTTGTGCACTGTAGCATCCCATAGGCCACATGCCATACTTCTTTGTACTTACAACAATATTTCCAGAAAGAGAAAGAGAGTGGAGCTACCTTGCCTTCCTATTGGGTTTTCTCCCAAAAGGGTTTCCTAGAGCATATATTGTGTCTTATGTGTGTGTGTGAGAGAGATATTTTATTTTTCCGTTCTCTATTTTCCGTATAATTTCCATTTGCATGCATGTATTAATTATAGTAAAATCTATAGATCTAGAAATTTAATAAAACTATAATAGTGTAGAATTTCATCTTTTTATATAATATTATCATATCTGTTATGACGAATTGTCTTGTGAAACATCCACGGAAATTTATAGATAAAAAAAATATAATGAAGGTGGAATATAAGCTTAAATCAGTGGTCAGTGTTTCAAGTGTTGAAAACCCTTCTTGTTTGTGTGTTTTTAATTCTTTAAGTGAAAGCAAAAAATGGTTCTATGAAAAAATTTGACCTTTCATCCCTTTAAACTAACAGATTGAGTTTTTGTATTTGTTAATATTTCACATAGAAATGACACAAATGCATATATATTTTGTTTACGACATTGGATTTACTTGCAATGAATATATCAATTTTATTTTGGATATGTAACTAGTTTTTGTGTTCTTGTGAGAGGGGAGGTGTTGTATTATGTTGGAGGATAGTATTTTTGTTAATTTGGTAGGGGTGACATGATTCATCATTGCCACTTCTATGAGGAGATTCTAGATATATCTTAATGTTTATTACAATGGGAGTTATAGTTGGACATTTTTATATCAACTAATAGAAGTTGTAGGGTCTTGGATGTGTTGATGGTGCTGGACCCACCAACATACAAGGGATATCCTTGGTATGAAGTCTCAATTAGACCTCACATTGTTTGGTATAGGAGTCCCATTCGTAAGTATATCTTGAATTCCATTTACTTAAATATTTACCTTGGTTGCGGCTATTAGCACAAGAGAGAAATGCACGTGTACTTTTGAATGAAAAAGAAAGTATGCCTTGTGAAATGATCAATTGTAATTTGTATCAAGGTTCTTTCATTAGAAGGGAAAAAAAGTGAACCTTTAAAAGAGAAGTATAAGTACTAGTCTAAGAAATAAACATGCACATCATAAGGAAGAATCGTTAGTCATCAAGCAAAATAGTTCACATAGATGCAACAATCATGAAAACAAATACAACACATATTCAATGAGATGAGCACCAAAGCCACCGAAATACAACACATGTAAATACCAACATATACAACAAACATCCAAAGAATAGTCTTAAAAAATTCATGATATATGCATGAAAATGTGTTGGCTCAACAAAGCTTCAAATATTAGGCGGAAGTCCCAAGATACATTAATACAATGGACACCACTAGCTCTAATAGTGGAGCGTTAAGCCACTTCTTACTCTCCAAAACAAATATCTTCCTCTCCAATGCTTGGATGGAAAAATGAAGGATAAAAGTCCTCTCTTAGAGTAATGAGGCCTATTTTATAACAAAAGGAATGACCTTTCATATACTCATGAATTTTGAACTTCCTCATGACTATTAGACTTCTAATATGACCTTTGAACTTCTATATGAATTTTGAACTTCTAAGTGACTTTTGGGCTTCTCCATGTGGCTCTTTTGTCCATATATGACTCTTGGACTTCCAAATATTTACATTTACAATATTTTCCAAAATTACATCATAATTTCCACATCATCATGTGACGACAACTTGAAAAGTCAACAACATTGATGACTTGGACTCACGATGACTTGTACAAAAAGGTTCTTTAATAAGTGACGACATTGCCACTATGTCTTCAATACTCATGAAAAATATTTCATTGTTATTGACATCTACCCTCCAAAGGGTATTGAGATATCTTCGAGTCATCATGAGTCACTTTTGATCATCAGGGTCCATTGTTCTTTCAACGATCACAACATGGTGCCTTTGTCTTTGATGCTTCCTTAGGAAAAAATTCTTATGATATCTCCTTGCAGAACTTTTCCATGCTTCATTGAATAATTATAGATGTAGATCACTCATGGCAAGCAAAAATTAGCCCAAAAATATTCTATTCTATCATTCTTCATACAAATTTCCTATTTGTTGATCAGTAGTGTGCCAAAGGGAGAGAGATAATCATTTTGGGTGTAGAGCGCACTTGCAAGAGACAAGGAGGGGCTTCACTAATCACTCATGATGTGTTGTCTGCTCAACTGGAGGAAGAGGAGACCTGATGGAAGGCGCATGGCATAACAAAAAGGGACAAGTAGCATGATTGTTCATTAAGGATGCATTATTCACTTGGAAGGGAATCCAGATCCATAAGGAGGGCACAGGGCATAGGATCAAGGAACCAAGGAGTTCTCACTACCCTTTGAGAGTGTTTAGTGCACTCAACTAAGAGGCAAAGACTAAGGTTGGGTGTAAGATGCAGAAATAAGTAACAGGCATGAGGAGATATTGACTGGGTGTGCACTAGAGGAAGAGAGAGGGTTCATATCGGTGCAGGGCATGGAAATAAATAATAATAAGGGTCACCTTTAAGCCTTAGGAGAGTCCTATGTGCTCCTCATGGCCTAGAGGGTAGGGTTAGTTAGAAAATTGTCTAATTATGGGAAGATGATACCCTGAAAAATATACTGAGTTAGGAAAAAAACAAGTGTGACACATATCATCTCATCAACAAAACTTAGAAACAAACCAAAACTAGGAAATATACATCAAAACTCCACTTTACAAACACTCACCATGTACAACAGACCAAGTATGTGAAGTTGTGACCAAAAAGTGTAGTTTTATGAACAGAAAGTGTACTATGAACGTAAAGTGCGTTATTGTTACTCTTAATGATGTGACAACACTTAGAAAGGAACACAGACACTTAGAAAATGTGTAGAAAAATGAAATGGAACTTGAAAACCAAAAGTGACACTTCACATGATAGATGGTAGGCTCTAGAATTTGAATATAGAAAAATTTTGGAGGGTGTTGTAGCAGTGACAACACTTGGTGATACACTGGACAAATTTAAGCTTATATGTCTAGGGAGTAGATTTCATCAAGAAATAGTCTGTTATGAAGTATTAATTCATTAATGGGTTTCCCTCAACTTCCCCATTTAACCTGATTATAGATATAGTACCCACCATTCCCTCACTTGGTTTAACACACAACAAGTTTCTCCATTTCACAAATGTTTTGATCCAGGGGAAGGGTAATATGAAATTGTGAGTTAAAGATAATCATAGTATTGTTTTTCATCTCTGGTGTTCCTTTGCTGCCAGCAGGTCTAGAAAGTACCCCAATGGAGTCACTACATGAACGCAGGAATTACTTGACTGCCAGTGAGCCTGGTCAGTACCCTGATGAAGTTACTTGCTTCACCTCTCTGTGAAAGAAACCTTTCTCTTCTTTTGCCATTTATTAATTTTACTATATAACCGCACTTAGGCAGTTATTATTTCATGAGGTAGAATAGGTATCCCGACTTATTGAGAAAATAAGAGGTTGTTCCTTTAGAGAAGAGTATATATACCTCTGATATTGGTTTGCTCGCTATTGATTTTCCCCTTTCCATTATCTACTTGATTTGATTAGCATGAAGAACACCAAGTAATTTGATACCTAGTTAAAGGGTAATGATGCTAAATATATTTCGGTGTCATGGTTCCACTCAAAGATTCCCTCTTGAGTGTATTGTATTATCCATATAGACATTAGTTGACTTCAGGCACATCCCAAACAAAGAAAAAGAACTAACAAATAGCCAAGCATTGTGGTTGTCACAATCCTTGTTTATCTCGCCACATATTCCTTTTGAGCCATACATCCATTCATACACATAGGTCTTATTTATGTACACAAGCGAAAGAACAAAGGGGAACAACACACGACCAAAACAAACAACACAAACAACGAAAGAAAATTGTACAAAAGGAACGCAACTTGAGGCTGCTACTGGAAGTAGTGTTTAAGATCTCGTCCATTAACAAGAAGAGGTTATTAGAGAGATTTTGAGGTCTAAAATGGGCCTCCTAAGGAATAATATAAAATAATATTGGAAATAATCAAATGATATTAGACTACATCATCAAATTTTAGAGGGAAAAAAAGAAAAAAAAACTATTTTTTCAACTCATATTTTCAACTTATCTCCCCATGGTTTTACTCAAATTTCAAGTGGGAGCACTTTTTGGATGTGGAATTTAATTCCTTGTCCAAGTAATACCCATGTTTCATACTTTTGATGGACCTTGCTACACGAAAAATAAGAAATACATGAAAAAACATAATTGCAATCACATTTTTTCATGTATTTCTCATTTTTCATGTAGTGTGTTCCATCGAAAGTATGTAACATGGGTACTAATTTAAAGAATAATTAAATTCTACATCCAAAGAGTACCCCCACTCGAAATTTGAGCAAAACCATAGGGAGATAAGTTGAAAATATGAGATGAAAAAAGTTTTTTATTTATTTTTATTTTTTAATATTTTTACTATTTTACTCCAAAAGTGGTGACTCATCCCCCATGGTTGACATCATCATCTTGAATACTATTAGCTCTTATAAAGTTGATTTTTGTTGTACATTTTTATTTTGAGGCCCATTATAGACCTCAAAATTTCTCTAATGTCAGTCCTCCAATCTAAATATTTCAACCTGTAAGAATTGTGGCCAATCTCTTCAATGATGGTGTATGGTCCAATCCACAAAGGTTGAAACTTGGTGTGTTTCCCTTTCTCTTCATAGGATTTGTCCCGCTTTAATACTAAGTCACCCACACTAAAGTATCTCTTATCGAACCAAATCTTGATTTGGTTCTAATGGATGGATAAAAAAAATCACTTCAAGCCTTTCTTCCTCAAGCTTAACAAGGGTATCTATCTGACTTTGAACAAGAAGACAAGGTTTTCCATGAGTTTCTTGCGAAAGCTGCAAGGCAGGAAGATAAATGTTCAGAAGAAGGATATCCTCTTTTCCATATACAAGTATGGAGATGTTTTTAGAGTGATTTTAGGAGTGACACAGTCAGCCCATAATTCATTCACCAAAGCATTATGCCAATTCTTTTGCTTAGAAAAAATGGTTTTCCTGATAATGCAGATAAGGTTATTTTTTGTGGATTCAACCAAATTGTTTCCCTGTGGGTAATAATTAGATGCATGCTTCAAAATAATACCATATTCTATTGCAAAGTCATAAATCTTTAACGAAGAAAAATAAGTTGCATTATCAAAGATAAGCGATATAGGAATATTGAACTTGGTTATGATATTTTGTTTGATAAATTGGATGAATTCCCAATCATTGAATTGCCTCAATGGCACTTCTTCATCCCACCAAGTGAAATAATCATTTGCGGTTAGAATGTTTCAATGTTTCTTTGAAAAATGAGGAAACATTTCATCGATAACATCCAATCCCCGTTTTTTGAATGGTTCTTCAACTGCTATAGGTAGCTATGGGGAAACTATTTTTTTATCATGACTAGCACACTTTTGACATATGGGGAACTTTCAGGCATAGGCATGGGCATCATGAATAATGTGGGACAATAATAACCAACCCTCATAACCTTATGAGTTGTGGTATCACTAAAAAATTTTCCACCTACTAGTCCATCATGCATATCCTTTAACACCCTTTCTGAATCTTTCGGCTCTAAGCATTTGAGTAGGACACCATTATGGTGCTTTCAGAAAAGCATGCCATGTACTAGTTTGTGAGATAAAGATTGAAGTAATATTTCCCTCTTCTATTTGTTCAATAAATGAGAATCCAAGGTTTCATGGTCTAAATATTGCCATATATCTAAATAACAAGTCGTGGTTTCACTAGTGAAAGGAAACTATTGAACATTATACATTTCTATTTCCTGCTCCCTTCTTAAAGTATCTCCTTTTGGTGAATCCATTTATTCAGTTGCTAGTCCACAAAGATTGTGGCCTTTGATAGTATGAACTGGGTTGAACTTAATATCGTACTCTTGTAGGCACATCATTCACGTTTCCCTCCTTTCGTCCAACTCTTGTTGTACAAACAATGTTCTAAAAGGTAGATGAGGTAGATAGATAATTGTATGAGCTTTCAAGAGATAAGGCCTAAAATTTTTAACCGCTTTGTTAATAGCGTATGATTTCTTGCCAATAGTGGATAATTCAGTTCAGATCCTTGTAAACTAGCACTCATAAAAGATATAGGTCATTCATTCCCTTGCTTGTATTTCTGTTTCAATATGTCTGTGATAGATGAATTAGAAGAGAAAGTGTATAACAAGAAATGTTTGCTGAAATTTGGACTATATAAGGTTGGAGCATCGACAATGGCTTGCTTGATTTGGAAAAAAGCATATTTATCCCATTTATCCCATTTATCCCATTTATATGCAACATCATTCTTTATCATCTCCTGTAATGGTTTTAAAATATGTCTATAATCGGAGATGAACTTACGTAGGAAATTGATCTTCCCAAAGAAAGATTGCATCATTTTCTTATTTATAGGAAAATGGATTTGAGCAATAGCTTTGACCCTTTCCAGGTCAACTTTGATTACACTCTTAGCAATGTTGTGTCCTAAGAGACTTCCTTCGGATACACCAAAGATGCTCTTTTTTGGATTCAATGAAATCCCATACTCACAACATCATTCGAAAATATGCTTGAGATGATGAATGTGATCTAATCTCTTCTTTGAAAATAGAGTTACATCGCCCAAGTAGATGACTACACTCTATCCAAATAGTCCATGGAATATGATGTCCATAGACCTTTTAAAAGTAGCTCTAGGATTAATAAGTCTAAAAGGAATGTGCTTAAATTCACAATTTTCCCATTTTATAACAATTTTTAAACAGTCTAGTTCTGCTAATAGCACCCGATTATAACTAGAAAAACCATCTACCAGTGAGAACATTTCCGACCTAGATACTATCTGCAGTATCTTCTCCATCAATGGCACTAGGTAATTGTCTTTATCTGAATCTCGATTGAGCTTTTGAAAGTCAACACATGCGCGTATCCCAGTAGAATTCTTTGTAACTTGAACCGGGTTGGAAACCCATGTAGAATGTCAAAATTTAAAAATGATATGAGCATCCAACAATTTCCTTAGTTCCTTATGAATCAAGGGATCAAGCGTTAGATGAAATTTTCTTAGTTTCTGTTGGAATGGATTTTCCCCTTCCTTGATAGGAATAACATGTTAAATGATGCATGTATCATAAGTCTTTAGATCATCGTATGTCCACGCAAATACATCTCAATATTGTTTGAAGAGGTGAATAAAATCTTGTCATTCTTAGGGAGAACAACATTTACCAAGATTGACATACTTGGGATCCTCTTTGGTTCCTAGATTGACATGTTCATGTGACAGTTTTGAGCTCTGGGTCTTCGTGTTCACTACTCCTCGGAATGAGTTTTGTAGGTCATAATTCTCCTTAAGAGATACCACACCCTTGGGAATAACATTCCCTTTTGATTCTTGACTTGCATCCTGTAAAGCCTTCTTGTGCTCATATTCTTCAATAGTTGCATCATTAAACACATTTGCATTGGCCATGAAGTGCAGTATATGTTTTTCATCATTAAATACACGAAAATTAGGTATCTTATTAGGCACAGATGGCATATAAATAATTTCAATGGAAAAAAAATCTTTTAATGGTGACATTCAAGCAGCTGTGTTTCCTAATAAGTCTATGACAATATTATGTATTCTAGGAACATAAAGAGTATTAAATTCTTTAAAATATGAAATTAGTTTCCATACCTCTTGTTGGTAGTTTTTCAAAGTAGATGAAACAAGGTGAATGGTATTCCAAACCTGTCTAATGATGATATCTGAATCACCAATTACCTTAAGTACCTATACCTTGAGGTTTATGGCTTTTTTAATCCCAAAACAAGTTCTTCATATTCAGTAGTATTGTTTGCGCAATCAAACTCTAAGTGGCATGAAAAAATGTACCTTCTATTATAAGGGTTATTAATAACACAACCAACTCCAAAACCTTCTTGAGTCTTAGAACCATAAAAGTATAAGGTCCACATATCAGTAGATGATGGGTTTATTCCTACACAATTAGTATGTACGTCTATATTACAAAGCTCATTAGCACCAATTGGACATGGAAGGAGCTCCACTGTGTATCATATGGGATGGGTGATGGTTGTGCTTGATAACACCCGTGATCAACTTCCAAGGAACAATTTCCGAAAATAATGTCTACAAAGCCTACTGGCTCATTATATCCCTCAAGTGGTGTCACGATGTTCTTCATGTAAGGCTCTCTTTCTACTAGAATATGATTTTTTATTCCCTTATAAGGAACCAATAAATGTGTCTAGTCTATTGAGAAATATGCTTGTAGTTTTTCGGACCAATCTCTACTCATAAGAAAACCATAAGCTTCTGGTATGTCCATACTAACATTGTTAATGCATTGGTGAACTATTTGAATCGAGGACAAAAAAATAATAACATTGTGGGGATCACCAATTTCCTGAACCAATGATCTATCCAGCTATATGATTTGTGCATCACTCTTTTCCCATTTAGCGTTAATTTCTTAGCAATAGATAATGGAATTGCATTTGTAGATGCACCTGAATCAATGATACAATTGTGGACATTCTAATTAAAGATTTCAAATGTTAATAGGAACAAAGGGCAGAGAGTGTTAGAACTTAAATTAATAACATTGACTATAGATTAAAGAATGCCATAAAACTTCCAAACAAAAATTGAGAAACATAAACTTCATTACCTGTCGGGGCTTGAGATGAAAGTTCTTGGATTAACAATTGACGTTGTTATGTTATCTTCGCGAGCCCAAAAATAAAAATATTGGGAAGAGCTACTTTCATGTATTTAGCAATGTTATAATCAATACTTTCAAGATTCATAGGTTTTGTTGAAGTGTTAGGCAACATAGCTTTATTAAAAGCCTCCATAGTGATGGAATTATTCTTGTTGTTGGTGGAAGTTCTCTTAGAAGGGGGAGAACTTCCAGAGTTATTCTGCAAATTATGAGCAAGGTTAGGAGGTGGTAGAACCCTTCTCAACAATTTATTTTTAAGCTCTTGCTCAAAAATAGGTCCTTTTCTCCTTAGAATATATTGGTCTTTTGTCTATTAAGGAGTAGCTTCACTTGATGGAAATTCTTCAGCACTTTGTTTATTAATGCTATATACGACATGAAAAACATTAAATGAATGTACAACACCTAAACTTTCCTCAATCATGGTAGGTTCATTTGATTCTTCACTCTGCTCAGGCTTCTCATCTGCTAATAAAGTATCTACAAAATTAGCCATCATAACCTTCAAAATTAGCCATCATAGCATTCATGTTATGGTTCCATTGGGGACATGTCTTCTCTGAATGCTTCTCCTAATGGAAAGTGCAATAGTTATCTGTACCCCAACTTTCAACATTGACCACCGAGTTAAAGCTCTAAGCGAACTTAGTCGGTTGGTAATGGTTTTTGTTTTTTAAGAAAATAAGCTTAAATTACATATTGTTGGTAGATTCCTCACTTGACCTTCTCTTCAATTCAGACACTTCGTTTGTGAGTGACTTCAATATTTGGCCAAGATTTTGATATCAAATGAATCCTTCTATTTGGCTTTAGTAAAAAAGGCTTGGGTTTTTTTATAAGTGTATTTGGAGTCTTTAGAATATTCATGATTTTCAATGGTTCTAATAGAATGAAATTCTTTTTCTATAGTGATTTCCTATACAAATTTCAAAGAAAGTGTTTTCTTTGCAGCTCTTTCAACGAACATGGAAATATTTGTAGAAAAGGCATCTAAATGATAATCTTTTGTAATTGAGTCATGCAATTGAACATATGTGAGGAACTTTTTCAAGAAATGAGTAAACCTATGATTGAAATTCTTTACCTTTTCCTTGTCCCCCATATTAAGATTCTCGATCTATTTTAGCAACATGGTAGGAGTCTTGTCATAATTTTTTTTATCCAAGAACAACTTCTTGAACTCCAACAATGGATTGAATTAGGCGGAAGATTGTGATACCAAATTGATGTTATATCTTCTAGAGTGGATGGGAAAGTCTACAAGAAACATCATCAATGCGTACCTCAAGCATTCGCAGTGCATGTAGAATTCATCAATATGGTCCTCAACTTTCAACTTCTTATTGAAATCGAACTTCGAAAGAATATTTTCTGGGTGTTTAGGTATACGATGTAAATTTCCCAGAAGAGAAAATAGCCCTTGGGTCATCTAATCCAACTATTCATCAACCATGTCTCCTTCCTCCTCTTCTTCTCCTTCTGAATTTGAAGAGTCTTCTCCCTCATCGTTCAAATCTTTGTTACAATCTAGTTGTTCTCATTGTCCCGGTTGTTATTCATAAGAATATTGAAAATCTTTCCCTTCACTATTTAAATCTTCCTCAATAGGTGGAATCTCCCCTTGCTGATTTATTCTTTTAGATGAATCATCTAACTCTTCAATGGTTTCAATAACTAAATTTTCCACTAAAGAAACTAATACACCAATACGAGTTTTTTATTTCCTTATCGACTTATGAGGTAGAATAGAAGCAACATGAAGTAAACCAATAGCCCTTGCGAAATGATGAGTAAAAGGCTGGATTGTCTGGAGTTGTTTGTATGTAACTTAAAAACCTTGTTATGGACTTTGATGAGAGGAATCTCCTATATCAAGATCATGAGTGGAACTTTGAATGTTACTTCCTTGCATGAATAGTTGGTTGCTTAGATGAGGTGAATTGTCAGCCATATAAAGGTTTCCCTCCTTCTAGTGCTAGAATGTTGACAATGTTGGACTTGCCAACATATAGGGTATCTCCCCAATATGAATTCCCAATTAGACCTCACACCATTGGGTATAGGAGTCCCATCCAGAAGCATGGTATGAATCCCATTTACTTAAATATTTAGCTTGGTTGCGACTATTAGCATAAGAGAGAAATTCACGTGTACTTTTGAATGAGAAAGCAAGTATTCCTTATGAAATGTTCAATTGTAATATGTATCAAGGTTCTTTCACTAGAAGGGAACAAAAATTAACCTTTAAAAGAGAAGTATTAGTACTAATCTAATAAATACACACACACATCATAAGGAAGAATTTTTAGTCATCAAGGGAAATAGATCACATAGATGCAACGATCATGACAAAATATACAACACATATTTAATGGCATGAGCACCAAAGCCACCAAAATAGTCCAATTTCTTAAACACGTGTGAATACCAACATACACCACAAACGTCCAAAGAATAGTCTGAAAACATTCATGATATACGCATGAAAATGTGTTGGCTCAACATAGCTTTAAATATTAGGCGAAATTTCCAAGATACATTAATACAATTAACACCGCTAGCTCCAATAGTGGAGCGTTAAGCCACTTATTTCTCTCCAAAAGAACTATCTTCCTCTCTAATTATTGGATGGAGAAGCCAAGGTTAAAAGTCCTCTCTTAGAGTAATGAGGCCTCTTTAATAACAAAATAAATGACCTTTCATATCCTTGTGACTTTTGAACTTCCTCGTGACTCTTAGACTTCTAATATGACCTTTGGACTTATTTATGTCTTTTGAACTTCTAAGTGGCTTTTGGACTTCTCCATGTGGCTCTTTTATCCATATATGATTCTTAGACTTCCACATATTTACATTTACAATATTTTCCAAAATTACATCATAATTCCCACATCATCACGTGACGACAACTTGACAAGTCAACAACATTTATGACTTGGACTCACGGTGACTTGTACATAAGGTTCGTTAATAAGTGACAACACAACCACTATGTCTTTAATACTCATGACATATCTTTCATTATTGTTGACATCTACCCTCCAAAGGGTCTTGAGAGATCTTGGAGTCTTCATGAGTCACTTTGATCATCAAGATCCATTGTTCTTTAAACTATCGCAACATGGTTCCTTTGTCTTCAGGATGCTTCCTTGGGAAAAAATTATTATCATATCTCCTCACAGATATTTTCCATGCTTCATTAAACGTATGTAGATGTAGATCACTCATAATAAGCAAAAATTAGCTAAAATCTTGTATTCTATCATGTTTTAGGTCAATTTCCTATATGTGGATCAATAATTCACCAAGGGGAGAGAGAAGCTTTCTGGGTGCAGGGTGAACTTGCAAGAGACAAGGATGGTATTCACTGATCACTAATGATGTGTTGAGCACTCAACTACATGAAGAGGAGGCCTAATGGAGGGTAAAAGTTACAAAAAAAAGGGATAGAAAGCATGATTGTTCATTAAAGATGCATTGTGCACTTGGAGGTGAATCCAGGGCCACAAGGAGGGTGCAGGGTATAGGAAAAAGTGATAAGGGAGGCCTCACTTCCATCTCAAAATGCACAATATGCTCAACTGGGAGGAAGAGACTAAGGTTTGGTGCAAGGCACAAAAACAAGCAACATGCAAGAGGAGTTGCTGAATGGGAGTGTGTTGTGTGCTGGAGGAAGAGAGAGGGTTCATTTGGATACAAGCTACAAAAACAACTAACAAGCAAGGTATCATTTAAGCCTTAGGAGTGTGCTATGCGATCCTCATGGCGTAGAGGGAACACTTACTTAGTCATAAAATTGTCTAAGTCTGGGAAGATGAAACCTTGAAAAACACACTGAGTTAGGAGAAAAATTAAGTGCAACGCATATCAATTCATCAATAAAACTTAGACAAAACCCAAAACTAGGAAGTATACATAAAAATCACAGTTTACAAACACTGACCAAGTACAACAGGCCAAGTATGTGCAGTTGCAACCAAAAAGTGTTGTTTTATGAACAGAAAGTGTATTATGACCCTAAAGTTCATTATTATTACTCTTGATGATGCGACGACATTAGGAAGGAACATGGACACTTTGAACATGTATTGAAACATAAAAATACACTTGACAACCAAAATCGACACTTCGCATGATAAAGGGTAGACTCCAAAATATGAATATAGCAAAATTTTGGAGGGTGTTGTAGTAGCGACAATAGGATGTTAATATGGATTTATGTCTTGTACTAAATAGATTGCAGAATCTTGGGGGTTTTATAGTTTTTATTTGCATTTTTATTCTATGGCTTGTTGCCTTATAATTTATCTTTTTCATTTGTCCTAGTGAGAAGTGAGTCTCTGTCCCGTAAGTGATGTGTTATATGCTTCACAAATTACCTACAAAGTTGACGTTCAATCTTTCACTAAGGGATGGGGTGATAAAGAAGCAAAAATGAACAAGTATTGGCTTGAAACTAATGATCATCTAGGTACGTGTTAGCTTAATTTGGATTAAACATGTTTAGATATCCTCACTTTTATCATCAAGGTTAGGTAGATGCAGAATCTTATTGGGTGTGGGGAGTTGGGGCTAACATAACATATATGACATTTCATTGTTTCTTAATTATTTATTTTTGTTCTCGAATTAAATTATTTGTTAATGTATTGGGTGTTTCCTCTAATTTTATTTTGGAGGAATTTATTTTATTTTATTTTATCTATTTTTTTTTTTTCAGACATATATCTTTTAGGTGAAAGTGTTTATTCAAAATTCCATAAATGTGATTTGCACCTTTCCAAAGAGTGGGTCCACAATTGGTGGGTTGATATGGAAAAGAATGTAGATCTTGTTGCAACATTAGTTTTGTATGGTTCCAACTAGCATCTTGATATTGGGTTACATTCTCCAACCTTAAGAAATTATTTTTTGGATATAGAACCTCACATGAATCGGGGGATCATACTCACTCAGCTAATAGAAAGTTACATATTTTTTCCCAGGTTACGAAGAGAGAATCTAGAAAGTTGGCAATATATGAAAATACAGAAGATGGTAATAATGATATTGTGCCTGTGGTTGGGAAAGGAGGATTGGATAAATTTTCAAATGGACATGATGATTTTATGAATGTTTTAAAATTTAAGAGCATGACTTTGCATGAATGCAATTCTAATAGGGATGCATTGGCAAACTAGACTAATTTCATAGGGAAGGATGTGAGAAACCCTTCAAAATAGGGAAACCAAATGTTGACATAATTAATTGGAGAGTAATAAGAGAAAGGCATATAAAACTACTAATGATGGGTCATGTATTGACTTTGGCTTAATATGCAAGTCATTGAGGAATCAACAACATGCTAGAGACTCAAATATCTTATCAAGGTCCCCAACATCTTATGGAAAGGAGGAACCAAAATGGTTTAATAAAATTAAGTTGGTAGATACAGATGGAATAAATAATTGCAATGAATCCCTTTTAGGAAGAAACAATGAAGATTTGGAAAATGCATAAGAAGGGCCTATGGAAGGAAAATATTTGAAGCAAGGTAAGAATCTCAAGCACATGCATGACGTTTCTATCAATGAAAGTTTTTCATAAGTTAAATGTCTATTAATAATCTTGTGATGTCAAAATGATGGGGTTGTTTGGATGGAAACTTTGCAATTTCATTTGATGGGTTGGTTTGTTTGGTCCGTGTTAATTTTTTTTTCTTAGGGCTATATCGTTCTTTGCTTTAGATAATTGCATTTCATCATTTACATATTTAATTCACCCCACAACATTATAACATCATTAACAACATATGAAATTATAAAAAAATAAAAATATCATCATCAATGTAGTGGAACATAAAGGAACAATAGAAGAAAATGCATTCACACATAGAGACACTAGAATTCGTCAGAGACCAGGGAAAAACCCCACATGGGGGGAAACCATTTCAAATTATTATTCTCATTAGATCGTCATTGAATGTTTCAGTAAAGAGAGAGTACAATAATCCAATTCCTTATCCACAAGACTATCCAAGATATCATCTAAACAATATACAAGAGATGAATCCACCAACACTACTAATCGATATCATCTAAACAATATACAAGAGATGAATCCACCAACACTACTAATCAAAATCATGATTCAAAAACTTGTGGTCAACTATCATCATCTGCAATGAACTGTTGAAATTTGTAGGTTTTAACCCTGTACAGAAATTACCTGCATACGAATTCTAAAAAAACAAAAAATAAACAATGGTGAGAGAATAAAACATAAAATAGATATACACAGAGATTTTCCTCTGGATCCCAAAACTGGGACTACCAGATTGATTTTTCATTATGTTCCTTTCAATGTTACAATATGTGTGTGTGTGTGTCGAAGCATGCATAAACCCCAATCAATTAACCGTGGATTATAACATAACCGTAGTTCCCTTGACTGGATCTACAAAATACCATAAACAGAAAACCATTATGCCCAAAACCATGTGTGAAATCCATGCACAAACCATAGCTAGGTCTGCCCACCTAATATAGGGTCCAAAAATATTTCCCGGGCCACTGCGTCATACCCCGTGCACGGGGGATACTACCCCCTAGTAGCTCCCAACACAACATCAAACAAACACTTGGGTTAGTTGTGGAAATAATATAACACAACCCAAAAACAATTGTGGTCAAGTGAAAAATGAAACCCTATTTTCCAGCCAAACAAAGAGAGAGTGTGTGCATGCAGTTGAAACTCTCCAACTGCACATAAAATCTTGCATGCCTGCAGTTGCAACGAAAAATTCCTTGTGCCAACCCTGCGGCTACAAATCAAAACCCTAGATCAGATGTGTGAGCTTCATACCCTGTAATTTCATACCTATAGGAACCAATCTATATGAACCACTCTAGACCTATGAGAGCCAAATCAAAGAAGAAAGAAGAATAATATTCTTGATGATGATCTCCAAATGAGGGTCACTTGACTTGTATTTATAGGTTTCCAAGGGTGTCCAAATTTTTCTTTGGGCTGACCTCACCTTTTGTGCACATGTGGGTTTCCAAATTAGAAAATAATTTTCCTTAACCAAATTAAATTTTTCCAAGGGATAAGAGGGATCTTTCTTGATAAGGAAGGTTGTCCAATGGAGGGAATTTTCCCCTCAACTTCCAAATTAACACTCCCTCTCAGCTAGGGAGAAATTACTGACTACAACATATGCCCCATCACATGTATATTTCCAACAAATGTCATCACTACATATCTTGGCTCGTCTCTACTCGTCTTTGTTCATATTTGCTCATATAGGCTTATCTCTTGTTATTTCTACGTGTCCCTTCTCATATGCTGAATAATTGAGAATATAAAAGAAGAAGAATTGGACATCGAAGGGGAGCTTAAGCTACCACCCTCAATTCACATCAATTGAATCATAGAGCTTATCTCAATCCATAATGACGTCAGGAAGCCTTTCTCAACCTAGAACCACATCGGGGAGCACATCTCAACCTGGAATCCACTGACAATGAGGAAGGTCCTATGGGACACTCTCTCCTCATTTCTATGGAAGTAGAGAAGGTCCTATGGGACACTCTCACCCTAAGTCATATAATTTAGCAATAGGAGAGATACACCTTACCAATAAAGGACCACAACCATCCCATTATGCAATCAATGGGAAAGATAACACTTGCTATATGATGTAAGGATCACAACCATCCTATTTCTTGTTGATATTCCCATCAATGACCCTTATATTCATGTGGTATAACATCTACATCATAATCCATCTTAGGTGAGATAACCAACTTACAAAAGGTAAGGATCACACACCCCAAGGTTCCTCAACCGATTGGCTAGACGAGGAGGGACAATCCCAACAAGCTTGATTTTTGGGTATGATTCCAAATGGGGTATACTCTACATAGACCAAGATAGGGGGAGATACATGACTTGTAAAAATGGACAAGGATCACATACACCCTATGGAAAATTATAATAGGGGAGATACCCAACCTACTACAAGAGTATGGATCACACACCCTATTTTCCTAAGTTCCCTCAACCCCAAAAGCCCTAAATGCTCCATTCCCTCCTTAGGGATCTCAATTAAGGGGGAGGAGCTATGCTCAGTGTTCTCGATCAACCTGGACCATTTCCTAGGAGAGTGACATCCATAAATCCATACAACTCTCTCTGAAGATAAAAAACATATCAAAGTGCTCATATATGGTACTGATTCAAACTATTCATTGAAGAGTTTAATCATACTTCTTTATGTAGATCTTTTGAGTATCATTCCTCTTCTTTCCTATTCATAAGAAACATCAAATAAATCATTATGTTAAAACAAATACATGTCATAAAAGGATACCTTATTCATCATCCCTCTCACAGAGGCAACAACCAAAAGCCTAAGCTTGTCTCATATAGCATTATTATCTCAATGCATGAATATATGGGATTTTCTGCCAATCGGATCCCACTCTGAAATGTATCACTGTTATAGCCAAAACCTGCTCAAACAACTCTTCAAAGAGATTCCCTAGCCAAACTTCCCCATAGCTAGCCATGCTAGCAACAATGTACTCATCCTCAGTCATGTTTAAATCTACAAAATTCTATTTCCTACTCATCAAAATGTCATGGAAGATCCCAAGCTAAAGCAACCCTTATATGTGCTCTTTCTATAAATAATGCTTTCTTGCCCAATCAACATTAGTGTATTGTTGTAGTGGTTACAACCACACTGATTCAGGTATTCATGCTTTGATTGAGACTCGTATTTTTACTTTATGCTTGTGTTTTCTTGTTTCCATACTTAACTGATCTTTCTAACTCACAAGATGATCTCCTAACTTGGTCTCACAATAGTTCTGGGCTTTCCTCCAGAAACTACGCAATCCTTGAGGGAAAGCAACCTTGATGATTGGAATTGTGTAGTTTAGAATAGAAATCAACCTTGAGCTCATAAAATTCGTAGTCATGGAAGGAAACCTAACACTGAACCCAAAAACTGTGCAATCCCTCACTAAGCTTAGAAACTACACAGTGTAATGAGTCGAAAAGTTGCCCAGTTCCCTAGAATTGTGTTGTCTTTCCCAGCAGCATGCATGGAAATTTTCCCTGAAAAGGAAAAAAAGAAAAAATATAAAAATAAAAAAGCATCCCTAAAAAAGAAGGATCCATTATTAGTATCCCAAAGGCGGCACACTTGTTATTTTTAGAAACTTTCACCAAGTCTCGCTTTTTCCTTGATTTTAGGCATGCATGTCATAAACCCTAATTCACTCAAATCTATTTAATTGAAACCTCTAGAGCTCATTTTCACATTTGATATTGGAGATTTAGCATTCCCAAGGAGATCAAGGAACCTTTGTTGTGGCCTTCGACGCTTTTTCAGGTGAGTTTCACTTTTATTGCCTTTTGTCGCTTTTTCGATTGTTTATTGTCATTTCACTTCTGTGAGTGTTGTTTTTCTTATTTATCATCATGGTTTATAGCATTTCAACTTATTTTATGTTGTACAAGTGTTTTTATAAGTTGTCATTTTCCTTTCAAAAGTGTCACATTAGTTTTCTTGTTTTTGCACTGATGGTCACCGTTGCGGCGACTCTCCTCACAAACTTGATTTTCCTCATGTTAATTCAATTTTTGAACTTGATATACATTGATTCATTCATACTTAATCATATCTACACCCAATATCACATCATTACTCATTACTACTCATTTTTCACACTTCCACCAAACATATCTACACTTTCCTTGGCCAGATTTTTCCTTGCCCAGCTAGGCACTGCGCAATCCTAAGGCTTAAGTCCAAAGCTCAACATCTAGAACTGTGCACTGCACAGTATAGGCTAGACCAACTATGCATTGTGCAGTTCCAGGTCTCAACCTCTCACCTTGGCTACTAAGACTATGTAGTGCACAATCTCTCCCAGTCTCTACCAAGGATGAATTGCACATTACACAATCTCAAGCCTTATGATACACCATTCGTTGGTGGGACTGCGCAGTGAAAACTTCCCACAACCAGTTTCCCTTTCTTGTCGATGAAAAATACACAATCCCTCTCATCAATTGCTTATTTTTCTACTTGATCAGGCTTTGAAGGTAGATTTGAAAAAGCTAATGTTTGCTTTCCATGAGTATCCTTTTCTTCCCACAGACACCACACTTATGAAGCACTTCTCTCCAGAAGTCATTGTTACCATGGAACCACAGAGAGTTGCTTCAAAAGATTCCACTGAAATCAGTATTGGGGAAGAAGTTGAGAAAACACTAGTAGATCTTCTAGTGTATGAAGACACTCAACTGCTTATAGAAAATGGGTCAACACTAACATGGCATCAAGTTAATGAAGTTATTTTAGGAAAGAGCCTTGAGGCATATCTAGAGTACTGATAGGTTTATCTCAATATCTAGTATTCAGGACTGCACAAGGTTTTATGTAGATATCCATCCTTCCCATGTGCAGATGTCATCAGCTGGATTGTTTCATATATCTATGAGCAAACCATGACATTGAGAAGTGCTAGCAGATGGAAGCTTGTTACCTTTCTGCCAGAAGATTATCAGTGCATGTATCACTTTCTCGAGCCAGTGAAGCTCGTGGACTCATTTTTCTATGTCGCTAACATCTATGTGAATAAAAGAGATATTGTTAAAGGCTCATTCAAAGAGCCATCAAAGTTTTGATAGACACCCACCCATGCATATAAGACAAAGTTCCTTAAGAAGGCCTACTAGCTCTTGGTTATCTTAGCTTGCAGTATCCATGGTCAACAGAGCACGAAGACCTTTCCTGAATGGTGGGAAGTCTTATTGAACTAAGTTGTGAATGAGGGGAGGTCCTTCAACTGGTTATATTTGTTGGATCAACAATTAATAGCCCATGTAGCTCAGGCCCAGGGTCCCCCCCAAGGGTGAGAAAGAAAGGTTTTAAATGTGTGCATATTTACTAGATGGAATCTGTGAACAACATCAGTTTTCTAGCATGAACTGGGCATGGAAACCATGATAAATTGTCATGCATATCTATTGCAAGTTGTTATCAGATTGCAGTCTTCGAGGAGTATTGGAACAACTAATTAAACATTTCATCATCCAGCTCTAAAAGCTCATATTTGAAGAAGAACCACTTTGCATGTCATAAGTAGCAATGGAGGAGACTACATAGATCGCAGATTAGTATGCCTCACCAGGTGGTACATTCCTTAGTGTGTTAAACGGAGAGAAGTCACTGCATGTTTTATCGAGATATGCCACTAACAAGCTTTTCATGCAAGAAGTATCATATCATATCACCACAGGGTTGTCAACAACTTTGCACTGGAAGAAGAAGGCACCATGGCCCACTCTTCCTTTGAAAATTGGATTATACAAGATAAAGAACTTGAAATTCATGGATAATGAGGGAATGAAGATAGAGAAGTTTGCATTCGGTACTCGAGACTTTAATCTGTATGATCCCCATAGTATTTGAAAATACCACTATGTGCGAATTCACTTTCAGTGGATTAGTAAGGCTTTTCATTAGCTAGAGGAGGATCCATGGATGAATTTCTACAATGCCTCCAAAATCCATGAGGCAGTCATTTTATCAAGGACTTCATAAAATACTCCATAGAGGGTAGCAACTCCAGAAGAAACAATAGTAGAAGGCAGCAATCCCATGAAGGACAAGGGAAAGAGAAAGATTGTCGACATTCGAAGGGGAGAAAAAAGCTGCAAGATGAAATTGGACCCTATTCTTATGAAAATAGCTTTAGTATCTAAAGAAAAGAGGAAACAAAGGATACAAAGAGTAGAGTGGAGGAAGGGATAAAAGAAGAGGTTGCAGGAAGAAGAACTGAAGTTACAGGAAGCATAAAATAAGTTGAAAGAAGAATTGGAGTTGAGGAGGAGAGAACTGGAAGAGAAGAAGAAGCAGGAAGAAGAAGAAAGGAAGAGTGCAATGGCAAGAGAAACAATGCCGATAAAGGTTGAAGAGAAGGAACATAACCAACCAACAGCTAAAGAGTAAGGTGAACAGATACAAGATCGGGAGCTTCCTCAATAGATTAAGCACTTGATTGAATTTACAGACATGGAGATGGAATAGGAGACACAAAATGAATATGTTGACCTGATGCTGAGAGCAACGTAGGTCACTATTCAGTCTCCACCACCTCCAGCAGAAGAGCCAACCCCGAGCGAGGAAGGGGATGTTGTTCCTCTTGATGATGATCTGGTAATGGATGTGTACAATTTGTCATTTGATGAGTTCCAAAAGAACACTATACAAGCTTGGAGAAATCATTTTCTAGATGATCATGCATCGCCTTCATTCATTAGAGAAAGGGTGATAGTGGTAGACACTAGGAAGAATCCAAATGGCATCAAAGCCAACTTGGCCTTTGCAGGTGAAACAAGATCAAATATTTGGTATTTCATGGCAGAGAATGAGAAATTGGCATAGAAATTATAAGCTGCTAAGCAAGAGGCATAACAACTCCGTGCAACAACACCACATAACATAGTTTCTACACAGGTCTACTTAGAGGAGATGAGAGAAGTGATACTCGTTGGAGTATCAACACTTGGATAATGTTGAAAATAGCTACAAGAAATGCTAAATATAGAAGTTATAAAAATAGTATTTCTATAAATGGAATTTCAGGATATATTCCAATTTTAGTTAGTCCCTGAACTAAAATTGAGAATTAAAATTCGAATTTGATCTTAGTAGTTGTTTGAAAAATAATTAATTAATTCATATTGAGTTAATTAGTTGGAGAAAATCAAGCATGAAGTCTATGTGAAGACAAGCAACAGTTATCCCTTTGATTGAGGAAGTTATCCCTTAATTAAGGAGATCAGGATGAGTTGTACTTTGAGTTGTAATTAGTTAGCTCAGTTAACTGAGTTAAGTCCAGTTAGATTAGTTCCAACAGTTTGTGGAACTGATTGTGATTTCAGTTAGTTAATGCATGCATGCATGTAACTAGTGTACTTCAGATAACTGAATATTCTCTCATAAATAACTCATGCATGTCATTTCAGTTAGAGACCCAGTTGAGATCATAGGATGGGACAGTGTACTATCAATTGTAGGAATATTCCCTTGAGGATATCTCTTGCATGCAGAAGGAATTCATTCCTTGAGGATTGCATAGTTATTTCTGAGTTTGTTGAGCAATGTGTGAGGTAATTACACACAGGTGGTAGCTTGAGGACCCAGGAGAAACTGTGCAAGGAAATAGGAGGTTTGGAGGAAGGCATATGTTGTATCTATTTAGTCTATGAGCAGCATTGAGGGATTGTACTGAGAGCTAGATAGCTTGTGAGCTAAAGCTTTGTGTAATCTGGAGATATTTCCACTTGTACGACAATATAGAGATCGGGGTTTTTAGCTGAGGCTTTCCCTAGAGTATTCTTCTGTGTTCATGTGTGATTGTTTCTTCTTCATCTATTATATGTGTTCTATTTGATCTTGCTCAAAATTGATTAAGCTTCCGCAAGTTTGTTTGTAGAAGTAGATCAAGCATTTTTCTTTAGTATATTGCATTATCAAGTGATCTACAATGAGAATTTCTACATGGTATCAAAGCAAAGGTGATAAAAGCAGAGAAAAATATACAAAGAAGGGAGTAGTTTTAAGTTTGAAGTTCTTGATTATAGAAATCGAATTCTTATCACATCTCAAATTTCACCAATGGCGTTCAACGGTTTGAGACTCGAGTATATCCTGGATGGAAGCTTGAATTATATAGCCTAGAAGGATGGCATGGAAGTGGTATTAGAGGATAATGGTTTGAAGGACTTCATTGATCAAGAAATCCCCAAGCCAGAAGCTACTAATGCCCAAGAATTGGCGGAATGGAAGAAATGTGTGGCTACAGCAAGGAGGATTCTTCTGGAGGGAGTTTGAGACCACATTGTCTCAAGTCTCCATGGGAAGGAGACACTGTTTTCAATGTGGAAAACATTGGAGGGTCTATATCAGAACAACAACGATCAGAGGAAGCTGGCACTGAAATACAAGCTTTAGAAAATCAAGTGTGAAAAGGGCAACATAATCTCTACATATCTGAACAAGCTCACCACCTGCAAGGATGAGCTTGGAAGTGTAGAAATCATGATAGCCAATGATGACATGGTGAGTATTGCTCTCCTCAGTCTTCCTAAGAGCTGGCATAGCTACGAAGACTTAGCAAATGGAACAGAGAAACTTCCAGATTGGGAACGACTATGGTCGGATTTGATGCAGGAGGAGATAAGGAGAAGCACCAGAGATGGTTCTTCATCAAAGCATGATGATGAAGAAAATCTAGCCTTAGTGAGTAAGGCGAGGAAAGGGAAAGGGAAGGCTTCCCATTCCAAATCGAGTTCTTCCCATGGTGGGAAGAATATTGAAAAATCGAAAGTGCAATGCTTTCATTGTCATGAGGTGGGCCATTATGCTACGAATTGTCCATAGAAGAAATCCAAGAAGGGATCCTTGAAAGCATCAGATGGTGAGGCACTGGCCTCACAATTCGAATTGGATTTCATCCTCATCGCATGCATGGTTTCATCGATGGTGGGTTCTGTTTGGTACCTGGACAATGGAGCCTCATTCCACATGACCGGCGACAAGAGTTTATTCAGTACCTTGGAGGAGAAGGACCTTCAGATGCACATAGAGATGGGCGATGATGGAAAGTACTGTGTTTCAGTTGAAGGCACGGTTGTGTTTCAGAGGGAGCATGGAGCTCCTCTCACCTTGACTAATGTAAAGTATGTTCTTGGACTGAAGAAGAACCTGGTATCTGTCGCTATGTTGGAAGACAAAGGCTATGATGTAGTCTTTAGTAAAGGAAAGGCATTCCTGAGGCACATTAGCACGAGACAGACCAAGAGGATTCAGATTCGAGTAAAGAATATCTACAAGCTGGAGGTAGATAATTGTGCTGCATTGAGTTGCAAAGCATAGTTGGTGCAAAGCCAAGATGTTGGTGATCTATGGCATAGAAGATTGGGCCACTTGCACCATGGGGCCTTGAAGATCATGTAGCAGATTTCTACGGGACTTCCCAAGGGTAAATTGGAGAAAGTGGATACATGCAAAGGTTGTACCTTGGGTAAGTATGCAAAATATTCCTTTCAAGATAGACACAGTCGAGCTGGAGCAATCCTAGAGCGATTTCATACAGATGCGTATGGACCATTCTCGACAGCCTCCACCGCTAAACAAAGGTACTATGTTATTTTCATTGATGATTTTTCTCATAGATGTTGGATCTACTTCATGCAGAAGAAGGATCAAATCTTATCAAGGTTTTGTGAGTTCAAAGCCTTGGTTGAGAAAGAATATAGAAAGAAAATAAGGGCCTTGCGAAGTGACAATGGTGGAGAGTATGTCTCTCAACAGTTTAAGGACTTCTGTGCAGTAGAAGGAATTAAATAAGAGTTGACGGCACCCCATAACCCACAACAAAATGGGGTGGCCAAAAGGAAGAACAAAACGATTGTGGGAGCAGCTCGGGCGATGCTGCATGACCAAGGCCTACCACTTCATTTGTGGGCTGAGGCATGCAATACAGTAGTATACTTGCAGAATATAAGCCTGCATCGTATATTGGGGATGAAGACACCAGAGGAGGCTTCCTCCGGGAAGAGACCAGATGTGAGTCACTTCAGGATCTTTGGCTCATCAATATTTTTCCATGTGACCAAAGATGCCCGGAAGAAGCTAGAGCCAACAACTGAGTTGGGAATACTTGGGGGGTACGCTGATACACCCCATAACTATCGGGTGTTCCTGCCTACCAGTCAGAGGACAGTGGTACGCAGAGATCTGAAGTTCAACGAGCAGAAGGCCATGCAAGTTTCCCTTGAGAGGGAGCTCAAGTTGCATATAGAGGAGGAACTTTTGATTCCTAAGGAGGAGGAGCCTCACACTGATGCGGAGCAGCCACATGCAGAGGATCCAAGAGTGGAGACATCCACTCATGCAGAGTCTTCGTGAGATGGGTGGAAATTCTCAAGGGAAGCTGACATATTATTGATGGATGTGAGAGAGAATGTGGGACAACCATTTTCTCAACGCAGGCAGAGGAGGTCACCTGAGCGGTAAACTGGGTACATGGCCCTGGTTGGGGAATGTAGAAAGACCAAACCATCTTCCTTCGAGGAAGTAGTGCAGCAGCCAATCTGGGTTGATGCTATGGTGGAGAAGTATGACTCCATAGTTTGGAACAGTGTTTTGGATGTTGTTCCAAGACCAGAGAACAAGTCAATGGTTAGTTCCTGATGGCTTTACAAGGTAAAGCAAGCAGTTGATGGTAGTGTTGAGAAACATAAGGCAAGGTTTGTTGTCCATGGTTTCTCACAGGTCGAGGGGATCGACTATGATGAGACTTTTTCTCCTTTAGCAAGGTACTCATCTATCAGATCGATGTTGGCACTATCAGCATAGATGGGTTGGAAGATCCATCAGATGGATGTGAAGACTGCATTCCTCAATGGCAAGATTGAGGAAGAGGTGTACATAGAGCAGCCGGAAGGTTTTGAAACCTTTGATCATGAGTCGCATGTGTGCAGACTCAGGAGAGATTTATACGCGCTGAAGCAAGCACCTCATGCTTGGTACACTAGGATCGACAGCTATTTCATTGGGTTGGGCTTCACAAAGAGTGAAGTGGATGCGAACCTATACCACATCATGGTAGAAGGTAAGCCATTGATAATTGTTATTTATGTTGATGATCTGATATTGACAGGTGATGATTAGTTGATCAAGTCTTGCAAGGAGGACCTTCCAAGAGAGTTCGATATGAAAGACATGGGTTTCATGCACTACTTTCTAGGCATGGAAGTGTGGCAGAAGGATGGGGAAGTGTTTGTGTCTCAAGGCAAGTATGCCAATTAGATACTCAAGAGATTCCACATGGAGAAGTGCAAGCCCATGCAAACTCCTCTTGAAGGTAACTCGAGCAAGGAGGATGCTACTTCAAGTGAGGTAGTAGTTGCTATTGTTTATCGGCAACTTGTGGGTGCATTGATGTATTTAGTGAACACATGACCAGATTTGTGCTTTGTGATGAACCAGCTGAGTCAAGCTATGGTTCAACCTAACAAGCTATTTTGGAAGGCAGCGAAGCATGTGTTGAGATACCTCAGAGGCACATCTTAGTATGGATTATGGTACAAACGAATAGAGGGAGTGAAGCTTCAGGGCTTCACAGATGCAGATTGGGCAAGGAGTCCATCAGATCCAAAGAGCACTTCAGGAGGAATTTTCAACCTTGGTTTAGCTGTAGTTTCTTAGTACAGCAAGAAACAGAGGTCAGTTTCACTTAGCTCAGCAGAGGCTAAATACATGGCTGCCAGTCAGGCAGCATGTGAGGCCATTTGGATGCGGAAAATTCTAGTTGGATTGTGTGATCAGAGGATGGATCCAACTATGATCTATTGCGATAATCAGAGTTGTATCAAACTCTCTGAGAATCTAGTATTTCATGACAGGTCCAAGGACATCGATATCTAGTATCATCATCTTTGAGAGTGTGTGGTGAAGAGGATCATGTTGTTGCAGTATGTTTCGAATGAGGAGCAGGATACATATATTTTGACTAAGGCATTGTCAAAATGCAAATTCGAGTTCCACAGAGATAGGATCGGGGTGATAGATAATTCCTTTCTTGTTGAGAGGGAGTGATGAAAATGGCAACAAGAAATGCTAAATATAGAATTGATAAAAATAGCATTGCTATAAATAGCATTTCGGGATACATTCCAATTTTAGTTAGTCCCTGAACTAAAATTGAGAATTAAAATTCGAATTTGATCTTAGCAGCTGTTTGAAAAATAATTAATTAATTCATCTTAAGTTAATTAGTTGGAGAAAATCAAACATGAAGTCTATGTGAAGACATGTAACAGTTATCCCTTTGATTGAGGAAGTTACCCCTTAATTAAGGATATCATGATGAGTTGTACTTTGAGTTGTAATTAGTTAGCTCGGTTAACTGAGTTAAGTCCAGTTAGATCAATTCCAACAGTTTTTGGAACTGATTATGAGTTCAGTTAGTTAATGCATGCATGCATGTAACTAGTGTACTTCAGATAATTGAATATTCTCTCATAAATAACTCATGCATGTCAGTTTAGTCAGAGACCCAGTTGAGATCAGGGGATGGGATAGTTTACTATCAGTTGCAGGAATATTCCCTTGAGGATATCTCTTGCATGTAGAAGGAATTGATTCCTTGAAGATTGCGTAGTTATTTCTGAGTTTGCTAAGCAGTGTGTGAGGTAATTACACACAGGTGGCAGCTTGAGGACCCAGGAGAAACTGTGCAAGGAAATTGGAGGCTTGGAGGACTGAAGGAAGGCATATGTTGTGTCTATTCAGTCTATGAGCAACATTGAGGGATTGTACTGAGAGATGGATAGCTTGTGAGCTAAAGCTTTGTGTAATCTAGAGATATTTTCACTTGTATGATAATATAAATATCGGGGTTTTTAGCTGAGGCTTTCCCCAGAGTATTCTTTTGTGTTAATGTGTGATTGTTTCTTCTTCATCTGTTATATGTGTTCTATTTGATCTTGCTCAAAATCGATTAAGCTTCCGCAATTTTGTTTGTAGAAGTAGATCAAGTATTTTGCTTTAGCATATTGCATTATTAGGTGATCTACAATGAGAATTTCTACAGATAAACCATGTAGAACCTCTATAAGAAGTTTGTGACCATACATAAAGAAATTTTTCATTTGCATGGCATACAACAGAAGAACAAATATTTTTTTAAAACTCTCAAGAATGTATGAGCTGCTATTACCTATGTGCACAAATAGACAATGCGATACAAAGGGGCATTGCCTGACTTAGTGAAGAAAATGAAGCTACAGGCAGAGCTGTAGAGAGCAAGAGTTCAGATGTTGATTCATAACAACAACTAGCTCGCCTCATTCATTGGTAGCATTCAAGCCTGATATGTATGTTTATTTAGTAGTTTGGATGTATTCATGACAACACACAAGATCCCATCATGTGTCTCACTCACCAAAGCCAAACCTAGGAACTAGGTTCGACAGGAGATCGAAGATTACTTGGAACAACTAAGACAGATTGCCACCAAGGAAGATTTGGAGCTAAACAGACAGAACATGCAGAACTACATCAGTGGCCCTGTCCAAATTAGGACAATGTTTCTCATTCTTCATAGGAAGGTTGAAACTAGTTCCAAGTCATTGTACCTGAATGCCATGGAGGCTAGAGCCTGCTTCCAGCCAAATACATCACGTAGTTTGGGGATGTCATCACATAGTACCAAGCTTGTCACCAATATGTGACCAAGAAGCATCAAGTGGAGTAGTTGAGCTAGAGTTTCCCCAAACTCAATAATCATATTATTTTGTCTTGTTAGGGTGTCAAGTTGTCTCTACCCCATTTTGTCTTATACGGGTATGAGTGTAAAATGTAATATTATTCGTAATTATTTTGTAAAGTGAAATTCCAAGTCTTAATATTGGAATGTGAAGAGTCATTATGTAATGTGATGATTCATTTTAAATAGGTTGAAGAGTCATGAGGGTAGTCCACATATCACAAAGGGGAGTTGAGGGGTCATCCACCCCCTTGTTATAAATAGAACCTCATAACTCATGTAAGGGGCTTTTGGGAGATAGAATTTTGCTAGGCTTAGGCTTAGAAGGAGCTTGGGAGTATTGGAAGAGCCTTGGCTTCTCCATAGCATAGAGTGAGTATACTTCTTTGAAGGAGAAGGTGTTCTTGACTTTAATGTTCCACTATTGGGGATAGTGGTCTGTCAATGGTGTATGTATGAATGGAACTTTCGCTTATAATAAAACTCAGAACCAACACCCTTCATGCATATGTTGTGAATATAGTAGGACTATCCTTGTTATATTTGCAATGTATACTATTTAACTTACGATTATACTTATGAACTATTTCATTTGCATTTGTATGAATCTTGTTGAATGTGTGTTGTTGTGTTAATTCGTCACCTTAACTTGTGGACTATTTCACATATTAGTTCGTGATATCATTATGCTTGTGTGTTCCTTTTAGGCTGCTTACTATTACAAGCTTCCAAGGGGTGAATTTCCTTTTCCCTTCATCTATTGGAACCTTCATGCATCGCACTTGACTTTCTGCAAGGTCGCATACCTGCTCTCACCAAAATTACCGTACTTCACTCTGCGCATTTTTGCAGTCAAGGCATAACATTACCACCCACTATCAGGACTCCTGCTCCAAACGGTGTGAGGTCTAGTTGGGACTTCATATCGGGGAGATCCCCTGAATGTTGGTGGGTTTAGCACTATCAACATTTATGGCGCTAGAAGGAGGTCCAGAAGATAAGCTGAGCCATTGAAGTCTTTTTTGAATTTTTGCACTCATTTAATGACTTCTCCCCAAATCATAAACCTGACATGTTTTTCTAGAAAAAAAAATATGAAATTTCCAACGAGAATTATTAATGACTTGTCCAATTTGAAATTCAATGGTGAGGGTGAAAAAACCTTATTTGAGAGCACCGCCCATTTTCTTGATTTATGCATGAAGCAAAATATCCACTGTGAGGATGTTGGCTATAGGTTTTTCATTCTCATGTTTGAAGGGCACATACGAGAATGGTGTAACATATTTCCTAATGACTCCATTCACTCTTTTTAACACCTTGTCACTGAGTTGTTTTGTGCCTCTGATATGTATGATCATAAAACTCTATTCAAGGAAATTCTGAATTTGTGAAAAGCACCTGATAATTTTGTTCAGGATTTTCACGATTATTTTATTCATTTTTTCTTTGAATTTCTAGAAGATGATGTTGATTGGTCTTTGTTCGTTGACAAATTCTTATATCTTGTTCACATTTCGGATAATCTCCATGAGCTCGAATATTTCGAACCTATCCCAACATACCTCGGTATTAGAGCTTCTAAATATACAATTTAAGAGGTTGTTTATCTAAGTGACCCTCCATTCCCTTCTCATCAAACTACTATAGTCTCGCAGGTTGAGGTGGGAGAATTTGAGAATTCATCCATTGATCTACCACCCACCCCACACTCATAATTTCAGTGCAGTTTTGGACTACGAATTTGATGGTTATGATGAAGTTTTATCTCCTCGTCTTCCATCCTTTGATTCCTTTGATCCTCCGGATTGTGATTTGTTGAGTTCACCTATTTTGAATCCTCTTTTTGATGTTCATGAGGATCAAGTTTTGAATGTAGTGTTGAGTAGCCAACCTGTGATATCATTTATGATGATTATGTGTGGAGCCCATAGCTGAACAAGAATCTTCGATGAAGGATGATTCTTCTCCTTCTGCACCTCTCCCTCATTATCCTAACATCTTCCATGATCCTGTCATCCTTGTTAAATATTGTGAAGAACTAGTTTCTGATCATTCTCAAAACATGTGGGATGTTAGTTTTTCATATGAATGCGGTGAGGACAAATATGTTTTTCTTGATCTTTCTAATCTCCCATCTTATATTTCTAAAAATATAGTGGGTAAAATTTTTCATTCTCCATCATCCCCTCTTTATGATTCATCAAATCATGAGGATGCCTCTATTTGTAATATTGAAATTTCTGATCATGGATATTTGTGATATTTTCATTGATTCATTTGATCATGATTCTAATTTTTCCATTATCAATATTTCTAAGCCATCACTCTTCAATGATCCATCTTCTACTAAATTGGAACTTCCCCAAGCTATCAAGGAACTTCAGCCCGAGCTTATTTTTATGTCAGGTTCTTGTAGTCTTGAGGTTAGTTCCACTTCCAATTAGAAATGTGTTGAATCTTTCAAGGCTCCTCATCACTCTGTCGCAAACATTGAAAATCAATCTGTTTTAAAAAAATTTCATCCTCCATCTGTATCACACGATCCTATCCCTTAGTCATTGGAGGAGTCATACGTGGCAAGCATGGTTGTAAAATGAAAATTTTATTATTTCTTTATGTTTTCCTGTTTTCGTTGTTCAAAAGTTTTTTCTTGCATGTCTTCAAGTTATAGTGTGTCCAAACACCACAATGCAACCGCAGAATGTCTCTCATGCACTTTTCATTCTTACTTTTTTGTAAGTACTTCTAAACTTCAAATGTTTTGGTTTGCATTGTCCTATATTTTTTGTTTATTTTTATACTTGTATATCTTTATTTACATGCATTCCCTCGTGTAAATAGGCCAGCCAATCCGTCAGTGGCTGCATTGGAAGTATCATTTCACCTAAGTCTGACCTATTCACAGTTATATTAGGAGCAAGAGTAGTTGTTTTATTTTCTTGTTTGTTTCTTTAGTTTTATTCCTTTTACTTTATGCTCCACACTTTTCTTCTGTTTTTTTTCTTTCAGTCATAGGATAGCTTCCACATGAGACCGTGTTTGGCTTCTTAGACAAGCAGGGTGAAGTACAAGAGGAAGTTATACTACTATCAATGCTTGGTTATCTATTTATTCCTCTCTTTATGTGAATCTTGCATTTCTTTTAGTCGATGATACTCTAATGGAAATGCATTCCTTTCAGAGAAAGTCACAGTGAAATCAAAATGCTTGTAATTCAAACTAGTACCACCTACTCTAATCAGCCTTCTATTTTTCGGTTATGTAGGTTTTAACCTCGTAAAGAAATTACCTGCATACAAATTCTAAAACACGGAAAATAAACAATGCAAGAGCATAACACATAAAACACATATACACAGAGATTTCCCCTGGATCCCAAAAGTGGGACTACCAGCTTGATTTTTCATTATTCCTTTCAATGTTATAATACATATTTATACATGCCAGCATCCAATACCATGTACTGAAAACCATCGCGTCCAAAAAACATGTGAGAAAATCATGCACAAAACCATAGGTGGGTCTGCCCAACCTAACATATGGTCCAAAACCAAACCCCATAAAGTGGGGTTACGGGTACACCTCAAACCCCCTGTGACCCCCCCCCCTACACAATCGGCGCAATGAAGGGGGGCTCTGCCCGCCCCTCTAACCCCTCGGTTAACTACGTGGGCTAGTCATGGAAAGAATATAACACAACCCAACATTCTCCCACTTGTTTTTTTCTTTCCACAAGGGGTCACAAGAGAGCTTAGTCATTTTTCCAGCCCTGAAATGCCCATTGTCTCTCTACACCAAGAGAACTTCTCAGAGCTCATAGATTTTTTCAATGCATCTGCAGTATTCTTCAAAGTGTCCACCTTTACCAGCAACACCTTTTTGTCTTCTATCATATCCCTCACAAAGTGATACTAAACATCAATGTGCTTTGTCTTTGAATGATATGCGGGGTTCTTTGCCAAGAAAATTGCACTTTGGCTGTCACAGTCTATCCTTATACCTCCCTGTACTAACCCCATACTTAAACACAACCTCTGCAACCAAACTGCTTCCTTGCTTGCATGAGTGGCTACCATGTATTCTGCCTCTATAGTTGATAGTGCCACTACAGATTGTTTCTTACTCATCCAACTGACTGCACCTCCAAATAGGTTAAACACATACCCTCTTATAGATCTTCTCTAATCCAGATCTCCAGCCCAGTCTGCATCAACAAAGCCATGAATAGCCAACATTCTATCCAATCCTGATCTTCCTTGGTAGCACAAACCATAATCACTAATTCCACGCAAATACCTGAAAAGTCGCTTCACTGCTGTCCAATGCTCCTTCCCTGGTTTTGACATAAACCTGCTCAATACTCCCACTACATGTGCAATGCCTGGTCTAGTATAGACCATTGCATACATCAAGCTAATGATTGCACTTGCATATGGAACATGGGACATGTCCTCTTCCTCTTCTTGTGTCTTGGGACACTGTTCAGCTGATAACTTCACACCTACAGGAATAGGAACCTTCACCGGTTTACTATCCTACATATTAAACCTCTGCATTATTGTCTCAACATACTTCCTCTGGTTTAACCAGAGCTTCCTCTTTGCCCGATCTCTTTTAATTTCCATGCCCAAAATATAGTTTGCAGCACCAAGATCTTTCATGTCGAATTTGGAGGAAAATTGGGTCTTCAAATCCTAGATAATTTCTTTTTCATTTCCAACCAACAACATATCATCCACATACAAGACCAGATAAATAACACGGTCACCAATTAATTTAAAATAAGCACAGTGATCTGCTTTGCTTATGGTGAAGCCAAGTCCTCGTATAAATGTATCAAACTTCTGATACCACATCCTTGGTGACTATTTTAACCCATACAAAGACTTCTTTAACTTGCATACCGGTTCTTTCTTACCCTTCACCGCAAAGCCTTCAGGTTGCTTCATGTATATTTCCTCTTCTAGATCCCCATGAAGAAATGTTGTCTTCACATCCATCTGTTCTACCCCAAAATCAAAAGCAGCAGCAACAAATAAAAGTAATCTAATAGAAGTTACCTTGGCAACAAGAGAAAAAATATCACCAAAATCAATTCCTGACACCTGGGAATAGCCTTTTGCTACCAACCGAGATTTGTATTTCTCCATTGTTGCTTCTGCATTTATCTTCTTCTTGAACACCCATTTGTTGCCAATGGGTTTCCTTCCAACCAGTAACTCCACCAGATCCCAAGCCTCATTTTTGTGCAAAGATGCCATTTCATCAACCATGGCCTCTTTCCAGAGTTTGCCATTCTCTGAATCTACTGCTTCCTTCACAGTCTGGGATCATCATCAATAATAGATAAAGCAAAATTTGAACAAAAAGAAGATGGACTATACCTTTCTGGCTGCCTTCTTTCTTGAACTGATCTTCTCACACCCAGAGTTTGTGGCTCTTCATCTTCTGATTCCTCCTCTGCTGTAGAGTCTGATTCTTCCTCCTTAAGCTCAAACTCTATCTTCTCAGGTTCCTTTGGTTTGACTTCATGTTTAATAACATATTTTACCTCTCTGAACACCACATCTCGGCTGTACAAAACCTTCCATGTGACTAGGTTCCAAAGCTTATAACCCTTTAAACCATCCTTATACCCAATAAAGATGCACTTTTCAGATTTACTATCCAACTTGGTTCATTTCTCCTTTGGAACATGTACATATGCATCACATCTAAATACCCTTGGATGTGAAAGAGAGGGTTTATTACTAATCCATACCTCTTGTGGAGTCTTATCCTCCAACGTTGATGAAGGTGACCTGTTGACCAAGTAACATGCAGTATCCACCGCCTCTGCCTAGAATTCCTGTCCTAACCTGGAACCACTGAGCATGCTTCTTGCCCTTTCCATCAACATCTTATTCATTTTTTCTGCAACTCCATTTTTCTTAGGTGTATATGGAGTAGTCTTCTGTCGTGTTATACCACACTTCTTATAGAATTCTTCAAATTCCTTACTGCAAAACTCTCCACCATTATCTATCCTCAACACCTTTATCTTCTTCTCTATCTAATTTTCCACGAGAGCCTTAAATTCTTTAAACCTGTCAAAGGCTTCTTATTTCTTCTTAAGGAAATATATCCATGTATTCCTTGAGAATTCATCTATAAATGATACATAGTACATAGACTTACCCAGTAATGGAACCTTCATAGGTCCAAACACATCACTGTGCACAAGTTCTAATATCTGTTTCGCCCTACCAGAGGGGAAACTCACCCGATTATGATCCCCATATACACAATGTTCACAAAAATCAAAATCCAGAGAGCTATTACTCATACCTTCTACCATACCTTTACCATGAAGTATTCAAAGGCCCTTCTCTCCAATATGTCCAAGCCTTTGATGCCACAACATTGTCTTCTCTCCAAAGACCACTAGATTTCCTACTCCACTTTCAGGAACCACAGAATTGTTGCACCCATAAATAACAGTGCTACCTTGCAGCTTGTATAGAGTTCCAATTCGAAATCCCCGCATCAATACCAGTTCTCCCCAAACCATTTTGCAGGTATCCTTCTCGAACACTATTTTTACACCTGCATCGTCCAACTTGCTTATAGAATTCAGATTTTTAGCCAATTCAGAATATGTAGAACACCAAGAAGTGTTCTAACCCTTCCACCTTGCAACTTCAACTTTACTTTTTCACGACCAATGATTCTAGCCTTCCTATCATCCCCTAAGAAGATATCACCACCATCATATTTCTCATACTCGTAGAACCACTCTCTATGGGGAGTGAAGTGAAAGGTTGCACCTGAGTCAATCAACCATGCCTCATGATCTACATGTGTACTTGAAGAACCCAAGTACACATCCCCAGCTTCATTTGAGGTGGTTTTCGACTCTGCAAGAGGAGCATCATCAGATCCCTTTCCTTTATTAGGAGCTTTAGATTTACAATCCCTTTTGCAGTGCCCTTCCTTTCTGCATTTCTAGCACACCACCTTTACAGGTTTTCCTGGAGATTTAGATCTCCCTCTAGATTTAGATCTCCCACTCGATGACTTATTTTTGTTTCTGTTCTTGGACCATCCTCATACAGACAAGGCATCACCATTCTGGCTCTCCATATTTTTCTGTCTCATCTCCTCTGTTAGCAAGGATGAGACTATTTCATCAAACTGCAAGGCAGATGCATTGCTACCTATTGCAATAACCAGACTATCCCACGAATCTGGTACAGAACACAAAAAACTGATGCACTTATCTTCATCTGAAATTTTAATATCAATAGATGCTAATTGACTTACCACAGTATTAAATGCGTTCATATACTTTGTCACCGAGTCTCCATCTTTCATCCTCAGGTTATATAGCTTTTTCCACAAGAACAGTTTATTCACCAGAGACTTAGATTGGTACAAAATCCCTAACTTGTCCCACAAAGCCTTCGCTGTAGCTTCCCCTGATACATTCAGCAATACTGTATCTGAGACACACAATAGTATTGTGCTCTTTGCCTTCTGATCCAACTTCTTCCATTCTTCATCGGACACTCCCGTTGGTTTAGTACCCGGATCTACCACGATCCATTGATCTTTATCCACCAACAGATCCTGCATCTTGAGTTTGCACAACTCAAAACTTTGACCATTAAATTTCTCGGTCTCTATCTTCCACTGCTCACCATCTTCTTTCACCACTAGAATCGATCTCGCAGATCTCCCACTGAACAGGGTCTACCACAGGCCCGAGTGAAACCCCTCAGCAACAAAGGCGTCCCCTTGAAGCCAAAACTGCTCTGATACCAAATGTAGGTTTTAACCTTGTACAAAAATTACCTACATACGAATTCTAAAACACAGAAAATAAACAATGCGAGAGAATAACACATATACACAGAGATTTCCCCTGGATCCCAAAACCAGGACTACCAACTTGATTTTTCATTATTTTCCTTTCAATGTTATAATACATATTTATACATGCTGAAGCATCGACTACCATGGACTGAAAACCATCACGTCCAATACCATGGACCGAAAACAATCGCGTCCAATAAACATGTGCGCAAATCATGCACAAAACCATAGGTGGGTCTGCCCAAACTAACATATGGTCCAAAACCAAAATTTTCCAAGCCACTGCCTCAAACCCCATAAAGTGGGGTTACAGGTACACCTCAAACCCCCTGTGACCCCCCCCGGCTACACAATCGGTGCAACGAAGGGGGGCTCCGCCCCCCCTCTAACCCCCCAGTTAACTACGTGGGCTAGTCGTGGAAAGAATATAACACAACCCAACGGGTTAATCCTTTTTAACTAAGTGAGTAACAGTAAGAAGGGGAGGAAAACCTTAATAAGTATGTCATAGGTGAATATAAACATCCTTCTATGAAGGAACAACCTATTATGTTCTCAATAAGTTGGGATCCCTCATCCACCCCCTTGAAATAAATAAGTGCCTATACACAGTTATTTGAAAAAATAAAAATGGAAAAAATGAATAATTAAATAAAGGGTGAAAGAAGAGAAATGCTTCCTGCTTAAAGAGGTGAACCAAGCAACTATGTCGGGGTACTATACAGGCTTGCTGGAAGTAGAGCAATGTTTGCGTTCCTGAAGTGACCCCGTCAGGATACTGTCCATGCCTGCTAGCAGCGGAGCAACTCTAGAGATGAAAACTAAGATTCTGACATTTTATTTTACTTGTGCACTTATATGCTCCTCATCCCCAATCGAAACAACTCAACCTGGCTTGGCTTAGTATGTGTGTTGCCAAGGAAGAGAATGGTAGGGACTATATCTTTAGCTCAAGCTAAGTGAAGAAGTTGCAACAATCAATGAACTGAACAATAATTCTGGAAGAGTTAGACATGTTATGCATGACACAAGATCCATATAGAGAGATGGAATTCTACCAGTGTGTCGCCAATGTTGTAGTGGCTACAACCACCCTCCAAAAATTTTCTTATGCTGCTTTGATTTTGGAGCTTTCCTTCCTATCCACAAGAGCCTATCTTGCACTAGTTCAGGTATTCATTATTCGATTGGGACTCATGTTTTTCATTTTTGCTTGTGTTTTCTTGTTTCCATACTTAACTGATCTTGCTAACTCACAAGATGATCTCCTAACTTGGTCTCACAAAAATTCTAGGCTTGGCTCCAAACACTGTGAAATCCTTGAGGGAAAGCATCCTTGATGATTGGAATTGAGTAGTTCAGACTAGCAGTCATCCTTGAGCTCAGAAACTGCATAGTCATGGAAGGCAGCCCAACACTGAGCCCATAAATTGTGCAATCCTTCATTGATCTCAGAAACTGCGTCGTGCATTGAGTCGAAAAGTTGCCCAGTTTCCCAGAATTGTGCATTCTTTCCCGGTAGCATGCATGGCAAGCTTTCCTAGAAAATTAAAAAAAAAAAAAAAAATCCCTAAAAAATAGGAATCCATTATTGGTATCCCGAAAGAGGCACACTCGCTATTTTTAGAAACTTCGGCCAAGTGTCACTTTTTCCTTGATTTTAGGCATGCACGTAATAAACCCTAATTCACTCAAATATATTTAATTGATGCCTCTAGAGCTCATTTTCACATTTCGTCTTGGATATCTATCATTCCCGAGGATATCAACGAACCTTTAGTGCATTCATCATCACTTTTTCGAGTGAGTTTCACTTTTATCGTCTTTTGCTGCCTTTTTTGTCGTTTTTCTCGTTTCACTTGTGTGAGTGTTTTTTTTCTTATTTCTCTTCATGGATGCTGTAATTTCAACTTATTTTAGCTTGTAAAAGTGTTATTTTAAGTTGTCATTTTCCTTTCACAAGTTTCGCATCAATTTTCTTTTTTTGCAGCAATAGTCACCGTTGCAGCAACTCTCCTCACATACTTGATTTTCCTTCTGTTTGTTCAGTTTCTACACTTGATCTACATTGATTTATTCATACTTAGTTATATATGCACCAAATCTCACATCATTACTCACTTCTTCTCATTTTTAACACTTCCCCCTGTCATATCTGCACTTTCCTTGGCCATATTTTGCCTTTCCTAGCTGGGCACTGTGTAATCCTAAGGCTCAAGCTGAGAGCCTGGCCTCTGGAATTGCACAATGTGCAGTACAAGCTGGACCAAATATGTATTCAATAGTTCGAGGGTTTAGCCTATCACCTTGGCGACTGAGACTACGCAATGCGTAGTCTCTCTGAGTCTTCGCTCAAGCTAAACTACACATTAGGTAGTCTCAAGCCTCAGGATACACCTTTGGCTACTGGGACTGCATAGTGCGCAGTTCCCATAATCGGTCTCCCTTGCTTGTTGATGAAAACTGCACAATCCCTCGCATCATTTGCCTAGTTTGTTGCTTGATCATGCTTTAAAGGTAGATTTTCAAAATTTAATCTTTGTCATCCATGAGTGTCATTTTTGTCCCACAGGTACCACACTTATGAAGCACTTCTCTCCAGTAGTCATTGTTACCATGGCACCAAAGAGAGTTGCTTCAAAAGAGTCCACTGAAAGCAGTACTGGGGAATTAGTTGAGAAAACACCAATATATTTATCATTGTATGAGGAAACTCAATTGATTATAGAAAATGGGTCAACACTGACATGGTAGCAAGTTAATGAAGTTATTTCAACAAAGAGTCTTGAGGCATATCTAAAGGACCGACAAGTTTATCCCAATATCTGACAATAAGGACAACACTTGGTTGCAAGAAGACATCCAATTCCCATGTGCAGATGTCATCAGCTCGATTGTTTCACACATTGATGAGAAGACCATGACATTGAGTAGTGCCAACAAACAAAATATTTCTACCTTTCTGACATAATATTATCAATGCGTATATCACTTTCACGAGCTAGTGAGTCTCATGGACTCATTTTTCTATGCCACCAATAGCTATGTGACTACAAGAGATATTTTTAAAGACTGGGTGAAAGAGACATCAAAGTTTTGAGAGAAACCCACCCATTCATATAAGACAAAGTCCCTTAGGAAGGCCTACCAACTCTTGGTTAACTTAGATTACAGGATCTATGGTTAACAAATCATGGACACCTTTCCTAAAGGGTGGGTAGTCTTATTAAACTAGGTTGTGAATGAGGAGAAGCCATTCAACTGGTCAGATTTGTTGGTTCAATAGTTGAGAGCCCATGTAGCATAGGCCCGAAGTCCTCCCAAGGGTGAGAAAGAAAGGTTTTATATGTTTTCATATTTACTGGATGTAATATGTGAACAACATCATTTTCTTGGCATGAACTGGACATGGACACCATGAGAAACAGCCATGCATATCTATTACAAGATGTTATCATATTGTAGTCATCGGGGAGGAATGGAACAGTTAATTGACAATTTCATCATCCCGATCTATAAGTTAATCTTTGAAGAAGAACCAACTTGCATGTCACAAGGAGAAATGGAGGAAATAACAAATATCACAGGTTGGTATGCATCACCAGGTTGCACCTTCCTTAGAGTGTTCGGTGGAGAGAATCCGCTGCATGTTTTACCAATGTATGCCACTAACAAGCTTGTCATGCAAGAAGTGTCATATCATCTCACAAAAGGGTTTTCAGAAGCTTTGCACAGGAAGAAAAAGGCACCATGGCCCACTCTTCCTTTGAAAATTGGATTATACGAGATAAATAACATAAAATTCACGGATACCATGGGAAAGGAGATAGTGAAGTTTGTATTCGGTTCTTGAGACTTTAATTTGTGTGATCCTTGTACTATTTTCAAAGACCATTGTGTGAGAATTCACTTTTAGTGGATCAACGAGGCTTTTCATTGGCCAAAGGAGGATCCATGGAGGAATTTATACAATGCCTCCTGTTGACCCTGCTGCCTACACCTACCTATAAGTCAGTGGGAAAATCCTTCAACCCCACATGGTGTGGTTGGTGGCAGGGAACTCAAAGAAGGGGTTGTCACACTAATCCTTACTCTCTTCGTTTGAGCTATCTCCTAAGTTAGCTAAGGGGGGTGGTCCATAATGAAAAGTTAAGTTAAAAGATGTAAGTTTCTAGGAGAGTGTTATAGTGAAAATGGATTACATTTAAGGATTTATGAGAAAATATGAAGTGAGCAACTTGAAATAACAATTCCAATCATTAATATGAAAAAAACTATAAAACCAATGCCTTATAAGGAATTTTCTCAACAATTGAAAGATATATTTTCTCAAAGTAAAATGCAATGCTCTCAAAATACAAAGAAAAGTACCCCTAAAATGTAAACAAAAATTGTTAGCACAAGATATGTAAGATACAAAATGTTTTTGAGATAATACTCTTTATAAATCAAAACATGTGAAACATATCTTGCCAAAACCCAAAAATTAGTAATTAACTTGGAAATATAAAAGAAAAGAAGTGCTAAACCAAGACATCAATATGAAATTAGACTTGAAGCATGAAAAGAAAACACTTGTTTGAAAGGATTACAATACTTGCTTTTGGAATAGACTTTACATATGAAAAATCAAACCATCAAGAGACAAGTAAAGTAAATGTAATGGAAAGTGCTCTTAGTTAATTTTATTAATTATCTCTACAACAAGATTGCAATTTAACTCTTCAATCCTCAGACCTCACCCTCGCCCAAAGATATGGATCTCACAGTGAGGAGTCAATAGAGGAGTAGAGGATCCCTAAGATATCTACTTCAACCAACTTATGTTGGAGGTAAAATTTTAATGAGGCTTGCGGCCTTCCTATACTAAAATTCCCAGATGAAATGGAAATTGGGTTAATTCCCCAAATTAAAATAATGCTACATGCAAATGCTTCAAAGAGATTGATTTGCAATGCTTGAAAATAAAATTGTGTTCAAGATATGTTGCAATTATAATTTCAATTAGAGGAATAAAATTAGCTTACAAGTGTTGCATTTGTCTCATCAATGAATTAAAATGATACAAGTAATTTTCTTGAAAGTAAAATTTGTTTCAAATAGACAATGACAATAAGTTGCTCCAATATTCAAGATAACAATGTAGCATAAAAATGAAGCATGTGTTCAAGTGACCATGAAACAATTTACCAAGGTAAATGGTAAAGAATCAAAGTTTGTTAAGAATATAAAATGTTTTCATGTAAATGATGAATTGCCCAAAGTAAAGTGTGAGTTTGTAGCTCCAAGCAACAATGAGATAGAAAATGTAAAGCTCAAATGAAATTGTAACAAACTTTAACTTAAAAATGAAATGTGATAATGAGGTTGTGTTAATTCCCAATTAAAGCATGCATGTAAGTGATTGAAGTGTGAAAGTTTAAACCATGAAGTGTGAAAGTTTAATTGAATGAAGTGTGAAAGTTTAGAGCCTAGATCAACGTCAGGTTGAAGGGAGGCAATCTTAGGATAACCACAAACCACGCTTAACCTGGTAGCTAGCCCTACCAAGTCGGGAGAGGGCTCTCTCCTTGTCAATCTCGATGGATATGACTGAATTGAATATAAATTTTAGGCTAGGTATAGTAGCTCTAGGGTTTTTGAGTTGATTTTGAAGGTTGGTTGCTGGATCAAATGAAGCAGGCAGCTTTGGGTCTGGGAAATCGACTCAGAATTGTAGGATGTTCTGTGGGGCGAGGTAGGTAGGTGTTTTGGCACTTGGAATTGAGTGTGATGGTAAGTCTAAGACTGGTAAGGGGTTGAGGAGGGCATGCAAATTTCATGAATCCTCTTCAAATAGCTGAAAACATTAAAAACTAAATGTGTTCCCAAGGCAGAGCACTGATATCAATAGATTCCACCTATCTATCTTGATTCATTTAGATAAGAATAAAGAAATAGATGTTGGCACATATAACACATAATAGAAACTAAACAAAAAAGGAAGAAATAATGCCAAGACACATTACCACAAGAATCCCACAAAAATAGCTGCAAAACCCTGGTTTATTTCCTTGCCAGACTGCAGAAGTGATGTACAATGAAGCTCAAAGCATCCACAAGAGTCCAACCCTTCCTAATGACTAAGAAAGAACATAATATAGGCAAGAAAACCACCTGAGATAGCCATTAGGGGTCTAATCCAAGAGATTAGGAGTTGTTTCAACCACATCTAAACTAGGAACAAGAAAATAGGCATTGGAATAGCTTGCCTCTAAAACCAAGGAAACTGATACATTCACTTCCAAACCACTTGTAACTAATGTATCTACCCCCTAAAGTCATTTTTCATAAAATCTACATCATATTACATCATTTACCATCACAAATTTTCCAAGGAGAAGAGAAAAAGTCAACTAGTAGTCAAACTGGGAGAAATTTTGAGTTTCAAGCAAAATTGACAAAAACTGCCCAATGCGCGGTGCTGCTTCAAGCATGCTTTTGGAGGCCTTACACTCCACCAAATCAGGCCCAATATAGCTTGTTGGAAAGCTCTATCTGTCAAGTTTCTGAAACATCTTGGATTTCCTGATTTGGAGGTCATTTTCCCCTTCAAAAATGAATTCTCACAAGACTGCTTCCTGTGGGTGCAAAAAGTGGCAGAGAGGGCACTTTTTGAGTGTTTTTTTCTCTTTAGGAGACCTAGTTCTGCTCCAAATGAGATAAAAATTTCATGGTTTGATGTACTTTTGATTTTGAATCTAGAACTATAAGCCATTTTGCAAATTGGTGTGCCAATCCAATGCCATCCACCGGAATTTCCTATGTTGCATAATTCAAAATTTTGAAATTGACAAAATTGTTTCAAAATTTGCCCAGTTTTGGCTCAAAGCTGCTTCACGAGTTAATTTGTTGGGCTAGAGTAACATCAGCCAAAATTTTGAGCTTATCATCTTTCTTTTTACCTTTTAAGGCCCTCCTTAATCTTGCCTTAAGTTGCTTAATCCTTATGTTGCATATCCTATTCCAGGTCAAAAAATGATAGGCCATGTGGCAAAGCATTTTCTTTTCTTTATTAGCCTTCTCTAGCAACTTCTCAAGGTGAATGTTCACCCTCTCTAACCAAGTTTCTCGGTCATTCTCAATTTCTTGCTCAATGGAGGTCATCTTGACCTTTGCCTTCTTTGCCTCTTGCCAGTCCTCTTTGATTATTTGTAACTCCATGAGGTCTTGTTTGTCGGTCAGTTGTTTGTTTTCTTGCTCAAGATATTTGATGAACCATTTAGCCCTCTCTAAATTAACCATCAAGGCTTTTACCTCATCCTCTTGCTCCTTGATGATCATGTCCTTGACAATTCTTGGATCCTAAGCATCCAAGTCAATGACATCTACTCCTTGTGTCTCCTCATGGCCAACAAGATCAAAATCTCTCTCTTGTCCATCACTCTCATGCATCTTTGCCTTGCCTTTGCCCTTACTGTCCTGCCCAACTTGTACCTATTTAGCTGAAGATGAAGGCAAAGCCCCTTCCACTCCTTGTGGAGATAACATTTGCCTATGGTCTATAGATGAAGGCGAGACCCCTTCCACTCCTTGTGGAGATAGTACTCGCTTGGTAGCTGCAAAGAGCATCCTAGTGCCTCTTTCATAGGTAACAAACACAGGGACCCCCACAGTTTTAGTTTCTTGTACCTTTTGCTGTCCTGAAGGCTCACCTTCCTCTTGGGGAATTGATGAAAATATTTGAGGCCCCTTGAATATCTCATGGGAAATGAAGGTTTCCCATGGCATTCCCAACTGATTGAGCTGATGTAAAACAATCATTTTGATGATAGAGAAATGGTAAATACTGTTGAGCTGCTGTGGATATGGTTTCCTCTTTGCAATCACTGTCATCCTCTCTATGTTTTTGCATATGAAATAAGGAATACTCAACATTCTTACTCTAGTGAAATGCATGAGAAATCTGATATGGTAAGCATAAAGTCTGGAAAACCTACCCTCACAAGTAAAATACTTGATGATGAGTTTCATAAGTGGAGCATACTGGTCCTCCAAAAATCTGAAAGGGAACACTCTACTAATTCTGCCATGATACTTAGCCTTGATGTAAGGCTCATAATGTTCCCTGCTGATATGTTGTCTCTTGTTCCATTTCTCTCCTACATCTGGGATTCCTGTGGCCTCTGCAATGATGGTGGATGATAGAGTGAATGTTACCCCGACAAGATGTACCACATTGTTGTCCATGTTTGTCACAAACAGTCTCGCTAGCTCATGGTGAAATTTAACTCTCTCAACCATCTCACAAAACTCAAAACATGACTGATATCTAAAGCATGTGGTGGCTAATATGCAAGCAAGTAGTTCACTCATGCTGATAGGTTCCTCCCTGATAATATTGCCACCTTTGTGAGGTTTCCTCTACTGCAAAATCCTTTCCCTAGAGCTGTCACTTAGGGTGTCCTCATAATCATAGTCACTGTCCCTCTCCATGTTTGTCTCTCTTGGGATTGTTTGATGAATGGTGGATAATTAGGTTAGGGAAAGATGAGTATGAAGATATTTATAAAAGGGAAATAGTGATGGAGTGAAATAAGAGGGTAAGTGGGGTTCATAAGGGAGCTAGGGTTTAATGTGAGGGAGTTTAGGGTTTGATAAAGGGGTTAATTTTAATAGGGAAATGGGGGAAGGGAATATGAGTGAAGTGAGACAGGATTAAAGGGTAGGTTTAGGGCAAGTGAAAATGGGAATATTGAGACAAGGAACAAGAGTTTACAATGGTGAAAAATAAGATAGAAAGACAAACTAGGGTTTGAGTCTTAGGAGGCAAAAAAACATATTTCAAGCATGAAAACCCTATCTAAGCTCAAAAGTGAGTGTACTTACTTGTTTAGAAGGAAAATGCAGCAATTAGGGTGATTGGAGATGAAATTTGGTGGTTTTGGAGCCTCACAGGTCAATGCGCAGCGCCTTGAACCTAATGCGCAGCGCCTCCTTGATGCGCAGCGCCAGGCAGATTTTCACTAAATTTTGTGTTTTCTTTCTCTTTTGTTCAATCTCCCTTCAAAACATGATTTTTGCTCTTTCTTTGAAGTTTGCACAATGAAATGACTTCCACAAATGACTTGGCTTTATATTTCCTTCTCACTTTAATTTTTTTAATTCAAACCCACTTTTCAAAATTTTTGCATGACTCTTTCAAATGCTTTGTTCTTATACTTGAAGTTTGCCCCTTTTCCCTGGAAATTTGATGAACTGATGCTTTGATGCTTTGATGTTTTTGATTTTGCAGTGGCAGGAATTGGAAAAATGACCAGGAGCAGCTAAATAATACTTATTACATATAGGAACCATAAAATTACATCAAATTACATGAAAATAAAACAATAAAATACAAATGATCTGTTTTACCTCAAAACAATTTTTGAGGTTAAAGAGCTTTATTTAGCTTACAAAAAGGAAATTTATGATTTGTTGAAATTTATTTACCCCCTCATGTGTCTGCTGACATTTATTACTCTTTTGAAATACCATGGTGAAAAACCCTAAGACCTAGTGAAACTAAAGTCTAATACTGATTTTTATAAATGATGTGAATGTGAATGACTATGAGTGACTGAAAAAAATGTGTGAAATAGGCCAGCAGGTATATAGTGTGAGGGACAAATGAAATGAAACCCTACCATTAGCTGATCCATGACCTAATGGAGTGCATCTCATCAGAATGGGACACCCAATATGAAATGCAAAAGATAAATTTGATCACTGATGGCAGTGTGAAAGCACTGACACTAACAGGAGGTAAAATTTTAATGAAGCTTGCAGCCTTCCTATACTAAAATTCCCAGATGAAATGAAAATTGGGTTAATTCCCCAAATTAAAATAATGCTACATGCAAATGCTTCAAAGAGATTGATTTGCAATGCTTGAAAATAAAATAGTGTTCAACATATGTTGCAATTATAATTTCAATTGGAGGAATAAAATTAGCTTACAAGTGTTGCATTTGTCTCATCAATGAATTAAAATGATACAAGTAATTTGCTTGAAAGTAAAATTTGTTTCAAATAGAAAATGACAATAAGTTTCTCCAATATTCAAGATAACAATGTAGCATAAAAATGAAGCATGTATTCAAGTGACCATGAAACAATTTACCAAGGTAAATGGTAACGAATCAAAGTTTGTTAAGAATATAAAATGTTTGCATGTAAATGATGAATTGCCCAAAGTAAAGTGTAAGCTTGTAGCTCCAAGCAACAATGAGATAGAAAATGCAAAGCTCAAATGAAATTGTAACAAACTTTAACTTAAAAATGAAATGTGATAGTGAGGTTGTGTTAATTCCCAATTAAAGCATGCATGTAAGTGAATGAAGTGTGAAAGTTTAAACCATGCAAATGTCAATCCACCCAAGAGAAGCCTCCCTCTAAATGGGGAGATAGGATACCATGGGAGAAATTCCAACCTCCCACAAGAAAATTAGATATTTTATTAATATTACAATGAGAAAAGGGCCCTTCAAAGTCCTCAACTAAACTTCAAAGGGAGTGTTCACAATAATTGCTTGAAACTTCGAAACTAGGCCTCATTTCTTGAGAAAGTAATGACAAGATTTCACAAAACTTATGCAAGGGAAAGAAGGTGAAAGTTTCCTCCAAATTCTCACGGCTTAGAGAGGAAAATGGGCAGCCCTCTAGTACACTCAAGTTGGCCAAAATAAGCCTCAAAAGGGCTCACGACATCCTTGGAAATCGAACCCCCAACATTTGCCAAAGGTCCTGCAAACACTTGTTAGATGTTGTGGGATATTACTCTTCAATATCTGCCACACAAGAGTTAGCAAACAATCCAAACAATGACTACAAATTAAGTTAAGTATTAGTGAAAAAACAACAAGATAAAATGTATATGTACAATTATAATTTACAAAAGGCTAAGCTAAAGAGTGAGAGTAAACTCTCGTCTTTGCTTAGCCATATTCAAACTCTTAGATTAAAAATGAAAGAAATGAAGTACAATGTTTTTTTAAAAGAGATTTGAATTTAGAAGTGCTCGGCTTGTGTACAAGTTATGTGCCAAAACCCCTGCAAAACCACTTTGTAAGATAAGACTGTGAAGGCTCAAAGAACAAATGAGAGCTCCTTTAAGAATGTATCAAGAGTGGGTTGGTCTCTCCAAAGACTTCCCCTCACTCTTGATTTTGTGATCCAAACAAGATTTTCCCTCTACACAACTTCAATCAAGAATTAGTTCCATATAGATTTAGTAATAAAAAATGATAAGAAACTCTAGAGATTTATTTAAAACCAATTAGAGCATTATATACCTAGAGCATACATTTAAATCAAATGTCAATGCAAGATAGCTCTACATCAACAAATCTACAAGGGAATATGAAAACAAATTAGATCAAAGCATGAGTGAAAGGAATTATACCAATGATCAATAATTCATCACACTCCCAAATGAGTAACACCTCATGAATGAAACCTTAAAGTCTTTATTGATATTTTTGAAAGTGTACAAGGAACCAGCGCTTCTGCAAGCACAATAGCTTGTACCAATATGATACAAATGAGAGATCAAGGCTCTATTATATAGAAATATGGGAGCCAATCCCAATGTAACATTGATTAAACAAGTGGCATGAGGTGACAATCCCAAAGAGAAATTCGAATTTGTTGAATGGAGCTCCAATGCCAAGTGTAAAAATCAAATTCTGGCAAGTGGACATCATTTTCGTCTTCCCTTATGTGCCAAATTCGAATTTTATGATGGAATGACAAGTGTATATGGGTGGTAATCTGTATGGGGGAAATATCCCACAAAAATCTCCACCAAATATTCTTCCAAATCTTTCCAAATGTGCATTAACTTCACAAATTCGAATTTCCAAGTAAGCAACTTTCTCATTTAATGCCAAAAATTTGATCTTATTTGAACACATGTCCTTTCCTTGATTTTAAGATTCCATATCACTTTGGGACTTAAATTTGACTCCTCCATAATTTTCCACCTCATTTCCACAACATTTAGCATGTGTGGATATTTATTTTTCTCCATTTATTTAATTTCTGGCTTAATTAATTGCTAGATTTCCCACTAAACTTACGAAAAGTGGGTTTTGAGGGTTCAAAACACATTTTTAACCCCTAAAAGTGTGTCATAGTAGAAAGTTGAGGGTGAGAGGTGTAAATCACTCATACACCATACAACTTCTCTAGACATAACTTATTACATTACAAATACAATTTTATTAGCAATTTCCATAGTGCGGGAAATCTAAAAAATTTAAAAATGACTACCTAGACCTAACCAAATTCCACGAAATTTTTTGTGTGATCTAGTATACTAATATACATAAACTCTAGACACTAATATGTGTTAGGGTATCAAACTTCAAACTGTCACCCCATTTTTGGGGTAAAAGTTAGTGAAAAAACCCAGAAAATTATCCGCCTCTAAAAAAGAAGAGATAATTAACGAGATAAAAAAAAAAACACTCCAAGGTGTACTTGTTTTTTAATCAAGCCCCAACATCCTAGGCCTGTTACAAACTCAAAAACTCATCATTACTAGTATCACTTATTACAATTCCCTGCAGGGTGTGGAATCTGGGTACAAGAAAGACTATGAGAAGATAGAAGTAGAGTTAAAAAACTCTAATGGTTGATGATATATGATGGTACAAGTGTCATCTGGATCATCCTTGGGCATGGAGTCTTCATATAATCATCAGGTGCCACTCTAGTGGTCAACACCTCCAAACAACGTGAGTTGGTTAGTTTAGCAGGGACTTCATAGGCTACTCCATAGAGGGCAACAACTCTGAAGAAACATTAGTAGAAAGCAACAGTCCCATGAAGGACAAGGAAAAGAGAAATATTGTGGAAATTCTAGGGGGAGAACAAAGTTGATGATGAAAGAAGATACTATTATTATGAAAGAAGATTTAGCAGCTGAAGCGAAGAGGAAGTAGAGGATACCAAGAGTAGAGTAGAGGAAGAGAGAAAATAAGAGGTTGCAGGAAGAAGAACAAAAGTTGAAAGAAGAGCGAGAGTTTAGGAGGAGAGAACAAGAAGAGAAGTAGAAGTAGGAAGAAAAAGAAAGACAAGGCACTGTGGTAGGAGAAACATCATCAATAAAGGTTGAAGAGCAGGAACAAAACCAACCAACAATTGAAGAGGAAGGTGAAAAAATGTAGGATCAAGATCTTTCTTAGTAGATTGAGAACTTGATTGAAGTTACATACATGGAGATAGAATAGAAGTCGCAAAATGAATATGTTGACCTGATGTTGAACACACAACAGGTAATCATTCAGTCTCCATCGCCTCTAGCAGTAGAGCCAACTCCAATGAGGAAGGGGGTGTTGTTCCTCTTGATGATGATTTGGTAATGGATGTGTACAATATGTAATTTGATGAGTTCCAAAAGAAGATTATACAAGCATGGAGAAATCATTTTCCAGATGATCATGCATCATCTGCATTCGTTAAATAAAGAATGATAGTGGCACACACCAAGAAGAATCCAAATGCCATTGCCAAAGACAAATTGATCCTTGCAAGTGCAACAAGATAAAATATTCATTATTTGATGGTCAAGAATAAGAAATTGACACAAAACTTATAGGATTCTAGGTAAGAGGAAGAAAAACTCCACGCATTAGCAAACAATGTAGTTTCTGCACAGATCTACTTGGAGGAGATGAGAGAAGTGATACTTGTTGAAGTATAAACACTTGGATAAACCATGTAGAACCTTTATGAGGAGTTTATGACCATACATAAAGCAGTTGTCTATTTTCATGGCCTACAGAAATAGAGCAAAGATCTTTTTAAAACTCTCAATAACGTACAAGCTGTTATTACCTATGTGCAATAATGGACAATGTGATATAAAGGGGCATTGCTTGACTTAGTGAAGAAAAAAAATCCATTGGAAGAGCTGGAGAGAGTGAGAGTTCAGATGTTGATTCAGAGAAACAAGCATCTCACATCATTCATTGGTAGCATTCAGGCCTCATATGTATGATTATTCAGTAATTTGGATGTCTTGGTGAAAACACACAAGATCCCATCAGTTGGTTTGCTGACTAAATCCAAACACATGAACTAGGTTTGGCAGGAGATCGAAGAGTACTTGGAGCAACTGAGACAGATTGCCACCAAGGAATATTTGGAGCTGAAAAAATAGAACATGCAAAACTACATCGGTGGTCCTATCAAAATTATAACAATGTTTCTCATGTCTCAAGGGGGGTTGAAATTGGTTCCAAGTTATTGTACTTAGATGCCATGGAGGCTAGAGTCCACTTCCATCCAAACACCATCATGCAATTTGGGGATGTCATCGCACAGTACCAAGCTTGGCACCAATATGTGACCGAGAAGCATCAAGTGGAAGTTGTTGAGCTATAGTTTCCCCAAATTTAAGAATTATAGTATTTTGTCTTATTAGGTTGTCAAGTTGTCTCGAACTCATTTTTTCTTATATGGGTATGAGTGTAAAATGTAATATTATTTGTAATTATTTTGTAAGGTGAAATTCCAAGTCTCAATATTGGAATGTGAAGAGTCGTGACGTAATGTAATGAGTCATTTGAAAGAAGCTAAAGAGTCATGAGGGTAGTCCAAAGGTCACAAAGGAGAGTTGAGGGGTCATCCACCCCCTTTTTATAAATAGAACATCATAACTCATGTAGGGGAATTTTAGGAGCCAAGCTTTTGGCTAGGCTTAGGCCTAGAAGGAGCTTGAGATTATTGGAAGAGCCTTGGCTTCTCCATAGCGTAGATCGAGTATACTTTTTTGGAGGAGTAGATGCTCTTGAATTTAATGTTCCACTATTGGGGCTAGTGGTCCGTCAATGGTGTATGTATGAATGAAACTTCTAGTTATAATAAAACTCAGAGTCAGCACACTTTCATGCATATGTTGTGAATATAGTAGGACTATTCTTGTTGTATTTTCAACGTATGTTATTTAACTTAAGCTTATGCTTATGAACTATTCTGTTTACATTTGTATGAATCTTGTTGAATGTTAGTTGTTTTATTAATTCATCACCTTAACTTGTGGACTATTCTGCATGTTAGCTCGTGATGTCATTATGCTCGTGTGTTCCTTTCAAGATGCATACTATTACAGGCTTCCAAGGGGCACACTTCATTTTCACTTTGTGTATTGGAACCTTCATGCATTGCACTTGACTTTCTGCAAGGTCACACACTTACTCTCACTAAAGTTACGTACTTCATTCTGCCTATTTTCACAGTCAAGGCATAACATTACAACCCATTGTTGAGAATCCTACTCCAAATTGTGAGGTCTAGTTGAGACTTCATATCAGGGAGAGCAGGTCCATCACCATCAACATCTTTGGCGCTAGAAGGAGGGCCAAATGACAAGTTGAGCCCTTGAGTTCTATTTTCAATTTCCGCACTCATTTAATGGCGTATCCCTAAATAATAACCCCGACATGTTTTCCTAGACACAATAATTTGAAAGTTCCAATGCGAATTAATGATGACTTGTGCAATTTGAAATTCAATGGCGAGGGTGAAACAACCTTACTTGAGCACACTAGCCACTTTCTTAATTTCTGAACAAAGCATAATATCCTCTGTGAGGATGTTGGTTGTAGTTTTTCCATTCTCACCTTCAAAGGGCGTGTACAAGAATGATGTAACACATTGCCTAATGACTCCATTCACTCTTTCAAACACCTTGTCATAGAGTTGTTCCATGCCCTTGATATGTATGATCATAAAACTTTTTGCAAGAAAATTCTGAATTTGAGAAAACCACTTGAGGAATCTGTTCAAGATTTTCACGATCATTTTATTCATTTTTTCTTTGAATTTCCAAAAGATGATGTTGATTGGTCTTTCTTGGTTGACAGATTCCTATATCTTGTTCACATTTTGGATAATCCAAACAAGCTCGAATATTTCAAACCTCTCCTAACATACCTCAGTACTAGAGCTTCTAAATCTCTGACAGATGAGTTTGTTGTTCTAAGTGACCTTCCGTCCCCTTCTCATACAACAACTCTAGTCTCATAGGTTGAGGTGGGATAATTTGAGAATTCATCCGCTAATCTACCACCATCTTCTCCCACCCCATAGACTTAGAATTTCAGCGTAGGTTTGGACTACGAATCTAATGGTTATGATGAGGTGTTATCTCCATGTCCTCCATCCTTTAGTTCCTTTGATCCTCTGGCTCGTGAGTTGTTGAGTTCACCTATTTTTAATCCTTCTTTTGATGTTCACTAGGATCAAGTTTTGGATGGAGTTAGTGTTGAGCAACCAACTTGCAATATCATTTATGATGATTATGTGTGCCAGCCCATACTTGAACAAGAATCTGTGATGAAGGATAATTCTTCTCCTTCTGCACCTCCCCCTCATTGTCTTGACATCTTCGACAATCCTGTAATCCCGGTTAAATCTTGTGAATAACTAGTTTCCGATCATTCTCAGAACATGTGGAATGTCATTTTTTCATCCAAATGCAGAGAGGACAAATCTATTTTTCCTGATCTTTCCAATATCTCGTATTATCTTTCTAAAAATACAGAGGGTGAAATTTCTCATTATCCATCATCCCCTCTTTATGATTTGTCAAATCATGAGGATGCCTTTGTTTGTAATCTTTAACTTTTTGATCATGGTTGTTCGTGATATTTTCATTGATTCATTTGATCATGATTTTGATTTTTCCACTATCAATATTTCTAAGCCATTGTTCTTCAATGATCCATCTTTTGGTGAATTAGAACTTCCACAAGTTGTCAAGGCACTTTAGCCCGAGTTGTTTCGAGATGTCAAGTTCTCGTAGTCTTGAGGTCAGTTCCACTTCTGATCATAAATGTCTTGAATCTTTCTAGGCTCCTCATCACCTTGGCACACACATTGAAAATCAATATGTTTTACAATTTTCACATCCTCCATCTGTATCACATGATCCTATCACTCAACCATTGGAGGAGTCATATGTGGTGAGCACGGTTGTAAAACAAAAATTTTCTTCTTTGTTTATGTTCACATGTTTCCACAGTTCAAAATTTTGTTCTTCCATGTCTTCAATTCTCAATGTGTCCAAACACCACAATGCACCTGCAGAATGTCTCCCATGTGCTTTTCATTCTTACTTTTTTGCGTGTACTTCTAAATTTCAAACGTTTTGTATGCATTGTCTTATATTTTTTGTTTATTGTTATACTTGTATATCTTTCTTCACATGCATTCCCTCACGTACATAGGCCAACCAATGCGTCGGTGGCTACATTGGAAGTATCATTTCACGTGATTATATCCTATTCACTGTTAGGTTAGGGTTAGGAGTATTTTCTTTCTTTTCTTGATTGTTTCTTTGATTTTCTTCCTTTTACTCTCCGCTCCAGACTTTTCTTCTGTTTGTTTTCTTTTAGTCATAGGATAGCTTCCACATGAGACTGTGTTTGGCTTCTCAAACAAGCAGGGTGAAGTCCAAGAGGAAGTTGTATTGCTATCAATGCTTGGTTATGTGTTTATTCCCCCTCTTTATGTAAATCTCACATTTCTTTTATTCGATTATAATATGATGGAAAATACATTCCTTTCAGAGAAATTCATAGTGAAATCACAATGCTTGCACTTTTAACTAGTACCGCCTACTCTAATCGGTCTTCTATTTTTCGATTAATCCTTGTTAACTAAGTCAAGTAGAGTAAGGAGGGGAGGAAAACCTTAACAAGTATGTCATTGTTGTATATAATCATGCTTCTCTGAGGGGATAACCTCTTCTTCTCTCAATAAGTCAGGATCCCTCTTCCACCCCCATGAAATAAATAAGTGTCTATGCACAGTTCTTTGAACAAATAAAAATGAAAAAAATGAAAAAATTAAATAAAGGGTGAAAGAAGAGAAAGGCATCCTGGGCAGAGAGGTGAAGCAAGTAACTCCACTAGGTTATTGTCCAGTCTCACTGGCAGTGAAGCAATGTTTTTGTTCCTGAAGTGACTTCGTCGAGGTACTTTCTAGGCCTTCTAGTAGCAGAGCAACACCATACAGGAAAACTAAGACTCTAACATTTTATTTTACTTGTGCACTTATATATTCCTCATCCTTAATCAAAACAAATTAGTTTGAATTGGCTTGGTATGTGTGCTACGAAGGAAGAGAATGGTAGGGACTATATCTTTAACTCAAGCTAAATTAAGAACTTGTGATAATCAATGAACTGAACAATACTTCCAGAAGAGTTAGACATGTTTTGCATGAGACAAGATCCAGTGTGTCTCTAGTGTTCTAGTGGATACAACCACCCTTCAAAATGTTTCCTATGCTTTTATTTTGGAGCCTTCCTTCCTACCCACAGGAGCCTATCTTGCACTAATTCATGTATTCATGCTTTGATTGAGACTCATATTTTTCATTTGTTATTGTGTTTTCCTATTTCCATACTTAATTGATCTTTATAACTCACAAGATGATATCCTGACTTGGTTTCACAATAGTTTTGTGATTGCCTCCAGAAACTACGCAATCCTTGAGGGAAAGTAACCTTGATGACTGGTATTGCGCAGTTTAGATTGGAAGTCATCGTTGAGCTCATAAATTATGTAGTTGTGGAAGGCAACCAAACATTGAGCCCAGAAACTGTGTAATCTCTCACTAATCTCAGAAATTGTGCAATGCACTAAGCCAAAAAACTTTCCTAGTTCCCCAGAATTACGCAGTCTTTCTCGGCAACATGCATGGCAAGATTCCCCGAAAAAGACAAAAAAGCAAAAGCTAAAAAGAAAAAAGAATCCCTAAAAATAGGGATCCATTATTGGTATCTTGAAGGAGGCACACTCGTTATTTTTAGAAACTTTCGCCAAGTGTCACTTTTTCCTTGATTTTAGGCATCCGTTTCATAAACCCTAATTCACTCAAATTTATTTAATCAATGTGTCTAGAGCTCAGTTTCGCATTTGATCTTGGAGCTCTATAATTCCTGACGAGATCAAGGAACCTTCATTGCACTCATCATCACTTTTTCGAGTGAGTTTCGCTTTTATCGTCTTTTGCTGCTTTCTCTGTCACTTTTTGTCATTTTTCTTGTGTGAGTGTTGTTTTTCTTATTTCTCTTCATGTTTTTTGGTGTCTCAACTTATTTTAGCTTGTAGAAGTTTTGTTCTAAGTTGTCTTTTTCCTTTCACAAGTGTCGCATCATTTTTCTTGTTTTTGCACTGATGTTCGTCGTTACAGCAACTCTCCTCACATACTTGATTCTCATTCTATTTGTTCAATTTCTACACTTGATCTACATTGATTCATTCATACTTAGCTATATCTGCACCCAATCTCGCATCATTACTCACCTTTACTCTTTTTTCACACTTCCATCAGGAAGATCTGCACTTTCCTTGGCCGGATTTTTCCTTACCCCACCGGGCACTATGTAATCCTAAGGCTCAAGTCGAGAGCTTGGCCTCTAGAACTACATAGTCCTTAGTACAAGCTGGCCCACCAATGCATTGTGCAGTGCGAGGGCTCATCCTATCACCTTGGCCACTAAGATTGCACAACGCACAATCTATTCTCGTCTCTTCCCAGGCTTAAATGTGCATTACACAGTGTCAAGCCTCAGGTTGCACCCTTGGTTGTTAGTGTTGTACAATGCAAAGCTCCCACAACCAGTATCCCTTACTTGTTGATGAAAAATGCACAATCCCTCTCATTAGTTTCTCGGTTTACTACTTGATCATGATTTGAAGGTATATTTGAAAAAGATAAATTTTTCTTGGCATGAGTGTCCTTTTTGTCCCACGGGTACCACACTTGTAAAGCACTTCTCTCCAATAGTCATTGTTACCATGGCACCAAAGAGAGTTGATTCAAAAGATTCCCATGAAAATAGTACTGGGGAAGCAGTTGAGCAAACACCAATAGATTCTCCACTGCATGCGGACACTCAACTACTTATAGAAAATGGGTCAACACTAACATGGCAACAAGTTAATGAATATTTTTTAGCAAAGAGCCTTGAGGCATATCTAGAGGCCCGACAGGTTTATCTTAGTATCGACAGTCAGGACTATACAAGGTTGCATGTAGATATCCAACCTTCCCATGTGCACATGTAATTAGCTAATTTGTTTCACACATTGATGAGAAGACCATGACATTGATAAGTGCTAGTGGACAGAATATTGCTACCTCTCTGGCAGAAGATTATCAATGAATGTATCACTTTCTCAAGCCAATGAAGCTCATGGACTCAATTTTCTATTCCACCAACAACTATGTGAATACAACAGATATTTTTAAAGGCTGGGTGAAAGAGCCATCGAAGTTTCGACAGACACCCACCCATTCATATAAGACAAGTCCCTTAGGAAGTCCTACCAGCTCTTGGTTATCTTAGCTTGCAGGATCCATGGTTAGTAGAGCATGGAGACCTTTCCTGAAGTGTGGGAAGTCTTATTGAACCAGATTGTGAACGACGGGAAGTCGTTCAACTAGTCATATTTGTTGGCTTGACAGTTGAGAGCCCATGTAACACAGGCCCAAAGTCCTCCAAAGGGTGAGCAAGAAAGGTTATATATGTATGCATATTTACTGGATGCAATCTATGTACAACATCAGTTTCCTGGCATGAACTGGACATGGACACCACAAGAAAATATCGCAGATATCTATTGCAAGTTGTTATCAGATTATAGTCATCGAGGAGTAATGGAACAACTAACTGACCATTTCATCATCCCACTCTACAAGATCATATTTGAAGAAGAACCACCTTGCATGTCATGAGGAGTAATGGAAGCAATAACAAAGATCATAGATTGGTATGCCCCACGAAGTGGCACCTTCCTTAGAGTGTTTGCGTGAGAGAAGTCACCACATGTCTTACCAAGATATGCCACTGAAAATATTTTCATGCAAGAAGTGTCATATCATCTCTCCACAGGGTTGTAAACAGCGTTGCACAGGAAGAGGAAGGCACCATGGCCCACTCTTCCTTTGCAAAGGATTATACGAGATAAAGAACTTGAAATTCATGGATACCATGGGAAAGGAGATAGTGATGTTTGCATTCAGTAATCAAGACTTTAATCTCTATGATCCCCATACTATTTGCAAATACCACTATGAAAGAATTCACTTTCAGTGGATCAGTGGGGCTTTTCATTGATCAAAGGAGAATCCATGGTGGAATTTCTACAATGCCTCCAAACTCTGTGAATTGGTTGGTTTAGAAGGGACTTCATAGGCTACTTTGTAGAGGGCAGAAACTACGGAAGAAACAACGACAGAAGGAAATAATCCCATGAAGGACAAGGGAAAGAGAAAGATTTACGATAGTCTACATGGAGAACAAAGCTACAAGATAAAATCATATCCTATTCTTACGCAAGTAGCTTTACCAACTAAAGTGAAGAGGAAGCATAGGATAAAGAGAGAAGAGTGGAGGAAGAGAGAAAAGAAAAGGTTGTAGGAAGCAAAACTAAAGTTACAAGAAGTAGAACTAGAGCTGAAGTAAGAACGAGAGTTGAGGAGGAGAGAACAAGAAGAGAAGCAAAAGCAGGAAGAAGAAGAAAGGCAAGGCACAATGGTAGGAGAAACAATGTTGATAATGGTTGAAGAGAAGGAACAGAACTAGCCAGCAATTGAAGAGGAAGGTGAACAAATGCAGGATTGAGAGCTTGCTCAATAAATTGAGCACTTGATCTATGTTACATACATGGATATGTAATAAGAGCTACAAAATAAATATTTTGACCTGATTCCAAGTGCATCGCAGGTCACCGTTCCATCTCCACCACCTCCAGCAATAGAGCCAAACCTGAGCAAGGAAGGGGATGTTATTCCTCTTGATGGTGATCTAGTGATGGATGTGTATAATTTTTCATTTGATGGGTTCCAAAAGAAGATTGTACTAGCACGGAGAAAGTATTTTCAGGATGATCATGCATCACCTGCATTCATTAGATAAAGCATGATAGTGGTAGACACCAAGAAGAATCCAAATGCCATTGCAAAGCCAACTTGGTCTTTACAATTGAAACAAGATCAAATATTTAGTATTTGACAACCGAGAATGAGAAATTGGCATAGAACTTATAGGTTTCTAGGCAAGAGGCATAACAACTCTGTGCATTAGCACAGAATGTAGTTTCCACACAGATCTACTTGGAGGAGAAGAAAGCAGTGATACCTGCTGAAGTATCAATACTTCGAGAAGCCATGTGAAACCTCTATGAGGATTTTGTGACCATACATAAACCAGTTGTCCATTTTCATGACCTATAGAAGCAGAGAAAATATTTTGTTAAAAATTTCAAGAACGTACAAGTTGTTATTACCTATGTGCAAGAATGGACAATGTGATACAAAGGGGCACTGCTTGACTTAGTGAAGAAAATGAAGCCATGGGAAGAGATGGAGAGAGTGAGAGTTCGAATGTTGATTCAGAACAATAAGCATCTCAACTAATTCATTGGTATCATTCATGCCTAATATGTACAGTTATTCAGTAGTTTGGATGTCTTGGTGAAAACACACAAGATCCCATATGTTGACTCGCTCAACAAAGCCAAACTCAGGAACTAGGTCCGACAGGAGATTGAAGAGTACTTGGAGAAGCTGAGACAGATTTCCACCAAGGAAAATTTGGAGCTGAACAAAAAGAACATGCAAAACTACATCAGTGGTCTTGTGAAAAATAGAATAATGTTGCTCATTCTTCAGAGGGAGGTTGAAATTGGTTCTAAGTCAATGTACTCGGATACCATGGAGGCTAGAGTCTGCTTCCAGATAGGCATCATTGCGTAGCTTAGGGATGTCATCACACAATACCAAGCTTAGCACCAATATGTGACTAAGAAGCATCAAGTGGAAGTTTTTGAGCCAGAGTTTCCCCAAACTCAAGCATCATAGTATTTTTTCTTGTTAGGCTGTCAAGTTGTCTCTAACCCATTTTGTCTTATATGGGTATGAGTTTAAAATGTAATATTATTTGTAAACTATTTTGTAAAGTGAAATTCCAAGTATCAATATTGGAATGTGAATATTCATGATGTAATGTAATGAGCCATTTGAAATAAGTTGAAGAGTCATGATGGTATTCCAAAGGTCACAAAGTGGAGTTAAGGGGTCATCCACCCACTTGTTATAAATAGAACCTCATAACACATGTAAGGGGACTTTTGGAGCCAAGATTTTGGCTAGGCTTAGGCTTAGAAGGAGCTTGGGAGTATTGGAAGAGTCTTGGATTCTTTGTAGTGTAGAGAAAGTATACTTCTTTGGAGGAGCATGTGTTCTTGACTTTAATGTTCCACTATTGGGGCTAGTGGTCCGTAAATGGTGTATGTATGAATGGAAGTTTAACTTATAATAAAACTCAGAGCCGAAACACTTTCATGCATATCTTGTGATTATAGTAGGACTATTCTTCTTGAATCTTAAATGTATGTTATTTAACTTACGCTTGTGCTTATGAATTATTTCATTTGCATTTGTATGAATCATGTTGAATGTGTGTTGTTGTATTAATTCATCACCTTAACTTGTGGAATTTCTCACATGTTAGCTCATGATGTCATTATGCTTGTGTGTTCCTCTCAAGTTGCATACTATTAGAGGCTTATAAAGGGTGCACTTCCTTTTCCCTTGGTGTGTTGGAACCTTCATGCATCGGACTTGACTTTCCGCAAGGTCACACACTTTCTCTCACCAAAGTTACCGTACTTCACTTTGTGCATTTTCGTTGTCAAGGCATAACATTACCACCCACTTCTGGGACTCCTACTCCAAACAGTGTGAGTTCTAGCTAGGAATTCATATTGGGGATATTCCCTGAATGTTGACGACTCCAGCACCATCAACATTTTTGGCGCTAGAAGGAGGACTAGATGACAATTTGATCCCTTGAAGTCTATTTTGAATTTTTGAGCTCATTTAATGACTTCTCCCTAAATAATAACCCAGACATGTTTTTCTAGACACACAAATATGAAATTTCCAATGAGAATTATTGATGACTTGTCGAATTCAAAATTCAATGGTGACGGTAAAATAACTTTATTTGAGAAAACCGCCCATTTTCTTGATTTCAGCACGAAGCACAATATGCACTATGAGGATGTTGGCTGTAGGTAGTTCATTCTGAAGTTCAAAGGGCACGTACGAGAATGGTGTAACACATTTCCCAATGACTCCATTCATTCTTTCGGACACCTTGTCACAAATCTGTTTCGTGCCTTTGAAATGTATGATTGTAAAACTCTATGCAAGAAAATTATGAATATGGGAAAAGCACCTGATGAATATGTGTAGGATTTTCATGATCATTTATTCATTTTTTATTTGAATTTCAAGAAGATGATGTTGATTGGTATTTCTTGGTGGACATATTCCTATATCTTGTTCACATTCTAGATAATCCACAAAAGCTTGAATCTTTCGAACCTCTCCCGACATACCTCTGTATTAGAGCTTCTAAATCTGCAATAGATGAGGATGCTAATCTAAGGGACCCTCCATACCATTCTCATCAAAAAATCTAGTCCCACAGGTTGAGGTGGGAGAATTTGATAATTCATCTACTAATATACCACCATCTTCTCCCACCCCACATACTCAGAATTTTAACGCAAATTTGGACTATGAATTTGATGGTTACAATGAAGGGTTATCTCCTCGTCCTCCATCCTTTGGTTACTTTGATCCTTCGGATTGTGAGTTGTTGAGTTTACCTATTTTGAATCCTTATTTCGATGTTCATGAGGATCAAGTTTCAGATGGAGTTAGTGTTGAGTAGCCAACTTATGATATCATTTACAATGATTATTTGTGGGAGCCCATAGCTAAACAAGAATCTGCTATCAAAGATGATTCTTCTCCTTCCACATCTCTCCTATTTATCCTGACATCTTCCATGATCCGATCATTCCCGTTAAATATTGGAATAAATAGTTTCTGATCATTCTCAAAACACATGGAATGTCAGTTTTGCATCTGAATTCTAACAGGATAAATCTTTTTTTCCTGATATTTCCAATCTCTCATCTTATCTTTCTAAAAATATTGAGGGTGAAATTTCCCATTCTCCATCATCCCCTCTTTACGATTCACCAGATCATGAGGATGCCTCTGTTTGTAATCTTGAACTTTCTAATCATGGTTGTCTAGGATCTTTTCATTGATCACGATTCTAATTTTTCCATTGTCGATCTTTCTAAGCCACTGGTTTTCGATGATCCATATTCTGGTGAATCATTCCCCAAGCTATCAAGGTACTTCAGCCCAAGCTTATGGTTATTGTAGGTTCTCGTAGTCTTGAGGTCAGTTCCACTTCCGATCATAAATGTGTTGAATCTTTCTAGGGTCCTCATCACTCTGTCGCGCACATTGAAAATCAATATGTTTTACAATTTTCACATACTCCATTTGTATCACATGATCCTATCACTCAGTCATTGGAGGAGTCATATGTGGCGAGCACAGTTGCAAGAATAATTTTTTCTTCTTTCTTTATGTTTTCCCATTTGTGCATTTCGAAAGTCTTTTCTTCCATGTCTTCAAGTCGTAGTGTGTCTAAACACCATAATTCACCCGCAAAATGTCGCCCATGCACTTTTTGTTCTTACTTTTCTACCTGTACGTCTAAACTTCGAACGTTTTGGTTTGCATTGTCCTATCTTTTTTGTTTATTGTTATACTTGTATATCTTTCTTGACATGCATTCCCTTGCGTACATATGCCAACCAATGCACCAGTGGTTGTATTAGAAGTATCATTTCATGTGAGCCTAGTCTATTCACTGTTAGGTTAGGAGTAGGAGTAGTTGTTTTCTTTTCTTTTTTGTTTCTTTGATTTGCTTCCTTTTACTTTCTACTCCGCAGTTTTCTTCTATTTGTTTTCTTTCAATCATAGGATAGCTTCCACATGAGACCATGTTTGGCTTCTCAGACAAGCAGGGTTAAGTCCAGGAGGAAGTTGTAATGTTATCAATGCTTGGTTATCTGTTTATTCCCTCTCGTTATGTGAATCTTTCATTTCTTTTAGTAAATGATACTCTAATGGAAAATACGTTCCTTTTGGAGAAAGTCACAGTGAAATCATAATGCTTCACTTTTAACTAGTACCGCCTACTCTAATCAATATTCTATTTTTTGGTTAATCCTTGTTAACTAAGTTGTAGGTTTTAACCCCGTACAGAAATTAGCTACATACGAATTCTAAAACACAAAAAATAAACAATGTGAGAGCATAACACATAAAACACATATACACAGAGATTTTCCCCTGGATCCCAAAACCATGACTACCAGCTTGATTTTTCATTATGTTCCTTTCAATGTTACAATACATATATATACATGCCAAAGCATCCAATACCATGGACCGAAAACCATTGCGCTCAAAACCATGTGCAAAAACCATGCACAAAACATAGGTAGGTTTGGCCACCTAATATAGGGTCCAAAAAAATTTCCCCCGGGGCACTGCCCTGGACCTCGTAGAGGGGGGCTAATCGTCCCCCTCAAACCCCCTCCTACGCAATCAGATAACGAAGGGGGGGCTCCCCCCCCCCCTCTAACCCCCTGCTTGACTAGGGTGGCTAGTCTTAGAAAGAATATAACACAACCCAACATTATCCCACTTGTTGTTTTCTTTCCATTGGGGGCCACAGGAGAGCTTAGTAATTTATCCAGCCCTACAACACCCATTGTTTCTCTACACCAAGATAAATTCTCAGAGCTCACAGATTTTGTCAATGCATTTTTTAGTATTCTTCAAAGTATCCACCTTTACCAGCAACACCTTTTTGTCTTCTATCATATGCCTCACAAAGTCATACTGAACATCAATGTGCTTTGTCTTTGAATGATAAGCAGGGTTATTTTCCAAGAAAATTGCACTTTTTCTATCACAGTCTATCCTTATAGCTCCCTGTACTAACCCCATACTTGAACAAAATCTCTGCAACCAAACTGCTTCCTTGCTTGCATGAGTGGCTGCCATGTATTCTGCCTCTGTAGTTGATAGTGCCACTACAGATTGTTTCTTACTCATCCAACTGACTGCACCTCCAAATAGGTTAAACACATGCCCACTTGTAGATCTTCTCTGATCCAGATCTCCAGCCCAGTCTGCATCAACAAAGCCATAAATATCCAACACTCTATCCAATCCCGGTCTTCCTTGGTAGCACAAACCATAATCGACACAAATACCTGAAAACCCGCTTCACTGTTGTCGAGTGCTCCTTCCTTGGTTTTGACATAAACCTACTCAATACTCCCACTGCATGTGCAATGCCTGGTCTAGTATAGACCATCGCATACATCAAGCTACCGACTGCACTTTCATATGGAACATGGGACATGTCCTCTTCCTCTTCTTGTGTCTTGGGACACTGTTCAGTAGATAACTTCACACCTACAGGAATAGGAACCTTCACCAGTTTACTATCCTGCATATTAAACCTCTGCAGTATTGTCTCGACATACTTCCTCTGCTTTAACCAGGGCTTCCTCTTTGCCCGATCTCTTTTAATTTCCATGCCTAAAATATAGTTTGCAGCACCAAGATCTTTCATGTCGAATTTGGAGGACAATTGGGTCTTCAAATCTTGGATAATTTCTTTGTGATTTCCAACCAGCAACATATCATCCACATACAAGACTAGATAAATAACACGGTCACCAATTAATTTAAAATACACACAATGATCTACTTTTCTTCTTGTGAATCCAAGTCCCTGTATAAATGTATCAAATTTCCGATACCACATCTTTGGTGACTGTTTTAACCCATACAGAGACTTTTTTTATCTTGCATACCAGTTCTTTCTTACCCTTCACTGCAATGCCTCCAGGTTGCTTCATGTAGATCTCCTCTTCTAGATCCCCATGAAGAAATTTTGTCTTCACATCCATCTGTTCTACCTCAAAATCAAAAGCAGCAACAACAGATAAACGTAATATAATAGAAGCTACCTTGGCAACAAGAGAAAAAATATCACCAAAATCAATTCCTCGCACCTAGGAATAACCTTTTGCTACCAACCAAGCTTTGTATTTCTTCACCTTTCCTTCTGCATTTTTATTCTTCTTGAACACCCATTTGCTACCAATGGGTTTCCTTCCAGCCGGTAACTCCACCAGATCCCAAGCCTCATTTTTGTGCAAATATGCCATTTCATCAACCATGGCCTATTTCCAGAGTTTTCCATCCTCTGAATCTACTACTTCCTTCATAGTTCTGGGATCATCATTAGTAATAGATAAAGCAAAATTTGAATAGAAAGTAGATGGACTATACCTTTCTGGCTGCCTTCTTTCTCAAACTGATCTTCTGACACCCAGAGTTTGTGGCTCTTCATCTTCTGATTCCTCCTCTGCTGTAGAGTCTAATTCTTCCTCCTTTAGCTCAAACTCTATCTTCTTAGGTTCCTTCGGTTGGACTTCATGTTTAATAACATATTTCACCTTTCTAAACACGACATCTTGGATGTACACAACCTTCCTTGTTGTTGGGTTGCAAATTTTATAACCCTTTAAACCATCCTTATACCCAATAAAGATGCAATTTTTAGATTTACTATCCAACTTTGTTATTTTCTCCTTTGGAACATGTACATATGCATCACATCCAAATACCCTCAGATGTGAAAGAGAGGGTTTCTTACCAGTCCATACCTCTTGTGGAGTCTTATCCTTGAACCCTGATGAAGGTGATCTGTTGACCAGGTAACATGCAGTCTCCACCACCTCTGATTAGAATTCCTATCCTAACCTGACACCACTGAGCATGCTTCTTGCCATTTCTAGCAATGTTGACCAGGTAATATGCAATCTCCACCACCTCTGCCCAGAATTCCTATCCTAACCCGACACCAATGAGCATGCTTCTTTCCATTTCCATCATCGTCTTGTTCATTCTTTCTGAAACTCCATTTTTCTCGAGTGTGTATGGAGTAGTATTTTGTCGTGCTATACCACACTTCTTACATAATTATTCAAATTCCTTCTTGCAAAACTCTCCATCATTATCTGTCCTCAACACCTTTATCTTCTTCTCTGTCTAGTTTTCCACCAGAGTCTTAAATTATTTAAACCTGTCAAAGACTTCAGATTTCTTCTTAAGGAAATATATCTGTGTATTCCTTGAGAATTCATCTATAAATGATACATAGTACATAGACCTACCCAGTGATGGAACCTTCATAGGTCCAAACACATAACTGTGCACAAGCTCTAATATCTGTTTCGCCCTCTTACCACGAGATGGGAAACTCACCCGATTCTGCTTCCCATATACACAATTTTCACAAAAGTCAAAATCCAGAGAGTTATTAGTCATACCTTCTACCATACCTTTACCATGAAGTATTCGAAGACCCTTATCTCCAATATGTCCAAGCCTTTGATGCCATAGCATGGTATTTTCTCCAGAGACCACTAGATTTTCTACTCCACTTTCAGGAACCACAGAACCATTGCACCCATCGACAACAATGCTACCTTGCAACTTGTATAGAGTTCCAATCCGAACTCCCTGAATCAATACTAGTTCTCCCCAAACCATATTGCAGGTATCCTTCTCGAACACTGTTTTTACACCTGCATCATCTAGCTTTCTTACAAAAATCAAATTTCTGGCTAATACAGGTGTTATATGCCTAAATCTACCTCAGGCTGAGAAAGGCAGGTCTAGGGTAACATCAAACCACACTTAACCTAGTAGCTAGCCCTACCAGGTCGAGAGAGGGCTCTCTCCTTGTCAATCTCAGATAAAATATGGCAAACAACGCTTGAGATGACTGATATGAAGACTAATTTTAGGTCAGGTATATGATCAGAGGATTTTGATTGATTTTAATGGTTGGTTGTTGGATCAGATGAGGAAGGCAACTTTGGGTCCGGGAAATCAACTTAGATTTGCAGAGGTTTCTATGGGGCGAGATAGGCAAGTGTTTTAGCACTTTGAATTTGGTGTAATGGTGAGTCTAAAGACTGGTGAGGAGTTGGAGAGGGAATGCAAGTGTCATGAGTCCTCTTCAAACAGTAGAAAACATTTAACACTAAATAAACCCCAAGGCAGAGCACTGAACATCAATGAGTTCCACCCTTTAATCTTGATTCATTTAGTTATGCAGAAAAAGAGAGATGGTGGCACATATAAACATAAGATAAACTGAATAACGGAGGAGAAAACAATACTAATTCACATTACCACAAGAATCCCACAAAATGCTGCAAAACCCTGGTTTATTTCCTTGCCAAACTACAAAAGTGATGTACAAAGTAGCTCAATGCATCCACAAGAGTCCAACCTTGACAAATGACTAAGAAAGTACAAGATATAAGCATAAAACCACCTATGCTAGCCATCAGGGGTCAAATCCATGAGTCAAGGAGCTGTTTCAACAAGATCTAAACTAGGAACTGAAAAATAGACAATGGAACAGCTTGCTTCTAAAACTATGGAAACTAATTCATTCAGCTCAAAACCACCATTAACTAATGTATCTACCTCCTTAAGTCATTTTTCATCATTTTTACATCATAGTACATCAATTTACATCATATTACATCATGAATTTTACCATGAGAGAAGAAAAAGTCAAACTGATAGAAAACTAGGCGAAATTCTGAGTTTTTGAGCAAAATTTTGTCTGATGCGCAGCGCCCTGAGCCTGATGCGTAGTGCCACTTCAAGGCTAAGTTTCAAGGCCTTCCCCTTCACCAAATTAGGTCCAAGATGGCTTGTTGGAAAGCTATGTTTGTCTACTTTCTAGAACAACTATAATTTTTGGATTTAGAGTCCATTTGCCCCTTCAAAAATCACTTCTCCCAAGACTACTTCCTGTGGGTCCAAAAAGTGGCAGAGAGGGCATTTTTTAGGTGTTTTTTGCCCTTTAGGTGACCCAGATCTCCTCTAAATTTCATGAAAATTTCTAGGTTTCAGTATTTTTCCATGAGGAATCCAAAAATATAAGCCATTTTTCAAAATTCCAAGCTAGCTAAATCACCGACGCTGCGCATCAGAGGAAAATTCTATGTTTTGCAATTAAAATTTATGAAATGACACAAATTTCTCAAAATTTCTTCGAATTTGGCAAGAGGCAAGCCTACTAATTGCTTTACTAAGCCAAGGAACCTTCAGCCAAAATTTTAAGTTTAACTTGCTCCTTTTTGGCTTTTAAGACTCTCTTTAACTCAGCTTTTAGGCTTCTTATCCTTGTCTTGCAAATTTTGTTCCAGGCCAAATAGTGATAAGCCATGTGGTGCAACATGTTCTTCTCCTTGTTAGCCTTATCAAGCAGCTTCTCAAGGCGGACATTTACTCTTTCCAGCCATGATTCTCAGTCAGCCTCTATTTCTTGTTCTAGTGATGTCATCTTGATTTTCCTTCTTTTTGCCACTTGCCATTTTTCCCTAATGGTTTGCAGCTCCATGATTGTTTATTTGTCCTCCAATTGCTTATTCTATTGCTCAAGGAAGTTAATGATCCACTTAGCCCTCTCAAGGTCAAGTGATAAGGCTTGGATCTCAGCTTCTTTCTCTTTGATGACCACATCCTTGAGTCTTAAGCTTTCGGAGCCCAAATCAGTGTCATCTTCTTCAACCAAAACAAAATCCCTGTCTTGCCCTTTAGAAGGCCCTTCATCATGCAATGGTTGCTTTCCTTTTTCCTGTACCTATTTTGCTGATGAAGAAGGCAAAGCCCCTTTCACCCCAGGTGAATATAGCATTTTCCTGTGATCCGGTGAAGGAAATGAGACCCCTTCCACCCCTGGTGGAGGTAATACTCATTTGGCAACTGCAAAAAGTCTTCTTGTACCTTTTTCATAAGTTATGAACATAGTAATGTGAGCCTCTTCAGTTTTGCTTTCATGCTCTTCTTGTTGCCCGGAAGGTCCACCTTCCTCTTGAGGATCTGCAAAAATTTGAGACCCCTTGAATATTTCATGGGCAATGAAGGTGTCCCATGGCACTCCCAACTGAGTAAGCTGATGCACAACAATAATCTTGATGACGACAAATTGATAAATAGTGTTAAGCTGCTGTGGGTATGGTTTCCTCTTTGCAATTACAATCATCCTCTCTATTTTCTTGCAAATGAAATATGGAATACTCATCATTCTAACCCTGGTGAAATGCATAAGTAATCTGATATGATAGGCATAGAGTCTGGAGAACCTTCCCTCACATGTGAAGTATTTGATGACGAGTTTCATGAGTGGAACATACCGGTCCTCCAAGAACTTGAAAGGAAACACCCTGCTCAATTTACCATGATATTTGGCCTTAATATATGGTTCATAATGCTGCTTGCTGATATTATGTCTTTTGTTCCACCTTTCCCCTACATCTGGCATTCTAGTTGCTTTTGCAATAATGGCTGGTGAAAGAGTGAAATTGATGCCAGCAAGGTGTACCATATTTTTCTCCATGTTGATGAAAAATTGCCTTGCTAATTCATGATGATACTTAACCATCTCACAAAACTCAAAGCAAGATTGGTATCTGAAAAAAGTGGTAGCAAAGGGGTAAGCAAGGAGTTCAGCAATGCTAATAGGTTCCTCTCTGATAATTTTCCCACCCTTGTGAGGTCTCCTAGGCTGTACATTTCTGTCTCTTGAATTGTCACTTAATGTTTCTTCTTCATAGCTTGACTCACTATTTCTGGCCATGGTGCTTAGGGCTTGTTTTAGGGAAGGGATGTAATGATGATATGATAGAAAATGGTAATGAGGGAGGACAAGGGAGATGGGTATGAAGAGATTTTACTAATAGGAAATGGAATTTGGGAATGAAGGAATCAGTTTTGGGAAACTAGGGTTTAGTGAGGGATTTAGGGTTTGGTGAAGGGAATTAGTTGTTTTAGGGGAGTGGGATATGCTAAATGGGATAAATGGAGTGATTTAGGCAAATGGAAGATGGAAAAGGGCTTAATGATGCTTTTTGGGATTATGGAGTGAAAATTGCACAATGGAATGGAAAATAATGAAGACAAGCTAGGGTTTAGCTTTCAACATGCAAAACTCATGAAGAACACAAGTATGAGAGCAATTTCAGCTCTAGGGAAATGATAACTTACTTGTAGAATAGCAATGCAATGTTTTTGAGGGTTATTGAATGATTTGAAATGATTTAGCAAGTGTTGGACTGATGCACAGTGCACTGGGCCCAATGCGCAGTGCCCTCTTGATGCGCGGTGCCCAATGCGCAACACCCATGTAAATTAACACTGGCAGAAAGTCACTGATGCACAGCGCCAGTCTGATGTGCAACGCACTGCCTCTGATGCACGGCGCTAGGAAAGTTTGCTTGGAAAACAAAGTTTTTAACCTTCTTAGCTCAATTTGCCTCCAAATCGCGATTTTGTGCTCTACAAGGGTATTTTGCACAATGAAATGATAAATGGCACTCCTTTCACTTTATATATGGATTGCTTTTAATTTTTACTTATTCCAAACCCACTTTTCTAATGTCAAAGTCACTTTTGGACATAGGCTCTGTTTTTTCATTTGAATTGACTTTTCTTGATCATTTGGTAAACTGATGCATTGATGCTTTTAGTTTTGTCTGCAGTGGCTGGAGTTGGCAAGGTGAATCAAGGGCAATAGTTGGAACTTATTACATATAGAAAATATATCAAATTACATAAATTTTGTACATAGAAAATAAAAACTCTGTTTTCACCTCAAAACAGAGTTTTGAGGTAAAAATCACTTATTAAGCATATCATTAGTGAAATTTTGATCTTATGAACTTATTAGACCTCCTCATGTGCCTGCTGACCCTTTATTAGGTTTTTGATGACCATGGTGGCAAACCCTAGACCTAGTAAGACCTAAAAACCCTAAAATTGCTTTTGCAAATGAAATAACATAAAATGATAGTAAATGAGGTAAACATGTGAAAATAGGCCAACAAGTAAATGCCATGAGGGAATTGACAATGAACCACTACCATCAATTGATCCATGACCTAATGGAATGCAGCTGATTGGATGGGACACCTAATATGCATGCAAAAAGAGAAATTTGATCACTGATGGAAGGATGAAGATACCGACACTAACAGCAGGAATATGCAGAACACCCGGAAGTGTTCTAATCCTTCCACCTTGCAACTTCAACTTGACTTTTCCACAACCAACGATTCTATCCTTCATGTAATCCCCCTAGAAGACATCACCACCATCATATCTCTCATACTCGTAGAACCACTCTCTATGGGGAGTAAAGTGAAAGGATGCACCTGAGTCAATAAACCATGCCTCATGATCTACATGTGTACTTGAAGAAGTCAAGTACACATCCCCACCTTCATCTGAGGTGGTTTTTACCTCTGCAAAAGGAGCATCATCAGATCCTTTTCCTTTGTCAGGAGCTTTAGATTTACAGTCCCTTTTGTAGTGCCCTTACTTTCTGCATTTCCAGCACATCTTTACAGGTTTTCCTGGAGATTTAGATGTCCCTCTAGATTTAGATCTCCCATTCGATGACTTATTTTTGTTTTTGTTCTGGGACCTTCCTCGTATAGACAAGGCATCACCATTTTGGCTCTCCATATTTTTTCGTCTCATCTCATCCATCAATAAGGATGAGACTAGTTCATCAAAATGCAAGGCAACTGCATTGCTACCTATTGCAATAACCAAACTATCCCACGAATCTAGTAGAGAACACAACAAACTAATGCACTTATCTTCATCTGAAATTTTAATATCAACAGATAATAATTGACTTACCGCATTATTAAATGCGTTCATATGCTCTGTCACTGAGCCTTCATCTTCCATCCTCAGGTTATACAGATTTTTCCATAGGAACAATTTATTCACCAAATACTTAGATTGGTACAAAGTCCCTAACTTGTCCCACAAAGCCTTAGCCGTAACTTCCCCTGATACATTCAGCAATACTAAATCTAAGACACACAATCATATTGTGCTCTTTTCCTTCCGATCCAACTTCTACCATTCTTCATTGAATACTCCCATTGGTTTAGTAACAGGATCTACTATGATCCACTAATATTTATCCACCAATAGATCCTCCATCTTGAGTTTCCACAACTCAAAACTCTGACCATTAAATTTCTCGATCTCTATCTTTCCACTGATCGCCGTCTTCTTTCACCACCAAAATAAATCCCACAAATCTCCCACTGAACAGGGTCTACCATAGGCCCAAGCGAAACCCCTCAGCAACAAAGGCATCCCCTTGAAGCCAAAACAACTTTGATACCAAATGTAGGTTTTAACCCCGTACATAAATTACTTGCATACGAATTCTAAAACACAGAAAATAAATAATGCAAGATCATAACACATAAAACACATATACACAGATATTTTCCCCTAGATCCCAAAATTGGGACTACCAGCTTGATTTTTCATTATGTTCCCTTCAATGTTACAATACATATATGTACATGTCGAAGCATCCAATACCATGGACCGAAAACCATCGCGCTCAAAGCCATGTGCGAAAACCATGCACAAAACCATAGGTAGGTCGTGGAAAGAATATAACACAACCCAACATAAGTTAAGTAGAGTAAGGAGGGTAGGAAAACCTTAGCAAGTATGCATAGGTGTATATAAACATCCTTCTCTAAAGGGACAACCTCTTATGCTCTCAATAAGTCAGGATCCCTCTTCTGCCCCCATGAAATAAATAAGTTCCTATGAACAATTCTTTGAACAAATAAAAATGAAAAACATGAAAAATGAAATAAAGGGCGAAAGAAGAGAAACCCTTCCTGCAAAGAGAGAGGAAGCAATAAATTCCACCAGGGTATTGTACAGGCTCACTGGCAGCGTACCAATGTTTGTGTTCCTGAAGTTACTCCGCCAAGGTATTATCAATACCTACTGGTAGTGAAGCAACACCAGAGATGAAAACTAAGGCTCTAACATTTTATTTTAATTGTGCACTTATATACTCCTCATCCCCCATCGAAACAAATTAGTCTCACTTGGCTTAGTATGTGTGTTTCCGAGTAAGGGAATGGTAGGGACTATATCTTTAACTCAAGCCAAGTGAAGAAGTTGTGACAATCAATGAACTAAACAATGCTTCCGGAAGTGTCAGACCTTTTTTGCATGAGACAAGATCCATACAGAGAGTAGGAGTTCTACCAGTGTGTCGCCAGTGTTGTAGCAACTACAAACACCCTCCAACATTTTTCATATGCTTTTATTTTGGAGCCTTCCTTCCTATCTAAAGGAGCCTATCTTGCACTGATTTAGGTATTCATGCTTTGACTAGGACACATATTTTTCATTTGTGCTTGTGTTTTCTTATTTCCATATTTAACTGATATTTCTAACTCACAAGTTGATATCCTAACTTGGTCTCACAACATTTATGGACTTGCCTCTAGAAAATGTGCAATCCTTGATGGTAAGTAGCCTTGATGAATGGAATTGCATAGTTCAGACTCGTAGTCAGCCTTGAACTCAGAAAATGTGTAGTCATGGAAGGCATCCCAACACTAAGCCCAGAAACTGTGCAATCCCTAGCTGAGCTCAAAAACTACACAGTGCACTGAGCCAAAAAGTTTCTCAGTTCCCCATAATTGCATAGTCTTTCCCGGAAACATGCATGGAAAATTTCCCCAAAAAAGAAAAAAAAAAGCTAAAAAAAAATCCCTAAAAAATAGGGATCCATTATTGGTATCTCAAAGGAGGCACACGCTATTTTTAGAAACTTCTGCCAAGTTTCACTTTTTCCTTGATTTTAGGCATGCACGTCGTAAAACCTGATTCACTCAAATCTATTTAATCGAAGCCTCTAGAGCTCATTTTCACATTTTACATTGGATCTCTACCATTCCCAAGGAGATAAAGGAACCTTATGTGCGGTTGTCATCGCTTTTCTAGGTGAGTTTAGTTTTTATCGTATTTTGCCACTTTTTTGCCTCTTTTTGTTGTTTCGCTTATGTGAGTGTTTTTTTCCTTACTTATCTTCATGGTTGTTGGTGTTACAACTTATTTTAGCTTGAAGAAGTGTTGTTGTAATTTGTCGTTTTCCTTTCACAAGTGTCGCGTCGATTTTTTTTGTTTTTGCACTGATGGTCGTCATTGTTGCGGCTCTCCACACATACTTGATTTTACTTCTTCTTGTACAGTTTCTATACTTGATCTACATTGATTCATTCATAATTAGGCAGATCTTCACCCAAGCTCACATCATTACTCACTTCTGGTCATTTTTCACAGTTCCACTGGGAAAATATGCACTTTCCTTGGCTAGATTTTTCTTTTCCCATCTAAGCACTCCACAATCCTAAGGCTTAAGCTGAGAGCTTGACCTTTGAAACTATGTAGTGCATAGTACATGCTAGCCCAAATTTGCATTGTGCAATTCCAGGGCTCATCTTGTCACCTTGGCCACTGACATTGCACAATGTGCAGTCTCTCCTAGTCCCTACCTAGGCTGAACTGCACATTACATAGTCTCAAGCCTCAGGCTACACCCTTGGTTACTATGACTACGCAATGCACAATTCCCACAACCATTCTCCCTTGCTTGTTGATGAAAACTGTGCAATCCCTCTCGTTAATTTCTTGGTTTGTTACTTGATCATGCTTTGAAGGTAGATTTGAAAAAGCTAATGTTTGCTTTCCATGAGTGTCCTTTTTGTCCCACAGGTACCAAATTTTTGAAGCACTTCTCTCTAGTAGTCATTTTTACCATGGCACCAAAGATAACTGGTTCAAAAGATTCCACTGAAAGCAGTACTGGGGAAGCAGTTGAGCAAACACTAGTAGATTTACCAGTGTATGTGGAAACTCAACTAATTATAGAAAAGGGTTCAAAACTCACATGGAAACAAGTTAATGAATCTCCTTCAGCAAAGAACCTTGAGGAATATCTAGAGGACTGACAGGTTTATCTCAATATCTAGCAGTCAGGGCTACACAAGCTTGCATGCAGATATCCAACCTTCCCATGTGCAGATGTCATCATTTGGATTGTTTCACACATTGATGAGAATACCATGACATTGAGCAGTGCTAACAAACAAAATCTTGCTACCTTTCTGGCATAATATTATCAGTGCATGTATCACTTTCCCAAGCCAGTGAAGCTCATGGACTCATTTTTCTATGCCACCAACAACTATGTGAATACAATAGATATTTTTAAATGTTGGGTGAAAGAGACATCAAAGTTTCGACAAAAACCCATCCATTCATATAAAACAAAGTGCCTCAAGAAGGCCTTACCAACCCTTGGTTATCTTATCTTTGTAGGATCCATGTTCAACATAACACAAAGACCTTTCCTAAAGAGTGGGAAGTCTCATTGAACCAGGTTGTGAGCGAGTGGAAGCCATTCGAATGGTCAAATTTGTTGGCTCGATAGTTGAGAGCCCATGTGGCATAGGCCCAGAGTCCTCCTAAGGTGAGAAATCTAGGTTTTATATGTCTGCATATTTAATTGATGCAATCTATGCACAACATCAGTTTCCTGGCGTGAACTAGACATGGACAACACGAGAAGCTATCACGCATATCTATTGCAATTTATTATTGGATTATAGTCATCGAGAAGTAATGGAACAACTAACTGGCCATTTCATCATCGCTCTCTACAAGCCCATCTTTGAAGAAGAACCACCTTGCATGTCACGAGGAGAAATGGAGGAAATAGTAGAGATCGCAGATTGGTATGCCTCATCAAGTGTTTCCTTCCTTAGAGTCTTTGGCGAAGAGAAGTCGTCGTATGTTTTACCACAGTATGCCACAGACAAGCTTGTCATGTAAGAAGTGTCATATCATCTCACCACAGGTTTTTCAGTAGCTTTGAACAGGAAGAAGGCACCATGGCCCACTCTTCCTTTGAAAATTCGATTATACAAGATAACGAACTTGAAAGTCATTCATACTGAGAGAAAGGAGATAGTGAAGTTTGTGTTTGGTACTCAAGACTTTAATCCGTATGATCCCCGTAGTATTTGCAAAGACCACAGTGCGAGAATTCACTTTCAATGGATCAGTGGGGCTTTTCAATGGCCAGAGGAGGATCCATGGATGAATTTCTATAATTCCTTCGAACTTCGTGGGTCAGTCAGTTTAGCAGGGAATTCACAGGATACTCTGTAGAGGGGAATAACTCTGAAAGAAAGAGAAACATAAGGAATAAATCCCATGAAGGACAAGGAAAAGAGAAAGAATGTTGACAGTCCAAAAGGCGAACAAAGTTGAAAGATGAAAGCAGATCCTATTCTTATGAAAGAAGCTTTAGGAGTCGAAGCAAAGAGGAAGCAGAGGATACAGAGAGTGGAGTGAAGAAATTGAGAAAAGCAGAGGTTACAGGAAGTAGAACTGAAGTTACAGGAAGCAAAAAAAGCTAAATTAAAAACGAGAGTTGAGGAGGAGAGAATAGGAAGAGAAGAGAAGAAGGAAGAAGAAGAAATGCAAGACGAAATGGCAGGAAAAACAACATTGATGCTGGTTGAAGAGTAGGAATGAATCCAGCCAGCAACTGAAGAGGAAGGTGAACATATGTAGGAACGGGATCTTGCTCAATAAATTGAGCAATTGATTGAATTTACTAGCATGGAGATGGAATAGGAGCCGCAAAATGAAGATATTGACCTGATGTTGAGCGCACCTCAAGTTGTTGTTCAGTCTCCACCACCTCCAGCAGTAGATCCAACCTCAAGCGAGGAAGGGGATGTTGTTCCTCTTGATGATGATTTGGTAATGGATGTGTACAATCTGTCATTTGATGAGTTCCAAAAGAAGATTATACAAGCATGGAGAACTAATTTTCTAGATGATCACACATCAACTACATTCATTAGAGAAAGGGTGATAGTGGTGGACACCCAGAAGAATCCAAATATCATTGCTTAAGAAAAATTAGCATTTGCAAGTGAAACAAGATCAAATATTCATTATTTGATGGCCGATAATTAACAATTGGCATAGAAATTATAGGCTTCCAGGAAAGAGGAAGAACAACTCCACAACGATGAGGCTCATCAATGGATAAAATATATGGACCTTAATGCACCTCAAGCTTACTAAAATCAACTCTTCTCATAATTCTTTACATGTTTTAATTATATTTTTCTTAATGAGATGAGTAAAAGTAAGATGTCATGTCTAGTGGTCTAATGTGCATTTATTGCAGGTTTTTGGAGAAAATTGTGGCTAGTTAGGGTGCAGGAACTCGAATGAGACAAGAAGGAGAGATTATAGGAGATATGATCTCCCTCATTAACTCCTCACTCACTCGACGATCCCTCAATCAAATCACACCAACTCGGAGTTGCAGGCAGCCGAGTCATGAGGATCATTGGCAACCAAGCCAGTGATAGTTAAGAACCATTTAATCTCAATATTGGGAGCCAAACCTCCCCATATTTAAGGAATTTGTTGGCAAATTCAGTTATATAAATAAAGAGTCCTAGAGCCTAATTAGGATTCAGATTTTTTATGCAAAATAGCTAAGCAATTTTGCAGTTGAAGGATTGTGACAAAACACTGTTATGTATTTTTTGATATGTTAATGAAAATGAGAAGCATTCCCTTGATCCAGCACTGAGTTGACTCAAAGGGCTGAATCTCTTGGGTTAGGGCCCAACCCTAGCAGTAGAGATTCCTCTTACTGTACTTGTATGCTTAGGTTATCTCATAGATTAGTTGTTAAATTGATTTTGGTGTTGTAAAATTGCAAGTATTTGTAGATTTGATTAGTTTGCTTACATTTGTGAATAGATTTAACAGTAGAATTATAGGGATAAAAAATATTCAAAAAGGGATGATAACAAGTGGATCTTACCCCATTCCTCCCTTCCTGGGATCATGGCTTGAGGAACAACTCCCATTCAGACCAAAAAGACAGAATTCCGCTTTCTTATGAAATTTAGGGTTTTTCTGCTAATTAGGTCATCATTTTTTAGTTTTAGAAGATAGGTTGCAGTTGTCATTTTTGATATCTTAAGTTCTGCATTAGATTTCATGTTTCTTTCATAATAGGTTTCAAGCATTCCCATGCATAAACTTGGCAAATAAATGATGCAAATTTTGTTTTCTTATATTTTTGTAAACCCTTCTTGTTTTGAGATGATTTATGGATAAATGCCAACACTGATGTATATGTTGCAGGAGTTTCTACATTGTAGGAAGACCTTATGTCATTAGCCAAAGCCAAACCATATCCACCCATGATCTCCAAGGTCACTAAGTTCTCAATTCGAGTTATCGTTTTACAAGGACAACTTTCCATGCTTATTGAGCAAATCCAACCATCATAAAGCTTTGAGTTGAGTTCCGAGTGAGTGCCTACCACTCCCTTGCCTTATTTCTTCCATTACTCACCTTCCCTAAGCTCCATACCACCTTCCAACCCACTCCCTATGCTTTCGGCATGTTCCTGTAAGAAAACAGTGGATCATGTAGGTGAACTAGGACATCCTGTAGGAAAACCTGTAGTGGCCTGTTTTGAGCCCGAATTCTGAAAAAGGCATCATGAAAGCTAGGAGTAGACCCCTGCTTGCCTCCTAAGCCATATGAACCATTGCACTCGCCTCCCTCCACACCTATCTCACCTACCATGTAACCAAGGAGGATTAGCATTCACATTTTTACAAAAAGATAAAAAAGTAAAAAATATTTATATTCATTCATGCACACAGTAGTTAAGTGCTTGTTTAGATAAGATTTCATGCTTAGGTTATTTAAGATTTCACATATGTTAAATTATAATTATTTTGAAAGAAAGGTATATTAAGAAATAGTTATATGATTTATGTGTTTTAGGCATCTATTTCAGTCTTTCATTATTGCAGTAAGTGTCAATTAGGGTAAAATTCTTCTCTCTCAATTGGTAATCAAACTTCTTCTAAATCAATAGAAGGCTAGTTTGAGAAGCCCTAGTGGTCTATCGCCCCAACTCAGTAGTGACAAAGGGTGGACCCATTACATCTATTTGTGTATACAACATTGTCACCTCCAATTTTGTACGAATCTTGTTGATGACGTAAAGTTGGTAGCCCCAGGAGTTGCAGCGTCCTTGTTGCAATACTGGTTCTCATCACTTTTTGGCATCATTATCGGGGAGGTGTCTGAGTAGATGTGATTTATGCTTTCTTTCTTCCATTTATTATCTCTTTCATTCTTCTACTAGTTCCATGTTGAAAAGTAGTTGTAAGTTGGTTTTCTTTCCTTTCCATTCTGCAATTGATTTCATTCAGCAGTTAGTTTCAATTCAGTTTGTCTTTTCAATTTTTCAATTAGTCTTAAAGCTTGAAAAACAAAACAAAAACACTCCTTTCATGCCTCGTAGGAATAGGGATAACTTAGGAAAATTTCTACCAAATACCCCCACCACTTCAAACAACTAGCCTTCCCTCTTCTTCGGTGGCTGTGAATTAGAGGACTCCTTATGCGAACAACTAGAGATTTTTGAAGAGCCTATAGGGGAAGAAGAAGAAACCATTCCAATTGACATAATGGCTGAAAATAGAAATGAAAGGGAAGATAGATAAATAATTGAGGGTGTTTTTCCCATCAAAGAAATCAATGGGGATGCCAAGATGAAAAACATAAGCCCCTCCGCTCTTCCTCACTTCCATGGCCTGACCTTAGAAGATCCAGATACTTTCTTGTTTGAATTTGTTGTCATATGCAGAACTTATGATTACACCTATGATGATCAAAAGTTGAAATTATTCCCATCCACTCTCAAGGATGAAGCTCTATGCTGGTTCATGGGTTTACCTGGGGATAGTATCACCACCTGGGCTCAGATGGGGCAAGCTTTCAACAACAAGTATAGGGACTACTGCATCTCCAAAGATACCAAAGAGGAAATTTTTAGCATGACCTTGGGACATGATGAGTCCTTAGATGATTATGAGGAAATATTCCAGCTCAATTATAAAAGGGCCAAGTGCACACTTGATCCTGATTCACTTAGGTTAGTCCTTCTCACGGGGATCAGGGAAGACCTCCTAAAAACCCTAAAACTGCTATCAGGAGGGGATATCTACTAGCTACCCTATGAGGATACCAAGACCATTTTTAAGAATCATTCTTGGGAAGCTAGAAAAAGGGGTAGGGTTAGTCAAACAGTGGCCAGCTCATCCTCTTCCAATACATCTATAAAAATTTAAATTGGGAACATGTTGGAAGATTTTAAGAGTGAAATGTTGCAAACCCTTTCCCTGCATATGGGCACTATGAAAATCAAGAGGATGCAGGAGGAAGCAAAGATAACATTAGCCATATTCTACCCTAGATGCATAAGGAGGCACCCTAGGAATGAATGTCCATTAAAACTTATAGAAATCTGCTCGGTCTATGAACAAAACCACTCCACAGACAAGCGCCCTTCTCTTCCTAGACTAAAATTTGTTCATCAGGGAACTAAAGGGGTGAATGAACAACTCTACTACATAAATCAAAGGAGGCCTCATGGGCCTCAACCATACCAGCAGGGCATGCGAGGGTCATCCTATGCATATTACAACCCTAATCAAAACATATCCATTCCCTCTTGGTGCCCCCTACTCATCCATCCTGGTTTATACCTTCTCCTGGTCTCTTGCACCTCAATACCATTCCCAGCCAACCAACCAGCCATTTCATCCATATATTCCTCCACAACCTTAGTGGAATGCACCACCCCAGGGGTGGAGGCCCCCATACAACAATTCTCCACCTTTATTGCCTTCAAATCCATCTCAACCACAACTTTTACACCCTGCTTCACCTAAACAACCTCAGATGCCTGCCTAACCAAACCCGAACCCAAATAATAGATGGTGTTAGCTTTGTTGGCATTTGGCCCAAAAATGGATCCAAAACACTCCCAAAGTCTCCAAAGTTTGCTTAAAATCATGCAAATGGATCCAAATATGCTCCAAAGAACTCCCTATGTCTGCAAAAGTGCTTGATATCATTCAAAGATCAAAACAAGTGAGGGAGGAGAGCACTGGGAAGGGCGGAAATACATTATTGGGAGGCTAAAACACTCCAAAACAGTGAAAAAAAACAAAGTATTGCAAGCATAAACATGGCAACACACAACTGTCGTTAGATTTGGCTGATCAACAGCCCAGATCTAAACGGATAATCACATTGGCGGTGGCCATCGGAGGCAGTCGAAGAAGAGTTGCGATGAGATCGGGTCGAGAAATATGCCGATCACCGATATCGACGATATCGCTATCGGCAGGGAGCATATGTCATGTTATATTAAGGACTCTAGTAGGAGCAACATGCGATTGCGATTTATCGCATTGCTATGTCGCATCGGTGATCACCATGGGGTGGGGCCTATGCATATGTATACGCACGACCCGATAAACCGGACCTAATGGCGTTATGGGTATGAAATACATAATATTTGAGTTCCATGCCAAAGCCGTTTTCAATGGTTTTTTATGTCTTTTCGTTGTATAAACAAAATACAAAGGGAAGCTCGGTTTGTGATATGCGATAAGACCCAGACCCGAAAGGGTCTAGGAAGCAAAATATATATGATTTCGAGTCCGCTAAAGCCCATATTTTAATGTTTTTGTGTATTTTCATTGTATCAATGAAATACAAAGGAAACCTTGGTGCCTTGCGATAGTGATGAATCCCGAACCTGATGGGTTTTCAGAATAAAAATATATATATTTTCAAGTCTGCCACGACCGTTTTTTCATGATTTTTAATGTTTTTCACCTTATTGCAAAATACAAAGGGAAGCTGGGAACAGGCCATTAGTGACTTGCAATAGCAACCCCGAGGGAGGACCCGATGGGAGAATAGGCCATATCTGAGGTCTTTTGAAGTCCGAAATGAACAGTGATGGGTGGGATTTATCAGTGTTGCAGCATTTTCACTAGTTATAATAGAAACAATCACTGTTTGCAGTTTAAAGGGAAAAACAAAGGCCCGAAGACCCATTCCACCATATAACAGAGCCTGGGAGACAGTTTACCGGGAAACAGAAGCTAGAAAAGGAAAGAGAAGGGCCATAGCACGCTGCAGCCCAAAACAGATACATCATGGTGCATCAACAACGCAACACAGCCGAAAACAACAGAAGTGATTGTGGGCATCTCTGGCAAGAGAGAGCTCCATGCCAGCACAACCAAAATATCAGAAAATGGTTACTCTTCTGTCAAAAGAAGAAACCTCTGAAGCCATGCTTGCTTAGAGGGCATCAAAGTTGTTGAAGAGACAAGGAGGATGGATTAAGACACTCCGAGCCTTTGAAGGCTCAGAATCATTGTAAAGAGCTATAAATATCTAAAAACTAGATGTAACAGAGGTTCAACTTCTAGAGATTATTCCTCCTCTGTTCCTTCAAGCTTCTCATCTTCATTCTAGCAATATAAGCTTCTTTTGCCATTATATGTTCAATTTCCATCCTCTTTGTTGTTCTATGCTTGCACTTGAACAGTTTGTTCATGTTTTCTTTTGTGTCTAAGGCCAAATAACTGTCATCTTATCTCTACTTTAATAAATTAGATTTGTAAGCTTCTTTTACTACCTGTAGCTAGTCATTCATATGTGGTCATATATGCATCTGCCGGTACAATCAGTATTCTCTTTTGCTGCCTGTAGCTAGCCATTCATTTATTTTTATGTATGCAATCTGCTGGTATAGTCAGTATTCTCCATTTGTCCATTGAATCTATAAATTATTGAGCATTAGTGGTCTAAAGCCTTGTATTGGTGAGAGTGTTCATGCATGTCTTAAGTGAGAATAGACTTGAAATGGTTATCTGACTTGATCCAAACCATCATCCATTCCAATAGTTCTGAGAACAATATTGAAGATTATATGTTATCAGGCATATCCGAGTTGCAACCTAGGAGAGTTTCTTGGAGTGATAACATAATTGGCGTCGTTGTTGGGGAGAGGAAACTGAAGCTCAACTTCCTTGGGAAATGACACAGATCCATCTTTGATGATAGACAAATTCTGGGCACATTTCTGGTTATAATAATCTATCTGGCGAATCTACTGGAGGCCGAACCTCTTGGTGACTCCACTTCATAGTTCTGGCTCAGTTTGTGAGGAATACTCAGAGAAATCCTCAAAAGTCACAAGCTGACCCAGTACCTGACCCTGAAAATATCATCAAAGAAAGAAAGGTATTGCAAAAAGGAGCATCAAGTTCAGGTAATCCTAAACAATCTCCTGTATCTCTTCAAGAAAGGCTTGTAATAAAACAAATATATGTTGAGAGTATAGCTTCTAATACTAGTAGTGAAGAAAAACTCTTAGAGATTCATAAAGATCCTTATTCTTTAGGTTCTCCTTTTGTTGTATGCCCAAAAGAAACCTCACCTCCTATCCATCATACTCCTTTAGTCTTATCATCCACTCCTCATCCCTCTATCATTCAGACTGCCAGTACTCTTTTAGCCACCATAGCTATGGCAGGCCCACAACCACCTACCAATATGGAAAGAATCATAGCTGCTAGGTATGGACCTCTAATACTGCCCACTCCTTTGAATGATATGCCTACTGGAGAATATCATAAATATATGCCTAAGTTCACTGGGACTGAAGATGTTTTAGCTGAAGAAAATCTTGAGTCATTCTATAGCTATGCTAATAACCTGGACATTACTGAAGATGATGTCTGGATGAGAGTCTTTGTCCAAAGCCTAGATGGAGAGGCTAGAAAATGGATCAAAGAACTGACCCCAGCATTTATAGTAGATATTGAGGCCTTAGATGACGCATTCCTAAATCATTGGGGGGATAAGAAGGATCTCCTTTACTACCACACTGAGTTTGGGCACTTACAGAGGGAAAATGGTGAGTTGCTGTCTGATTTTAATAAGAGATTTCACCGCATGTACAGAAAGATACCAGCTAAAGTAAAACCCACCACTACCTCTGCTAGACTCATCTATGTCAGTGCCTTTGATTCTGACTTCTGTTTACTATTGAGGGAGAGGCGATGTGCTTCTTTGGCTGATATGCAAGATGCAGCCCTGGAAGTAGAATCAAACATCATGGCTACAGAAAAACTCAAAGGTAATGCTGATAGAAGGAGACAGAGGAGCAAGCCTTCACCATCTTCAGATCCCAAGATCGATAAAATGGCTAAGATGATAGAGTCATTAACCACTGAAGTTTCCAAATTAAAGGTTGAGAAACACTCTAGGAAAGGAAGGGTTCCTAACACCTTTTCTCCTCCAAATCCAAATCCATATAGAAGAGCAAATGAGCAATTGCAGATTTTGCAAAGAAACAAAGATTCCAATGAAGACCAAAGGGTGAAGACCCTTTTTCAAAATGCAGTCATGGAAGAATAGCAGTTTGAGGAAGATGATGAGATCCATTGTATGGAAGACAAAGACAACGCCACTTTTTTAACCAAATCCGCCTATGAGAAGTCATTATTCAATGGCTAGATCAGCAAAGAATGGGATGGTGAAGCTATTCTACAAACTGAAGATCAGCACCAATATAATCTGAGTTCGATGATGAATAATGTCAAGGAAACTCTTGTTCATAAAGCTACTATCCCTGCAGGACAGCAAGCTAATAAGCAGAAGCAACCAGCAGTTGATCCTATCATCCTCAAAGCTCCAGCCATAGAGGTAAGAGGCCTTGACAAGTCCCCTTCTTCTTTCAGTTTTCAATCAGAAACTTAGAAGCCAAGAATACCTATGCCTCTGATTGAACTAGTGAAGAATGAGTCCTTCAAGAAATCTATCCTTGAGGCTCTTGAGCCTAATGCCATCCAAGCTTCCACTGACTATGTAAATCTGCAAGATCACCAACCAGTTGTTATTCTTAGCCCAATGATTGAAAATTGTGAAGACATCTCCCCATCATTCTATGTCTCTTTGACTATTCATGATGAAATCCTTCATAATTTCCTTCTAGACACTGGAGCCAGCCATAATCCAATGCCCAAGGCTGTCATGGATAAGCTCGATCTTGACATTACCAAGCCTTATCAGATGGCCTCTACGCAACTTAAAAAACCAGTTTGCCATATCACAGAGTAAGATGGCCCACAGATTTGGGACATGTTCTTTGATGGGGCTTGCTCTAAAGAAGCTGCCGGAACAGATGAAGTCCTTATGTCCCCCACATAGGAGTACATTGATTCATCTTTTATATTAGCTTTTCAGGTCACAAATGACACAACAGAGTATGAAGCAGACCTTATCATTCAGCAGGTGTACAAAACCTTCCAAACAAAACATCCAAGGGTAAAATCATACAGATAGCAGAGGAGATATAGACCATCTCTGCCTGATAATACCAAATTCTAGAAATTTTTTGAAGTAGAGGATCAAATCAATAGAATTTTGCAAGTCTTTGATGAATTCGCTGATATGCACATTGACCAAGAGAAAGAAACCTTTGATAGAAAGGTAAAAAGGGTCAATTTTCAGTTTGGTGACTGTTTTCTCAAAAGGGATGCATCAAAGGAAGGATATGTTTTTGATGGCCCAGTCAATGACCTGTTCTTCAAACTTTATTTCAGTTAAGGCTTTCAAGCCTTGGTATTATAAATATGTTGTTTTCAAGTTTTTATTTCATGCTAAATAGACTCCATGCCCAATGCAACACTAGGAGGAAGATTTGATCTATGATCCTTGAAACTTCACAGGGAGGATTTCATCCCCAAAAGGAGCCAATGTTAGCTTTGTTGGTGTTTGGCCCAAAAATGGATCCAAAGCACTCCCAAAGTCTCCAAAGTTTGCTTAAAATCATGCAAATGGATCCAAATATGCTCCAAAGCACTCCCTAAGCCTGCAAAAGTGCTTAAGATCATCCAAATATCAAAACAAGCGAGGGAGGAGAGCCCTTGGAAGGGCGGAAATACACTATTGGGAGGCCAAAACACTCCAAAACAGTGAAAAAAAAGTATTGCAAGCATAAACATGGAAACGCATAGCTACCATTAGATCTGGCCAATCAATAGCCCAGATCTAAGTGGCTAATCGCATCGGTGGTGGCCATCAGAGGCAGTCAGAAGAGTCACAATGAGATCGGGTCGAGCGATATGCTGATCACCGATATCAGCGATATCGCTATCGGTGGGGAGCATATGCCATGTTATATGAAGGACTCTGGCAAGAGCAACATGTGATTGTGACTTATCGCATCGCTATGTCGAATCGGCGATCACCATGGGGTGGGGCCTATGCATATGTATATGTGCGACCCGATAAACCAGACCTGACTGTGTTATGAGTATGAAATACATAATATTTGAGGTCCACGCCAAAGCCGTTTTCAATGGTTTTTGTGTATTTTTATTGTATAAACGAAATACAAAGGGAAGCTTGGTTTGCGATATGCGATAAGACCCAGACCCAAAAGGGTTCGAGAAGCAAAATATATATGATTTTAGGTCCGCTAAATCCCATATTTTAATGTTTTTGTGTATTTTAGTTGTTTCAACGAAATACAAAGGAAGCCTTGGGGCCTTGCGATAGTGATGAATCCTGGACCCGATGGGTTTTCGGAATAAAAATATATATATTTTCAAGTCTGCCACAACCGTTTTTTCATGATTTTTAGTGTTTTTCACCTTATTGCAAAATACAAAGGGAAGCTGGGAACAGGCCATCAGCGACTTGCGATAGCGACCCAGAGGGTGGACCCGATGGGAGAATAGGCCATATCTGAGGACTTTTGAAGTCCGAAATGAACAGTGATGGGTGGGATTTATCAATGTTGTAGTGTTTTCACTGGTTATAACAGAAACAGTCACTGTTTGCAGTTTAAAGGGAAAAACAAAGGCTCGAAGACCCATTCCACCATATAACAGAGCCCGAGAGACAGTTTACTAGGAAACAAAGGCCGGAAAAGGAAAGAGAAGGGCCACAACACGCTGCAGCCCAAAACAGATACATCATGGTGCATCAACAACGTGACACAGCCGAAAACAACAGAAGTGATTGGGGGAATCTCTGGCAAGAGAGAGCTCCATGCCAGCGCAGCCAAAATATCAGAAAACAGTGAAGAAGAAACCTCCAAAGCCATGCTTGCCTAGAGGGAATCAAAGTTGTTGAAGAGACAAGGAGGATCGATTAAGACACTCTGAGCCTTTGAAGGCTCAGCATCATTGTAAAGAGCTATAAATAGATGAAAAATAGATGTAACAGAGGTTCAACTTCTGGAGATTATTCCTCCTCTGTTCCTTCAAGCTTCTCATATTCATTCTAGCAATATAAGCTTCTTTTGCCATTATATGTTTAATGTCCATCCTCGTTGTTGTTCTTTGCTTGCACTTGAACAGTTTGTTCATGTTTTCTTTTATGTCTAAGGCCAGATAACTATCATCTTATCTTTGCTTTAATAAATTAGATTTGCAAGCTTCTTTTACTTCATGTAGCTAGTCATTCATATGTGGTCATATATGCATCTTCTGGTATAGTCAGTATTCTCTTTTGTTGCCTGTAGCTAGCCATTCATTTATGTTTATGTATGCAATCTGCTCGTACAATCAATATTCTCCATCTATCCATTGAATCTATAAATTATTTAGCATTAGTGGTATAAAGCCTTGTATTGGTGAGAGTGTTCATGCATGTCTTGAGTGAGAATAAGCTAAAATGGTTATCTGACTTGATCCAAACCATCATCCATTCCAATAGTTCTGAGAACAATATTGAAGATTATATGTTACCAGGCATCTCCGAGCTGCAACCTAGGAGAGTTTCCTGGAGTGATAACAGGCACAACAGGTCTACAGTGGAGAGATATCCTAGCCTGCTTATGCTATGGAAATTCATGAAATCAACCTTAGGTCTGGGAGAGTGCTCCCAGATAACCAACCTCCATCTCCACCTAGGGAGAGTGAGGAGGAAAGAGAGGAAAGTATGCCTAGAGTGAATCCACCACCCTTTCCTGAAATATTAACCCATCCAGTCCAGCATACCCAAAAAGAGAATGAACTTCTGGGTGAATTGAAAAATATATGTCTCAAAATCCCACTTCTCGAAGCTATTAAAGATATATCCATTTATAACAAGTTGATTAAGGATAAGTGTTTCAAACATCCAGGGAGGTGAAAAAGAGACACCCCCACCATTAATGTCATTGGATAGTTATCTGACTTAATCTTGGGGCAAGTAATTTTCCCAAAGTATTTAGATCCTTGGAGCCCTGTAGTAGATGTACACATCGATGGCACCATTGTCCCCCATACCTTGATTGATATTGGGGTTGTCATCAATGCAATGACTAAGGACATTATGCTCAAGCTGAATCTCTAGGGATCATTAAGAAAGACCACGATAGTCTTGCAACTTGTAGACCGATCCACAGTAACCCCTAAGGGGATTGTTTAGGATGTGATAATCTCCATTGACTCCTGGGAATACCCTGCAGACTTCTTAGTTCTCCAGGCTAATACCAAATTTAATGGTTATCCTCTCATCCTTGGGAGGCCTTGGTTAGCCACTGTCAATGCCTGCATAAGCTACAGGGCTGGAAATATGACCATAAAAAATTGGCATTTATCCAAGCAGTTGGTCATGTACCCTCCTTCTCAATCATCTCTAGAACATGACTTACCTTTATGTCTAGAAGAGGAGGAAGAGGATGAAGTCTACTCCTCCCAACTCTATATGCTAGAAACTACCATAGGAGGAGGGAAACCTGATGACGATGATCTGATTGAACATATCCTCCAAAATCTAGCTCCAAACACCATGTCTCTGGAGGAAGTAGTGAAGGAAACCAAGGACAACCATCAGATTGATCTATGCTTAGTTGACTCAAACCCTACTAGTGTCAAGACAATAGAATTCGGCCCTAAAAAAGCATTGAAAATCAACCCCTCTCTGTGTACACCAAGAAGAAGAGTTATATAATATGCTAAGAGAGAATTTGGATGCCTTTTCTTGAAATTACAAAGAAATGAAGGGAGCGCACCCCTTGGTGTGTACTCACCACATTTACATCAAAGAAGGTTGCAAATCAGTCCGACAACCCCAAAGAAGAATGAATCCATCTCTCAAGGGTATAGTCAAATAAGAGTTGTAGAAGATGATGAACACACGATTCATTTACCCTATCTCAGACAATGAGTGGGTGTCTCCTCTAGTGCTGGTTCCAAAGAAAAATGGAAAGTGGAGGATTTGTGTTGATTACATAGAGTTAAACAAAGCAACAAAGAAGTACCATTTTCCTTTACCTTTCATTGACCAAGTTTTAGATGGTTTGGAAGGGAAGAAGTTATTCTCTATCTTAGATGGGTGCATCAGGTACAATCAAATCCAGATCAGCCCAGAGGACCAAGATAAAACCAACTTCACCTATCCTTGGGGTAATTCCTTTTGGTCTATAAAATGCCCTTGCCACTTTCCAGAGAGCAGTCCTAAGTATCTTTGCAGAGCTAGTCCATGATGCAGTAGAAATTTATATGGATGACTTCACATGCTATGGGTGTGATTTCCAGGAGGCTCTCTCTAACCTGGGCAAGGTGTTAAACAAATGCATTGAAATGAACTTATCCCTTAGTCCAGAAAAATGTGAGTTCTTGATGACTACAGGGACTGTTCTAGGTCACTCAATATCCCAGGAAGGACTACAGGTAGACCCAAATAAGATAGACATTGTCAAAAGAGTCCTGACACCACATAAATGGAGGGATGTTAGAAGCTTTTATGGTTTAGCTCGATATTATAGGAGATTTATAAAATATTTCAGCAATTTAGCTTCTCCCTTATTTGGGTTATTAGCCAAAGAATCCAAATTTTTGTGGTCAGAAAGTTTCCAAGAAACCTTAGACACCTTAAAGGACAAGTTGACTACTGCACCTATTCTCTGAGGCCCAAATTGGGCTCTTCCTTTTCATATTCATGCCGATGCCTCTCACAAAGATATAGGAGCAACTTTAGGCCAGATAGATGACAAGTTGCCTTATGCCATCTACTTCATCAATAAGAATCTGTCGAAAGCCAAGATGAACTACATAGTGACTTAAAAGAAGCTCCTAGTCGGTGTGCATTCATTGAATAAATTTAGACATTACATTATTGGTTACCAGAAATTTGTACATACCGATCATGTTGCAATTAAATATTTGATGAATAAACCTGATGTAAATGCCTGGATTATTAGATGGTTACTTTTATTGCAACAATTTGATTTAACTATTATTGATAAGCCTGGCAAGGAGAATGTTGTTGCAGATTTTTTATCCAGATTGACTTTGCCTGCAAGGGAGGAAGAAATGGTTGATGATCAATTACCAGATGAACATTTATTCTCCATTTTAGTTCTCTCTCCATGGTTTTCTGACATAGAAAACTAATTGGTGTCTGCACAGGTTCCTCCAAATTTGTCCTCCAAGGAAAAGAGCATAATCATAAGAAAAAGCACCCCATTCACTTGGATTGGGGGCAATCTCTTCAACCTAGTTCCAAATCAAATTATGAGAAGATGTGTCAGGGAGGAAGAAGTCTTCAACATCCTTCTAGCCTATCATGATGGGCCTTATGGAGGTCACTTTACAACCAAAATAAAAGAATTCAAGGTACTACAAGATGGTTATTACTGACCCACTCTTCACCAAGATGTAAGGAGGTATACCAGCCAGTGTGATTGGTGCCAAAGGATGGGGAAACATACCCCAAGGGATGAGATGCCTCTGTAACGTCAAGTGACTTTTGAGCCATTTGACAAGTGGGGCATGGATTTCATCAGACCCATTGACCCTCCATCTAGACAGAAGTAGTACATCATTGTGTGTACTGACTACTTAACAAAATGGGATGAAGCCAAAGCCATCAAAGTAGCAACAAAAGAAAAAGTGGTTGAATTATTAAGGGAGAATGTGTTTTATAAGTTTGGGTACCCTAGATAATTGGTCATTGATCAAGGCAATCAATTTACATCTCACATGATTGAAAATCTGTTAAGCCAGCACAAGATCAAGCACAAAACATCCACCCCTTACCACCCACAAGCTAATGGGCAAGTGGAAGTAACCAACCGAGCATTGGAAGGCATTCTAACCAAGGTGATTAGCAGCAGCAGAAAGGATTGGGCAGACAAATTAGTTGAGGCCACTTGGGCCTACAATACCACCTAGAAGACCACCACTGGCTTCACTCCTTATGAGTTGGCCTATGGGAAGAAATCCTTGTTGTCCATTGAATTTGAATACAACACCTTAAGGATGGTAGCACAACTGGATCTAGATATCACAAGGGCACAACAAGAAAGATTTCTCTAGCTGAATGGGTTAGATGAATTTAGGATGCAGGCCCTCCTGCACACATAAGTGACTCAAGTTCAAAGGAAAATCTAGCATGAAAAGAATATAAAAGATAAACAGTTTCAAGAAGGCGATTGGGATTTTTCTATATGATTCCCGGTACAAATATTTTAAAGGCAAGTTAAAGACTAGATAGTTAGGGACTTATGTGATAGAAAAATGTCACGATAATGGTGTTGTTCAAATAAGAACCATTGATGCAGAGGCTGTCCCTTTTCTTGTCAATGGATACAAATTAAAAATCTACAAAAATCCCTTGTCAAAGCAAGAATTCATCAATAGCATCAACAAGACAGTGATGGTGGTCGAGCAAGTCTTAGCTTCCACCCCACCAAGTCCCTGAATAAGAAGAAAAAAAAGAGAAAAAAAATACTCAAGTGAAAACCTCCATGAGGCACTTGAGTCCCACTGTTGGGTTGAAAACCTCTTGAGGCAACCCAAGAGTGTTAAAAAAAAAAAGAATAAAAATATCTCTAGGTGAAAACTTGTTTTGAGGCACCCAGGGCAGGAAACTAGGATGAAAACCTCCTTGGGGGCAGACTAGTTGTTTTTCAAAAAAAAAAGAGAGAAAAAGATACAAAAGATGACAATTATGTTTTGTAGGTCTGCAACAGGAAGATAAGCACAACATGTAGAGTATATCAGGACCTACAAAATCCATTATTTACTTCACCCATATCATATCCTCCATTATCCCCCCTACTCCATTATCCTCTATACTTCACTCGAGGTCATATCAAACAGTTCTGTGTTTTCTACAGGATTCCCTGTAATCCTATAGGTGTTTCCTGTAGAAATTACAGGAGATCTTGAAAACCACAAGAAAATAAGTCCAATGGCAAGGTGGTGACACAAGCCTGTGTTTTAATTTTGCCAACAAAATAAAGTTGAGACAATTAAGACCCTGGGTTTGTTACAACCTTTAGCCATTCCAAGTCAGCGTTGGGAGGAGTTCTCAATGGATTTTATCAAATGTTTACCCAATTCCGAAGGAAATATTGTCATCATGGTGGAAGTTGATAGACTTACCAAGTATGCACACTTTTGTGCATGATCTCATCCTTTTAAAGTTAGTATAGTTTCTAGTACATTTATGGAAACAATTCGAAAGCTACATGGATACCCAAAGATTATTGTAAGTGACAGAGATCCCATTTTCACTAGAAATTTTTGAACATAATTATTTTCTTGTCTTAGTACTCAATTAGGTCATAGCTCATCTTATCATCCTCAATCTGATGGAAAAGCTGAGATATTGAACACATGAAAAACACAATGGGTGAAGTGGTTACCTCTAGCTGAATGGTGGTATAACAATTCCTTTCATATTGTAGCAAAAAATACCACCTTTATGGCACTTTATGGATATCATCCACCATCCATTACATCATCTTTAAGAGAAAATTCTAAGGTTGAAGCAATGGAAGATCACATCAAGCATCAACAACAAGTTCTACAACTCTTAAAGGATAACCTCACTCTAGTGCTGAATTGAATGAAACAACAAGCATATCAACATCACAACGAAAGAAGTTTTGATGTAGGCGACTGGATATTTTTATGGCTAGAACCATACAAACAAATGTCCCTCAGGCAAGCTAAGAGGGATAATAAATTATCACCCAAGTAATATGGTCCTTACAAGGTGCTACAAAAGATTTGTACTATGGCATACAAATTGGAGTTACCTAAATCTTCCCGAAAACACCCAATTTTCCATGTTTCAATCTTAAAGAAGGTTATCAGTGACAAGCTCCCAGTTCAAATAGTGCTTTAAAAACCTTGGCGAAGAAGGTAAAGTCATATTTGAGCCTGAAGAACTCACAGAAATAAGAACCCGACAACTGCATAATCGATTAATTTCATAGTATCTCATTAAGTGGAAGAAGTTACTCACAGAGGATTCCACATGGGAGGATGAGAATTTTATATAGAAGCATCTGGAACTACTCAAGTGTTAAGGAAAACACCTTTTTGAAGGAGAGGGGCATGTTAGGTCCCTATGATACTAGTATATTCCCCTTATTGTTATTGTTAATGTAGCCCCTATTTTTATTGTTGTACCCATGTATCCCTCATGTTATTATTATTGTGCCCCATAGAAACCCACTATTGTTATTGTTGTTCCCTTACATTATTATTGATATGTAGGCTCTAACAATGTTGTGACCCTTAAACCCCTATATATAAAAAGGAGGTATTATCATTTGTATCATCGAAGAATTGTTCATTTATGTAATGTAAAGGAGGTTTCCCCCTCGGAGAGGATAAGTTTTAAGTCGTTGAAATATATTTTCTTCTATTTTGTGAGTTAGATGCATAACACTTCTTCATTGATACAACACATAGTTTAGAACTCCTAGTCATGGAGGATTTAATCAACAATGCATCTATAACAAAAGTTCAACTTCACAGGGAGCATTGGGTAAAGCCCATCTGGTGGTGCTCCACTCCTCACAACATGAGGGATATTCACTCAATACCTTAGTGCAATGATCACGTATACCCAAAATCATGGAATACATCCTAAATATTGGAAGGAGACTCTCATATCAGCTAATGGGTCATCAAGAATAAAACATCTCTTCTCATTACGAACTCTCCCTCTGGTTTGACCTTGCATATAGAGAATGTATGCCTGATGATCTTCATGCCTATTATCATCTGCTTCATAGATCTGAGGCTTGCCTCACATCCATTACGCCACTCTGATACAAAGGGAAATCCTTCCTACAATGATTTCTATAATAGCTTCAACACTACAATGATTCTCTGTCATTGAATTTATTATGTTGATTCACAGGATGAGACCCATGTCCTCCCTCTGAAACATTGAACTTCTTATATGCAAACACTTTTACTTGTCACCTATATCCTGAGATTTACCTTGCTTCTCGGTCCATTTTCCTTTAGTATTCATGTTACCTTTCCAGTCACACTTGAACTCAGCCTTGCGCTTTGACTACTCATAACAATGCTTCAAATTTATGATGACTTCCTCCAATGACTGGGGCTCATCAAACTTGATCTGATATTTGGATGATAATGGAAGTGCACTTATGAACCCTTGAATCTTTTCTTTCCCATCCTAATCTCATAGAATTACTTGTCATTTCCATCATGACATTTCTTAGACAGTTACCTCTTCTCACTCGTCGTATAAAGATGCTAGTAATAATGATGATGATGTCTCTCAGAACTGGATCTAGAATAAAATCCATGAGTGTTATGCCTCCTGTGAAGTCTATCCAAGGATCTACCACCTCTAATTTTAACATCTCTATCCATCATGCTCTCCTCTTAGACCTGCTACCATATGCCCAATTGGTCTTCTCCCCCTCCCTGTCTCCATCATTGATCCCTTCCCCATTTGTCCTTGCTTCTGCAAATTTGAAAGGCTTTTAAGAATTATTGCATCGAATTTTTCTTTCTTTTCTTGAGCCCTAACAAGCCTTTCCTATGCCTCAATCAACGTGTTATTTTCTTCCCTGGAACTTCTGATCTCTATTCTCGGACTTCTCAATGTGTCAGCTAGATTAGGAGAATACTCTTCTCCTTGTTTCTCAAATGACCTTTCACATTCCACTTATTTCACATCAGGCCTATAACGGGAGTCATGTAACTTGCAGTCCAAAAATATGTTCTTCATCTCTAATGTTCTATTTCCTACAATCATACCATGTCAAATAAACCAGATAGAATACATAATTAAAATCATACCTCAATGTATATTAGGGGAGGCTATTACATCTCCAGAAGTTAGTACATATTATCACGATACATGATAATATAAAGAAATTAACCACAATAGCAATAATCATCATGCATGTGACTAGAATGCATATAACAACAAGTTAACTATCATGCATGACTAATCAATGCATGTCCATATGACCACACTAATCAACTAGAATTTATCATGCACATAACCAAAACAACAATAGAATGATAGGAATGCATATAACAACCATTAAACATCATGCATGCATGTGAAACGTATAAAATTGTATGGCAATCAACTTTTCCCCCGAGGTCCAATGTTGCAACATTGCTTTAATACCAATCTGTAACCACCACGTCCCACATTTATCTACTTTTACAAGTTCTCCAAGGTAAAAATGAGTTGAGAGTTACTATGACATGAACCGACCTCCAAGTTCCAGTTATGGAAGTGGGGCCTACTAGCTGGAACTCTTACTACCACCCTTCAGGGACACCAGATCACTTACGAGTATGGCAACCACCCTTCATTATCAAGTCTTCATCTAGAAGTTCTTTTCACAAGATTTACATCCGATCCACAACCTTGACACATTGTGCATGCATTTGGAAGGCCCCAAGTACACCCACAAGCCTCCCTACATTTGATTATGACTGAAATCTTCCTGTTTTGTGCATGTAGTGGCAATATATATGCCACTTTTTCATGGTTGGCCTATAGGCCACAACCTAGAATTTCCCAAAACTTTCTAGAGTCATGTATAAGGTGATAACAAATCTAAACACCCAATACTTAAGCAATATCTTGACCAAGACATTCCTAAAACATGATACACATTTCGTCGAACAAATATTAAACATAAGAGCTATATGTCATGAATGCATATTTGATCATAAAGTTATGAACTTTATTAGAGAATTATCAAGAAGGTCCAATTCCCGATCAAGATAGTTGTAACAACATTTATTTGCCTATGTGTTCATTAACCATTCAATAACTTATCAACCATGGACAAGATCCATAACAAGAGAACATCATATAACCATGCATATAACTAGTATATAACCAACATATAATCCATGATAGACCAACCATAAGATTAACATAATAACCAATATAGGTGCTCCTTAATCACAATAAGAAAATAACTTATATTAACATATGAAAAATTCAACCAAGTCAGGGACTTCCACATATCACCTGACCATAGATTAGGCTGAACCAAATCTCTCTTTCAACCAATCACCCCCATGCCATATTCCAAACATGAATGTCGGATCTTATGGGTTAAACAAAAATAACGAATCAAGGCTTCGAGAGGCCAAGTCACCTCAACCCTCAACCAGAGTGATTTCACTTAAACTAGTCCAAAAATCAATAATACCAAAACAAGCATCGATTCTCTGACTTCCTTACCAATTCCAGAGGAATTTTTTTATATCAGCCCATCTGTCAATATTTCTAGGAGAAATCACATCTCCACCCTTGATGCTTGGGAATTTTCCTAAGACAACCTCAATTGTGGTCCAAGCTAGCGGGTCTGTTATAGACATATTTGGGCACATAAACCCCAAAAAATATATGTCAATGTATTAGGGCTCATCAACCCCTAAAAGAGTTGTTTCATACCCTAAAGGAACATAGTCATCTAAATACATCATTCCCCAAAATTTCCATCTGAGAAACCATCCAGAAACTACCTAAACTGAACCATACTGACTGCTCCACTAGCAAAGTGCGATGCATACTGAGTGGTACACTGCCAGGGTGCGATGCATACTATTTAGGCCTTCTATAGGGTGCGATGGGCAAGGATGGACAAATGTCCGGGACATTTGTCAATTGATTGTTCATGAAATCTTCCAGAACTTTCTCCTATGCCACTTGCCTCTCTGAATTCGCCCAAGGATGAATAAGGGATCTAAGAAATCTCTAATCCCTTCTCTTGTGGAACCCATTGTAACAAGTGGAATGACACTAATCAAACGCCATGGATGACTCACACCCTTGCAAACATCTATAAATGGATCCCTCATCCAAGAGATCCAAAGGTTGGAATGTTGTGAATTGTAAGGAAGTGATGATAGTTTGTAATTGAGGAAAGAGCATTGTATTGTTGGAGTGATCTTGCTATTTCGTGAGGTGAAGAAGGATTGAAGCTAGGATGATGATGCTAGATTAGACAAATGGGTTGTAATTCTCCCTTCTATTAATAAAATTCTTCAATTTTTCTTCCATATGATTGTGCAATTGTGAATGCTATCATTTGTGAATGTTATCATTTGTTCATTATATATCAGATTCTGTAATGTTTATGTTGTAATAGATCACGATGCTTTGACGGTTCGTTGTTGTTGTACTTGTGCAGGTACTCTCCAAGCATGTTAAGTACGGGGAGGAGTTGCAGGATCTGTCAAAGGGGAGAGAGATCAAGCAAGGGATTAAGCGGAAGTTCGGGGTTGGTTCCATTATCTTTCTCTTATCTATTACACATAGAAGAAATCATTGAATTGCTTTAAACTGTTGTTTCTAGGGTAGCAGCCAAACCTAGAGGGTTAGCATTCTTTAGGAATATTAGTTTTCACAGAAACAAATTGGCGACTCCGCTGGAGAATGAACAGATGTTTTTTGGTTGTTATTGTTTGTTTTATAAACTATAGACAGAGTCTGAAGTCAGCCAGGTAGCCTTCGAACTGCTCTTGCTCTGAAATTACATAGTAGATGAATGCTGCTTCAGTCAATCTCAGGTTTAGTTTATGAATTAAATGTTTGACTTGCAAGCACATCTATATGCCCTTTTGGTAGCTCAGTAACCTCTCAAGGCATTCCTTCATACTTTGCTCTTTACTGTTCATCAAAACCCACCTTAACTCATTGAAAACAGCTGCACATCTAAGCCAAAACCCATTTTTGTTGCGCTCCCTGGACCATCACACTGTCTTCCACTTTAACTCAGTATGCATCGCACCTCCCGAGTGTAGTAAGTGGGATGCATCTCTGTTTCTATGAAGCCTAGGTGTGATGATTGACTCAACTCTTTTTCCATTCTAGAAATTGAGGGTTTTTTACCATGTTTTCAGTTTTGTTTGGTTGTTTTGCTACAAATGAATAGTTCCTCTTAACTAAAGCTTACTTGCATCACTTAGATAAGCCTCAATTACATTAGGATTAGTGAATGTTTTTGTGTATTTATTCATCATTTACAATCCTTTGTCGAAAGTTGTTTAAATTGATTTGTTGCTTTGGTACAAAAAGTGTCGTAATTATCGTTTTTTGTCAAAAAGAGAAGTGTCGTGAATTCTTCCTTCCCTTTATAATCAATTGAACTTTTCTTCATGTATTTGATTTGATTTGTTTATATTCGAGGTGTCGAAAGTATTTTTATTCAAAATTGAAAAGTGTCGTTTGAGTCTTCCTTTCTCTTTTAAAGAAGAAATTGTTAAAAGTGTCATTTTGAGTGAAATATTTCAGATCTTTGCTACATTTAGTTTTCCTTTTTGGCATTTTTCACATTAAGGAGAACGAAAAGAAATACATGCATTTTCATTTAGCATTTTTTGATTTTGTGTGCGAAAAGATGATTTAGGGAAATGCACTAGTGTGTGCTCTTTCCTCTTTGTTTAAAAGCACTATTATCTTCTCTCCCTAGTAGCTAGGATTTTCATTGCTCAGATAAACAAGGGTTGCTTATCATTGTAAATTGCATCTTAGGAATTTCAGATCATCATCACACAGTGAACCATTAAAGGCAAACTCTAAACAAGATAAACTTTAAAATAAATTTCGATGAACCTAACAATGCTTTGGAACTTAACACAACATATCTAGAGGTCTAGGCTAGAGATGTGTTCCGGTGCCATTAAAACTAGTGGCTATCATTTTGATTGAAGGTTGTGTGATTCCTCATCCTTGATACGACAAGTGCTAGCATGGACTTGTGCTCCCTGTACTGTCGTGTATATATTGGGAGACCACAATCTTCTTATATCCTTTATCCATAGGAAACTGAGTCTACCACCTTATTGATTGCAATGCACTGAACACAGCATTCAGGAAGATTGACTGTTGTACATAAGTCCTTGGTAATTTATTTTTGATTTATCACCAAGGTGTATATTGCAGTTTTGTGATTGGTTTGGTAATCCCTTTGTCTATATTTTCCAGAGTAGTCACTTTTGTTCCTTTTTGACTTTTTAAAAGAAAAGGTCCATCTGAGCACTTGTCCTTTCAGGCTCATTAAAAATCGAAAGAGACTAGATTCATCTTTAGCTTTTTCTCGACTCTTAAAAACTGAAAAAGCAAATTTGTGTCCAAAGTGTTGTTAAAATTAATTGATTGTGAATAACATCCCTATTCCTTAGTTGATCTTAGGTTGAGACATACGGCGACAAATCCAGAGTCTACTGATCAAGGAATCCGTTTTGAAGGGAATCCTAGTCCTTTTCCTTCTTTCGGAAATATTGGTGCTCCTTATATGGCTACATTGTCACTTCTGGGATTTACCATTGGCCTGCCAGTATGGTTGTTTTCAACCTCTTTGGTTCAAAATGTCATGGTTTCTCCACAATCGAGTACACCTGCAACTGAAAAAAATCAACCTCCAGTTGATCCTGAAGTTGACCCTTCACCTTCTTCCTCCCCTTCTTCCTCTTTGCTTGGTGAAAGTATTGATGCTAGTAACCAGGTGGCTAAGAAGAAGAAGAAAGGGCAGGAGAAGAAGAAGAAGCCAATTCAGCAAGGGGCCAACCAAACAGTCATTGCTTTGAATGCATCTTCTGATGAAAATCCACCCATTAAATTTCCCAAAGCCAAATATCCATGCATAATTTGTGCAAGAGACCATTTTCATTGAGATTGTTTGTACTTTCCTCGGATCTTGAAAGAATGGTATTCCCATTCACACCATCCCATGTCATCAACCTCTAGAAATTATGTTGGTAACACACCATCAACTAGTGATAGTAAAGTTCATGGATAGAAGGGAAAGGTCAGGATCCCATGTAGGTTATGTGAAGGTAATCATTCCCTTCACCTTTGTCCCTTTTTGGATGAAGCCAAACAGGTGTTGGATAACCGTCTTGCTTCACCGCAGCAATTTCCATCTGGTTATAGGAAACTCTCCCTAAGTCCTTCACTAGTTGAAAAACTGACTGACTTAATTCAACCGCCGGTCAAAACCACTCTCTCTTAAAGTGAAGACTATGAGTCTATACCTAACCAAAATCAGCAGGTCAAGGTAATAGTTGACCCAATTTCACCTTCAGCTGATCATACCTTCCCTGAAGAGAGTGAAAATGATACCGTTCAAGTTCTTTTTGTTACTTCGGATTCTAACGACCTTGGGGGCAATCTACCCGTTCCATCAAGACAGGAGGAAAACCCTCCAGTTCTCGTAACCCAAGGGGTTAATTCTCCCGTTTGTTCAGTACCCCCTCTGAGTAATCTAGTCACCTCCTTTGATTGGAATCGATAGGCAAGATCCCGCCTTCCCTCTTATGTGCCTTTCCAGATCATAGTACAAGTTTGTAAAATGATCGTGTCTAACACTATTATAGATGAAAGGTGCATCAGTGAGTATCCTTTCCTCAACTACTTGGAAATCACTTGGTTCGCCACTACTTATGCCTGTTACATAGAATCTATTAGGCTTTAAACAAAGGAACCAGTCGACCGTTAGGGATCCTTCCTAATTTACCTATTACTTTGGGAGGAAAGACCATTTATCTGAACGTGATGGTAGTCCTAGGACCTTTAGATTATAATTTACTTCTTGGGCATGACTATGTTTATAACATGGAAGCTATTGTTTCAACACTCTTTCAAGTGATGCTTTTCTCTCATGAAGGCAAGATTGTCACCGTTGACCAGCATTCATTTCCTGGTCCAAACATAGCTCCAAGTCAATCATCGTCCCTAAATGGTCCAGCTACATCAACGGTATCATCCCTGCTCCCAAGTCCCAATTCGAGTCTTTCACTTGAACCTTCATTCCATCCACCTGATAGCCATGAGTAGTCTGGGGAATGTAATGAAGCTTGGGGGGGCATGCACCTAATGGTAAAGATAAGTTTCCCTGTAGGTTATGTGATTGGTCTATCACACCATTCACCTATGTCTATCTGAATGAAGCCAAAGAGGTGTTGGATAATCGTCCTGCCTCACCAGAGTGACTTCCATCTGGTAACAAGAAACTCTCCTTTTCATCATGCTGGGGGCATGTAAACCAATTTTCAAGCATTGTTTTTCATTTCAATCTTGTGTAAAAATGAAACTGAATCCAAGCATAGTTTTTCGTTTCAAATCTTGTGTAAAAATGAAACTGAATCCAAGCATAGTTTTTTCATTTCAAGCTTGTGTAAACATGAAATCTAATCTAAGCATAGTTCCCCATGGTTCAAGCTTGTCTAAAAATGAACCCATTTACAACTAATTAACCATTGGGATTACCATTCTATCAGCCTTTTGAACCTTGGTTGTGTACATCCCATCACCACCATACCTTTGGCCGATCATATGCTTTCACTTGGTTATTTTACCCTTTTTGAGGAACAGTGGTAATGAGTGGTCTTATTAGCCAGCCTCTTCACATAAATCAACATGTTTTGAGAAGTTCCAAAATCACCGGAACCAGTTGCTATCCTAGACACCACTCGTTCCTCAAAATAGAGTCCTCTTTAAACCATTTTCAAACTCGTTAAATATGAAAATATTGTCAAGCGCTTGTCTTTTCCAGCTCATTAAAGTACTAGAAATGTCATCCCTCCTGTATTATTTTATCCTTTTTCGGACCTGAGCGATTATTTATGAAAAAGAACTTATGGAGTTTACTTTTCATCCCTTTTCAAACTCTCTAAACATGAAAAGGACTGAGTTATCCTGGTCATTAAACTTGTTAAAACAATAGCGAAAAACTTGTCCATCTAGACGAGACCGAGTTTCACTGTCGCTAGACTTGTTAAAACATTAAATAATGACAGGTTTTCCTGAAGGGCGAATTATAGAACAAGCATATGTTATCCTCCTCAAGCTTGACTAAAATAAAGAGGTACTGGTCAAGAATGACTGGGGAAAAAGGGATAAAAGAACTTGAAGAATTTATGGTAGCAAGTCGCTCTTGAACATGACACTTTCACTTCATCACCATTATTAGGTTGGGTTGGGTTATTCCGTTCACTGGTCATCTCACAATTGGTCTTTCACACCATCCATCTTCTGGGGTTAACGCTACCAATTCATCTCAGTGTCATCGACATGTTCAAGAGAATTCATTCAGTTGAGAAATCACCATCCAGTTAATGTCTCATCAACTGCAATACCTCCAACCTTCATTTTTTTCATGACTGCCATTCCTGAACCTTGTGTTGTCAGTTCATTTTTCACCGCCAGAAAAATCATTTGCTTCGTTTCATGTCGTGGATGTGGGATACATAAAGGCCCTCCTACGACGAGTCACCTCTTATCGACATCAGCTCATTATCCAAGAAGCTGACATAGAAACAACCCTTTCAGTACTTTGGAGCTTGCATACATCAATGGTAAGTTTCTCACTTCTGGTGACAGGTTGACGTCAATGTCCTTCGACTGAAATATTTTGCGTGGTGTTCGATATCGAATCATGTATTCACACCATGTGAATTGTACTGTAGTACATTGAGGGTCATTATCATTATCAGTGATTCCTCTCGCGTCTGTTAACAACTCACATCATTGGTTGGTAATCAAGCAATGTCTTTCCATGTTCGACTATAGAACATCTCTTCACATGGATTGACTTGTACATCAAGTGAAGATTGAACTAGTTTGAAGACCCCGAATCTAATTTCATCCATTTGAGCTGCGATATAGTCATGAATATAAAAACATCAAATGTACAAAGGTTCTACATAGATGGTCATCCTAACCATGGATGATGACTCTATATCTGAAGAATCCCCAGTCTGTATCTGCAGACGACTATCTGATCTATGTACATGAAATGAAATTTATAAAGCTGAGCATGGGAATGCCTCCCTCAGCTAGATCATGAAAATTATACTATGATAATGTATTGTATTGTAACTTTTACAGGTCACCTTCCAGTTCGAAAATTCAAATCCTCATGATAAAGCATTTCACCCGACATGAATATTTACGACTTCATGCTTTAGGGGGCAACTGTTATAGACATATTTGGGTACATCAACCCCAAAACTTATATGTCGATGTATTAGGTCTCATCAACCCCTAAAAGGGTTGTTTCATAACCTAAAGGAACATAGTCATCTAAATACATCATTCCCCAAAATCTCCATATGAGAAACCATATAGAAACTGCCTAAACTGAACAATACTAAGTGCTCCACTGACAAAGTGCGATGCATACTGAGTGGTACACTACCATGGTGTGATGCATACTGTTTAGGCCTTCTATAGGGTGAGATGGGCGAGGATGGACAAATGTCCAAGATATTTGTCAGTTGATTGTTCATGAAATCTTCCAGAACTTTCTCCTATGCCACTTGCCTCTCTGAATTCGCCCAAGGATGAATAAGGGATCTAAGAAATCTCCAATCCCTTCTCTTGTGGAACCCATTGTAAAAAGGGGAATGACACTAATCAAACCCCATGGACGAATCACACTCTTGCAAACATCTATAAATGGATCCCTTATCCAAGAGATCCAAAGGCTGGAATGTTGTGAATTGCAAGGAAGTGCTGATAGTTTGTAATTGAGGAAAGAGCATTGTATTGTTGGAGTGATCTTGCTATTTCATGAGGTGAAGAAGGATTGAAGCTAGGAGGATTATGCTAGATCAGACAACTGGGTTGTAATTCTCCCTTCTATTAATAAATTTCTTCAAGTTTTCTTCCATATGATTGTGAAATTGTGAATGTTATCATTTGTGAATGCTATCATTTGTTCATTATATATCTGATTCTATAACGTTTATGCTGTAATAGATCATGATTCTTTGACGGTTCTTTGTTGCTGTACTTGTGCAGGTACTATCCAAGCATGTTAAGTATGGGGAGGAGTTGCAGGATTTGTCAAAGGGGAGAGAGATCAAGCAAGGGATTAAGTAGAAGTTCCAGGTTGGTTCCATTATCTTTCTCTTATCTGTTACACATAGAAGAAATCATTGAATTGCTTTAAACTGTTGTTTGTAGGGTAGCTGCCAAACCTAGAGGGCTAGCATTCTTTAGGAATACTAGTTTTCCCAGAAACAGGGCCATCTAAAGCTTAAACCAAACAAGGAACCCACAACACCAAGGGTACCGAGGAAATAGAAAGGAAAGGATTAAACCACCATCAATCTAGGAATTTCCCATGATAATGAAAACAAAATAACCAAAGAACCACATGCATGTACCATGCATTCGAATCTAAGCATGCTAAATCACACATGCACACTATTACCTTGAAATCCAAAGCTATTTTCTGCCCTTACTTGTTGTTTTCCAAACATGCTCTTGTGCTACCTTTCTTTCCATTTCTTCCTTGTCCAAGTATTTTTTCTCTCTCCTTTGTTACACCTGCTCAAAACATGGGCAAAAGCTGTCAATTGTTTCTCAAGTGCCTTTTTTATCATTGATGTCTACTCTCCTCCTTTCCCTTTTGCTTTTTCTTTCATTTTTCTCTAATTTGTCTCTAGTTTCCCTTGCATGCATATTTATGTCTCTTCATCTACCTTTTCTCCTAGTTTGCTTTATTTTCTTAATTAAATGTCATTTCTTTACTCTTTGTGTTTGCCAATGCCTTTGCTAATTTTCATAGCCATTATTAAACCGCAAGTTATGCCCACTACAATGTTTACCCACCATTCAAATTGGAATGTGTATCATGAATTTGCCTTATTTTCCTTACATGGAAAATCAACTGGGAGTCGTTACATCAATATAGTGACATGAAGAGACAAATATAGTGTAAGCCTAAAGAGAAACCAACAAATAAATGAAAACACTGTGTAGAACATTATGGTGGCTTAGCCATGTATAGCCATGGCTAAAAGATACATCATAGTCAAATTATTAAACATGACAGATTACAGTGGGAAAATCCCCAAATCCTATCTAGAAAATTTAGAGGAGAAATAAGTTATTATTATAAATATAAATTACTAGAAACAAATGGACAGAGACACTATGGCATGGTAATTCATATTTCCAAGTCAGGGTTCATCTCTGAACCCTTGGTCGATTAAATACCAAATAATGGTAGTACAAATACCCAATTGGTAAATTTAAAAAATTTGGTGGAATCTTACCAAGTATGTTATAATGTCATAGTCCTGAGAATGGTCGAATAGCAACCCCAGTTACGCCTTTTCATATAATCTATGTGAGGTTAATATGATTATGAACTAGAAACAAGAAAGAGTAAAGGAGAACTCAAATGCAAAAATAATCTCAGAGATATCAATGGTGAGATTATCTTATGATGAGAAGCAACCAATTATAGAAATGGTAGTCAGATCCAAACTTGTCATTGTTCTAATTGAAATCCTCTTAAATTCCTACGACAAGAAGTAAAATCCACAAATGAGATTCAAGTAGAATGAAAATGAAAGAATAAATTTCTACTGAGCACAAAATCCACATGAAAAATGGTATTACCTTTGTAAACGGTGCCTCTGTGAGGAGCATGTCTAACTATGAAACCAATAAACACAAGGTTAACTGTTTTCCCAAGAAACATTAGACGACTTTCGAAATAGAGAAGAGCAACACTTTGGCCATGCAACATATAAAAATGATCCAAATGAATTGTGTTTAAGGTTTTTTTATCCTGTGGAAAAGTTCAACGAATTCTCCATCGTCTGGAAATCTAATCATAACCATTGATGAACTACAGGATAAGGGATCTGTTAGCACTCAGGTTGTTCCCTTTGACTCCTAAGGGAATACGGCCGAGGTAACCACAAACCAATCTTTGGATCACAGGTTCTAGCCTACCTGCAATCAGAGAGGGCTCTCTCTTTAGAATTTAGCTTTGTTTTAGTAATGTTTTAGGCTAGTTATGATGCACTGAATTTTGTCCAAAGTTTTGGTTGAATGATATCTTCTAACAGCTAAACAGTAATCTTCAAGGATTTCAGTCCATTGGGCATTGGAGTCTGTGATTATGTGTTGTTTGAGGTGTTGAATGAGAGTGATGTAACTGCAGGGCCATATGGGTACTCATGAAACAATCTTCAAATTGTGGAGTATGGACTATTTCCAGCCACTGAGAGGCAACTAAGAATCTTTCACTACGCTGGTGATATGGAGAAATGAAATATTACTCAGGAGCAGATCAGAATTCCTGAACAGTATTTACTATGAAAGATTCAGTGTAAATGTGAACAATTAAGAATTTCACATTCATAACTAATTCTGAAGAAGACATTCATAACAGCAGAGATTGAGTTCAGGGTGTATAACAAACAAATCCTTAAACTATTCTTTTTCTCTGATGCTAAGCCTATGAAACATACAGCATAAGTGGATTATGAAAGAGTGGAATACAAAATAACATGGTTCAGAAAACTTATTGTGACATGAAATATCGCAGGAATCCTGTAGCAGCAAGCAAGCCCATCACAACACTCCAAACAACTCAGAACTTCAGAAATTCCATTAGCTTCTTGTATTAAAAGTATGAAATTATAGTATAGCCCTTCAGAAGAAAAATCAACAACCCCAATAAGTTTATGCGTGGGGATATATATACAATCGTTTTACAAAATATCTTAACGATGAGTCATTTGCTCAATAACTGTCTTTACCAACTTTCAAAAATAGCAGATGCAACAGTTATTGCTACTTTAAATGAACAATGAATGACTGTTCACTTCTGTCAGAAATCTTTTGACATTTGGGGGCAACTGGGTCGGTCGGGTGCTTCGTATTGATTCTGAGTAATATTCCCTTTACTGCTTTGTCGTGGTGCGGCTATCTCAGCCCCGTTATCTGCATCTGTCGGTCCTGCTTTGGTGGTCAAACTTGATTGCTGAGTTGGCCTTTTCCACTCCTTTCCCAGTCAGAGCAAATATATTAATTTTCTGAAAATGCTGACTTGTGATCGATATACAAAAATTTGGTGAAAAACCTGTTTCTTCACAGTAGTGTTTGTATCATGCCCATCCACCATTCCTGTGTAGGCAATTGGTGTCTTAGGATTATGCCAAAAGTCTCATCTGCCTCAGTATATTTGTAATAGTTTGGAGGCACTTCAAAAAGATGTCTAATTTCATTCATAATAAAAAACAAATTCTCTAGTTTGTCATAGAGACTCTGCCCAGATGGAGGCCCCGTTTCCTCTGGGGCACTTGCTGATGCAGTGATCTGGTTTGTGGCATATGTATTGACTCTTTTAGCATAGTTTTCATGAGACAGTAACCTTCCTGCACTGGTTACCAAGCTGGGAAGACCTCTGTTATGTAATGCTGTAATTTTATCAATGAATTTGTTCACCTCTGTCTGCATTTCTTGACACCTTCTATCTAATGTCTGTACATGATTTCTCAAGGTAAGCACTCTCTTTACTAGTAAAATGGTATCAGTTCTGTTAGTTATACCCATTGCTGCCAGCTGGGGGCCAGTGCGATTGTTAAGGACATTGATCATCCTGTTGGCTATTTTAGGCATATTTCCTAGAGATGCTCTTGCTCTTTGACTTTCTAATTGGGCTGTGCCTATGAGATCCATATGCTCATGTATAGTCTCAATATATTGCCACTAGTCTGTAATAGATTGACCAATGTTGGCCCACAGGATTTTCTTGATTTCAACTACAACCTTATCAAGAGAGAGCTCTTTCTCCAGTTCCTTTATTCTCTTCTCAAGAGCCCTTACCTCTCTTGTTTTTTCAGCTACACTCTGCTTTGATTTATCATACTTTTCTTCAATGGTAGCCAATTTATCCTTGGTCTCTTGTAGTTCAGCCATCTGTGCTTCTAAAGCTTCAAGCTCCTTCATCATGTTCTGCATGCTTAGGCTGGGTCCCTGATCCGGTGCTGTTGCTGGCGCTGATACTCCTGTAGCTGGTGCTGATGTTGAAGGGCCTGCCTCTAATGTTTGTCCGGTGGGAGGACCTGCTGCAGATGTCTGTGCTGGCTACATTGGTATTTCTGCTTGTCTTGTTTTCAATGCTACCTCCAGTGCACTCTCCGTTTCCATCAATCTTTTGTATAAGCTTAGGAGTAAAGCCACCACATCCTGATCCTTCTTTTGCTCTGCCACTTCTCCAGTCTGAGGGTGAAGGGAAGCTGGCAGCTTGATATGCTTTCTCATAGCTACTATGTCTTCATCTCTTTTCTTTAATAATGCCTGTACACCCTTAGGGTCCTTTGGATCATGACCCAACTCTATAATGATCTCTTCCAAGGACTTGATTCTGTTGTCCTTGGCTTGAGATGATGCCTTTTCCAATTCTAGTTGAGCAGTAGTATTGTGTAAAGAATTTTGTAATTGGTGTGCCAGTAGGGTCTTATCAGCTAATGTGGAATATAGCATCTCCCCTGTTTGCCTGTGTAGCTCAATCTGATCCAAGGGGTGGATGTCTTTGGCAAAAATTTCCAGATTAGTTCTGATATAATCGACAGCTATTTGAGGTTGCTGCATAGTAGGCCTGAAATGACTAAGAGTCATTTTTTGTTCTTGAATGTCATAAGCAGACATTAATCTCTGCTGATTAGTTGGTGCCATTTTCAAGAGTTGGTTGTAGATTTGGTGTTTGAGGGGCTCATTCCTTTTCTTGATATCTATGAACTGCTGCTTGATGCTAGAGTCCGCCTTAGATAGCTGCCTTGAAGAGCTCACCTCTGCCCCAGGTGGCATGTCCTGTCCTTGCTGTAAGGAGCTGGCCGATGTTTCAATGCTAGGAGGGGGCATATTATCAATTGGTCTCTCTGGTAATTCCTCCTCTGAAAAAGGATTTAGCCTCTGTCTTTTTTCGCCTTGCTGGTCCGTTGAAGTAGTAAGAGGAGTGTCCTCTTGCCTATCCCTTTTCCTTGTTCTTTCCTCATTAGTAGGTGTTTGTAATATTGAGGATTCAACTGTTACCTCCTGCCTCGGAGGGATTTGCTCTCGTGTTTGCTGTTCTGTGGAGGCAGGTTCCTTGGCTGCACCTTCCTGATGCTCTACTTGCTGTTCCACATTTGGAGGTGACTCTTCTTGCTACACTGTTTTGCCTTTAGCCATGTATGCTGCTTGATCAGTTGTTTTGGCAGGATGCTGGGGAAGGGTGGATGAAGAGGCAGCTTCTCCAAGATGCTGAGGGCTTGAAGACCAAACCTGTCCAAAATATTCCAAGTCAATTGCCTTTTCTAAAGTTTTAATGGCTCTTTCTGCTAATTCTTCTTCAGAATAATCCTCCACTAAGGTGCCTTCCCTCCACTCTAGTTGGTTAGCATGTTTTTCAATTTCTGGAATGCTAAAATGATCATAGGTGGCAAGCCTATACTTGATTCTTCTGAGGCTTATGAAATGGTTAGGGTCATAGGGTGCCCAATAGAAGCTTGTCTTGAGGAGGAGGCCCTTTAGCATTTTGTCTGCCTCTTCCCAAGCTTCTTCCCTCTTATTAAAGATAAATGGACCCAATTGATGCTTAATTTTCAACTGTGCCTTCTTGTTTCTGCTATGGAAGTGAATCATATCTGCATTGCCAAACTGCTTGAAGTATTCTAGTGCAAAGAGTTTCATGGGAACATACTTTGGTAGCCTGTATGGTGCTAGCTCACAGCCATATACTCTGATCACTGTGTGGTCTTGGTAAAAGTAACAATCTCCAATGCTATAGTTCTTAGAGAGCTGGAGGATTTTCTGCATATCATCAGTGAGTCTAGGAGGAGGGGAACTCTGCAGCAGTGACAAGGCTGGATGAATGAAGAGGTCAATAAACTCACAGTAATTGTATGGTGAGTAATGAATATGATGGCAGACTGATGTCCAGAACATTACAGATCTTTTGTTTCCCTTTGCATCTAGTTTCTTGAGGAAAAGAGGAAAGCTATCAGGCTGATTGTACAATAGCAGATGATATATATAGGAGGTGTATTTGAATACCCTCTCTCTCTCTAAGTTCATGAACTGTTCATGAATTTTGTTGGCTATAAATGTAGCATAGTCATACTGGACAGCAGGGGGCTGTCTTGGGGTAAAAATGGATAGCACTACCAATGTTGTCTCATCCACAAACTCACTGGTTTTGAACCCTAGGATGGAGGATATCATGTCTACAAGCAGTCTCCCTATGTCATTGAACCAGAGCTTGGCACCCTACTCTAGTAAAAGCTGCATAGTAAGAGGAACCAGTGGCTTTGTTGGTTGAAACTGTAGCATTTGGTTGATGGCTTCAGGAGTGATATGGAATAAGACAGAGCCTGAAGGACTCAGAACAGCCCTTTGATTGGGGTCATAGTTTGTGCAGCACTGGTGGATCAAGTCAGGGAACTCATTGACCTGAAGGAGATAGTAGATTGGCAAATGGGATTTCCAGATTCCCAGGAGGTCTGTACCATCTTTGTGTTTCTTCCTTAACTCACAAACTGTTTCTATGTGGTATTTGTTACACAGCTCTATAGTGTCTCTCATCTGATAATCTCTGTCTGCAAGGGCTAGCCATTCCAGGTCCTTATGCGGGGCATTCAATGGTGCAATGTTTAATGCCACCGGGGTCTCCATTGTCAATTGATACTTGGAATAGTATTTGAACTTGATTTTCTGGGAAGAAGCAATATAGAGCGGTGAATTTCAATGAGCAGGGCAATTTGCAAAGGGAACAAGGCAAATTGGGGTGAAACTGAGATGAAATGCTCCTGGGAGAGATTTAAACGGCAAATGCTAGGACTAAGAATTGCTTTTTTGGTGAATTTGTCTGGCAATGGTTTAGTTTCGCAAATGCGCAACAGGCTGTGAATTGGCAGTAATTTTGCACAATGGGGGTCCTCTGTAGGTGAACTTGGGATTGCAGTGGGGAAATGAAGCTCCAGTTACTGAGGATTCCTAGCAATTCTTACGTTTTCCCTCTTTTTTTGTTTGCTTTAGTGAATTATGCAAGGACCAAGGCATGCAAAGGGAAATTGATAAGTACCTGGGCACAGTATGAAGATGGTTTTGATAGACAGGTGAATTCACGGCGCCAATAGCGAGGGAGCAAGCTTCAGAGTTGGTGGACAAGCAACGTAAACACTCATGCAGGAGTATAGTGCGTATTTTGGTGGAAAAAGGGGAAAAAACGATTTTTGCGCACTTATATAAAAAATTTGGTATTTGGCGCCTTTTTGTGGATGACGTCATCATGACGTCATTGGTCCGACAAGGTATGGAGGAGTGACGTGGCGGCTGGTAATTGGAAGTGACGTGGATGGGCGATGTGGCGTACAGGTCTGAGGAATGGCGGGGAGTGGGGTGAGGTAGAGCTGATGTGGCGATGACGTGGGGCGAGAGCGGGACAGCGGTAATCAAAGGCGGTTAGTGGTATTTATCGGACCGCTAAGAGTACAGGCCCAGTAATGGTCAGAGGTCACCCGCTCCAATAACAGGCGGGCACGCGTCCTCGGCCCTACGTCACCCTCTAACAAATTTCGGGCGGTAAAGGACGGATGTAAAGTGTGGTCCGAAATCGTTGTGGGCCGTCGGATGGGAGGGCCCGGATCCGACGGGCGACGGGCTGTGGAGGTGCAAAGGTGATACGGCGGGACCCGGCGGGGATTTTTTTTTTAATATTTTTTTTTTTTTGGTGGGGCGCGCCAAAATACAGACTTTGGAAAAGCGAAAAAAGTGGGTTTTTACAAAATTTATACAATGGCGGGGAAAATGCAATCTTGTGGGTTTGCAAAGCGGATAAGGGTAGGAACGGGTTATTAAACTAACCAAGTGTTAATTCAATCCCCAATCTTTAAAGTGACCCAAATACAAGAACCCTTTGATTCTGTATCATTCTCCAAACCTTGAAAATATGGCTATAATGCCCAAGGGGGGTATTTACATATTTTTTGGGCTTTTCTCACAATAGTGCTATAGTAGTAGGGGAAAAGGGGCACTTAGGGATTTAGATAATAAATTTAGAAGTCAATGTGAATTGGGGATATGAAAGATTGAAAGTGAGGAATAGAGAACTAAGTTTAGTGAGTAAACCTAGATTTTTAGAAGTAGATGGGGAATGATTTTATACAAGAAATGTGGCTTCTTTTTGGAAAAGAAAGTGAAAACCTGTCATGAATTTTTCCAAGGAGAAATACAAGGAGGACTATTTAGGAAAGTCCTAAAGTTCTCCAGGGGATGTTAGAAAGAGAGTCTTTGGGGGAAAACAGGGGGAGTTAGTCATGCTTCTATACTTTACCTTCAAAATGTTGCATAGATACCTTTGCAATTGCTAAGATGTGCCTTCTTGATCAAGGCCAAAACTGAATAGGATCAGGATTCTGCAACTTCTGGCTACCTACCCAACTTAGAACCTAGCATTTTTTGTTACTTCAGGGATGGTGCACTTAGACTTGCAAACACTCATATGCTCTTTTCTTTTTGCTGCCCTCCTATCTAAATCTACCCTTATATCTTCCAAGGGCCCAGATTAAGCTGGTGGGCTCCTTCCTTTCTCTATCCAACTAGTCATCTGTCAAACTTGAACTGTTTGAACAGGTACTCATTACCTACTCTAAAACAAGCAATTTAAAACATGGCATGGCCCAGCTTTAACTGTTGAGCCATACATCAAGATAGCAGTGGCATTTTGATTGGCCACTTTCCTGGTCTTTCTTTGGGGTTCATTTCAATTATTTTTTCTTTTGACCAGCTCGTTTTCTTGCCTTTTGATTATTCTTTTAAGGCATACCCTCTTTACATTTTTTAACTTTTTGGTTTGTCCACAAAAATGGAACCTTTGTATCACCAAAGATGAACATTTTTAGCACTTCCACTGTCAATCATGAAATATGAAACCCTATTGGTATAGGAGGCTAACAGTGGCTCCACTTGGGGATGACTTTTCCAGATGAAAAGTCAAGATCAGCAGGTCAGATTGCCTTCTTTTTTCACCCTTTTTCAGTTTAACCTTTCCATTTGTTAAAGACTATACATCTGAATCCATGAAACTTGTATGAAGTACTCAAGCTGATCTGCTGTGAAATTACAGCACTGTTCTTACCCTACTTGTCTAAGTGCTTCCCATCTCCTAGATAGTTTGCAAGTGTTTCTTCTTGCTTTCCAATGATAGGATCAAAACATATTGCAAAAAATGGTGCAGTACCACGATCTTTCTCAAAATCTGCTTCATTTGGTGCTTTATTTATCGGCTGTAAATGAAAATACTGGAAATACAAATATTTATATACAATATATGACTGTGCAGTGCTGGATCAGAGGGGGTCAAAATAATGCTTAAGCATCCTCCCGTTGACTGGGCCTTCCTCAGTGTTTGAGCCATCCAAGCTCTTTAGAAAATAGGTGTTATTACCTTGTAAAACATAAATCACATAAGGTCCCTTCCATAAGAAATCAAATTTCCCATGTTTTCCTTTGTCCTCCCTCCTGGAATCCCATCTTAGAAGTTTGTTTCCTATAAAGAAGTCTTCAGCCTTGGTTCTTTTGTCAAATATTCTTTTGAGTTTTTCTTGCAGTACTTGGGTTCTTTCATAAACTTCCTCTCTTATTTGTTGTAGGTGAATTGTCTGATTGATCCTGCTTTGAATGTCATTTGGCTCAGCTTGTATTTCTTGCAGTAACTTGATTACAGGAACACCTAAAGATGAAGGGAACCTTGCTTCCATTCCATAAACTAGTTCATATGGACTTGAACCAATGGATCTCTTGGTGGTCAATCTATCTGCCCACAGTGCATTCACTAACTTCTTATGCCAATTCTTTTTGTTTTCCTCCAAAACTTTCTTGATGATGTTGATGAGGCTTTTATTAGAAGACTCAGCTAGGCCATTACCTTGGGGATAGTAAGCAGTGGAATGACCTAGGGTCATATGATACTTGTGACAGAAATTGATCATTTTTTTGGACTTGAAAGCGGCAGCATTGTCTGTGATAATTTTATCTGGACAGCCAAACCTGGACATGATGTTGGTTTCTAGAAATTGTATGATAATGGAGTCATTGGCCTGCCTACAAGGGACAGCCTCTATCCATTTGGTGAAATAGTCTGTAGCAGTCAGAATCCACCTATGCTGGCCAGAGGATGGGGGATGAATTTCACCAATAAAGTCTAAAACCCATTGTTGGAATGGTCTCTCAGTGGAAACAGGTTTGAGTGGTAAAGGCAACAGCTTTCTCTTGCCTTTAAAAATTTGACATTTGTGACAAGACATTACAAATTTCTTTACATCAGTAAACAAGGAAGGCCAATAGAATCCAGCCCTTAGGATTTTATCAGCTGTGGACTTCCAATATAAGTGTCCTCCACAGTCACCTGCATGAAATTCTTTGAGGACATTGTCAGTTTCATCTAATGTTAAGCAATTAAGTAAGATTCCTTCATGATTTCTCCAAAACAAAACACTGTCAATAATACAAAATTTTGATGCTTTCATTTTCAAGAACCTTTTCTTAGTTCTGGACAACCCTGGAGGAGCTTGCAGGTTTAACAATACAAAACATATATCAGTATACCAAGGGGATTGCATAAAGGCTTGGTTGATCTGTGGAGTCGCCATCTCCTGCTCGTTGTCCAGTTCATTAATGTCAAGGGCTTGGAAATTTGTTTCAGCCATCAGCTTGGCTAGACCTTGTCCTTTTATCAGTTTGGTAGGCTTGATTTCCATGTCATACTCTAAGATTTTGGCAATCCATTTGCCCCTCCTTCCTTCAATTCCTTCTTGGGTCAAAATGTCCTTTACTACTGAATTTGGGACATAGGAAATGATGTGGGAGTACAGGATATAGATTCTAAAGTCTTTGATTGCTTTTACCAATGCATAGGCTTGTTTTTCCATAATCTGATATTTCAAGGGGGCATCCCTAAGGGCTCTGCTAAAAAATGCAATAGGTTTTTCACAGCCTTGGTCATCTTTTTGTAGCAGAACAGCAGCAATTGTATGCTCAGATGCAAAAGAAAAAATGATGAAATCTTTATCAAATCTAGGGCTTGTTAGGACTGGTGTGTTTGTCAATGCTCTTTTAATATCCTCAAAGGCTTGTCTAGCTTCCATGGTCCATTTGACCTTGGAGTCCTTCTTCAGCATGTTTTTTAACAGTCTTGTGAGCTCAGCCAAATTGGGAATGAACCTTCTCAAGAAATTGATTTTTCCTAGAAAGCTTTGTAGTTCTTTGATGTTTCTTGGGTGTGGTACTTGTAGGATAGCTTGAATTCTGTCTGGGTCAATCCTAATACCATCTTTTGAGATTATATGCCCTAGGAGTTTACCTTCCTCTAGCCCAAACAATGATTTCTTTGGGTTTAAAGATATGCCATATCTTCTACAAATTGTGAAAACCTGCCTCAAGTGTTCTAAGTGTTCTTGGTCTGATTTTGAGAAGGCAATAAGATCATCCAGGTAGACCACTAGAAAATCATGAATTTCCTTAGCAAAGGCTCTATCCATTGCTCTTTGGAAGGTAGCCCCTGCATTCTTAAGCCCAAAAGGCATTTTGACATATTTGAAAGTTCCCCAAGGTGTTGTGAAGGCAGCTTTGTCTTGATCATGCGGGTGTACTAGAATCTAATTGAATCCTGAGAAACCATCTAATAATGAGATCCTAGAGGCTCCCACTACCCTTTGCGGGATATGATCCATTTTTGGTAAGGGGTAATGGTCTTTGAGAGAGACTTTGTTCAAATTTCTTAGGTCAACACACAGTCTGATTTCTCCTGTCTTTTTCCTAGTAGGCACTAGGTTTGAAATCCATTCTAAGAACCTGATTGGAGCAATGATTCCTGCTTGATACATACGTTTCACCTCTTTTTCAATGAGGGCAAGAAGCACCGGGTTCACTCTTCTAAGTTTTTGTTTGAAAGGCTTTTGGTTTTCTTTTAAAGGTATAGTGTGCTGGATGACTGAAGTATCATAAGATTTGAGGTCCTCATAGCTCCAGGCAAAGACATCTTGGAATTCTTTAAACAACTCAATGTATTTCAATTTCTGCTCAGGTGGTAATGTTTTAGCTAATTTTATCATTTTGGGATTCTCTGTAGTCCCAATGTTACAATCTTCAATTTCAGCATTCAGTGGTTGCATTTTTGGTTTTCTTGAGATATCATTTGAATCAAACAGATCCTCCAGAGGAGTTAAACCTATGGGCAGAAAATTATCTTTTAGCTTAATCACCTCTACTTCTGTTTTGGCCAGTTCATCTCCATCTATCTGCTTCAACTTTTGTATGGTTTCGCTGTTAAAGGTGGTAGGATGCAAAACTAGATTAGCTGTTTCAGCTGATATTTTCTGTGTAATAGTGTGTGTCTGTTGTTGATCATCTCCAGTGATTGGGTCAATGTTAATGCCAGAGAATTCCTCTTTTAGAGTGAGGAAGTTATTTATCTGAGTGTCACTCTCAAAGACTTGCCAGTTTTTGATGTTGTCTGGAACTGCAGGTCTATGTTTGATTTCAGCAGTAAAAGTATGATTGGGTTTGAAGGGAAGCTTACAAGTGCTGGCAAAGGTTGCCAAGCTGTGAGCATGTAGATTGAGTTCTCTAGAAATTTTAGTCAATTGTGATTGTGAAAAGGTATCAAGTACCTGTATAGCTGCTCCCTTATATGCTCTCAACCTTAGATCATTCGTGGTAAAGTTTCCTTTCATTTGTTGTATGATCAGATCTGAATCTCCTAAGATTGAAACTTTGGTTGCACCCAAATTTTTTATGAGTTTCAGACCTAACAAAAGGGCCTCATACTCAGCCATATTGTTTGTGCATCGAAAGTTTAACCTGTATGCATGACCCTCAGCCTGGTCATTGTGCATATTGTGGATCCAGACTCCTGCTCCAGCTCCTAACTTGTTTACAGAACCATCAAATTCTAAGTACCATAAGGTTTCATGATCAAGATTTGGATTAAGGTCTTTAGAAAATTGTATCATGGGCAGATTGTTTTCTTGCAAGTTGCTTGATACATCATACTCCTTCTTTATATCAGTTATGCCTAAAGTGTTTTGGTGTTGGGGGGCAAATTGTTCATTTAATTCCTCTGTCTCTGCTGCCATTACTAGTTCAGAATAAACTTTGTTGCAGATGTCAGCATTATAGAGAATAAATGAATCCATGTCAGAGTGTATTGAGTAGATTGGAAAGTTTTGGGCCTTCTCTTGACTGCTTACCACATATTTCATCAATGTCTCGCGGTATAATCTCTTTGGCTGCCCAAAGACTGAAATGGTAGCATAGGACATGTCTAACTGCAAGGATCCTTGGAGTTTGGCCCCCCAGGATCTGGACAAGAGCATACCATACTTAGGAGGTATGTCAGCCACTACTACATCCATCAATATTGTCTTGGTTGGGTATTGGACCAGAGAGACACATAAGTCTTTAATCAATCCTAAGCACCTGACTTGGCTTGAATCAAATGAGAATAGATCTTTATAAGGTCTTGTGATGTCTAAGTCGAGTTTTTCCATTACAGATTTGGGCATTAAGTTGTGTGAGGCCCCGGAATCAAACATTGCATTATGTAGAACCTTATCATGAATGTTTAAACTGACATAGAAGGGTGGAACCCCTCCATTTTCTGTTTTTCCATTAACCTCAGGGCCAAACAATAACTCTGGTTGATCATCTAGGACATTCACAGCATCTTTATTGTCTGATACTCAGAGTGACTTGTTAATCTGTTGTCTATATACTTGATGTTTGGCCAATTCCGAAAGAGGGACTGATATCTTCAGCTTACTTATTTCAGTTTCTAAGTTAAAAGGTTTTTACATTTGAATCTTGGTATTAGGTGCAACAGGTTTTTCTTTTTCAGTTGGGTTATCAGTGGTCTTTTGTTCATAGTTGGCATGATTTTGAATGAAACTGGTATCATGATTGTTTCCCAGAGTGGTATCTACCCTTGCCTTTGCGGGATGGAGTGGGGCTGGCTGGTTTTCAGGGGTCTGTTGTTCTGAGATATCCTCCACAGTGACTTCTGTGGTGTGTGGGTTTGAATTGCCAGCTGATTGTGGAAGAGCAGTCTTGTCATTGGTCTTTTTTGGCTGCTTACTGTCCCTTGGTTTAAGAGGTTCAGGTACATCTATCGTTCTAGTCCTTAGTTTATACTGTTTGTGTACCTCATAAACAGCTGCATCATAACCTTCTCTGAAATCGAATGATTCTCCTGACTTAGTGTGGAATTGATTGTTATTATAAATGTCTTGATCTTCTTGTGTTAAAAAGACTTGATGTTCACTGTCCAAACCCATTAGATTGATGTGAGGTTCCTCAGTTGGTTCATTAGATGTTGAAGCCTCAGCATAATTTTCTTGGAAAGGAGGTCTGATATGCTGGTCTGGATCAGTCCTTCCAACATTAGGATTTTGATTCTTTCTAAAGTTTGGGTTTCTAATATTGCTTGGTTGACCTTCCCATGATGATTTTCTTTCTATGGTTTCCACCCTGTCCCCAAGTCTGTCCATACCTTTGATGATTGCATCTAGCTTTTGCTCAAATGATGAGGGTTCTTCCTTAAAAGTGGTTCTTCTTTCAGTTCTTGCCCGATTTCTCTTAGCAATCAGATTTGCCTCTACACTTACAGCTATGTTTTGCATGTCTGCCAGGGTTGCAGGGGCTCTTTCCCTTAATTGATATGCCATATCAGCATCAAACCCATCCGGAAATTTGATTAAAGCTAGATCAGGTGGAGGTCTAAGATTTTGAGGAATGGCATTATAGACAGTGTTGAATCTAGTGCAATAGTCCAAGACAGTTTCTTGTGGGCCTCTCCTTATGGTGTCATATTCAGATAGAATGTGTAGAGGATCCTTTTTCTTTTCCCATCTGTTCAGGAAGGATTGATAAAGAGCGCCTGAGTCAGGTATAGAATTCGCAGCAAGTGCTCTGAACCAAGTTCTTACTTCACCTGTTAAACTTTGTACAAAAATTTTCATTCTCACATCATCATCATCTATCTCATAATTTTCAAAGTAATCTTGCATTTTCTTGGTATGCTGCAAGGCAGTGTATGTATTGGTTCCATCAAAATAAGTAATCTTACTTTGGTAGTCCTGAGGCATAGCCCCAGGATTACCAGGTAGCTGAAGAGGAGCATAACGATTAGCCATATTTGCAAGGATAAATGGGACAACAGGAAGAAAAGGAACAACTGGAACAATGGGGATAACAATAGCAGTTTGTGTATTGGGTGGGGGTGTGGATAGTATGTTTTGGGAAGTGGATGAGGAAGAGGGGGAAGAATGGGTTATATGAAGATGAACTGATGGTTTGGCAGGGGTTGGGATATAACTTTGCTGAACTGCCTCAGGGCTGGACTCAGCAGATTCTTCTGGTTGCTTTTGGTTCCTGAGAGTCCTGGGAATCAAATTAGGATTATCGAAAACAGGTGGAGGATTTGGGTCAGGATTTGACCTGGTATGCCTAGTTCTCTTTTTAGGAGCCAGCTTCTGAACTTGTTTTTGGTATTTTTTGAGAATATTTTTAGAATGATCAAGGGATTGCTTAAATTTTGAAACCACTATCTAAAGCAGATAGCAGTTGAAACATTCGTTCTGTCCCCAGTGGAGTCGCCAGTTATGTTAGCACTCAGGTTGTTCCCTTTGACTCCTAAGGGAATACGGCCGAGGTAACCACAGACCAATCTTTGGATCACAGGTTCTAGCCTACCTGCAATCAGAGAGGGCTCTCTCTTTAGAATTTAGCTTTGTTTTAGTAATGTTTTAGGCTAGTTATGATGCACTGAATTTTGTTCAAAGTTTTGGTTGAATGATATCTTCTAACAGCTAAACAGTAATCTTCAGGGATTTCAGTCCATTGGGCATTGGAGTCTGTGATTATGTGTTGTTTGAGGTGTTGAATGAGAGTGATGTAACTGCAGGGCCATATGGGTACTCATGAAACAATCTTCAAATTGTGGAGTATGGACTATTTCCAGCCAGTGAGAGGCAACTAAGAATCTTTCACTATGCTGGTGATATGGAGAAATGAAATATTACTCAGGAGCAGATCAGAATTCCTGAACAGTATTTACTATGAAAGATTCAGTGTAAATGTGAGCAATTAAGAATTTCACATTCATAACTAATTCTGAAGAAGACATTCATAACAGCAGAGATTGAGTTCAGGGTGTATAACAAACAAATCCTTAAACTATTCTTTTTCTCTGATGCTAAGCCTATGAAACATACAGCATAAGTGGATTATGAAAGAGCGGAATACAAAATAACATGGTTCAGAAAACTTATTGTGACATGAAATATCGCAGGAATCCTGTAGCAGCAAGCAAGCCCATCACAACACTCCAAACAACTCAGAACTTCAGAAATTCCATTAGCTTCTTGTATTAAAAGTCTGAAATTACAGTATAGCTCTTCAGAAGAAAAATCAACAACCCCAATAAGTTTATGCGTGGGGATATATATACAATCGTTTTACAAAATATCTTAACGATGAGTCATTTGCTCAATAACTGTCTTTACCAACTTTCAAAAATAGCAGATGCAACAGTTATTGCTACTTTAAATGAACAATGAATGACTGTTCACTTCTGTCAGAAATCTTTTGACTTTTGGGGGCAACTGGGTCGGTCGGGTGCTTCGTATTGATTCTGAGTAATATGCCCTTTACTGCTTTGTCGTGGTGCGGCTATCTCAGCCCCGTCATCTGCATCTGTCGGTCCTGCTTTGGTGGTCAAATTGATTGCTGAGTTGGCCTTTTCCACTCCTTTCCCAGTCAGAGCAAATATATTAATTTTCTGAAAATGCTGACTTGTGATCGATATACAAAAATTTGGTGAAAAACCTGTTTCTTCACAGCAGTGTTTGTATCATGCCCGTCCACCATTCCTGTGTAGGCAATTGGTGTCTTAGGATTATGCCAAAAGTCTCATCTGCCTCAGTATATTTGTAATAGTTTGGAGGCACTTCAAAAAGATGTCTAATCTCATTCATAATAAAAAACAAATTCTCTAGTTTGTCATAGAGACTCTGCCCAGATGGAGGCCCTATTTCCTCTGGGGCACTTGCTGATGCAGTGATCTGGTTTGTGGCATATGTATTGACTCTTTTAGCATAGTTTTCATGAGACAGTAACCTTCCTGCACTGGTTACCAAGCTGGGAAGACCTCTGTTATGTAATGCTGTAATTTTATCAATGAATTTGTTCACCTCTGTCTGCATTTCTTGACACCTTCTATCCAATGTCTGTACATGATTTCTCAAGGTAAGCACTCTCTTTACTAGTAAAATGGTATCAGTTCTGTTAGTGATACCCATTGCTGCCAGCTGGGGGCCAGTGCGATTGTTAAGGACATTGATCATCCTGTTGGCTATTTCAGGCATATTGCCTAGAGATGCTCTTGCTCTTTGACTTTCTAATTGGGCTCTGCCTATGAGATCCATATGCTCATGTATAGTCTCAATATATTGCCACTGGTCTGTAATAGATTGACCAATGTTGGCCCACAGGATTTTCTTGATTTCAACTACAACCTTATCAAGAGAGAGCTCTTTCTCCAGTTCCTTTATTCTCTTCTCAAGAGCCCTTACCTCTCTTGTTTTTTCAGCTACACTCTGCTTTGATTTATCATACTTTTCTTCAATGGCAGCCAATTTATCCTTGGTCTCTTGTAGTTCAGCCATCTGTGCTTCTAAAGCTTCAAGCTCCTTCATCATGTTCTGCATGCTTAGGCTGGGTCCCTGATCTGGTGCTGTTGCTGGCGCTGATACTCCTGTAGCTGGTGCTGATGTTGAAGGGCCTGCCTCTGATGTTTGTCCGGTGGGAGGACCTGCTGCAGATGTCTGTGCTGGCTGCATTGGTAATTCAGCTTGTCTTGTTTTCAATGCTACCTCCAGTGCACTCTCTGTTTCCATCAATCTTTTGTATAAACTTAGGAGTAAAGCCACCACATCCTGATCCTTCTTTTGCTCTGCCACTTCTCCAGTCTGAGGGTGAAGGGAAGCTGGCAGCTTGATATGCTTTCTCATAGCTGCTATGTCTTCATCTCTTTTCTTTAATAATGCCTGTACACCCTTAGGGTCCTTTGGATCATGACCCAACTCTATAATGATCTCTTCCAAGGACTTGATTCTGTTGTCCTTGGCTTGAGATGATGCCTTTTCCAATTCCAGTTGAGCAGCAGTATTGTGTAAAGAATTTTGTAATTGGTGTGCCAGTAGGGTCTTATCAGCTAATGTGGAATATAGCATCTCCCCTGTTTGCCTGTGTAGCTCAATCTGATCCAAGGGGTGGATGTCTTTGGCAAAAATTTCCAGATTAGTTCTGATATAATCGGCAGCTGTTTGAGGTTGCTGCATAGTAGGCCTGAAATGACTAAGAGTCATTTTTTGTTCTTGAATGTCATAAGCAGACATTAATCTCTGCTGATTAGTTGGTGCCATTTTCAAGAGTTGGTTGTAGATTTGGTGTTTGAGGGGCTCATTCCTTTTCTTGATATCTATGAACTGCTGCTTGATGCTAGAGTCCGCCTTAGATCGCTGCCTTGAAGAGCTCACCTCTGCCCCAGGTGGCATGTCCTGTCCTTGCTGTAAGGAGCTGGCCGATGTTTCAATGCTAGGAGGGGGCATATTATCAATTGGTCTCTCTGGTAATTCCTCCTCTGAAAAAGGATTTAGCCTCTGTCTTTTTTGCCTTGCTGGTCCGTTGAAGTAGTAAGAGGAGTGTCCTCTTGCCTATCCCTTTTCCTTGTTCTTTCCTCATTAGCAGGTGTTTGTAAAACTGAGGATTCAACTGTTACCTCCTGCCTCGGAGGGATTTGCTCTTGTGTTTGCTGTTCTGTGGAGGCAGGTTCCTTGGCTGTACCTTCCTGCTGCTCTACTTGTTGTTCCACATTTGGAGGTGACTCTTCTTGCTGCACTGTTTTGCCTTTAGCCATGTCTGCTGCTTGATCAGTTGTTTTGGCAGGCTGCTGGGGAACGGTGGATGAAGAGGCAGCTTCTCCAAGATGCTGAGGGCCTGAAGACCAAACCTGTCCAAAATATTCCAAGTCAACTGCCTTTTCTAAAGTTTTAATGGCTCTTTCTGCTAATTCTTCTTCAGAATAATCCTCCACTAAGGTGCCTTCCCTCCACTCTAGTTGGTTAGCATGTTTTTCAATTTCTGGAATGCTAAAATGATCATAGGTGGCAAGCCTATACTTGATTCTTCTGAGGCTTATGAAATGGTTAGGGTCATAGGGTGCCCAATAGAAGCTTGTCTTGAGGAGGAGGCCCTTTAGCATTTTGTCTGCCTCTTCCCAAGCTTCTTCCCTCTTATTAAAGATAAATGGACCCAATTGATGCTTAATTTTCAACTGTGCCTTCTTGTTTCTGCTATGGAAGTGAATCATATCTGCATTGCCAAACTGCCTGAAGTATTCTAGTGCAAAGAGTCTCATGGGAACATACTTTGGTAGCCTGTATGGTGCTAGCTCACAGCCATATACTCTGATCACTGTGTGGTCTTGGTAAAAGTACCAATCTCCAATGCTATAGTTCTTAGAGAGCTGGAGGATTTTCTGCATATCATCAGTGAGTCTAGGAGGAGGGGAACTCTGCAGCAGTGACAAGGCTGGATGAATGAAGAGGTCAATAAACTCACAGTAATTGTATGGTGAGTAATGAATATGATGGCAGACTGATGTCCAGAACATTACAGATCTTCTGTTTCCCTTTGCATCTAGTTTCTTGAGGAAAAGAGGAAAGCTATCAGGCTGATTGTACAATAGCAGATGATATATATAGGAGGTGTATTTGAATACCCTCTCTCTCTCCAAGTTCATGAACTGTTCATGAATTTTGTTGGCTATAAATGTAGCATAGTCATACTGGACAGCAGGGGGCTGTCCTGGGGTAAAAATGGATAGCACTACCAATGTTGTCTCATCCACAAACTCACTGGTTTTGAACCCTAGGATGGAGGATATCATGTCTACAAGCAGTCTCCCTATGTCATTGAACCAGACATGCAGATAAGGGGGAGGCTGTCGGGGCTGGTAATCTGGAAGCATAAACAATTGGCCAATTCTTGTAATTTGTGAGTTGGAGAGCTTGGCACCCTGCTCTAGTAAAAGCTGCATAGTAAGAGGAACCAGTGGCTTTGTTGGTTGAAACTGTAGCATTTGGTTGATGGCTTCAGGAGTGATATGGAATAAGACAGAGCCTGAAGGACTCAGAACAACCCTTTGATTGGGGTCATAGTTTGTGCAGCACTGGTGGATCAAGTCAGGGAACTCATTGACCTGAGGGAGATAGTAGATTGGCAAATGGGATTTCCAGATTCCCAGGAGGTCTGTACCATCTCTGTGTTTCTTCCTTAACTCACAAACTATTTCTATGTGGTATTTGTTACACAGCTCTACAGTGTCTCTCATCTGATAATCTCTGTCTGCAAGGGCTAGCCATTCCAGGTCCTTATGTGGGGCATTCAATGGTGCAATGTTTAATGCCACAGGGGTCTCCATTGTCAATTGATACTTGGAATAGTATTTGAACTTGATTTTCTGGGAAGAAGCAATATAGAGCGGTGAATTTCAATGAGCAGGGCAATTTGCAGAGGGAACAAGGCAAATTGGGGTGAAACTGAGATGAAATGCTCCTGGGAGAGATTTAAAGGGCAAATGCTGGGACTGAGAATTGCTTTTTCGGTGAATTTGTCTGGCAATGGTTTAGTTTCGCAAATGCGCAACAGGCTGTGAATTGGCAGTAATTTTGCACAATGGGGGTCCTCTGTAGGTGAACTTGGGATTGCAGTGGGGAAATGAAGCTCCAGTTACTGAGGATTCCTAGCAATTCTTACGTTTTCCCTCTTTTTTTGTTTGCTTTAGTGAATTATGCAAGGACCAAGGCATGCAAAGGGAAACTGATAAATACCTGGGCACAGTATGAAGATGGTGTTGATAGACAGGTGAATTCACAGCGCCAGCAGCGAGGGAGCAAGCTTCAGAGTTGGCGGACAAGCAACGTAAACACTCATGCAGGAGTACAGTGCGTATTTCGGCGGAAAAAGGGGAAAAAAACGATTTTTGCGCACTTATATAAAAAATTTGGTATTTGGCGCCTTTTTGTGGATGACGTCATTGGTCCGACAAGGTACGGAGGAGTGACGTGGCGGCTGGTGGTTGGGAGTGACGTGGATGGGCGATGTGGCGGACAGGTCTGAGGAATGGCGGGGAGTGGGGTGAGGTAGAGCTGATGTGGCGATGACGTGGGGCGGGAGCGGGACAGCGGTAATCAAAGGCGGTTAGTGGTATTTATCGGACCGCTAAGAGTACGGGCCCGGTAATGGTCAGAGGTCACCCGCTCCAATAACAGGCGGGCACGCGTCCTCGGCCCTACGTCACCCTCTGACAAATTTCGGGCGGTAAAGGACGGATGTAAAGGGTGGTCCGAAATCGTTGTGGGCCGTCGGATGGGAGGGCCCGGATCCGACGGACGACGGGCTGCGGAGGTGCAAAGGCGATACGGCGGGACCCGGTGGGGATTTTTTTTTAAATATTTTTTGTTTTTTGGTGGGGCGCGCCGAAATACAGACTTTGGAAAAGCGGAAAAAGTGGGTTTTTACAAAATTTATACAATGGCGGGGATAATGCAATGTTGTGGGTTTGCAAAGCGGATAAGGGTAGGAACGGGTTATTAAACTAACCAAGTGTTAATCCAATCCCCAATCTTTAAAGTGACCCAAATACAAGAACCCTTTGATTCTGTATCATTCTCCAAACTTTGAAAATATGGCTATAATGCCCAAGGGGGGTATTTACATATTTTTTGGGCTTTTCTCACAATAGTGCTATAGTAGTAGGGGAAAAGGGGCACTTAGGGATTTAGATAATAAAGTTAGAAGTCAATGTGAATTGGGGATATGAAAGATTGAAAGTGAGGAATAGAGAACTAAGTTTAGTGAGTAAACCTAGATTTTTAGAAGTAGATGGGGAATGATTTTACACAAGAAATGTGGCTTCTTTTTGGAAAAGAAAGTGAAAACCTGTCATGAATTTTTCCAAGGAGAAATACAAGGAGGACTATTTAGGAAAGTCCTAAAGTTCTCCAGGGGATGTTAGAAAGAGAGTCTTTGGGGGAAAACAGGGGGAGTTAGTCATGCTTCTATACTTTGCCTTCAAAATGCTGCATAGATACCTTTGCAATTGCTAAGATGTGCCTTCTTGATCAAGGCCAAAACTGAATAGGATCAGGATTCTGCAACTTCTGGCTACCTACCCAACTTAGAACCTAGCATTTTTTGTTACTTCAGGGAGGGTGCACTTAGACTTGCAAACCCTCATATGCTCTTTTCTTTTTGCTGCCCTCCTATCTAAATCTACCCTTATATCTTCCAAGGGCCCAGATTAAGCTGGTGGGCTCCTTCCTTTCTCTATCCAGCTAGTCATCTGTCAAACTTGAACTGTTTGAACAGGTACTCATTACCTACTCTAAAACAAGCAATTTAAAACATGGCATGGCCCAGCTTGAACTGTTGAGCCATACATCAAGATAGCAGTGGCATTTTGATTGGCCACTTTCCTGGTCTTTCTTTGGGGTTCATTTCAATTATTTTTTCTTTTGACCAGCTCATTTTCTTGCCTTTTGATTATTCTTTTAAGGCATACCCTCTTTACATTTTTTAACTTTTTGGTTTGTCCACAAAAATGGAACCTTTGTATCACCAAAGATGAACATTTTTAGCACTTCCACTGTCAATCATGAAATATGAAACCCTATTGGTATAGGAGGCTAACAGTGGCTCCACTTGGGGATGACTTTTCCAGATGAAAAGTCAAGATCAGCAGGTCAGATTGCCTTCTTTTTTCACCCTTTTTCAGTTTAACCTTTCCATTTGTTAAAGACTGTACATCTGAATCCATGAAACTTGTATGAAGTACTCCTTAAGCTGATCTGCTGTGAAATTACAACACTGTTCTTACCCTGCTTGTCTGAGTGCTTTCCATCTCCTAGATAGTTTGCAAGTGTTTCTTCTTGCTTTCCAATGATAGGATCAAAACATATTCCAAAAAATGGTGCAGTACCATGATCTTTCTCAAAATGTGCTTCATTTGGTGCTTTATTTATCTGCTGTAAATGAAAATACTGGAAATACAAATATTTATATACAATATATGACTGTGCAGTGCTGGATCAGAGGGGGTCAAAATAATGCTTAAGCATCCTCCCATTGACTGGGCCTTCCTCAGTGTTTGAGCCATCCAAGCTCTTTAGAAAATAGGTGTTATTACCTTGTACAACATAAATTACATAAGGTCCCTTCCATAAGAAATCAAATTTCCCATGTTTTCCTTTGTCCTCCCTCCTGGAATCCCATCTTAGCACTTTGTTTCCTATAAAGAAGTCTTCAGCCTTGGTTCTTTTGTCAAATATTCTTTTGAGTTTTTCTTGCAGTACTTGGGTTCTTTCATAAACTTCCTCTCTTGTTTGCTGTAGGTGAATTGTCTGATTGATCCTTCTTTGAATGTCATTTGGCTCAGCTTGTATTTCTTGCAGTAACTTGATTACAGGAACACCTAAAGATGAAGGGAACCTTGCTTCCATTCCATAAACTAGTTCATATGGACTTGAACCAATGGATCTCTTGGTGGTCAATCTATCTGCCCACAGTGCATTCACTAACTTCTTATGCCAATTCTTTTTGTTTTCCTCCAAAACTTTCTTGATGATGTTGATGAGGCTTTTATTAGAAGACTCAGCTAGGCCATTACCTTGAGGATAGTAAGCAGTGGAATGACCTAGGGTCATATGATACTTGTGACAGAAATTGATCATTTTTTTGGACTTGAAAGCGGCAGCATTGTCTGTGATAATTTTATCTGGACAGCCAAACCTGGACATGATGTTGGTTTCTAGAAATTGTATGATAATGGAGTCATTGGCCTGCCTACAAGGGACAGCCTCTATCCATTTGGTGAAATAGTCTGTAGCAGTCAGAATCCACCTATGCTGGCCAGAGGATGGGGGATGAATTTCACCAATAAAGTCTAAACCCCATTGTTGGAATGGTCTCTCAGTGGAAACAGGTTTGAGTGGTAAAGGCAACAGCTTTCTCTTGCCTTCAAAAATTTGACATTTGTGACAAGACATTACAAATTTCTTTACATCAGTAAACAAGGAAGGCCAATAGAATCCAGCCCTTAGGATTTTATCAGCTGTGGACTTCCAATATAAGTGTCCTCCACAGTCACCTGCATGAAATTCTTTGAGGACATTGTCAGTTTCATCTAATGTTAAGCAATTAAGTAAGATTCCTTCATGATTTCTCCAAAACAAAACACTGTCAATAATACAAAATTTTGATGCTTTCATTTTCAAGAACCTTTTCTTAGTTCTGGACAACCCTGGAGGAGCTTGCAGGTTTAACAATACAAAACATATATCAGTATACCAAGGGGATTGCATAAAGGCTTGGTTGATCTGTGGAGTCGCCATCTCCTGTTCGTTGTCCAGTTCATTAATGTCAAGGGCTTGGAAATTGGTTTCAGCCATCAGCTTGGCTAGACCTTGTCCTTTTATCAGTTTGGTAGGCTTGATTTCCATGTCATACTCTAAGATTTTGGCAATCCATTTGCCCCTCCTACCTTCAATTCCTTCTTGGGTCAAAATGTCCTTCACTACTGCATTTGGGACATAGGAAATGATGTGGGAGTACAGGATATAGATTCTAAAGTCTTTGATTGCTTTTACCAATGCATAGGCTTGTTTTTCCATAATCTGATATTTCAAGGGGGCATCCCTAAGGGCTCTGCTAAAAAATGCAATAGGTTTTTCACAGCCTTGGTCATCTTTTTGTAGCAGAACAGCAGCAATTGTATGCTCAGATGCAAAAGAAAAAATGATGAAATCTTTATCAAATCTAGGGCTTGTTAGGACTGGTGTGTTTGTCAATGCTCTTTTAATATCCTCAAAGGCTTGTCTAGCTTCCATGGTCCATTTGACCTTGGAGTCCTTCTTCAGCATGTTGTTTAACAGTCTTGTGAGCTCAGCCAAATTGGGAATGAACCTTCTCAAGAAATTGATTTTTCCTAGAAAGCTTTGTAGTTCTTTGATGTTTCTTGGATGTGGTACTTGTAGGATAGCTTGAATTCTGTCTGGGTCAATCCTAATACCATCTTTTGAGATTATATGCCCTAGGAGTTTACCTTCCTCTAGCCCAAACAGTGATTTCTTTGGGTTTAAAGATATGCCATATCTTCTACAAATTGTGAAAACCTGCCTCAAGTGTTCTAAGTGTTCTTGGTCTGATTTTGAGAAGGCAGTAAGATCATCCAGGTAGACCACTAGAAAATCATGAATTTCCTTAGCGAAGGCTATATCCATTGCTCTTTGGAAGGTAGCCCCTGCATTCTTAAGCCCAAAAGGCATTTTGACATATTTGAAAGTTCCCCAAGGTGTTGTGAAGGCAGTTTTGTCTTGATCATCCGGGTGTACTAGAATCTGATTGAATCCTGAGAAACCATCTAATAATGAGATCCTAGAGGCTCCCACTACCCTTTGCAGGATATGATCCATTTTTGGTAAGGGGTAATGGTCTTTGAGAGAGACTTTGTTCAAATTTCTTAGGTCAACACACAGTCTGATTTCTCCTGTCTTTTTCCTAGTAGGCACTAGGTTTGAAATCCATTCTGAGAACCTGATTGGAGCAATGATTCCTGCTTGATACATACGTTTCACCTCTTTTTCAATGAGGGGAAGAAGCACCGGGTTCACTCTTCTAAGTTTTTGTTTGAAAGGCTTTTGGTTTTCTTTTAAAGGTATAGTGTGCTGGATGACTGAGGTATCATAAGATTTGAGGTCCTCATAGCTCCAGGCAAAGACATCTTGGAACTCTTTAAACAACTCAATGTATTTCAATTTCTGCTCAGGTGGTAATGCTTTAGCTAATTTTATCATTTTGGGATTCTCTGTAGTCCCAATGTTACAATCTTCAATTTCAGCATTCAGTGGTTGCATTTTTGGTTTTCTTGAGATATCATTTGAATCAAACAGATCCTCCAGAGGGGTTAAACCTGTGGGCAGAAAATTATCTTTTAGCTCAATTACCTCTGCTTCTGTTTCGGCCAGTTCATCTCCATCTATCTGCTTCAACTTTTGTATGGTTTCGCTGTTAAAGGTGGTAGGATGCAAAACTAGATTAGCTGTTTCAGCTGATATTTTCTGTGTAATAGTGTGTGTCTGTTGTTGATCATCTCCAGTGATTGAGTCAATGTTAATGCCAGAGAATTCCTCTTTTAGAGTGAGGAAGTTATTTATCTGAGTGTCACTCTCAAAGACTTGCCAGTTTTTGATGTTGTCTGGAACTGCAGGTCTATGTTTGATTTCAGCAGTAAAAGTATGATTGGGTTTGAAGGGCAGCTTACAAGTGCTGGCAAAGGTTGCCAAGCTGTGAGCATGTAGATTGAGTTCTCTAGAAATTTTAGTCAATTGTGATTGTGAAAAGGTATCAAGTACCTGTATAGCTGCTCCCTTATATGCTCTCAACCTTAGATCATTCGTGGTAAAGTTTCCTTTCATTTGTTGTATGATCAGATCTGAATCTCCTAAGATTGAAACTTTGGTTGCACCCAAATTTTTTATGAGTTTCAGACCTAAAAAAGGGCCTCATACTCAGCCATATTGTTTGTGCATCGAAAGTTTAACCTGTATGCATGACCCTCAGCCTGGTCATTGTGCATATTGTGGATCCAGACTCCTGCTCCAGCTCCTAACTTGTTTACAGAACCATCAAATTCTAAGTACCATAAGGTTTCATGATCAAGAATTGGATTAAGGTCTTTAGAAAATTGTATCATGGGCAGATTGTTTTCTTGCAAGTTGCTTGATACATCATACTCCTTCTTTATATCAGTTATGCCTAAAGTGTTTTGGTGTTGGGGGGCAAATTGTTCATTTAATTCCTCTGTCTCTGCTGCCATTACTAGTTCAGAATAAACTTTGTTGCAGATGTCAGCATTATAGAGAATAAATGAATCCATGTCAGAGTGTATTGAGTAGATTGGGAAGTTTTGGGGCTTCTCTTGACTGCTTACCACATATTTCATCAATGTCTCGCGGTATAATCTCTTTGGCTGCCCAAAGACTGAAATGGTAGCATAGGACATGTCTAACTGCAAGGATCCTTGGAGTTTGGCCCCCCAGGATCTGGACAAGAGCATACCATACTTAGGAGGTATGTCAGCCACTACTACATCCATCAATATTGTCTTGGTTGGGTATTGGACCAGAGAGACACATAAGTCTTTAATCAATCCTAAGCACCTGACTTGGCTTGAATCAAATGAGAATAGATCTTTATAAGGTCTTGTGATGTCTAAGTCGAGTTTTTCCATTACAGATTTGGGCATTAAGTTGTGTGAGGCCCCGGAATCAAACATTGCATTATGTAGAACCTTATCATGAATGTTTAAACTGACATAGAAGGGTGGAACCCCTCCATTTTCTGTTTTTCCATTAACCTCAGGGCCAAACAATAACTCTGGTTGATCATCTAGGACATTCACAGCATCTTTATTGTCTGATACTTGGAGTGACTTGTTAATCTACTGTCTATATACTTGATGTTTGGCCAATTCCGAAAGAGGGACTGATATCTTCAGCTTACTTATTTCAGTTTCTAAGTTAAAAGGTTTTTACACTTGAATCTTGGTATTAGGTGCAGCAGGTTTTTCTTTTTCAGTTGGGTTATCAGTGGTCTTTTGTTCATAGTTGGCATGATTTTGAATGAAACTGGTATCATGATTGTTTCCCAGAGTGGTATCTGCCCTTGCCTTTGCGGGATGGAGTGGGGCTGGCTGGTTTTCAAGGGTCTGTTGTTCTGAGATATCCTCCACAGTGACTTCTGTGGTGTGTGGGTTTGAATTGCCAGCTGATTGTGGAAGAGCAGTCTTGTCATTGGTCTTTTTTGGCTGCTTATTGTCCCTTGGTTTAAGAGGTTCAGGTACATCTATCGTTCTAGTCCTTAGTTTATACTGTTTGTGTACCTCATAAACAGCTGCATCATAACCTTCTCTGAAATCGAATGATTCTCCTGACTTAGTGTGGAATTGATTGTTATTATAAATGTCTTGATCTTCTTGTGTTAAAAAGACTTGATGTTCACTGTCCAAACCCATTAGATTGATGTGAGGTTCCTCAGTTGGTTCATTAGATGTTGAAGCCTCAGCATAATTTTCTTGGAAAGGAGGTCTGATATGCTAGTCTGGATCAGTCCTTCCAACATTAGGATTTTGATTCTTTCTAAATTTTGGGTTTCTAGTATTGCTTGGTTGACCTTCCCATGATGATTTTCTTTCTATGGTTTCCACCCTATCCCCAAGTCTGTCCATACCTTTGATGATTGCATCCAGCTTTTGCTCAAATGATGAGGGTTCTTCCTTAAAAATGGTTCTTCTTTCAGTTCTTGCCCGATTTCTCTTAGCAATCAGATTTGCCTCTACACTTACAGCTATGTTTTGCATGTCTGCCAGGGTTGCAGGGGCTCTTTCCCTTAATTGATATGCCATATCAGCATCAAACACATCCGGAAATTTGATTAAAGATAGATGAGGTGGAGTTCTAAGATTTTGAGGAATGGCATTATAGACAGTGTTGAATCTAGTGCAATAGTCCAAGACAGTTTCTTGTGGGCCTCTCCTTATGGTGTCATATTCAGATAGAATGTGTAGAGGATCCTTTTTCTTTTCCCATCTGTTCAGGAAGGATTGATAAAGAGCGCCTGAGTCAGGTATAGAATTCGCAGCAAGTGCTCTGAACCAAGTTCTTACTTCACCTGTTAAACTTTGTACAAAAATTTTCATTCTCACATCATCATCATCTATCTCATAATTTTCAAAGTAATCTTGCATTTTCTTGGTATGCTGCAAGGCAGTGTATGTATTGGTTCCATCAAAATAAGTAATCTTACTTTGGTAGTCCTGAGGCATAGCCCCAGGATTACCAGGTAGCTGAAGAGGAGCATAACGATTAGCCATATTTGCAAGGATAAATGGGACAACAGGAAGAAAAGGAACAGCTGGAACAATGGGGATAACAATAGCAGTTTGTATATTGGGTGGGGGTGTGGATAGTGTGTTTTGGGAAGTAGATGAGGAAGAGGGGGAAGAATGGGTTATATGAAGATGAACTGATGGTTTGGCAGGGGTTGGGATATAACTTTGCTGAACTGCCTCAGGGCTAGACTCAGCAGATTCTTCTGGTTGCTTTTGTTTCCTGAGAGTCTTGGGAATCAAATTAGGATTACCGAAAACAGGTGGAGGATTTGGGTCAGGATTTGACCTGGTATGCCTAGTTCTCTTTTTAGGAGCCAGCTTCTGAACTTGTTTTTGGTATTTTTTGAGAATATTTTTAGAATGATCAAGGGATTGCTTAAATTTTGAAACTACTATCTAAAGCAGATAGCAGTTGAAACATTCGTTCTATCCCCAGTGGAGTCGCCAGTTATGTTAGCACTCAGGTTGTTCCCTTTGACTCCTAAGGGAATACGGCCGAGGTAACCACAGACCAATCTTTGGATCACAGGTTCTAGCCTACCTGTAATCAGAGAGGGCTCTCTCTTTAGAATTTAGCTTTGTTTTAGTAATGTTTTAGGCTAGTTATGATGCACTGAATTTTGTCCAAAGTTTTGGTTGAATGATATCTTCTAACAGCTAAACAGTAATCTTCAAGGATTTCAGTCCATTGGGCATTGGAGTCTGTGATTATGTGTTGTTTGAGGTGTTGAATGAGAGTGATGTAACTGCAGGGCCATATGGGTACTCATGAAACAATCTTCAAATTGTGGAGTATGGACTATTTCCAGCCAGTGAGAGGCAACTAAGAATCTTTCACTATGCTGGTGATATGGAGAAATGAAATATTACTCAGGAGCAGATTAGAATTCCTGAACAGTATTTACTATGAAAGATTCAGTGTAAATGTGAGCAATTAAGAATTTCACATTCATAACTAATTCTGAAGAAGATATTCATAACAGTAGAGATTGAGTTCAGGGTGTATAACAAACAAATCCTTAAACTATTCTTTTTCTCTGATGCTAAGCCTATGAAACATACATCATAAGTGGATTATGAAAGAGCAGAATACAAAATAACATGGTTCAGAAAACTTATTGTGACATGAAATATCGCAGGAATCCTGTAGCAGCAAGCAAGCCCATCACAACACTCCAAACAACTCAGAACATCAGAAATTCCATTAGCTTCTTGTATTAAAAGTATGAAATTACAGTATAGCCCTTCAGAAGAAAAATCAACAACCCCAATAAGTTTATGCGTCGGGATATATATACAATCGTTTTACAAAATATCTTAACGATGAGTCATTTGCTCAATAACTGTCTTTACCAACTTTCAAAAATAGCAGATGCAACAGTTATTGCTACTTTAAATGAACAATGAATGACTGTTCACTTCTGTCAGAAATCTTTTGACTTTTGGGGGCAACTGGGTTGGTCGAGTGCTTCGTATTGATTCTGAGTAATATGCCCTTTACTGCTTTGTCATGGTGCGGCTATCTCAGCCCCGTCATCTGCATCTGTCGGTCCTGCTTTGGTGGTCAAACTTGATTGCTGAGTTGGCCTTTTCCACTCCTTTCCCAGTCAGAGCAAATATATTAATTTTCTGAAAATGCTGACTTGTGATCGATATACAAAAATTTGGTGAAAAACCTATTTCTTCACAGCAGTGTTTGTATCATGCCCGTCCACCATTCCTGTGTAGGCAATTGGTGTCTTAGGATTATGCCAAAAGTCTCATCTGCCTCAGTATATTTGTAATAGTTTGGAGGCACTTCAAAAAGATGTCTAATCTCATTCATAATAAAAAACAAATTCTCTAGTTTGTCATAGAGACTCTGCCCAGATGGAGGCCCTATTTCCTCTGGGGCACTTGCTGATGCAGTGATCTGGTTTGTGGCATATGTATTGACTCTTTTAGCATAGTTTTCATGAGACAGTAACCTTCCTGCACTAGTTACCAAGCTGGGAAGACCTCTGTTATGTAATGCTGTAATTTTATCAATGAATTTGTTCACCTCTGTCTGCATTTCTTGACACCTTCTATCTAATGTCTGTACATGATTTCTCAAGGTAAGCACTCTCTTTACTAGTAAAATGGTATCAATTCTGTTAGTGATACCCATTGCTACCAGCTGGGGGCCAGTGCGATTGTTAAGGACATTGATCATCCTGTTGGCTATTTCAGGCATATTGCCTAGAGATGCTCTTGCTCTTTGACTTTCTAATTGGGCTCTGCCTATGAGATCCATATGCTCATGTATAGTCTCAATATATTTCCACTGGTCTGTAATAGATTGACCAATGTTGGCCCACAGGATTTTCTTGATTTCAACTACAACCTTATCAAGAGAGAGCTCTTTCTCCAGTTCCTTTATTCTCTTCTCAAGAGCCCTTACCTCTCTTGTTTTTTCAGCTACACTCTGCTTTGATTTATCATACTTTTCTTCAATGGCAGCCAATTTATCCTTGGTCTCTTGTAGTTCAGCCATCTGTGCTTCTAAAGCTTCAAGCTCCTTCATCATGTTCTGCATGCTTAGGCTGGGTCCCTGATCTGGTGCTGTTGCTGGCGCTGATACTCCTGTAGCTAGTGCTGATGTTGAAGGGCCTGCCTCTAATGTTTGTCCGGTGGGAGGACCTGCTGCAGATGTCTGTGCTGGCTGCATTGGTATTTCAGCTTGTCTTGTTTTCAATGCTACCTCCAGTGCACTCTCTGTTTCCATCAATCTTTTGTATAAGCTTAGGAGTAAAGCCACCACATCCTGATCCTTCTTTTTCTCTGCCACTTCTCCAGTCTGAGGGTGAAGGGAAGCTGGCAGCTTGATATGCTTTCTCATAGCTGCTATGTCTTCATCTCTTTTCTTTAATAATGCCTGTACACCCTTAGGGTCCTTTGGATCATGACCCAACTCTATAATGATCTCTTCCAAGGACTTGATTCTGTTGTCCTTGGCTTGAGATGATGCCTTTTCCAATTCCAGTTGAGCAGCAGTATTGTGTAAAGAATTTTGTAATTGGTGTGCCGGTAGGGTCTTATCAGCTAATGTGGAATATAGCATCTCCCCTGTTTGCCTGTGTAGCTCAATCTGATCCAAGTGGTGGATGTCTTTGGCAAAAATTTCCAGATTAGTTCTAATATAATCGGCAGTTGTTTGAGGTTGCTGCATAGTAGGCCTGAAATGACTAAGAGTCATTTTTTGTTCTTGAATGTCATAAGTAGAAATTAATCTCTGCTGATTAGTTGGTGCCATTTTCAAGAGTTGGTTGTAGATTTGGTGTTTGAGGGGCTCATTCCTTTTCTTGATATCTATGAACTGCTGCTTGATGCTAGAGTCCGCCTTAGATCGTTGCTTTGAAGAGCTCACCTCTGCCCCAGGCAGCATGTCCTGTCCTTGCTGTAAGGAGCTGGCCGATGTTTCAATGCTAGGAGGGGGCATATTATCAATTGGTCTCTCTGGTAATTCCTCCTCTAAAAAAGGATTTAGCCTCTGTCTTTTTTTGCCTTGCTGGTCCGTTGAAGTAGTAAGAGGAGTGTCCTCTTGCCTATCCCTTTTCCTTGTTCTTTCCTCATTAGCAGGTGTTTGTAATATTGAGGATTCAACTGTTACCTCCTGCCTCGGAGGGATTTTCTCTTGTGTTTGTTGTTCTGTGGAGGCAGGTTCCTTGGTTGCACCTTCCTGCTGCTCTACTTGCTGTTCCACATTTGGAGGTGACTCTTCTTGCTGCACTGTTTTGCCTTTAGCCATGTCTGTTGCTTGATCAGTTGTTTTGGCAGGCTGCTGGGGAACGGTGGATGAAGAGGCAGCTTCTCCAAGATGCTGAGGGCCTGAAGACCAAACCTGTCCAAAATATTCCAAGTCAACTGCCTTTTCTAAAGTTTTAATGGCTCTTTCTGCTAATTCTTCTTCAGAATAATCCTCCACTAAGGTGCCTTCCCTCCACTCTAGTTGGTTAGCATGTTTTTCAATTTCTGGAATGCTAAAATGATCATAGGTGGAAAGCCTATACTTGATTCTTCTGAGGCTTATGAAATGGTTAGGGTCATAGGGTGCCCAATAGAAGCTTGTCTTGAGGAGGAGGCCCTTTAGCATTTTGTCTGCCTCTTCCCAAGCTTCTTCCCTCTTATTAAAGATAAATGGACCCAATTGATGCTTAATTTTCAACTGTGCCTTCTTGTTTCTGCTATGGAAGTGAATCATATCTGCATTGCCAAACTGCCTGAAGTATTCTAGTGCAAAGAGTCTCATGGGAACATACTTTGGTAGCCTGTATGGTGCTAGCTCACAGCCATATACTCTGATCACTGTGTGGTCTTGGTAAAAGTACCAATCTCCAATGCTATAGTTCTTAGAGAGCTGGAGGATTTTCTGCATATCATCAGTGAGTCTAGGAGGAGGGGAACTCTACAGCAGTGACAAGGCTGGATGAATGAAGAGGTCAATAAACTCACAGTAATTGTATGGTGAGTAATGAATATGATGGCACACTGATGTCCAGAACATTACAGATCTTTTGTTTCCCTTTGCATCTAGTTTCTTGAGGAAAAGAGGAAAGCTATCAGGCTGATTGTACAATAGCAGATGATATATATAGGAGGTGTATTTGAATACCCTCTCTCTCTCCAAGTTCATGAACTGTTCATGAATTTTGTTGGCTATAAATGTAGCATAGTCATACTGGACAGCAGGGGGCTGTCCTGGGGTAAAAATGGATAGCACTACCAATGTTGTCTCATCCACAAACTCACTGGTTTTGAACCCTAGGATGGAGGATATCATGTCTACAAGCAGTCTCCCTATGTCATTGAACCAGACATGTAGATAAGGGGGAGGTTGTCGGGGCTGGTAATCTGGAAGCATAAACAATTGGCCAATTCTTGTAATTTGTGAGTTGGAGAGCTTGGCACCCTACTCTAGTAAAAGCTGCATAGTAAGAGGAACCAGTGGCTTTGTTGGTTGAAACTATAGCATTTGGTTGATGGCTTCAGGAGTGATATGGAATAAGACAGAGCCTGAAGGACTCAGAACAGCCCTTTGATTGGGGTCATAGTTTGTGCAGCACTGGTGGATCAAGTCAGGGAACTCATTGACCTGAGGGAGATAGTAGATTGGCAAATGGGATTTCCAGATTCCCAGGAGGTCTATACCATCTCTGTGTTTCTTCCTTAACTCACAAACTGTTTCTATGTGGTATTTGTTACACAGCTCTGCAGTGTCTCTCATCTGATAATCTCTGTCTGCAAGGGCTAGCCATTCCAGGTCCTTATGTGGGGCATTCAATGGTGCAATGTTTAATACCACTGGGGTCTCCATTGTCAATTGATACTTGGAATAGTATTTGAACTTGATTTTCTGGGAAGAAGCAATATAGAGCGGTGAATTTCAATGAGCAGGGCAATTTGCAGAGGGAACAAGGCAAATTGGGGTGAAACTGAGATGAAATGCTCCTGGGAGAGATTTAAAGGGCAAATGCTGGGACTGAGAATTGCTTTTTCGGTGAATTTGTCTGGCAATGGTTTAGTTTCGCAAATGTGCAACAGGCTGTGAATTGGCAGTAATTTTGCACAATGGGGGTCCTCTGTAGGTGAACTTGGGATTGCAGTGGGGAAATGAAGCTCCAGTTACTGAGGATTCCTAGCAATTCTTACGTTTTCCCTCTTTTTTTGTTTGCTTTAGTGAATTATGCAAGGACCAAGGCATGCAAATGGAAACTGATAAATGCCTGGGCACATTATGAAGATGGTGTTGATAGACAGGTGAATTCACGGCGCCAGCAGCGAGGGAGCAAGCTTCAGAGTTGGCGGACAAGCAACGTAAACACTCATGCAGGAGTACAGTGTGTATTTCGGCGAAAAAAGGGGAAAAAACGATTTTTGCGCACTTATATAAAAAATTTGGTATTTGGCGCCTTTTTGTGGATGACATCATCATGACGTCATTGGTCCGACAAGGTACGGAGGAGTGACGTGGCGGCTGGTAATTGGAAGTGACGTGGATGGGCGATGTGGCGTACAGGTCTGAGGAATGGCGGGGAGTGGGGTGAGGTAGAGCTGATGTGGCGATGACGTGGGGCGGGAGCGGGACAACGGTAATCAAAGGCGGTTAGTGGTATTTATCGGACCGCTAAGAGTACGGGCCCGGTAATAGTCAGAGGTCACCCGCTCCAATAACAGGCGGGCACGTGTCCTCAGCCCTACGTCACCCTCTGACAAATTTCGGGCGGTAAAGGACGGATGTAAAGGGTGGTCCGAAATCATTGTGGGCCGTCGGATGGGAGGGCCCGGATCTGACGGACGACGGGCTGCGGAGGTGCAAAGGCGATACGGCGGGACCCGGCGAGGATTTTTTTTTTAATATCTTTTGTTTTTTGGTGGGGTGCGCCGAAATACATTCTTTGGAAAAGCGGAAAAAGTGGGTTTTTACAAAATTTATACAATGGCGGGGAAAATGCAATCTTGTGGGTTTGCAAAGCGGATAAGGGTAGGAACGGGTTATTAAACTAACCAAGTGTTAATTCAATCCCCAATCTTTAAAGTGACCCAAATACAAGAACCCTTTGATTCTGTATCATTCTCCAAACCTTGAAAATATTGCTATAATGCCCAAGGGGGGGGTATTTACATATTTTTTGGGCTTTTCTCACAATAGTACTATAGTAGTAGGGGAAAAGGGGCACTTAGGGATTTAGATAATAAAGTTAGAAGTCAATGTGAATTGGGGATATGAAAGATTGAAAGTGAGGAATAGAGAACTAAGTTTAGTGAGTAAACCTAGATTTTTAGAAGTAGATGGGGAATGATTTTACACAAGAAATGTGGCTTCTTTTTGGAAAAGAAAGTGAAAACCTGTCATGAATTTTTCCAAGGAGAAATACAAGGAGGACTATTTAGGAAAGTCCTAAAGTTCTCCAGGGGATGTTAGAAAGAGAGTTTTTGGGGGAAAACAGGGGGAGTTAGTCATTCTTCTATACTTTGCCTTCAAAATGCTGCATAGATACCTTTGCAATTGCTAAGATGTGCCTTCTTGATCAAGACCAAAACTGAATAGGATCAGGATTCTGCAACTTCTGGCTACCTACCCAACTTAGAACCTAGCATTTTTTGTTACTTCAGGGAGGGTGCACTTAGACTTGCAAACCCTCATATGCTCTTTTCTTTTTGTTGCCCTCCTATCTAAATCTACCCTTATATCTTCCAAGAGCCCAGATTAAGCTGGTGGGCTCCTTCCTTTCTCTATCCAGCTAGTCATCTGTCAAACTTGAACTGTTTGAACAGGTACTCATTACCTACTCTAAAACAAGCAATTTAAAACATGGCATGGCCCAGCTTTAACTGTTGAGCCATACATCAAGATAGCAGTGGCATTTTGATTGGCCACTTTCCTGGTCTTTCTTTGGGGTTCATTTCAATTATTTTTTCTTTTGACCAGCTCGTTTTCTTGCCTTTTGATTATTCTTTTAAGGCATACCCTCTTTACATTTTTTAACTTTTTGGTTTGTCCACAAAAATGGAACCTTTGTATCACCAAAGATGAAAATTTTTAGCACTTCCACTGTCAATCATGAAATATGAAACCCTATTGGTATAGGAGGCTAACAGGATCCACATGAGTACATGTGAAATCATATGATTAAGGACTTGCATGGCCTATTCATGGTGATGTCATGGATCATGAATGGCAACACGATACCAAAAACAACATATGTAAGACTTGAAGTGGGGTACCATGTGATATGTAAAAACAATACATGAAGATAATCCTAGGGCAATCCATATATTTGTATGAGAGTGAATAACTAGGTCATGTATATAGTTTTATGTGAAGTAACTATGTTTGAAGGTTGAATTTTTCTTTTATATATATAGAGAGAGTATCTTTAATGAGATAAAACTGTAATATAACGAGACATTTATCAAAGTAATGTGAACTAGTGAAATACCATATATAATTCAAACATAAAGTCTATTTATGTGAAGAATATTTAAAACCCTTAGAGAGGAGTAGGAGATAATGAATAGGAAAGGAAAGAATGGTGCCATTCCTTTCTTTATCCAATCAAACTAATTTTAAAGGAAATTCTTTAAAATTAAAGTTCTTGATTATGCTTAACTAAGAAAAATAGAATAATGATGAGCAGCAAAGTAGTTAATATATTATTATTCGCTATTTATAGAAATATAATATATGTTTTTGGTGTGAAAATGATGTATCTGAGAAAAATATTATGAACACATGCATTTTCTTGAGATCTTATCTGTGTCCATGTGTGTGCACATTTCCATTTTTCTTGACCATCATCTACATGTAAACACCTTAAAGCAAAGTACATGAAGGCACTAGTTAGCTCTAGATTGTCATACTAAGAAACAAATGTTATTTATAAATAACTTTTATTCTAACACTGTAATTGTTATTGTTCAAAAGAATGAATAGCTATGCTTTTTGTTTCGTATTAAAATAACCTTCAGTAGAGCATTGTCTATCCTTTTCCATTAACATGTGCTTTTATCTATCACACAAATTTTAAAGAAAAAATCAAATGTATATTTCAAGGACCTCTTATTTCAAAAAACCACCCGTCCAAACTATTTTAATGTAGTAGCAATCATAATTCTTGGTGTATAGTGAAAAAGGTATTCAACGTCTATATAAAATAATCAAATTCTAATAAACCATAGATTATGTTATCAAGATTGTGGACCTCGAAAACAATCTCTATAATAGCAACTCTATGATATATATGTGTTGTTGTGTTCGATATACCATTTGGTTCCAGATATCATTTGATTCTATACATCATAGTGATAAATTCAAATTGTTTTCAAGGTTATGTGGATTGTGCGTTTGGGTTCTCCATCATTTCCTCTACGTCGTAACTGTTTCAATTTACAAATCATTTTAGGAAAAAAAGATTTACACAATGATTTCTGTTTCAATTTACAATTCATTTTAGGATTAAAATATTTACACCATCATTTCGTTTTTAGACAATGGCCGCTATCTTACTTGTTCACTGTGTGATGGCCGCGGACCGTCTTAACTGCTCATTACCTACTCACTCTCCGGTTGATACCATTATGTTTTAGGGAAGTAGATTTTACATTTTAAGAATTTAGTACGTAGAATTTAGACTTTCATGATCTATATTAAATGATCTATAAATGATCTATATTAATTGTAACAGTATTTTTGGTAAAAATTACATAAAATAGAATCCCATGGATGCGTTTGGAACCAATCACTGTGGTTCATCTTCAGGGAAAGATGAATCAGATCTAGGTAGTGGAATAAATATATGATGAGAGCAGCTAACTAGCCCTTAGAAAATAACAGCTAGTTTGACTAAAAAACTGCAATAACTAATTAAGCTTTTAACCAAGAATTAAAAAGAATTTTAATAATTAATAATTAATATTATTTTTTAATTAAATTAAAATATTATTTATAAATAAAATCAATAAAATAATCTCATTTTAATATTAATTAATATTAAATTAAATTATATTTGTATTATAATAAAAATCGATTTTATAGAAGTATTAAGATAGAAAATATATTATTATGGAGATAATATTATTAAGAATTATTATTCTAACAGGTAAATAAATAATAAAAAATAATAAAATAAATTTATGGAGATACTATTAATAAGAATTAGAATTCTAATAGATAAATAAATAATACTAATAAGCAGATAACCAGGAAAACATGAAAAATTCTAGGAAAAAAGAGTAGTGAACCAACATTTGCTGATACTCCAACCAACATCTTTGTTCATATTGACAGGTCTTTTTTCGATCTCTAAGGCCTCTCTAAATTTTCAATGATGAAAGTGGTCAATCCTAGCGATGACCCTTGCCTCTTTTATGCAAATGTGATGATTGTTTTTTTCTGCATGTTCTGCCAAAGCGGAGGAGCAAGACCTTCCATGCTTGATGTCTGCAGCATGCTCAAAAATCTTTTGATTTATTGCCCAACCAGTCTCACCAATATAAGGAGTTCCATAAGAACAAGGAATAACATAAACACCCTTCCCATCCTTAGGGTTAACAGGTCCTTGGCCGAACGAAGAGAACTTCGAATAGTGCGAAGGGGTCTAAAAGAAGAAGGAATATTATGCTCTTTTAGGATCCTAGCGATTTTATCCATGGTCCCCTGAATAAAAGGAAGATGAACTCCGGGAGATCGATCCTTGGGATCAATCCTCTTCTTAGGACATCTTTCCGCACTAAGGAAAGCTCTACGACCTTGGGACTTACTATAACCATTCTTAATAAAGAACTTAAGGAGGTGAGCCTTTTCATCACCAAGGTGATATTCATCAGAAACTCTCAGGGCTCGAGTGGCTAGGGTGTTGAGAACACCTAGTTTTTGAGTAGGGAAATGATGGGAATTAGTGTGAAAATATTGCTCTGTGTGATTTTTCTTTCGAAAAACTTGATGACAGAAAGAACCGTCATCCCTTTTGAAATGAGAACGTCAAGGAAAGGCAGGTTGCCATCAACCTCAACTTCCATGGTGAACTTTATGGAATTCGAATGATTATTAAGATGTTCGTAAAACAACGCCAACTTCTCTTTCCCATGAGACTAGACGACACATCCACAAACCTTTACATAGCCTATGTTGGAAAAGAGCTAATGACAAAGCATTAGATTAAAAGAACTCCATAAAGAGATTGGCAACAATGGCGGAAATGGGAGAACCCATGCCAACACCACAGGTTTGTTCATAAAATTCACCTTCAAAACTAAAGAAAGTAGAGGTGAGGAAAATTTTAACTAAAAAAATAGTATAAGGATCCGTAATATGATTAATAACATTAATGGCCTCATTAATTAGGATATTCAGGAAATTCATGAAATATGTCTAATAATTATTTTTATATTTTAGGTTTAACATATTTTATGTTTTAAGTTTAGATTTAGGTTTAGGTTTTAGGTTTAGCTATATAAGCCAGTTTATATTTTAGGTTTAGGTTCAACTATATAAGCCCGGGTATATTTTATTTTTAGGTTTATTACATTAAAAGATAGGTTTATTATTTTAATCTTTTAATTTTTTAATTTTTACTTTATTATTTAGGTTTATTATTTTTATATTTTATGGTTTTAGGTTTTTTTTACTTGGGTTTTATTCATTTAAGATTATAATAATATTAGCTTTTATGTGGTTATGTTAGGTTTTATAATAAGTTCTAAGTAGTAGTTGCCGCTTAGTTTAAATATAGCTAATTGAAGTATGAACTAATAACAAGATGTGAGATGATATACTAAAGCCTTCATAAAAAAATAGAAATGAAAGTGAAAATGTTGTGCTAAAATGTTGATTTTGGGTGAATCTCGTTGGTTCTAATAAAGATTTATAACTTTATTTCTTTGGTAGTGTTTGGTCCAAAATAATATTGGGAAAGTTAGTTTCAACTCAATGAGATGTCAATTCCAAGGAACTTATTTTACGCAACCAATTTTCTCGTACAAAGTTCATGTTGTACATTATTGATATAGAGTTGAATGCAATTCTGTTTGTGGCACTGAAGACATGAGAATATGGAACCCAACTTTTAATGTTATCTCCCTCAAATAACGTCCCATTTTAAACAAAACTTCTTTCTCTTGCAGAGCAAAACAGAGTTGGGATGATCTATATTTTGTGATTTAGTATTAAATTGATTTTTAAATTAAGTTATAAAGACAAGTTAATTAATATTTATGAATAATTCATATTAACAATTGTTTTATTATCAATTTAACAACTAAATTATGACTAGCACAATTATATAAATTAAATCACTAGTAACATATCAAAACACTTAATTTGTAATCAAAATACTTGGTTCCTAAAACATTTAGTGGAGTGAAAATAAAAAAAGCATTAAAAAAATAAAATTATTAAAATAAATAAAATATATCATTAGGCATTTAAAAATATTTTCTAAATATTACTTTTGTCCATGATTTGTGATTTAATATTAAAATGGATGAATTTGACGCAATCACTTTGAATAAAACCAATAATAGAGTTGCAGTATATTAAACAACTTTAACAAAATTCACACATTAACTTTAAAACAATGTTAACAAACAAATTGAAGCAAATGAGAAATTGAAGGCTAATCTCCCAATAAATGTCTAGCAATCTCCAATGACTTAAAGCAGAATATGGAGCTTCAAAGTGGGATCCTGGTAATCCCTGGCGAGACAACAAGAATTAATCACAGACACACCAAAGGATTAAAAAAATCAATTTCTTGAATTTTTGAATTTAATTCATTGAATTCTTTATATAATTGCATGGAAAAAGTATAAAAACTATTCTTAAATAAAATAAATTCAACAAAGTTAGGAAAAAAATGCTCACCAGATTCTAAAAGCTAATAACTAATTATCATAATAGTTATTAAGCATTGTTAATAAATATAGGAAACAAATGCGCACAAGATTCTAAAAACTAATAACTAATTATCATAATAGTTATTAATTATAAAAGCTATATGTAAACAAGAAAAAAATTATGATTAATGTAATTGGAATTGAAAATAGAGGAAAAATATAGATAAAAAGAGAAAACAATATAAGTAGAATTAAAAAGTAATAAAACTTAAAAAAAATTATTGGAAAAATATTTTTTAATTATAAAAAAAATAATATAACTAAAAAATAGTTATTCAAAAAGTTTTTGTAATTATTTTTTCGTCTTAAAAATTTGTATCATAAATTGAAAATATGGAGAAAAAAATAACTTGTTAAAATGGAAATAATACAAAAAAATAATCAAAAGGTTAAATAAAAAGGAAATAAAACAAAAAATATAAAAAAATTAGTAACTAATAGAAATGGAAGTTACTAAATAGCTCATAATAAGATATAAACCAATCACATTACAAATAAATAAATTTAAATAAAAATAAAAAAATTAAATTATAAATAAGCCCCATAAATTTTTGGTCAAAGATAAACTATAAACAGTAAAAAAAAAACTAAAAAACTAATACTTAATACCATACTTTAGAAAATATAATAAAGTAGAAATTAATACCTATCAACAATATTTACTAATATTTTCTAATATAATATTGAAATTGTTATAGTGTTAAAAATATTATAAAATTATAATACTTTTTCATTCAAAAAAACAAATAATCTATAATCTTCAAATACTTCTTTCTACATTAATTATCAATAAAAACATGAAAAGAAAGCTCCCACTTCTGGCCATCCTTAAACGGATTGTAGATTCCGCACCCATGTCCGTGGGATCTAGGAATATTTTGGGAATCTGCAATCGCATTAAGCTCACCGGCCACTTCTGGTTATTTGTCTTTCGTAAACCATGAGACAGTTTTAGTGAATACAGGATATTAAGAAAAGCGAACAAAATGTTGTTATCTACTTTTTATTCCCCACAGCAATTCCAAATCATTGGTGCGGATCAATATCTAATCGCACCAGATAGGTCTTCTTTCAGCACATTAGATCCCGCCCTTTTTGTTTAGAATCAATTGCTAGAAAAGAGAATGTGTCTAGATCTTTTTGTTCTGTGGCATGGAGCATCCATACAGGACATTGCAGAGACGAGAATGCATATTTTCTTAGAGATTGCTAGTCTGCTTTTAAATATTGTAGTTTGATTAGGGACAAGAAAAACAGTATGATTTGATCATTTCTGATGGACGGTTAACCCTATAATTTGTAAGAGAATTGAGATCTGCATTTGGATCTGTTCAGTTGAAGTTGTGGGCTGAAATCAAGCAGATCGTCGATAGGCACACAACGATCGATCGGCCACTCCAATCGATCTCCAGTAGAGTATACTCCTTCACACACCCGTGACAATGGCCTTTTCGTTTCTAAATAGTTGTTTCTGGGATTGTTGCACTGTGCTGTGTGGGCCTCACTCATTGCTCATTGCATTGCTTTTAACAGAGGAAGGCCCACGAGGTGGCGCCCGCCTTATACCTAAGACAATGATGATGTTTGCATGTTCCAAGCTTTCGATACCTCCCAAGATTCCTTCCATGTCACCACTCCCAGGATTCCTTCCATGTCACCACTGATAAGAAATGCAGAAGACAGAAATTTGGACCAAACACACGGGAGCTCACAGGTGCAGATCACTAGGAGCTCCCACCGGCAAATGCATTCGCTCAGTTTATTCATTAATCATCAGGAATTAAATAGATACATAGACAAAAACAGATTCCTAATTAATAGGAACTGAATGTCAAATAAAGAGCAAATCATAACTACGTAACCCATTCTCCATTAATTTCTAACATCCCCCCTTAATGGAGAAAGGGATTTTTAAACACACCTAAAGTGTCCCTAAACAAATCAAACTTCAGTCTTCCTAGTGGCTTAGTGAATTGTAGTTCCTGTGTCCTTGAACAGAGAATTGTATGCGACCTTTTACATTTGGTTCTTTCCTGTGAGAAGCCCGATCTGTGGAATCCCGAGTTGGAGAGCTGACTGGCATCTGAACTCTTAAACGTCCAGGACGACCTTGTAATTGGATCTCCGGAATATGCCATCTTAATTCTTGACTATGCCGGTTCAAAGTAGCCTTTGGAGACACTTTCAATAAAGTAGGATCCTCTGGTAATGTCAAAATAAAAGCCACATCTTTAAGAGGTGCGGGTAAAAATGGATTGGCTACATACTGTATCATTATTGAAAGCAAGGTCCCACTTTGACGCGTGACCAAACGAACCCTCAAAGGCAATGGAGTAAAACGGGGTTGAAGACGATATTTCAAAACTGTAATAGGATTCTCTGATGCTGGAGTTCGAACATGAAACAAACCCTTTCCTAGAGTACTAACAATTGCATCTTTCATGATAGCACTCCTGATGCCAGCTGTACCATCGAGTCTAAATGAAAATTCAGTATCCTTACCACCAGAATCTTTTGGGGAAGTAGTTTTCAAATACAATGTACCCTGAAGTCCAATCTTTTTAAGTACCGACCCTCTAAACTCAGCATGGATCTCCTCAGACATGTATAATAAGGGACCCTTGTTTTCAGAAGCGTTCCCTATGGCCAGAGTTACACCGGGTGGAGTTGCCCCTGGCAGTGATGGTTTCAATGTTGACTGTCCACTCTCCAGCTCCTCAAGGCCTCCAAGCCCTTTGGGTTTAGCTTGCTCAATAGTTGCTCCAAATTCAGATGGATCTAAACCTCCACCGAAGGCGTTATCTAACCCTTCAAATGTCTCAGATAATGTTGCCTCCTCGTTCCCAAACTCAATTCCTCCATATTCTCCTTCAAAACCCTCCACTCCAATGAACATGGACTCTGCTGTCGCATTTGTTGTCAGTTTTGTAACCTCCAACTCAGCAAGGGCAGCTGTGAGATCAGAGGACGATGCATTGTTCTTCTTAAATCCACCAGCAAGTTCATCTGGCTTATTCAGAGTATCACTAACAGCAGACTTATTTGACGCCATCAAGGCTTGCTGAGGCGTACTTTTCACATCCAACTTGTAGAGTCCTCCTATGCGAATACCTGTAGCAATGGGCTTCATCTGATCCAACAAATCTTTAATAATGCAATAAGATTTAAAAAATTCTACCTTGAGGTCCTGATCTATAATCTTGGACATAGAAATTAGGTTCTTCTTAATGCCAGGAACATACCACACATCAGATATATTCTTGATCTTACCATCAGGTAGAGTAACAAGGACATCTCCATGTCCCTTCATCTCGTACCCACTATTATCTCCAAGATAGACTTTTGCTCCAGTGTTGGATTCTTTAAAATTTCTGAACCATTGCTTTTTACCTGACATATGCGAGGAGGCTCCAGAATCCACAATCCAAATATCTGATTCATCCTCCTCAATAGCAGTGTCACCCTCGGCCATAAATAGTCTAACATCCAGATTTTGATCTGGGTCTGTATCTGCATCTGCATCTGCCAAATGACCTGCATGCCTTTTCTGATTGTACCTCTCTTGATTTGCCTTCTTCTTGCGACAAAATTTAGCAATATGGCCTATCTTACCACAATAAAAACATTTAGGAGCAGAGTCATTTCTATACGAGGTCATACCTTGTGGTGTCATTTCTGATGTGTTGCCCCTCCTCTGATCAGCCATCGCTCTCCCTTTTGGCTTGAACTTTGTTATCAATGCAAGATCTGGATCTTGAGGCTTGAGAGACGACCTCCTTTCCTCTTCATGTAGCAAAATTCCAGTAAGCTCTTCAAAACTTGGAGGCTTTTCCCTTGCATTCAATCCAGTTATAAACATCTGATAGTCATCTGTCATACCGTTCATGGTGATTGTCACCAGATCATCATTTGCCACGGTTTGACCGATATCAGATAGTTTATCTTTAACTTCCTTTATCCGAGATAAGAATGACGAAACAGACTCATTCTCCTCCATCTTGATTGAGAGGATCTTCTTCCTGAGGAACAAGGTTCGGCTGGTGTTCTTGATTTCATACATGTCTTTGAGAGTTGTCCAGATCTCATTTGCTGTCTTGCAATCCCGAATATGAGGGATGATGCAATATTTAACTGACAATTTTAGTAGGACCTTTGCCTTCAGCTCCCTTTTCTCCAATTCTTGAGTTGTTGCATTCATTCCACCATTTGCAACAGTTGGCTTACCTTCATCACCGATGACAATGCTGTAGGTATTCTGACCTTCAAGCAAAGTCTGAAGCTTAAATTTCCAATTTATGTAATTGGAACCATCCAATTTGCTGCTTTCATTTAAATAATCTGCCATCTGAGAATTCATCTTGAAAAAAAACAGGTTACCCCGGCAACTTAAAAAACGAAAAACTCTCGATTATCACAACAAATCGAATACGGTTGAATTAAAACAGTTGTGAAATACAAATTATGAATAAAAAATCTGACTAACGCAGATGATGTTCGTTTTTTTTTTTATTCAATGCAGCAACAATCATGGATTCAACGGCCTCAACCACGGCTTTCCCGGTCTCTCGTGACCTCCTCCACGCGGTCTTCTAACAAATGGGAGCAAATTTCACAGCGATCCACGCCAATCCACGGCCTCCCGTGAAGAATAGGTGGAGTTTCTCTGCGCGCGTTCCTCCGTGCCCACGCCTCTTGCGACCTCCATGGCAGTTTCAACACTCGAATCACCAAAGAGCAATTCGAATCACACAGGCACCTTTTCTCCAATTTCTTCTTCCCTGCCACCGGTCTCACGCAGCCTGCGGCCTCCTCCTCAATCGACAGTCCCGACCTTTGGCAGGTTGCAACCGAACATGCACGCCGATTCAATATGAAGCCCAACATATTCAATACGAGCAGCAAACAAAAGCTTCACCCTCTACGGCAGCGTTCTCCAGTCTTCTCGGCACCTTCAATCAAACGCCTATCCCACTTGGCTAACCAAACTTGGCTATCAAACGCCTTCCCAGCAGCGATTCAATCAAAATTCGCAGAGATCTTGACAGAGCAGCATGCACGCATCCTGGGCATAAGTTCCACGATCCACGCTGAGAAATGCTGGTGTTAATCCACTGCTGAAACGATCCACACCGAATTTGCTACACCATGGGCAATCTCACTGTGATCCCTATACGATCCGTCCTCCTGGTGATCCTGGTCTCCTTCACGACTAGGTTGAAAGCAACTCCACGCCGCCAATGCAGAAGATGCCAAACAGATTATTTATATCTGCCACGTTGAAACAGTCTCGGCTGTCAACCTCCAGTGCGCCGATGTCTCACTTCAGAAGAGGTCTCAAAAGAAAACGTCGATCTACAAAAGAAATGCTTCCGATCTCCTTGAAGGGCTGTTACGATCTCTTCACAAAAGAGGCAGCCACACAACACACAGGCCTCTAACCTATTGCTCTGATACCATGATAAGAAATGCAGAAGACAAAAGTTTGGACCAAACACACGGGAGCTCACAGGTGCAGATCACCAGGAGCTCCCACCGGCAAATGCATTCGCTCAGTTTATTCATTAATCATCAGGAATTAAATAGATACATAGACAAAAACAGATTCCTAATTAATAGGAACTGAATGTGAAATAAAGAGCAAATCATAACTACGTAACCCATTCTCCATTAATTTCTAACAACCACTCCAATGTAGAGGATAGACAAACAAGGGATTGTTGCACTGGTATCATCCACTTCAATATATTCTTAAGGATTCGCCCAAAATATCCAAAATTCCGCTGTGAGTAGGACTGTGCGACTCATAATGATCCCTTCTTGGTCAGCAGTCGGGGTAGTTACCTGTAATCCCTTCTTGGTCAGCAGTGGGAGTATCCTGTAAAAAATTGTTTTTTTTTTTTTTAATTAATATTATCATTTTATGCGTTAGAGAGAAGAGATAAGTGTATCTATATCATTAAAAAAATAAACATTTTGTTGTGGTTATGTATGAGAGGCATTCTTAATTGGAATAGGGGATGTAAGGTATATGTTGTATTTGTATGTAAATATGCAATGTTTGTTCGGATGTTTATATTGTTTATGATATCTCTAGTTTTTCACACAATTTTGTTTGGTAAATGACATACAAAGTATGCGAGTATATTAATCTTAACCATTTAAACGAGAGATGACTAAGAATGGACTATTTATGAAATCATAATTGAGATTTTTCAAATTTAGAAGGTCATACTCATTATAAATCATGTAAAATATTTTTTAGTTGATACATTACAAGAGAGTTCAAGCATCTTTTTAATCTTAACTTTGTGAGTTAATTGTTTGGTTAAAAATCGATTTGGCAAAGAATTACTGGAAATTGAATAAGGAGGTCATTTTGAAAGCCATTGTAATCAAGTTTTGGGTTTTGTGATTGGTGGTACTTGAGACTCCATGGTAGATATCAATCTCTTTCACCATTCATTTTTTCAATAACTTAAATTGATATAATGGTTGGATTTCTAAATCATTACTATAATTCCATTAATTGGTCTCACTTTAACACATACTCCCTCTTGTGAGGGAATTATTGAAGATAAGAAAATGTTACTTTATGTAATTAAGATTTTTTTGAAGACCTTGTTTTGTTAATTTCATAACGATATTGATTGGAATGAAGGACTTTGATCCATCCTATAAATCATCGCTCCTTTTAAGTGTTCTATAATATTCTTTATAAATATATTTTTAGTGTTAACCCATAAACCTATGTTGAAGTAAATTGAGAAACTATCTAGCGTATAAGCTTTAGTGGATTTAATTTCCCATAATAATGTCCTTAATTTAGCTTCCATGCTGGGAAGGATAAGTTTTGTATAATATTTCTCTAATATTATATGAGAGATGACTCAAAGTGTTATTTAAATTGCTAAAGTAGATGTTATATTTGAATCCAAGTGGAGTATTATGAACTGGTTGTGGGATGCTTCCAAAAAGTATTTTAAATTGAGTTATCTTCTTTCATATTTTCAAATCCATCTCTATAGGCTTATTTCTAATTAAACAAGCATGTATTCTTTCTTGTGCATGTATGTGTATCTTTTTCTTAGATTTGATCTATACATTGCAATATTTTATACACCAATGTTCATCCTCCTATCTTTGTTTTAAAGAAGGATACATGGAAATGCCATCCTTTATCACATAGATATATATCATGATTGGTTGTCCCCGCATTTCAGATTAAAAATTTCATAGTTCTTCTTGAGCTTCTTCTCCAACGTAAGGTGCATATTTGGAAAAAGTATTTTTCCAATCTCTCCTGCTTCTCTTTACCTATTTACTTTTTTAATCCCAAATGAACATTCGAGACACATTGATTCTCACCACCCTTGCACTACTTGTAATTTCCCAAGCTTTTTGGTGTTGAAGCCAATGACCATCGAATTTGAAATATTTAGTGCAAGGTTTTGATAAAGAGATGAGTTTGTTCTTTGAATTTGTTGTAAGAAAGATGTTACATTATAACTAGATAACATCAATTAGGAAGTAGTTTTGCAGTAAAAAGTGCTCTAATATTTTCATTATGCGACCTAGATAAGGTCCTATGTTGCTATAGGTTTATTTTGCATGCATGTGGGAGGTTGATAATGTCGATATTAATGAAAAATATGTTGTTGTAATAATTTTTTACTTATATCACTAAGGTAGATGACTCACTAAGATTTCCCATTCATCCATATAGTTGTTCTTAAAATGCCTCAAGAACCCCCAAAATTTTCTCTTTTCCCTCTAATTCTCAACAACATAGATGGTAAAAGTTGTCAATTTAACCTTGTATATTTAAGTTCTGCAAAAACATTCTTAATAAAAATATAAAATATTTAATGATGCCCACACACATTTAACATAAAGATTTTACTATGGAAGACTAAAATAAACAAAAAAATAAAGATATTTTTAGTATAATCCCTCTTTCCAATTTGAAAATAAAATATGTATATGCTATTACATATTTAAACGCTTAAACCATTAAGCATTGACTAAAATACATATATGGTTCCTTAACTAGAAATAGAAAACTATGGTTGAATGACCATGCACCATAAAACCATTAAAAGAAAAAGTAAAGTGTTCAAATATAATAAAATCAAATGCAAAAACCATCTAATTCTTTTTTTGGATCCAACCCCTTGCCTTCCTCCCACTCCCCCAATAGAGAGAGTGGTTACCCCCATGTTGTAATATCCCTTTGTTGCCATAATACTATTTTTGTTAGGTTGAGTTATGTTGGATATAATGGTGGAAAAGCCGTGAAAAAATATTGGAATAATTTTGTAAATGAATAATTATTAATAAATGAAAGTTTCGGTGGAGCGGGAACGGCCTCTGCAACCCAACCTAGGGTTTCTGCAACTCCTGCAACGGCAGGCCTGCCAAGCACAGTATAGCAGGTAAAGATCAGGCGGACGGGTGGTCAGAATAGAGCGGCCATCGGCAAAAAGTAAAATGCAATCACCTCAGGGGGAGGGCCAGGAGCCTCCCCCCGATAAGGATAGTCGGATGCCGTCAACGGAAGAAAAGGAAAATGAAAATGAACAGAGCGGAGGTAATACGGATCGTAGCAAGCAGAAGGGCAAGGACATAGATCAGGAAGACAGAAACAGAGCAAGTTCTTCCACATGCAAGCCAGTAGCAACTCACAGACCAAGAGTGGAGTTCCCAAGTCATCGCATCAATGCCAGGATACAGTATATGAGAGATCACGCGCTGATCGGCAAATTCATAGGAATATGGCCGACGGAGAAAGCGCTGAGAAGTTGGATAAGCGCTAAATGGCATCCAAAAGGGGATATCACTCTGCACCTAGGAGCAAAGGGGTTTTTTACTGCAGTTTTCAACTGCTTGGAAGATCGCAATAGGATTCTGGATGGGGGTCCCTATTTTTTCAACTCTGCAGGATTATATCTCAAAGCGTGGGTTGAAAGATTCAATCCAGACAAGGAAGACCTGAGCTACGCTCCTGTGTGGATAAGGTTGTATTCGTTGCCGTGGGAATACTGGGAAGAAAAATCCCTTCAGGAGATTGGGAACGCTCTTGGTGAGTTTGTAAAGATTGCAGAAGAAACAAAATCATGCAGATACACGTCTTATGGACCTCAAGCAAGCACTGCCAGACACGGTAAGTTTCTTTCATGAAGATTCTGAATGGATTCAAGTTATAGATTACGAGCATGTCCCATTTAGATGTAGGAAATTCCATGATATAGGGCATCTCTACAGAGACTGTCCACTTAATAAGAAACCCTCTTCCCAAGAGAGCTCAGATAATCAAACATCAGATGGTTTCACTAAGGTAACAAACCGAAGGAGAGGGAATAAAAGAACAACAGGTAATCCCAAGGTAAATCCGGTCAACAAGCCAATACCCACAACGAGTAATAGCTTTGAGGCCCTAGCCAAAACTGATATGCAAGATCTGGAGAAGGAAGCGCAGAAGAACAAGGAATCCAATAAAGAACAGCTAGGAGAAACTTCAGTGCAAATAGGAGATATGACTCATAAGCAATCAACCCCGCAATCGCAAGCAAAATCTGTATCATGGCAGTCCCAAGGAATGGAAGTGGAATACACTGAACCCAATGACAAATCATCAAAGGAACGAGAGGAATCCTCTCAAGAACCTCAAATCATGGAAGAAGATCCGGAGTCTTTAGATATAGGGGATCTGGATATTCTAGGCCTGGAACAAGCATGCAAGACAGGGAATTTTGAAAAAATACCAGATCGGCAAGTGGACAACCTAGTAGAAGTATTAAACAGGGCACAGAAGAAATACTCGCTAGGTGTCCATATAGGAAGCCCATGGGATGGCAAGTTCATCACAAAGGATAATAAGAAAAGAGGCAGAAAAACAACACTTGAGAGAACCATCAAGATAGGAGAGGTATTAGTGGAGTCAGGGAGGTATGCCAAGCTGACCAGATATTTTAATACTGACCCCCATCCTTCTCAATGAAGCTGATATCATGGAATATAAGAGGGCTAAATGGCCCAAGGAAAGGCAGATTATTAAAAAATATGCTTATGCTAGAAAAACCAAGTATACTTTTTTTGCAGGAAATGAAATGCAACTCAAGAATTTTGGAAAAAATAGCCACGAAAGCCTGGCCAGGAGGGCTGGTAACAGCTATTGATGCATAGGGAGCCTCAGGAGGACTCGCAATTCTTTGGGATGCACGAGCCATTCAATTAAATGACATACAAGCTAATAAAAGTTTCATTCAAGCAACATTTCATCTCATAGGTACTAACACCTATGGATTTATAACTAATGTCTATTTTCCTCAGGATACTGCTCAAAAAGCTCAAATCCTGAACACATTGTCAGATCTCAGCTCAGAAAGGCCATACCCACTTTGGATTTCTGGAGGTGATTTCAATATGACAGCAAGCATGGAGGAAAAACAAGGGGGCAGAAGCAGAGTAAATAATGATGGTAACCTACTAAAAAATTTCATTCATACTAATTGGTTGGTGGATGTTCCCACAAGCAATGGCCTCTTCACTTGGAGCAACAAGAGAGAAGGATCGCAGCAAATTGCTTCGCGTCTTGATAGATTTCTTATCTCAGACAATGCAACTCATTTAGGAGGGGAATTTACAGCATCCATACTACCTATCTCAGGATCTGATCACTGGCCTATTGAACTTCAATGGAACAGACCTGGCAACAGCCTCAAGTGACCCTTTCGATTTGAAGAATTTTGGCTAACGCATTCGGACTTCGAGAAATTAGTTAAATCAACTAGGCTCAACTTCAATCCTACTGGAGGTACAAAAATGTCCAAGTTTCAGCAAAAACTCAAGCATCTCAAAGGAGCAATCAAGCGCTGGAATCATAATACTTTTGGTAACATTTTTAAAGCTCAAGACACTCTCAACTTAGAAATGAAGAGGATCCAGCAAAACATTATAACTGAAGGACGCACAGAGGAGTTATCCAAGCATGAGCAATTCATAGAATCTCAAATTTTAGAGAGGGCCAAACAAGAGGAAACATTATGGAGGCAGAAATCGCAGATTAGATGGTTAAAAGATGGAGAAAAGAACACAAAATTTTTCCATAAAACTACGGTCCAGCGCAGAATGAACAATTGTATTACTCACATCAAAAATGAACAGGGGGACAAAATTGAAACACAGGAAGGCATTGAAGAGGAATTTCTCAGATATTTTAAGAAAGCACATCAGGAACCCAATATAGACAGAATGTCGGCTATTAACAAGCTCCTAAAGGACATCCCAAAGCTAATAACAGAGGAACACAATAGCCTCCTCCTTAAACCCATCAATCTACAGGAAGTTGAAGAAGCGGTACATCACTTAAAGGAGGGGAAAGCGCCGGGTCCGGATGGTTTTACGTCAAATTTTTTTCATAAGTTTTGGGACCTTATAAAAGATGAGGTATGGCAACTAGTGGAGGAATCCAGGGCACTTCGATGGATGTATCCAGGGTTAAACGCCACATTCATTGCCTTAATTCCAAAGGGGGAAGATTCTAACACTCCAGACAAGTATAGACCGATTGCACTGTGCAATATCATCTATAAAATAACATCAAAAGTCATAGCAACCAGACTAAAGCCGTTGCTCCCTCTTATTATCTCGCCCGAGCAGTCTGGGTATGTAGAAGGCCAGCAAATAACGGACGGGATTATTCTAACTCATGAGATAATCCATTCCTTAAAGCAAACCAAAAAGCCAGGTATGTTGCTTAAGCTAGATCTGTCCAAAGCTTTTGATAGTATCAGTTGGGTCTATATTCAAAAAATTCTCACTGCCTTTGGGTTTGCCCCATCATGGGTCAGATGGATTTTTAATCTTTTGTCTTCAGCTTTTTTCTCTGTTTTAATCAATGGAATCCCCTCGGCCACGTACCGTCCCTCTAGAGGTATAAGGCAAGGAGACCCCTTATCTCCCTTTCATTTTGTTATTATGGCTAAAGGACTTGGCAGAAGTATCACTTCGGCCAGGGTTGCTCAGCATCTAAAAGGCCTTTCTTTCAATAATTCCCCCTCCTACTCCCACCAGCAATTTGTGGATGATAATATGCTTTACGGTTATCCATCGGTGCAAGAAGCACGCCTCCTCAAATCAATTCTGTCAAATTTCTCTGATGCTTCCGGCGCCCTTATAAATCGAGTTAAATCCCAGATTTTTTTCTTTAATACCCCTGTTCCCACCCAAAAAGCTATCAGCCGCATTCTGGGATTCACTACTGCTTCCCTACCCTCCAAATACCTAGGTGCTCCTTTAATGGCCTCAGCTCTCAAACACTCCTCTTGGAATCAGTTGCTGGAAAAATTGGAGGCTCGACTCTTCCTTTGGACTCACCGAGCCCTTAACATGGCTAGCAGACTAGTTCTTATCAAGGCTGTCCTAAATTCCATGCCCTTGTATCTCTTCTCCATCCTTGCTGCCCCAAAATGGGTTCTCAAAGAAATCAAGAATCTCCAGCGCAATTTTTTATGGGGAAGCTCAGGACACAATAGGAAATGGGCTCTAGTTAAATGGGATAAAGTTTGTCTTCCTAAGAAAGCAGGGGGTATCGGACTAAGAGATCCTGAGCACAGTAATAAAGCAATGGGCGCAAAAATCTGGTGGAGATGGCTAGCCTATCCTAATACCCCATGGGCCTCTCTTTGGACAGCTAAATATGCAAGCAATTGTCCTATGGAAGAAAGAATACGAATGACGGAGGTCAGCATGGGATCGGCAATTTGGAATGCGGCTATACAACATAGAAGTCTTATACAAAAGCACAGTTTCTGGGAAGTCAAAAGTGGATCCACAGCTCGGTTTTGGGAAGACTCCTGGCAGCAATTACCCAAACTAAGAGATATACTCCAAAATCATCCAATATCAGAGCAGGAGATCAATCAGTTAGCCAAGGTCAATCAATTCTGGAGCTCCTCTACATCTCAAGGACACAGGCAATGGAAAAAGGCAAACCAAATATTAATGAACAGCTCTGAACAAACTCAGCAGTCTCTCACTACAGAACTACAAAAGAGGCAAATCACCATCTCAGAAGAATCAGACATTCTAAGATGGGGCTATGAAGAGAAAGGAACATTCACCACAAGGGAAGCATATAAGATAATAGTCCAAGATCAGATAAACAAAGACACTTTATGGGACAAAATCTGGCACACTTACAACTGGCCGAAGGTCTCCACCTTTTTATGGCTCTTATGCCACAATAAAATTCTGACTTGGGATAATCTTCGGAAAAGAAGCTTCTTGGGCCCATCCATATGTCTCGTCTGTAGGCAAGAGGAGGAAACAACCATACATCTTATGCAGACATGTCAAATGGGAAGAAAACTTTGGGAGAAGGTCGCCTTCCGCTGCCAAAAAGAAGGTAGAGTGCAAGGAGATCTCAAAGCAACCATTCGTAACTGGAGTCAAAAGCCATTTCAAAGCAATCTCCTTAACACTATGTGGCAAATTATACCTGGCTTACTGATGTGGAACATCTGGAAAGAGCGAAATAGAAGAGTTTTCAAGGATCAAATTATGCCCTTAGAGCAAATTTGGACTAAATTTCATCAGAACATCATGGAGTCTCTATCGATTAGAGAATGGTATGCAGAAGACCTCCCCACTTTACCACAGGAGAAAACAGTATGGGACAATTGGAGGATCCAGATAAACCAACAGCCAATTATCAAAAAGAATCCCACAATGCAGGAAAAAGAATCAAGTCAATGGACACCGCCTCCCATTAACATGTTCCAACTCAACTTCGATGGAGCCTCAAAAGGAAATCCAGGGAAAGCAGGGTATGGAGGAGTCGTCAGGGATCACAATGGCAATCCTCAATGTATTTTTATGGGCTCGAAAGGCTGGGATACTAACAATTCAGCAGAATTGGAGGGACTATGGAGAGGTCTTAAAATGGTTCATGAAAGGAGATTTTTTCCACTCATCATAGAAGGGGATTCGCAAATTATAATTCGAATGATCACAAATCTCATGCATGGAACACCCATTCACAAAGTCAGCAACAGCTGGAGAATGGCCCAGAGGCTTGAGCTGATAAACATTTGGCTTTCTAAACATCAAGCGATCTCATTCAAACACACCAGAAGAGAAGGAAACAAGCTTGCTGACTTTCTTGCTAATCTTGGAGTGGAAGCTGAGGTAGGTTACTTTGAAGGGTCTATAGCCAGTATAGCCACCGAGGACCAACTCGCTAAATTCCAGGAAATTGTTACTTGGGATAAATCTCAGAAGAAGAATACACACCCGGATGCGGGTGGCATTAATAGTCATTTATGAGAAGCCGCATTACACAGGCAGCTGGCCTGGCAGACGGCAGGTGGATGGCTCTCATGGTACGCGTAGCAGGTTGGCAAATGGATTTAAACGCAGGTGAAATCAATACTGGGCAGTCTCGAATGTTGGTCTTGCAGTCAGGCATTAATGCGAGCATGGGTGATCGGCAGACAGATTGGTTTATAGTTATGGATCTGATCAATACGCCTGTCTCAGTCACTGGTTCTTTTTATGGTGAGGCAGAGCTGCTTCAGTACCCCTGTTTGGCATTCCGAATTTGGCTGCTAGCCTGGATTTGTAAGTTCTTTGAAGCTATCTGCGTTCCTCCGGTTATTGGTTTGCTCTGCCTCAATCCCTCTTTCCGTCAATTCGCACTTCTGAATATGCCTCGACGTCGAGGTATCCCTCGCAGAGGCAGCCATACCGGGAACAGAGGCCGCCCTTCTCGCCCTGTTCCTCAGAATGTTATCCCTATCGCCTCAGCATCCCCTTCTTCTCCGCCTCTGGAACAAGCTAGGCCTATACCGAATAATTCATTCCAGACCTCCAGGTTCACTTTTCAAAGCCGGCTCAACAGGCCTGTTTTGACAGCAAGTATCACTATCATTCTCGCGGAGGAAGATAGCAATCAGGTCAGCTCGGCTCCAACTACCCCCTCTCAATCTCAGGGAGACAGTGTGCTTCTAGGGGACCTGACAGGGATGGTGTTCCAAGCAGACAACAAGCAAGAAGATGCCCATGTCTCGGAGATGCCGCAACAACCCGTGGATCCGGCTCAAAGCGATATTCTGGCTTGCGGCCCGACTCAGAGTGCAGGTGGGATTTTAAATTTGGTGACCACTCCTGATGGTGGCGCACCAGCATTTGATGAAAGTGGTTTTGTGACCTGGGTAGCTTCTTCCAGCCAGGTGGATAGGGATATGCCGGATTCACCAAAGCATGCAGATTAAAACTGTCTCCTCACTGCCGGGTGGCCTATGCAATTTTGGTTTTGTGTCGTCAATTTTGAGGTTAGATGTCTCTGTCTGGTTCATACTCTGGTTACAGAGTGTGGCAAATGCCATTCTAGTCTCTGTTTTTTGTTATAGAAATGGCTATGATAGTTGCTTTTCTGTTTTTGTGGTCAATGAAGGGCATGACGAAATCAGTCCGGGCAATCTCTTTCAGTATGTCAGGGCCCGAATTCAAAATTTTGTAGTATGTTCTGTAAATTCGGCAGTAAGCCTGAACTGTAATGTCTCTGAGTTTTTGGCAGAGGAATGGCCGCGGCCTCCTCTGAGGTTCTGACCTCATTGTATATACCTTTTTATTTTTCTTTAATAGAATTAGCATTTACGGAGAAAAAAAAAATTATTAATAAATAAATAGGATTTAGGTACTTGGGAATGAGACACCTAGAAATGAGACTCTTGCCAACTAAAGTCTCATTGGTAAATGAGATGGGATAATTATTTCATGATAATAATTCTAGATTAATTATAGATAAGCTTAATGGATGGGAGAAAAAAATACACTAAGTTGCTTAGTTGGAGAAAGATGCTAAGCTTGGAAAATAATAAAAGCATCATGGGAGAGAAAGGTTAGATTTTATGTAAAATTCTAGGCAAGTGGTTAAAAAGGTCCACAAAAGCGGGACGCTGCTAAAGAAAACTTTATCATGAAAGAAAAGTATTAAATACCGGTTAAAGGAATCAACAAGAAAGTTGATTCCATGGCAAGACAATCTTGGCTCGGGGGAACTGGTGGACAATTCAAGGTTGGGTGGTTAGAGTCTCACTCCAGTACATGTCCAGTTGTGATCACAACTACTAGCCTCTATATAGATCTATGATTAGAATGAAATTTTCTATATTAATGTTAGATGCATCACAAATTATAACTAACTCTATGGTGTTCAAGTTTTCATAACCACATGCTCAATTTGGATTACGTTTTGAGTTAAATTGCTAGATGAATGGTCAATGTGTGACACGGTAGTTGAGAAAGAAATTAGCTAATTACCTTTATTACAGTTACTACTTTCTTGATAGTGCAGTCTAGATAAATTATATCGGACATCTTCTTAGGTAGTGTGCACTCAACTGGTTCTTCTACTGTTAGATTAGGAATAAAATTTTCTATGAAAGGCAATACAAATAGCAGATACATGAATTCTGAGAGAAATAGAACATGATGAACTAATTAATTGATATTCAATTTTTTTAAATTCCATACTGGATCTGTGTGTTACTAGTGAGAAATATCTATTCAGAATTCTATATGAAAGAAATTGAAAAGACATATTTACATTTCGTCAGCATGCCATTATGTTGTTCTCGAGTGAGATGATGAAGTGACTTAGGGATTAAATTAATGTGTTTTATGCTCATTAATATGAACATGTAGTTACCTTATTAAAGGATAAATCAGTGATGCAAACTATGAAGTAGGTGAATATTTTGAATGATAGATATTGGGTTGTTGAAGGGTCATTTAAAAGGGTAAAGGTTGAGAGGAAAATAATCCTCTGATCTTGAATGACCAAATAGTTTCATTTTTTAACCAAGGAGGGTAACTAAAAATGAAATTACATGACCTTAATAACAAAACAAAACAATAAATTGTATTACCCATGGAGACTTGACTAGTAATATACTTTGAAAATCTGATATTCGGGCTCAAATGATCAGGACCATCACTTTAGGGAAATTACAGACCTTCTAATGTTAGATTAGGAATAAAATTATTTGTGATAGGTAATACAGATAGAGGATACATGAATTCTGAGAGAAATAAAACATGATGAACTAATTAATTGATATTAAAAAATTTTAAACTCCATAATGAATCGGTGTGTTACCAGTGAAAAAGAAAAATATCTATTCATAACTCTATAGGAAAGAAATTGAAAAGACAGATTTACATTTCATCAGCATGCCATTATGTTGTTCTCGAGTGAGATGATGAAGTGACTTAGGAATTAAATTAATGTGTTTTATGCTCATTAATATGAACATGTAGTTACCTTATTAAAGGATAAATTGGTGATGTAATCTATGAAGTATGTGAATGTTTTGAATGAAAGATATTGGGTCATTGAAGGGTCATTTAAAAGGGTAAAGGTTGAGAGGAAATTATTCCTCTGATCTTGAATGAACAAATAGTTTCATATTTTAAACCAAGAACGACAACTAAAAATGGAATTACCTGACATTAATAACAAAAAAAATGTGTTACCCACGGAGACTTGACTGGTAATGTACTTGGAAAATCCAATATTCAGGCTCAAATGATTAGGACCATCACTTTAGGGAAATTACGAACCTACCATCTCCATTAGTTTCGGTTGGGAGAAAAGAGTACTCAGTGGTAATACAAATTTATTTATGATTAAAAGACTCTAAGTGAAAAATCCTTTATGGGTGAGATGTATTGAAATTAAAAGGAATGTATAAATTACGGAACAGGTGGATTTGAAAGTGTATTTAAGAAATACAACTCAATACGTGCGAGGGTGGAAAAATTTGTTGACTTACCTTGTTACTTAAGTAATAATTTGAGCTGAGAGTACAATAGGTGAGAACTCGAATCAAACCACTACACAGTAGTACCACATGCAAGAACACACAACCAGTAAATAATAGTATAACCGATGCAAGTGAAAACAATGGAATAAGCGTGAAATGGGTTCAAAATTATTCATGTAAATAATTGTATTAATGGAGCATAGACATAAAGAGAAAACCCAGAACACTGCAATGGAAAACTGATTATAAATTTAGCAAAGCGCAAAATTTGCGAAGTTGTAGCTTTGGTGCATCAGCATTAAATCACAAAGAAAATAAATTATTACAAAATGGCATTGTATGTAACAGGAGTTTCATTTCATATAGCTAAAAGAATATATGATAGTCTAAAGCCATTAGGAATTGGAAAAATTTGTCATAGTACATAACACATTGGTGCCTTGACCAAGGAGAGACTTAACTCTCAAAATTCAACTATTGTAAGAATGATGACTACCGAAAGGCAGAGATGTCCTAGCCATGTGCCTTACTTCGGAATAAAGGAAATGGTATAATTGAACTGGTAATTCATTATAGAATATTAACTATACAAATGAGTAACCATATAAATTATAGGAATTGATATGCAATTCAATTTTACGAAAGGAATCTTTGGAAATCATTGCACATTTTCCTCTTTGTACCAAGCCACCAAATGAAAATAAAATCAATATTGGGAATTTCACCGACCTTGTGATTGCAGAGTCGGAGAAAATCTGGTGAAGGGGATGCCCCATGAGTGCATTGAAAGGTAGAACACTTCTACGGTGAGGACCACCTGTGGAATAAAAGGAAAAAGACACAGATGTTAAATTCCACCTGCAAAATGTGTATACGTGAATTATAAATAAATGTTAGATAAGATAAAAAGGAGACTCTTACCTCAACTGAGTGCCATGCCAACAAATGGGTTCGGATGAGTAGGATTGTCTTCACACACTCTTTTACTCCTATTACAGCATAAGTGCTACCAACATTTTGGAAAAACAGGGGTTTGTATTAATAACAAGGTAGAAATTGTAAAACAATAAAATACTGTAGGAACTCGAGATAGGGGAAACTATATATAATTTTTCCTGGAGTGTAGTTTGTGCATCAGCGCTAGAATCCTGAAACATAGAAAAGGAACCCTCATACCTACAAAACAAAGATACCACCATCAATGAGGTAGATGTGCTAATACAAACAACATAAGAGTTTATTTGTAGCACAATATTCACCAATTATAAGTTAAAAACTAGAATTACATTCACCTTGGCTGAAGAGAACTATGCATGGTAGGAGACTCTACTCTTGACCCTCTGTAGAAAGAGGGGAAGCATATCTGAAAAGAACCCAAAATAAAAACTGGGCATGATAGCCGAAACATGACATTCAAAGTAGAACCCAAAATAAAAACTGGGCATGATAGCCGAAACATGACATTCAAAGTTAGAAGTGAACCTTAAAGCTATGGCAATGATGTTAGATTAAAGAATGTTACCTCACACCTGATGGTCCAAACACCAAAGTAAGTTTTAAAAAAAACCAGTAGTGGCCACCAGAAACCCGTCCTTAAAGCCTGCGAGTAGCAATGTCGTAATTCGAAATATTATTTTTCGATAGTAAATAGTAGAATAGAAACGAAATTTGGGTTGCTTAAAGCTGATTACATACAAGTCGATAAACAATGTAACCAGCGATGATGATAGCAGAAATGGATCTCCAAATGTGAACCAGAAATAGTGTCACGAAGCCACCAAGGAGGAAAAATGACAATACCCTCATAGTTTAACAAATCCATTCCCAGAAACCCTATACACATATTAACATATAGAGAAAATAATCATCAAAATAAGCATATGGAGCTCAACCCCCGTGCTGTAGAAAAAGAAGAAGAAGAACTCAATGGAAGCCTTACTGGAGGCATACCGCCACACAACACAATTGAGCAAGTGGAAGTTGAAACCAATCCAAAGATGTGTTGTCCCTGGCCAACAAAAATGTGGTCACAAGTAATGATATATTGTATATCAGTTATCTAGGAGCAGTGCTATGTCCCATAAACACTTACAGTAAATAAATCTAAGTGACAACGACAATAGAAAGGTCCTTTACCTGTAAGCAGGAGGCATGCTAGGTGAGGGAGAGATTGAGCCGAAACAACACCACGAAGCCTCTAGTGGCAACCGTGAACCACAATGCCCAGACAGAGAAGCCCTACTAGACTACCATGCACTTGGAGTGGCGACGAATGGGGCATAATGACCCTTTGGTTTTGGGAAAAGTGAATGAGGGTTAGGGTGGACTAATCCATACCCTTGATCCCTCTTCTGATCATCACGGTCATTGAGTGAAGCCCGATAGCTTCAACACTCCATGTGAAAAATTTCTTCGTAGCATTGGGTAAGTGGCGAAACTTGTTACCTAGGCTAGGCCATGTAGGGAACCATTAATAAATAAAAAATCATAGAATCGCACGGAACTAGCCAAAGGTTAAATGTCATAAATATCTGTGAATGTGTAACATTGGGGAGGGGTTATGTTTCTAAAATGGTAAGAAAAAACATTCTAGTGCTGCGAGTGTAGGTAGCGAAACATTAAATTAAACCTAAGAACTACCATAATCGAGCTATAGAAAATGAATTGGGAAGTCGTTAACCTAATATAGCCAAAAATATGAAACTAGCTACCTATTTTTGAGTTAAGAAGTTAGGTATTGAAATGATCAAATCATAACTTGATTCATGAAGAAAAATTCTCATACCACATATAACCCATAATGCTCAACGTTATGCAATAACCCAAGGTAAAAGGCACATGGTGAGAATGGAAGGTGCTAGGGAAATAATTCTTATTAGCACGATTCATTGGTGGTATGCACATTTAGCGTTAAAGGTAATTATGTAGATGACTTTCGAGTAATGGTGCACATCAGTTATAATAGTTATAATGTTTATGGTATCGACATATTATTTTTATTACATGGTGCATTTTAGCTATAGGTATATATATCCATTACAAAAAAAAATTGTAGATAAAAAAGGGGAACATGATAGATGGTATCATAACCTTAGGTTCAACCCTCAGACCTAATGAAATCAGGGTAAAATTGTTATGTTATGATGGTGCATAAAAGGTAAGTGGGTTTCTCTATTAAATTACTTACAAAGTGATTCTTATTCCTTGAGGAATGAAATACTTAGTATTCTATGAATTTAATGAAGAATGTTCGGCATTACAAACTGGAACAATCACTTCAAGTTTGATAGTAATCTATCATACATTTAAAAACTTAGGTTTTTGGAACGTTGTTTCGAGAATCATTTCTTAGTGGCACTGAGAAATAAGAGACAAAATAAAATCTATATCTCAATAGTTTCGAAACAATTGTATCAAATAGGTTTAGCCAGTACTAGTTGAGTGTAATAACTAGTAAACAATGATAACATAATAACTGATTTGAATTACGTGTTTAAGGAGGAGTTGGGGAATCTGGAAGAATATAGTGAGGAATTAATATTGAAATTCTTTTCATCAAAACCTAGTTAGGGTACTCATTCAAATTTGTACAAAGTATTGACCTCGTCCCTATCAATTGGTTGTTCCATGTCAATGATTAGAATAAAGGGTAGCTAAGATTTTAAGAGATAGTATGTGAAATAAAACCGGTTTTTATCTAAATAGTTTATTGAATATATATAGATGGAATATTTTAGAAGGATCACGAGATAAATGTGAAATTATATGATCTTAATTACAGTAAAAAAGAGAGATACAAGCTGAATTTAAGTGAAAGTGGAATCAAACAGGTGCCAAATTATAAAATTGGTTGAGAGTGTTGCACATACCCCTTCTTGTTTTCTTATATAAAATCTAAAGGTGATAACCCCTACTCCTTCCAACCGAACTAAGGTTGTATGATCTACCTTTTATGTGGGTAAGGGTTGATCTAGGAAATGGTTGAGACAATATGGTTGTTGTACTAGGGCTAAGGGAGTTGTGTGTCACTATTTTAGATGTAAATTTATCTATAAATTTTTAGATTTTAATCTAAAATGACTAAAAATGTAAGCTCCACATTGAATTATTAACAACTTCAGTCTCAAGTGGTGTGTAAATGATCAATTTGGGACAAGTAGGGTAAGGCTTATAATGCTGAAAAGTGAAAAAAGACACTCAAACCAGTGATGATCTACAAAAAAATCTGTACTCTAAAGAAAAAAAATGTTCCAGAGACGATTCTACAAGAGAAAAGAACGTTTAAATATGATTTGGATGCATAATAAAATTTATCAAATGCATGAACTATCATTCCTTAAGGAAAGAGGAAGGTAACGACAATGGTATTAAATACTGAGAACCTAAGGTAGGATAATAAATGGCAAAGGAAAACAACAAACCTAGGCAATCATGAGCAAGGGGTGACACATAAAGTTCACTATAAGTTATCACAGTTGAGTAAAATAAGAAAGTAAGAATTAAATGGCGGATACAAGTATCGTTAGGTACAATTTCCTCCAAATTGATTATGGCCACATGTTCCATAGATTCAATCTTTAAGTTCACGCAACCAATTAAAAGATGATTAAAAATTGGCACCAAGGTTGAGCATATAAAATATTAAAACTTTAAAATAGGATACTAAAGATTAAGGGTATAGTATCTACATCAGTAAAATAAGGAAAAATTACTTTGTTTAATAGCCATTATGCTATAATGAAAATATCTTCACACCTATAAGATAAAATATTATTACTATGAATCCTCCTTAAATATGTATTAAAATAGAAAATCACACAGATCAAGGATCTGCGAAGAATGTGGTATATATGTGTGACATGATAGAATATCATTATAAATTGCAGTAATATTGGCAATTAAATGTTCTTGGAAAAAATATATATATATATATATATATATATATATATATATATATATATATATATATATATATATATATATATATAACTAAAGCATGTAGGCCAAGTGTGATATGATAAAGGGTGAATGTCAAGTGTTAAACAAACTTAATGGGTTGAAGGTTGTTTTAGAAAGTAAAATGATTGAATCTTATTTTATTGAGAAAGAAATTATGGTTCATCCCCGAGCGTAGAAGTAAAAAATTCATCAAGACTTTTATGGATGTTTTCAAGGTATGGTATAGTAAATATCTTCATATAAAAAATTAAATGGTAGGAAAGTCCTATTACAATAAATAGGTTAGGGATTCAAGAAATCGAGTATATGTTAGAAGGTCATAAGATTATTGCAATGAACCATCATGTTGAATTTGAAAACCTATATTCGACATGGAATAGGGATTATATAAAATCGACATAAGGAAGACTTCAGAAAAATAAATTTTCTTGAGCATAGTGATATGCATGTTAATACAACTAAAATACTATTATCAAGGAAACAAATGTGAATAACATCGAGATTCTAAATATTATGCCTTTACGGTTGAAGATTAAACTATCTAGGATATTCTGAATGCAAATATTGGAACAATTGATAAGATTTGTTAGCAAAAAAATAATATGTATGTGTTACCAAGGTAGTAGATAGTTGAAGTGGTGACCTCCTCGATTGAGAAAGTTAGAAAAAATTCCATGTAGATTAACTTTAAATGTTTAAATACCCAAAATAGTAGGAGTTTGGAGTGTAACCAGTGGAAATTCTAAACAAGAAAATAAGTGGCAGCACTATAAGAAGAGACTGGATTCAGCCACCTTGGGAGGAAATCAATAAGATATAAGAACCATGTGCGGAATGTTCTTCACTGAAATTTGCAAGACATTTTTGTAGCAATAAGAGGGTATTAAAATAACATTTATAAATGGAATTATTTCCTAACAAGAGTTTAAAAAAAAAAACAACACATTAAAAAACATTAAAAAAAAAAAATCTAAAATTAGTAGTAGTAATAAGAACGAAATGATCCCAAAACAAGTTCGGATTAGAAATATGTATGGTTGAAGAATAAAGGATTACCATATTGTGAAGTGAATTATGTTGTTTCAATCGTGAAAACTAGTGAACAACAAAATACTTTTGACTACTAGCATTGGTAACTATAAATAGTTAGGAAAAATAGACAAGAGTAGACATAGCTAAGTCCGTTTGAAGGATATTTTAATCATGTTGGCTCAAAAGAGTCATTAGGGAAAAGACCTCAAGTTCAGGCACGGAAGGCCAACAATGGTCTGTTGTAGTCTAGGAAAACGCTAACATTTTCACCTCACCTCGAAGGGCAAGGAGTCTTACTCGAAGCACGCCGCAACCAAAAGGGGAGAAGGGCTCAACATGGAGTCGAGGGGATATTAGTTGAACACAAACAGTCATATGCATATGCGTTCATAATACATGAAACAGAGATAATGATACCCTAAACTCATACACAATGATTCATCATAAATACCATAGAACTAACAACATTCTAGTATCGATCTAGCAAGCACCATCTTCATGCAACAAGGAGACTATTTAAAATTTTAATAAGCCCACAGAACATGATGCGAAATGCGTTATGAGTCTTAACAACCATCAACTCTGATTACATTAAAGCAACATAAAAAAATACATTATAACTTGGCATCTCGCCATCAACAATACATAAAATACCTGGCTCAATAGCTCGGGTCAGATCTGCTCCGCAACCCAGTTCCTTGGTTTCCAGCTCTTCCTGCTTCTACTCTTATGCCTGCGTACCTCCTTGGCAGCTGAATCCTTCAACGTCTAGTGGGTCTATACTAAAAAAAAAACCCCAACAATCAACAAAACCCAACAACAATAACAACAAAAACCTCTTCCTTGCTGTTCTTCCTCTTTTTATATCCTTCCCGGCTGCCTGGACTGCCAGTTCTCACTCGGTTGCTTTCTTCCATGGTTGCCTCTGCGCCTTCCCATTTCCTTGGCTGCCTTTGCCTTCTACTGCCACCTTGCCATCACCTTTCCACAACTTCTCATTCCACCACCCAACCGTTGCTGCCATTTGTCCTTTCCCGCCCTACAGTTGGTCAAAACTAGTAAAAAATCTTCAAAATTAACAAAGGCTCCAACAGGCCCCCGACCACAATTTCTTGACTCGTCTTGACTCGTCCTCAAGTCAAGTCATTTTGACCTCTAGTAGCTCTTTTGCTATTTCCATGGGTTCTATGGGTGGCGACTGTGTTGCTACTAGCATTGTTTCCACTGTCTGTTATGCTGACACCTTTGTTGTTGCGATACTTTCTTATGGAATAGGCATCTCTTCCATTTCAATCCTAGCCTGTGGTGTGGCATTTGTTTTTGTGGCCCTTTCTTAACCTTGTGGCTCCTCCGTTCCAAATGAAGGCTCCAACTTGGGGACTATTGTTGTCATCTGTTGCCTAAACTCATTGTATCACTGGATATCCAAGTCCCAATTTGTGAGGATTGCGTCTGCGCTTTGTGTGAATACCTCGGTTGATTGTGATGTTAAGGTTGTTGGTCGTTGGATCTATAGGCCATCCAATTGTTGGCTGCTTCAGGAGCATGCATCCTCTAACAGCAGCACCTGCATCCGAACCAGGGGTTGCAAGTCTCAAATTACTCTTTTCGTCCTTGTCGTCTCCTCCTCAATTGTGTCAACCTGGGCCTAGAGGACATCGATTTGTTCACTTATTTGCTAGGATCCTTCTGGTGTTTAAACTTTTACCATTCCCTAAATTCTCTTGAGATTTTTGTAGTTGATTTTGACATGATGTCCCCTGACTGACGAGGCTTTAATCAACTAATTAATCCAACAACTTTTCCATGTATTCTAGCTATCTTTTTGTCGTCATTGGCTGACTGGTACATGCCAACTATGACGTGGGTTTGGAAAGTACAGAGTAGGATGCATGGCATATTTATTCTACCATGATGGGCTTATTTATTAACTAATTCTACACTTAACGAGAAATATTTTGTGACCCTACCTTGATAGTTGCCTTATTGATTACTTAATCAGGAAATAACTATTGGTATGACGGATGGGATGGGTACGTGTGCGGCCCTCAATTTTGGAAAAAGTTAAAACCTACGTGTATTCTGCTGATGTCGTTTGACATGCACGGCTATTGTTCCTACCAACTAGGCCTACTAACACTACTAACACTACCCCCCTCCAACCCCAACCACAAATGGGTTGCGGTATCTCTCTACTGGTTGCAACCTTATTATGCAATTATTTATTTATTTATTTATTTTTACATGCAGAAGGATTTCAGGCGTGTGCCATTCACCTATCCTGGCAGTAGGACTCCATTCAGTTGCATGAGTATTACCGCACCTGATTCTTTTATATGTGAAATTATGAACGAGCCTAATGAGTGCATCTGTAGTTTTCTTGGGAACTTGAGGAACTTGCTGTCGTAGAGGAGCACTTGGTCACCGACTTTGAACAATTTCTTCTTGATGTGCCTATTTTGCCAAGCCTTCTTCCTTCGTTGCTCGACGGATTGATGGAACTCTGCCAGGAACCATGTTTCATTGAGCTCTAACAGTTGGCTCAGTCTGTCCTAGATGGCACTGCTATCGGTCATTCCTGTTGCCTATGAAATCAACATGTCGGATAGTATGAACTCCACTGGCACCACCGCTTCTCTGCCGTATATGAGATGGAATGGAGTTTGTTTGTGGAGTATTTTAACTGTTGTCCTATATGCCTAGAGTGTCGTTAGAATTCTTTCATCCCAGTCATCTCTGTTGTCTGATACGATTTTGGTTAGCCCATTTTCTAGTATCTTGTTGAATGCCTCTACTACACTATTTTTGCTTGTGGATGGTAAGGACTGCTCTTGTGATGCTATACCATAAAAGTTGTTAACAAGACCTGAATTGTCTCATTCAGGAAGTGTGTGTCTTGGTCGCTTGTGAGGCTCCTCAGGCATCCGAACCTTGAGATGATATTTTCAAAATGAATTGCGCCTTTGTTTCTACTGTACAGTCTTTTACTAGCACAAATTTCACCCATCTTGATAGGTACTTTGTGGTGGTGATTATGTATTGGGCTTTGGAGTGTCGTGCTAGTGGGGAGATTGGACCAATGAAATCTACCGCCCACTTATCGAATATCTGCACTGTATGGACGGGGTGTAGTGGTATCTGATCAGATCGGGAAGGTTTTCCAACTCTTTGACAGACATCGTAGTCATTGGTGAATGCCTTTGAATCCTTATATACAGAGGGCCACAACAGTCCTACTAGTAGTATCTTCCTTGCAGTTGTCTTACCCCCTACATGACCTCCCGCGACCTCTACATGGCACTCCCATATGATATCTTCTCTTTCGTTTCGTAGGACAGAGTGTCTGAGTATCTGGTCTAATCCCATTTTGTAAAGGTGTCCTACTATGAGTTGGTAATCCGCTGCTCTCACCACGAAGTGCCTTTTCTGTGTTGCAGTGTAGCCCTGTGGACAACTGCCTATTGTGGAAAAAGTAGCAATTTCCTACAGGTGGTTGAGTATGGCTTCTATCCATAATAAATCTGCCTCGAGTAACCAGTCGTCTATTGCTCCATCATTCTCCCCTGTTTCCAGGTGAGAAAGGTGATCTGGGCCTACATTCAGTTTGCCTAGCTTAAAAACTACTTCAAACGTGAACTCTTGAAATAGTAATAGCCATCTGCATATTCTTCCTTCCAGTATCAACTTGTTTACTAGGTACTTCAGTGGAGAATGGTTTGTGAAGAATTTGAATGGCGCACCTAACAGGTAGTGCCTAAATATTTGGAGAGAGTAGACCATTGCTAGAGCTTCTCGTTCTGTTGTTGTGTAGTTTTTTCCACCGTGGAGATCTTTCTACTTGCCTAGTATACAGGATGATCCATCTTCTCTCCTGGTTGCCCTACGATTGCTCCTACTACTATTCTAGATGCATCAATATGTACATGGAACATTTTGTTCCAGTTAGGGTACACCAATATTGGTGCACTTACTAACCTTTCTTTTAGTTTGTCCAGTGCTGCTTGACAATCTGTTGTCCAAATGAATTCCTCTATCTTCCTTAGCGGTCTCTCCATTGGGGCTGTTATGGTTGCATAGTTTTTGATGAACCTTCTATAGTACCCCATATGGCCTAGAGTTTCTCTTAGTTGCTTTATGTTGCAGGGTGGTTCCATGTGGATGATTAATGCTATTTTGGCAGGGTCCATGCAGACTCCATCTTTGCAAACAATATGGCCCAGCAGGGTTCTGAAGGGAACCACGAAAATGCACTTTTTCAAATTTAAAGAGATCTATAATTTTCTGCATCTTTTGAACATTACTCTCAATAGATTGGTATGCCTCTTCAGTAGGTTGTACACTATCTAGTCGTCCATGTAGACTTCTAGGAACTTATGAATGTAGTCTCGTAAAGCTGCTATTACAATCCTTGAAAACACTGATGGCACATTCTTTAATCCAAATGGCATTACATTGTACATGTAGGACCCCACTTCATCATGAATGTTGCTTTCCTTTTATCTTCTTCGGCTATTCGGACTTGATGGTAGCCTAAGAAGCCATATGTGAACAAGTAAGCCTCATTCCCCGCAACATTGTGTAGGACTTCGTCGCTAAAAGGCGCGGGGAATGGGTCGTGCACGCATGCATTGTTCAGGATTCTATAGTCGATGCATACTCTAATCTCGGTCACATCCTTCTTCTTCTGAATTACTATAGGGCTTATCCATTCAGCTTCATCGACTGGAAAATGATTCTTGCATCTAGAATTTTATCAATCTCCCTTTTAACATTCTCTTTGACCCTTGCATTTAGTCGGTATGGTTTGTGCTTCACTGGTCGGACTCCTGGTTTCAGAACAATTTTCATCTCTCCCAAGTTACCTTTTATCCCCTTGAGTTCGGCTATCGAAGCTGGGAATAGGTTCTAGTATTCTTGTAGTAAATCAAAAATTTCTGTAGTGGTTTGTTTGTCCCAGTAGTATCCCACCAATGCTATCTTGGGTTTATGCTCCATCCCTACATTTTTCTTTCTCAGCTTCACTGGTAGGAGATGGGTGCCTTCCATTGAGGGACTCTCCTAGATCCCCCTTTCTCCCTTTGTTTCTTCAAAGGCTAGGTGTCTAAGCCCTTCCAATGCGTATTCTTCTGGTTCTGTGTCGATTCTATGGTAGGTCACAAATTCTGGAGATTCCATGTTAAATAAGCATTGCGGGAAGTTTTCTTCATGCTCCCCTTCAACTAGCGTCTCTGGGGTGAACAAAACCCCTTTCACTACTTGAATTCCTTCTGTTGTTTATGCTTCACTATCCTTGAATGAGAAATCACCAATGAATTGTAATTTCAAGGCATCCCAAGTGACTGTTTGTCATCGTAGTTCTTCCTGGATGTCCCATACCCGGGGGGTGGTGCTAAGGGTTTGTATAAAGGCATGCACCCACAGGTTCTTTGGCAGCCCTTGGCTTTCCCAGTTGGTCGTGCACCCTTTGACATGTTCCTCAGGACTTGAATTCCCGGTGTATTCTTTTTGGTCTGGTGGCCGCTCTTCTTTCTTACTAAACCTTTCCTTCATTGCTCGCTTTACATCCTTCCAGTATTTCAATACCTGGTAGTTTTCTTTCCACCATACTGCTGGTGTTGCCATGAGCGCAATGCCTAGAAAGGGAATTCTATGGTCTTTCGTTACATCCTGGTCCATCTTGTCTAGGAACTGATCCATCAGTTCAAGGCCATAGTACTTCGAGATTTCGTCCTTTCTTATATCTCCCCAGTTTACTCTGCTTATCATTGCACATCACCGAGTTGTCAGTTCGTATCCACCCTATGGCCATGCATCCCATGCAACTTTTGAACCGACTTCTGAACTTTAGATGCTCCTCTAGCTAACTGATCCTCCGACTATAGGATTTATGTAATCTTCCCTCTTTCCTGCTGTGAGTGTATACAACTGATCTAACATCCCTGGTTCTTCCCTGTCATCCATTAGCTCTGTAAACCTGGGTCCTTGATAAGGGTCCAGTGACTGAATCACCCTCAGTCCTTCTACTTTGAATATTATCAACTCCTTGAAATATATGATGACATAATTTTCATATGCCCAGTCAATCCCCAGGAGTGCTAGATATGGGTCTTTATCCCCCATAATGTCTATTACTTCAAACTCATTGTGTGTTTTTACTCCTATTACATCGACCTCTACATTCTCCAATCTTCCGATGGGCAGTATACAATACTGATTTTCCATTCTCAACTGAATTGGCGAATACTTCAGTTGTGGCTTCCCCATTGCCTCCTAGGTCTTCCAGGGTAATATGTTTATGTCCAACCCTAGATCTAGCATGGCATCCTTTATTTGGCATCCTACCACCTGCGCATTGATTCAGAATTCCTTGCCACTTCTCTTCGTATTCCGCTTAACCCTCCTGGAAGCTTTCTCTAACCAGACTTCACATGGTTGTCTCGCGTCCTCTCACTCTACGGACACCGCGGATTTTAAGCTTTTATGTAATTCCCTTAACATGGTCTCATCTTCAACAATTTTTGAGAACAGTTTAAACCATTCCCCAATGGGTTGGGCAGGGCCGGGCCCATAGACTTTCGGACCTCGGGTGTCCCTATCTTTAGTCATCCCTTCAAACAGTTTGGTTGCTTCTTGGTAATATTTCTTTTGGCACTCGAACTGATACGCATTTGGTGGTGACGTTGCTTTGATGATCATGAGGGGTTCCTTGGTGTATCGATCTTCCCCCATCTTCTTCCCTCCTTGGGTGACTATATTGATATTTGTTGTAGGAAGACCCTCATTGGTCCTAGGCTCGGCATTCACTAGGTTAGCCCCTCATTATCTAGTCCTCTCTTCCCATTTCTCGATGAACTCTGGGCAGTCTTCCATCGCATGGGTGTTAAATCTACACTGCGGGCACCATGGTCTTCTTGGGAGCTGGCATTCCCTTGTGACATGTCCTTCCTGATCGCAATTATAGCATCTTAGGGGTCCTCTGCCCCACGATCTTCCTCCGCATCCATTTCCTCCTCAGCCCCCTCGATTTGCTTCATTGACTCTGAACGTGGATCTGTCCAGCCTTTCTACCAGAGCATCCAACACCCAACATTGATTAGTGTGATGAGTAGTCGATGCGTAGAACTTGGAGTAGTTGTTATTGGGGACGCTAGAGTACTTTTGTAGCACTAGACACATCCGTGGCAGGTGTCCATGCATTCTACAAATTTCACATAAATTTGCATTATTCCTTCCTAGGAAGGATCCTTGCACCCCGATGGTTGCAACCCCTACAGTTGGAGTGGTTCTAGATGACCCTAACATCCCTCCTGTTTGGTTAAGACCCCACAGTCACGGGCATTTTATTTCAACGTGCCCCTCCATCAGAAAATGGGTGCACCAAACATTGGGCCTAGCTGGTCGTATGGGCTGAGGATCCCTCATCTTTTGGGTCAGGTTCACAATCTAGTTTTGTAAGCCTGTGATTGCTAGATCTTGCAGACTTGTGCGTCCCTGGTATTCAAGGGGATATCTTGCCATTGCTTCTATCTGCGATGCTTGCTTTAAGGCATCCTGCAGGGTTCCTATCTTCTGTTGTGTCAGCGGTGTCCTGGTCAAGGGCAAGAGCGCCTTGATGAACTAGTCCCACTAGTGGTTCGGGTCCAAGGTGTAACTTAGCTTGGCAATGGCATCCTTAAACCTTTGCATGAGCTCCCAAGTAGTCTCTCCCTCCCTCTGCTTAATTTCCCACAACTCTAATAGCCCTTGCTGATCAGTTTGCAATACCTTGAATTCTTGCACGAATCCCCTCTTAATATCATCTATGGTTGGGTTCTGGTTCTGCTCTGCCCACTTTATGAACCAGTGTAGGCTCGTTCCCTTAGCGTGGTCTGGAATTCCACTGCCCAAACGTTGTCCGGAGTCTAACTGGATCTCTGGATGGCTTCGCAGAGGTACCAATGTTGCTCCACATCCTCATTCCCCTTACCTGCAAACTCTAGGTATCTTGTAAATGATCCCGCCATACTGCTCTGAATATTGGCTAATAACACAAAACCATTGGTTCCCAGCTGTAGTGACCCCTGTAGTCCCAAGTTACTGCTATAGCCAGTTCTGGTATCACTCCTAGTATTGAGACCAATTCTATATTTTTCTCACGCACTGTATACTCGTGCTGCTTTGGCTAGGTTAAAGATGAATTCTTCTGGTTTGTGATAAGGTACCAGGGGAAGGTTGGGGAAACACCACTTGTGTTTCAGGGTTGGGGCTGCTGAACTTTGGTGGATGCTGGTTCCTCATCGAATAACTTCCTCATTCCATCACCCATATTTTCGTCATCTTCATGCCAACATGGGTGCTGATCTTGCGGTTCTTCTTCTACAACCTTCAGGGAGGATTCCCCATACGCTCCCGGTTGCGATCCCACATCTGCAACATTCCGAGATAGTCCTCCTCCAGTTCCCTGTTGTGATCCTATTTCTGCAACCTGCAGGGAATGTCCTTCCTCCTCTTCCTGATTCCAACATCCCTTCGTCCCATCTTCGGGTGGCCTAGCATCCTCTTCCCCCTCCATCTCAGCTCGAGGTTTTTCCATCGCCAATCCTATCGAGTGGGACCCTCTCCTTTGTTTCCATAGGGTCCGAGCTACTCTTGCTCACTAATTATCCGCTAACAGCACCCTTCTCTGTGCTCTAACATCCCTCGCTCTCTTTAATCCTTCTACATCCATCCCCCCGCAACATCCCTATCCCTTGTGGGAAACATTTTCCCCTTTAGTTCCTTCTCCCAATACTCGGTTTTTACTCTTCCATCCCGGTAGTGGATAGAGATAGCAGTCCCTCTTTTACTAAAAGCATCTTAATCTATGTCGGATTTCCCCTGTCAATTCCCCACTTAGCTCATTGTTGAACACTGTCTCTGCCATAGAGTAGGACTGATAGATTTTTGCAACAAACTCAACTACATATCCTTCCACCGTAGTTTTCACCTAGAAATCAACTGCCCTCATCCGCTCGTTATCTAGCTATTGTAATAGTGTAGTCTCAGATGGAGTCCAACTATGGAAGGTTCTCATCGATCTGCTCGAAGGACTTTATCGCTTCAGTTCCCTCAACCAATTGTATAGGTCCTCATGGAATTTGCACCAAAAAATTTCATATTGGTAATCCGAGCTATTAACGTATAAGATCTTCTTATGCACCTTGCCAATCGGTTGATTCCTGCGGGCAACCCTTTTTTCCACAAATTGGTCTACTTTGTGGTTCCACCAATTTCCTATCTCTCTCTTAAACACCCTCGACACCATATTCTGAACCAGTTCTCCTAATTTCACTTCCCGACAACAGAACCATTTGTTGGCTCAAAAGAGTCATCAGGGAAAATACCCCGGGTTTAGGCACAGAAGGCCAACAATGGTCTGTTGTAGTCTAGGACAATGTTGACATTTTCACCTCACCCCGAAGGGCAAGGAGTCTCACCCGAAGCATGCCGCGACCAAAAGGGGAGAAGGGCTCAGCATGGAGTCGAGGGGATATCAGTTGAACACAGGCAGTCATACACATATGTGTTCATAATACATGAAACAGAGATAATGATACCCTAAAATCATACACAAGGATTCATCATAAATACCACAAAACTAACAACATTCTAGTATCGATCTAACAAGCACCATCTTCATGCAACAAGGAGACTATTTAAATTTTAATAAGCCCACAGAACATGATGTGCAATGCATTATGAGTCTTAACAACCATCAACTCTGATTACATTAAAGCAACAGAACATAATACATTATAACTTGGCATCTTGCCATCAACAATACATAAAATACCCAGCTCAGTAGCTCAGGTCAGATCTGCTCCGCAACCCAGTTCCTCGGTTTCCTGCTCTTCCTGCTTCTACTCTTGTGTCTGCGTAACTCCTCGACAGCTGAATCCTTCAGCGTCTGGTGGGTCCATCCTCAACAACAACCCCAATGATTAGGAAAACCCAACAACAACAACATCTTCCTTTCTGTTCTTCCTCTTTTTATATCCTTCCCAACTGCCTGGACTACCAATTCTCGCTCGGCTGTTTGCTTCCTTGGCTACCTCTATGCCTTCCCGTCTCCTTGGCTACATTTGCCTTCTGCTGCCACCTTGCCATCACCTTTTCGCAACTGCTCATTTCCCCGCCCAACTGTTGCTCCCATTTGTCCTTTCCCACCCTACGGTTGGTCAAAACTGGTCAAAACTCTTTAAAATTAATGAAGGCTCCAACAAATCATAACATTACAACCACAAAAATGGCTAATATATTATATGCACAATTTATGCAATCATATTCACTCTATAGGACGCTACAATCAACCCCTTGATGATTTATACCTTTATGTGAGCACCGTGAAAAGAAATTTTGTATATTGAAGGTTATAAGTAACAATATTTGTGTTAATGGGCATGATCATTGAGTCTATTCTAATAAGACATTAATGGTACTAACCTTGTTGAATACATGTGGATATAATGTTAAGTGCAAGTGCCACTTAGGAAGAACATATTCAACATATATACAAATGTGCTAGAAGAGGAGCATGGTATAAAGGAAAGAGAATGTTATGAAACCATTTCACAAAAAGATAGAAAACATAGATCAACGCCTTAGAAATAAGCCTCTTCGAGGGGGCAACCTCCTTTACATTACACAAATGAACAATTCTTGGATGATACAAATGAACAGACCTCCTTTCTATATATAGGAATCTAATGGGTCATAATATAATCAGAGTCGACATAACAATAATAAGAATAGTGGGATTCTATGGGGCACAATAATAACAATATGGGGACTACATGGGCACAACAATATAATAAGGGGGTTGTACTAATAACAATAAAGGGTTAGACTAGTAGTATAGGAACCTAACATGCCCCTCTCCTTAAAAAAGTGTTGTCCTCAACACTTACGTAGTTCTTGATGCTTCTATATAAAATTCTTCTCCTCCCATGTGGAATATTTAGCAGGTAAGTTCTTCCACTTGATGAGATACTATGAAATTGAATGATTTCGTAGCTGTCGGGTTCTTGCTTCTGTGACTACTCCAGGTTCCAAAATGATTTTTCATTCCTCATCAAGTTTTGGCAATATTGTTTGAGATGGGATCTTCTGCAACTTTTGAATGATTGGCCACACTTCTTCGTCCTTCTTCCATTCATCCCTTGCTTCATTTATCCAATCTGGTTGGATATTATAAATAGCACAAAAATATTCTTCGACATCCTCATCCTTTCTTGAGAGTGCATCTGCAACAACATTTTGCTTCCCTTTTTTGTAGATGATTTCAAAGTCATAACCCAACATATTTGTGACCCATTTTTTCTATTCTTCTAAATATAATCTTTGTTCTAAAAAGTATTTAAGACTATCATGATCCATTTTTACCTTGAAGTGTCTTCCCATTAGGTAAGGTCACCATTTCTTAGGTGCATGCAGTATTGCCAACATTTCCTTCTCATAAATAGTATTCTTGAGATGTAGCCGTAAAAATACCCAATCACCTACAATAAAACTTCTCTCACTACGATGTTGATCTGCTTGTTGTTTCATTCGATTCTGCACCAAAGTGGCGTCATCCTTTAAGAGTTGGAGAAATTGTTGTTGATTCTCAATGTGATCTTTCACTTCTTGAATCTTTTTCTTCTTGATATGTCCTTCTATCTTGAGAGTTTGAGGAGTGGTAATTTCTTCCAATGCATTACAAGATATGGTCGGATTCATTTCTTGATGTTCGATGTGATCTTTCACTTCTTGAACATTTTTCTTCTTGATATGTCCTTCTATCTTGTTTGTTTGAGTGGTAATTCTGGCTAATGAATTACAAGATATGGTCAGATTCATTTCTTCTTTCTCAATGTGATCTTTCACTTCTTGAACCTTTTTCTTCTTGATATGTCTTTCTATCTTGAGAGTTTGAGGAGTGGTAATTCTTGCCAACGATTTACAAGATATGGTCGGATGCATTTATTCTTTCTCTGGTGTTGGTTCATGGTGTACATCCTCTTCTTTTGATGTTTCTTGATCCTTTTCTTCCTCCTTTTCATAATTTATGTAAAATAATTTCTTCTCAGCACACTTATGACCTTTAGTGTATTTTATATCACAATTGTAACAAAGCCCTTTTTCTCTTTTTTCTTCCAATTGTTGTGGTGTAAACCTTGTAGGTTGTGGAAGGCTAGGAGAAAAAAACACTTCCATAATTATAGTCATGAGTCATGGGATTCCTTGTTTCCATAATTTCGCTTTCATTTTTTCTTGCCAAGCTGAATGCCTTCTCGAATGAATCAAGCTCCCAAAGACAAACCTCATGTTCAATGTTATCCTTTAAAGTCCCTATGAAGACATCAATCCTTTTCTTCTCTGGAATATCATGTACCCTTATATTCAATTTTTGAAAGTCCTCAATGTGCTCTGCCATTGGACCCTTTTGTTTGAGATTTATCAATTGGCTAAAGAAGGTGTTTCTCTTTGTATCCTCATAATGTGCTATCATTTCCTTCGTGAAAATTGACCACGTGAAAAGTGGTTTACGAGAACAAAGCCCTTCATACCATAAAAATTGATTCGGTTCTAAATATGAAGATGCAATACGTACCTTTTGTAATAGTTTCACCTCATGTAGATCAAAATATTACTCCATCTGTAGTATCCAATTTACCAGATCCTTGCCATTAAACTTCCTCATATCCCCTTTTCTTGATTTTAGGATCTCGATCTTGAAATGACTGTAACTCTGTAACTTCGGATCTCCCAATTCTGACATTATGACCTATGGTAGGCCTCTGCGTCCTCTTTCCAATGCCACTAGTCTTATCAAAATTGGATTCTTCAAGAAAGAGTTATGCCCAATCTTCCAAGATGACCTATTTATATATTTTTTCATTAGATCGAACTTGTATGAAGTGCCATGTATTATTGTTTGGACCTTACCACCTGAAACTAATACAAAAACAACTACAGTCTGTCTTCTTTTTGTAAATTCTTACAAAATTTCAATCTGATGCTCAGAGAGAAAGTTATGACGATTTTCCCAAGGTCACCTATTTTGGATGTAATTCGGGAGTCTACAAAAACCCTAACTTCCTTGGATCATATCTTCGAAAATATAGCGAAAAAAGCTCTGCAATTCGGACCCGAAGTTCAGAACGATTTCAGCTCAAACAGTTTTGTTTTTTAGCTTCTGAAATGTCACAGGAAAAAAGTTATATAGAAAATGCCACGATGACCTGTTTGGAGCAGTGAAACTGTAGAATCCAAAGCTCTGATGCCAAATGTTATGAAACCAGCTCACAAAAAGATAGAAAAGATAGATCAACGCCTTAGAAATAAGCCTCTTCGAGGGGGCAACCTCTTTTACATTACACAAATGAACAATTCTTGGATGATACAAATGACAAGAAATCCTTTCTATATATAGGAGTCTAAGGGGTCATAATATATTCAGAGCAGACATAACAATAATAATGTAAGGGCACAATAATAACAATAGTGCGATTCTATGGGGCATAATAATAACAATATGGGGACTACATGGGCACAACAATATAATAAGAGGGTTGTACTAATAACAATAAGAGGTTACACTAGTAGTATAGGGACCTAACCTAACAGAGAATGTACACTTTAGAGTTCTATCATCACAACAGATGAAATAAAGTGTTGTTTGAAACCATGAAAGATGGGAAGTATCCTCTTTTGGTCTTAAGAAAAAAAATGAAATGAATTTTTTCTGATAGCGTGAAGAGTTAACAAGATATTAAAACCACACGGAACCAACAGAAATGATTGTTGCTCAGGATAAAGTTCAATTTAAGCCTTTACTTCCAAAGAAAATACATGAGTCCAAGAAGATGGAAGCAATAAAAGTTTTCGAAGAATAACTGAACAACGAACACCAAGGATGATGTTAATGAAAGGGGAGGAGAATGTAGTATCCCTCCATTTCCATAATGCTATTTTGGTTAGGTTGAGTTATGTTGTTTATTATGGTGGAAAATCCATAAAAAAATATTGGAATAATTATGTAAAGGAATAATTATTAATAAATAAATAGGATGTATTTAGTTGGGAATGAGGATGTATGTGCTCTATTTCTAAAGGGTAAGTATTTATATTTGCACATTGTGCCTAAAGTAAAAGCATGCACAACGGGGAAATTTAAGAAAAATTAAAAATAAATCAAATCCAACTCAAAATCAAAATTTCTAAACTTTCCAAGCACTCAAGTAAGGATTATGCAGGAGGTTGAAAGATCAAACAAGGACAAAGATAGATATTGAAAGTACTGAATGGAGTCACCAATTTGTTATGTGGAGAAATCCCTCTTGCAGATAAGAGAAATTAACCTTATACATCTAAGAGCCCTAGTAACAAACACACAATAATTGCTACATTTCTTTAAGTTCTGATCATTTGAAAGCAATAGAATGAAATAGGCCTCTTACTGGTTTAGCGAACTAATTGATGAGGTCCCTCAAATATTTCAATCACTCACTCTTTGATGCTCCAAATGTCCTCTCATCACTCCCAAAAACTTTTCTGTGATGTTCTGAAAGAGATAAGCAAAGATAGAGAAAACTAAGAGATCAAAGCATACAACATATAATCAAAGAGATAATGAACTAATTAACCAATTATACATTCTAACTGATCAATTATGCAACCAAAAATCATGTAGGTGATCAAGGAATCCTACATATTAAATCAATAGATATGTAACTGAGAAATAATAATTGCTTATATTCATGAACTGGAGAAAATCCTTACAACCATGTAGCCTTGATGTAGCAAGCCCTTTTTGCAATCTTCAACCCTCTCCCTTGCAATACAAGCCCTCCAATCTAATCTCAATAGCGTAAACCTACTTTCAATAGTCCTCCCTCAAACCTCCAATACCTAATGCCTTTATAGGCCAGGGATGAGAAGTTATGGATCCATTATGCAAGGGATCAGATCCACAATTAGTGGGATAGAGGTACCAGAAAATAAGGGGAGTTACTCCATGATGAGAGGGATCAACACTAAATATGAACACATTTGAATTTGTTGGTTGGCATAAATGCTGCCAACAATGCTTCTAGACTTTACTTTTTATTTTTACATACTTCAAGTCATGTTCGTAGGACATAGTGGAAGATAGTGCATACTTATGTGCAGATAATAATGTCCTTCCCTCCGTATGTGCACGAATCAACTAACTAACTTTGAACATAGCCAAAATCAGGGTTTCGTACCGTAGGATCTAGAAATTCCACTTCTTTTTGGATGATTTAGTTTCAAACTCAGGAGAGTAATGCTCCGTAACACATGCGTGGACAACAAGAGATCCAAACCAATGGTTATTTTCCTAATGCGACAAAATTATGTGTAACAATGAGCTTAGTGTAGATAAGAAATACAACTCAATCCATTCTAGAGTGGGATTTTTTTTGAGTTACATTGTTACTTAAGTAATAGTTTGAGTTGGCAATACAATAGGAGAGAACTCGAATTGGACATGAGAATACAACAGGAGATAACTCAAATCATACCACTACACAGTAGTACCACAAGCAAAAACCCACAACCAGTAAATAATAGTATAACTGATGAAAGTGAAAATAAAGGAATAAGTGTGAATTGGGTTCGAAATTATTCATGTAAATCACTACATTAACAAAGCATACACATAAACTGAAAACCTGGAACTATGCAATGGAAAACTGATGATAAATTTATCAAATACATAATCTACAAAGTTGTATCTTTTGTGCATCAACATTAAATCACCAAGAATGGAAATTATTATAACATGGAAATATATGTAATAGGTGTTTGAGTTCATATAGCTAAAATAATATACGATAGACTATACCCATTAGGAATTGGACAACATTTTCATAGTACATAACACACTGGTGCCTTGACCAAGGAGAGACTTAACTCTCAAAATTCAACTATTACAAGAACGATGATTGCCAAAAGGCAAAGATGTCCTAGCCATTTGCCAAGTTTAGAATAAAGGAAATGGTATAACTAAACTAGTAATTCTTTTTAGAATATTAACTATACAAATAAGTAACCGTAGAAATTACAGGAATTGGTATGCAATTCAATTTTACAGAAGGAATCTCTTGAAATCATTGCACGTTTTCCACTTTCAACGAAGCCACCAAACAAAATTAAACTCGGCATTGGGAATTACACCGACCTTGTGATTGTAGAATTGGAGCAAATCTAGTGAAGGGGTTGCGCCATGAGTGTATTTAAAAGTAGGCCACTTCTATCGTGAGGACCACCTATGGAATAAAAGGAAAATAAACACAGATGTTAGATTCCACCTGCAAAATTTGAAGACATGATTTATAAAGAAATCTTAGACAAGATAAAAAGGAGACTCTTACCTCAATTGAGTGTCGTGCCAATGAATGGGTTCAGCTGAGTAAGACTGTCTCGATGCACTCTTTTATTTCGGTTACAGTAGAAGCGCTACCAATAAGGTATTGTAGGAACTTGAGATAGGAGCAACTGTATATAAGTTTACCTAGAATGTAGCTTGTGCATTAGCGTTGGAATCCTAAAATGCATAAATGAAACCCTCATATCTGAGAAATAGAGATACCACCATCCATGACGTGGGCGTGATAATAAAAATAATAGAAAAGTTAATTTTGGCACAATATTTGCCAATTATAAGTTAAAGGCTAGAATTACATTCACCTTGGCCAAAGAGAGCTACACAGGGTAGGAAACTCTACTCTTAACCCTCTGTAGAAAGGCGGGAAGATCATGTGACATGAACCCAAAAGAAAAACTTAGCGAGATAGCGGAACATGAAATTCAATGTTAGAAGTGAACCTTGAAGTTATGGAAATGATGCTAAATGAAAGAAAGTTACCTCAGATTGGATGGTCCAAACACCAAAGTAATTTTAAAACAAAATATAGTAGTGGCCACCACAAACCCCTCCTTAAAGCCTACGATTAGCAGTTTCGTAAGTCAAAATCTTATTTGTCGATAGTAAATAGCAGAATAGAAATGAAATTTTGGTTGTCTGAATTTGATTACCTACAAGTTGGTAAAAAATGCAACCAACGATGATGATAGGGGAAATGGCTCTCCAAATGTGAACCAGAAAGAGCATCACAGAACCACCGATGAGGAAAAATGACAATACCCTCATACTTTACCGAATCCATTCCCATAAACCCTATACACATATTAACATGTAAAGACAATAATCATCAAAATAACCGTATGGATCTCAACCCTCGTACTGTAGAAAAATAAAAAAGCACTCATTGGAAGCCTTACCAGAGGCATACCGCCACATAACATAGTTGAACAAGTGGAAGTTGAAACCAATCTAAAGATGCACTCCCCCTGCCCAACAAACATGCGGTCATAAGTAATGATACATTATATATCAATTATCTAGGAGTCGGGCTATACCCCAAAAACACTTATAGTAAATAAATCTAAGTAACTACGATATTGGAAAGGTCCTTTACCTGTAAGTAAGATCAACACTAGGTGAGGGTAAGATTGGGACAAAACAACACCATGAAGACTCTGGTGGCCACCATGAACCACAAGGCATAGACAGAGTAGCTCTGCTAGACTACCATGCACTTAGAGGGACAACGAACGGGGTATAATTTCCCTTTGGTTTAAGGAAATGTGGATGGGAGTTAGGCTGGACTAATCCCCACCCTTGATCCCTCTTCCGATCATCATAGCCATCAATCGAAGCTAGATAGCCTCATCACTCCATGTCAAGAATCCTTGCATCGCATCGAGTAAGTGGCATAATCTGTTCCCCAAGAAGAGCCGTGTAGGGAACCATTAATAAACCAAAAATCACAGAATAGCATCAAATTAAGCAAAGGTTAAATGTCATAAATATCGGTGAATGTGTAACATGGGGGGGGTGTTATGTTTCTAACAATGTTAAGACATAACATTCTAGTGTCACAAGCGTAGGTAGTGAAACATGAAATTAAGCCTAGGAACTACCATAATCGAGCTAAATGCATTGGGAAGATGTTAACCTAATATAGCGAAAAATATTATACTAGCTACCTATTTCTGAGTTAACATTTTAGGTATTGAAATGATCAAATCATAAATTTATTCATGAAGAAAATTTCTCATACCACATATAACCCATATTGCTCAATGTTATGCAATAACCCAAGGTAAAAGGCACATAGTGAGAATGGAAGGTGCTAGGGAAGGAATCCTTATTAGAATGATTCCTTAGTGGTATGCACATTTAGCCTTAAAGGTAATTATGTAGATGACTTTGGAGTAACTGATATTATATGTGATAAATCTCCTATGATATGGTGCACATCAGTTCAATGTTTATGGTATCGACATATTAGTTTTATTACATTGTGCATTTTAGACATAGATATATATATCTGTTATGAAAGAAAAAAATGTAGATAAAAAAAGGGGGAACATGATAGATGGTATCAGAGCCTTAGGTTCAACTCTCGGAACTAATTGGCTCAAGGTAAAAATTTTATGGTATGATAGTGCATAAATGGTAAGTGGGTTCCTCTGTTAAACTATTCACAAAGTGATTCTTATTCCTTGAGGAATGAAATATTAGTACTCTATGAATTTCATGAATAATGTCCAGCATTAGAGATAGAACAATCACTTCAAGTTTGATATTAATCTATCATACGTTTAAAAACTTATTTTCTTGGAACATTGTTTTGAGAATCATTGCTTAGTGGAACTAAGAAATAAGAGGCAGAAGAAAATATATATCTCAGCAATTTCACAATGGTTGTATCAAATAGCTTTAGCTAGTACTAGTGGAGTGTAATAACTGGGAAACATTGATAACATAATAACTGATTTGAATTATGTGTGTGAGGAGGAGTTGGGGAATCTGGAAGAATATAGTGAGGAGTTGAGACTGAAATTATTTTCATCAAAACCTAGTTAGGGTACTCATTTGAATTTGTACATAGTATTGACCTCTTCCCTACCAATTGGCTATTTCATGTCAATGATTACGAAAAATGGTAACTAAGATTTTAAGAGATATTATGGGAAATAAAACTAGTTTTTATCTAAACAATTTACTGAATATCTATATATGGAATCTTTTAGAAGGATCACGATGATAAATTTCAAATTATATGAACCTAATTTCAATTAAAAAAGAGAGATATAAGCTGAATTTAAATGAAAGTGCAATCAAATAGGTGCCAAATTATAAAAGTGGTTGAGAGTTTTTCACATACCCCTTCTTGTTTTCTTATCTAAAATCTAAAGGTGATAACCCCTATTCCTTCCAACCCAACTAAGGTTGTACAATCTATCTTCTATGTAGGTAAGGGTTGATCTCGGAAATGGTTGAGATAGTATTGTTGTTGTACTAGGGCTAAGGGAGTTGTGTGTCACTACTTTAGATGTAAATATATCTATAAATTGTTGGATTTTAATCTAAACTGACTAAAAATGTAAGTTGCACATTGAAATTTGCTTTGGATGCATAATAAATTTTATCAAATACATGAACTATCATTACTTAAGGATAGAGGAAGATAAGGATAATGGTATTCAATACCAAGAACCTAAGGTAGGATAATAAGTGATAAAGGAAAATAGGAAACCTAAGCAATCATGATCAATGGGTAACACATAAATTTTAGTATAAGTTCTCACAGTGGAGTAAAATAAGAAAGTAAGAATTAAATGGAGGATACAAGTATTGTTAGGTACAATTTCCTCCAGATTGATTATGGTCGCATGTTCCAAAGATTCAATCTTTAAGTTTACACAACTAATTAAAAGACGATTAAGCTCTGGAACCAAGGCTGAGCATACACAAAGATTAAAAGTTTAGAATAAGATAATCAATATTCAGAGTATAGTCTCTCCATTAGTAAAATAATGAAACATTACTTGACTAAATAGTTATTATGCTAGAATGAAAATCTATTCTCACATACAACATAAAATAGTATTGCTAAATATCCTCCTTAAATATGTATGAAAATGGACAATCACATAAATGAAGGATCTTCGAATAATGTGGTATATATGTGTGACATGATAGAACATCATTATAAATTTTAGTAATATTGGAAATTAATTATTCCTGGGAACTTAAAAAAAAAATACAACTAAGGCATGTAGGCAAAGTGTGATATGATCGAGGGTGAATGTCAAGTGTTAAACAAACTTGATGGGTTGAAGGTGGTTTTAGAAGGTAAAATGATTGAATGTTATTTTATTGAGAAACCAATTAGGGTTCAACATCAAGAGTAGAAGTAAACAATTCATAAAGACTTTTATGGATGTCTTCAAGCTCTAGTATAGTTAACTTCTTGCTATAAAAAAATTAAATATAGGCAAATCCTAGTACAATCAATAAGTTCGGGATTCAAGAAATCAAGTGAGTACAAGCTAGAAGGTCATAAGATTACTGCATTGAACCATCATGTTGAATTTAAAAACCTATATTCTACATGGAATAGAGATTATATAAAGTCGATACATGGAAGGCTTCATAAAAAAGAAATTCTCTAGAGCATAGTGATATGCATGTTGATACAACTAAAATATTATTATCAAGGAAGAAAATGAGAATAACATCAGTATTCTAAATATTATACCTTTACAGTTGAATATTAAACGATCAAGCATATTTTGAATGCAAATATTGGAACAAATGATAAGATTTGCTAAAAAGAAAGAATATATATTTGTGTGTTACTAAGGTAGCAAATAGCTGAAGAGGTGACCTCCTCGATTGAGGACATTCGAAAAGATTCCATGTAGATTAACTTTCAATGTCTAAATACCCATAATAATAGGAGTATGGAGTGTAACCCGTGAACATTCTACACAAAAAAATAAGTGGTAGCACTATAAGAAGAGATTGGATTCAGCCACCTTGGGACAAAATCAATAAGATATAAGAACCATGTGTATAATATTCTTCACCGAAATTTGCAAGAAATTTGTGTAGTGATAAGGGAGTATTAAAATAAAAATTATAAATGGAATTAGATCCTAACAAGAGCTAAGAACTTTAAAATTAGTAGTAGTAATAAGAATGAAATGATACCAAAACAAGTTTGGATTAGAAGCCTCTATGGTTGAAGGATAAATGATTAATGTATCCTGAAGTGCATTATGTTGTTTCAATAATGAAAACCAGTGAAAAACAAAATACTTTTGACTACCGACATTGGTGATTGTAAATAGTTAGGAAAAATAGACAAGAGTAGGCATAGCTAAGTCTACTTGAACCACAAAAATGGCTAAAATAGTATATGCACAATTGATACAATCATATCCACTCTATAAAATGCTAAAACTAACACCTTGAAGATTGTTACCTTTATGTGAGAATTGTGAAAAGAAATTATGTATATTGAAGGTTACTAGTAACAATATTCATGTTAATGGGCATGGATGCCAAGTCTATTGTAATAAGACAATAATGGTATTGACCTTGTTGAATGCACGTGGATAGAATGGTGAGTGCAGGCGCCACTTAGGAAGAACATATTCAACATATATACAAATGTGTTAGAAGAGGAGCATGGTATAAAGGAAAGAGGATGTATGCTTTAGAGTTGTGTCATCACAACAGATGAAATAAAGTGTTGTTTGAAAGCATGAAATATGGGAAGTATCTTCTTTTTGGTCTTAAGAAAAAAATGAAATGATTTTTTTTTTTTTTTTTTTTTTTTTTTTTTTTTTCTGATTGCACAAAGAGTTAACAAAATACTAAAACGACACATAACCAACAGAATTGGAACCATAGTGTCTTAATTAGTATTTCCTAGTCATATTAGAAAATTTAATGTTTTCATGTATCACTACTTAAGAAATCGGTACATGATAACTTTCACCTAATTGAGTGACAATTGTTACATGTAGAGTCGAACAAGACATTTTGGCAAAACCTGTTGTATCGTAAATTAGAAAGATATCAGGCTCCGGAAATTATTTGTTAGTGAGGATAAAGTGCAATTTAAGCCTTTAATTCTGAAGAAAATACATGAGGGCAAGAAGATGGAAAGAAGAAAATTATTGGAAGAAGAATTGGACAATGAACATCGAGGATGATCTTATAAAAGGGGGGAGAATGTAATATCCCTCTGTTTCCATAATACTATTTTGGTTAGGCTGAGTTATGATGGATAGAATGGTGGAAAAGACATGAAAAAATATTGGAATAACTATTAATATATAAATAGGATGTATATATGGGAATGAGACACTTATAAATGAGAGTCTTGCCAACTAAAATCTCATTTGTAAATAAGATTGGATCATTCTTTCATGATAAGAACTCTAAATGAATTCTAGATAAGATTAATGGATTGGAGAGAAAAATCCATTAAGTTGCTTAACCGGAGAATGATGCTAACTTTGGAAAATCTTACAAGTGTCATGGGAGAGAAAGGCAGGATTTTATGGAAAAGCCTAGTCAAGTGGATAAAAAGGTCCACAAAAGTGGGATGCCACTAAAGGAAACTTTATAATGAGAGAAAGGTATTAAATACTAGTTGAAGGAATAAATGAGAGAGTTGATTTCCTGGAAACACAATCTTGGCTCGGGGAGAATTGGTGGGTAGTTAAAGATTGGGTGGTTAGTGTCTCACTCCAGTACAAATCCACTTGTGATCATGGATACTAATCTTCAGTTAGATCTATGATTGGTATGGAATTTTCTATATTATTGTTAGATGTGTCACAAATTGTAATTAATTCTATGGTGTTCAATTCTTCATAACCACATTCTCGATTTGGATTATATTTTGAGTTAAATTGCTAGATGAATGGTGAATGTGTGACACGCTAGTTTTGAAAGAACCTAGCTAATTACCTTTATTATAGCAAGTATTGATTGATAGCATAGACCTGATAAATTATATATGGCATCTTCTTAGGTAGTGTGCACTCAACTATTTCTTCTACTGTTAGATTAGGAATAAAATTATCTGTGAAAGGAAATACAGATAGGGGATAAAGGAATTATGAGATAAATACAACATGGTGAACTAATTAATTGATATTATTTTTTTAAAATTCCATAATGGATCTTTGTGTTACCAGTGAGAAATATCTATTCAGAATTAAATAGGAAAGATATTGAAAAAACATATTTACATTTCCTCAGCATGTCATTATGTTGTTCTCCAGTGAGATGATGAAGTGACTTAGGGATTAAGTTATTGTGTTTTATGCTCATTAATATGAACATTTAGTTACCTTATTAAAGGATAAATCGGTGATGCAACATACAAAGTACGTGAATGTTTTTAATGATATATATTGGGTCGATGAAGGGTCATTTAAAAGGGTAAAGGTCAAATTTAGAGCATAATTGTTTTTTCACTTCTTGGAGGATTTCCTTTTATTTCTAATCAGCAAAACATCATCAACATACAATACCAAATAAATACAATGACCATGAACTAATTTGAAGTACACACAATGATTATGTTTTCTCATCGTGAAGCCAAGGAAAATTTATGTGTTTCAAATTTTGATACGACATCCTTGGTGATTTATTTAACACATACAAGAAATTTTTCACTCGGCATATTGGTTATTTCTTTCACTTCACTACAAAGTATTCTAGCTACTTCACATAGATTTCTTCTTCTAGATTCCCATGTACGAATGATTTATTTACATACATATTTTCTACTTAAAAATCAAAATAAGTATTAACATATAAAGAAATCTAATAGAAATTAACTTGGAAACAAGATCTCACCAAATTCAATTCCATCTACCTAGGAATGACATTTTATTGCTAACTAATCTTTATGTTTCTCCATTTTTCCTGCGATATTAATATTATTAAACACCCATTTGTTAGAAATTAGATTTCTTCTAGCAAGTGACTCTACTATATCTAAATTCTCATTGTTGAGCCTCCATATTGTCTAGATTTTCATCATTTTATTGAATAATTTTATGCCTGTACTAAGTGTCTATAATCATTATTATTCCTTTTACACATTATTAAGTAATTATTTAGAGGAATTTAGAGTTAATAGTTTTTGATCTAGGAACTCTTCTTGTTTTAGTATTTAATGTGAAAATGTTATTAATGTTAGGCTCTTTTGTGGAAGGTGCTAATAGTTCCTGTACGATCAGTTCTTGTACCAACAGTTCCTGTACCAATAGTTCCTGCACCAGCAGTTCTTGCACCAACAATTCCTATACCAACAATTCCTGTACCAGCAGTGTGAAACAATGTTCTCACCTCCAGGATTTTCATACTTTGAGCTATCTTGATGGAAAATGAGCATATGGATTTTGAGGAGAAGCTACTCGACATGCTGATGTGTTCCCTTCATCGCACCTAGGTCTTCTAAATAATGCATGGGGATAAGGTCCAAGAACATGGTCAAATTATTTCTAGAGGCCAAAGGTTGTTAACAACGTATTCTTCCTACGATTGTTCTAGTGAATACTACATGACTCAGCATCAGTTGTTGCAAACCATAGATCAATTTGAATCTCTCTATTTCGGCTCAGAATTGTTGCATAATTCTAAATTTATGTGGGCTGATAACTTTCGATCTAAATAGTTGGGAGGCATTGTTGTTTGGTAAATTGTAAATTAATTTGAATCCACTCAGCAATCGAGTCTCCTTATTTTTGGTTCAAGATTAGTTTGTGATTCTAAAAATGATTTGTGATATTTAACTTTAGATTGGAATCACTTGGAGGAAACATTGTTATAAATGTGAAGACTGTATACTATAGGGATATAGAGAATTGTATTTTGTACATCACATTTTTCATAGAATAGGGGATCAATTTTAATTGTGCAAGGAAGGAGTAACCTATGTGCCCAGTGGGATGATCCCTGGAGGAGACCACTGGGCCACAATGCTTCTTCTTCAATCATGATGTAACATGATTCAACAATAATCTAAACTAGAATTCGATTCTGTGTTTGTGTCTCTTCCAAATGTTCTGAGATTGTGATTTAATTGATTCAAGGGCAACGAACTAGGTGGTTGGGCCCACCAACTAGTTCGTTGCCTCAGACTTCTTAGGATTTCCTTTGCTGCATTTTGTTTTACATGGTGTGAGTGTGATTTAATATAGTTCTGCAATTTCATTTCACATTTCTTCTTCCTGCTCTGGTCATTCGATTTCCAATTTCATTCCATAATTTCTTTTCCATTATTCTGGTCATTTGAGTTTAATGATGTAGCTGTTCTTTTGGAATTTATTTTTATTAAGGCTAAGCCAAGGTAAATAGAGGATCGATAGTGAATGCCCCACTGCATATCTCTTACTTTTGTTGTAAATTAAGTGTGATTCTTACCCTGGTTTCATTTGCTATGTAAAAGGATATAATGGCTTATTAAGAATTCTAATTTAGCATATACCATTTGAATTGCCTTAAAATCATTATTTTAAATGTGAAACTGATTCCTGCACTTTTAAGAAAAACATCCATTTTTGAAATCTTAATAAACAAATGCCAGGATCAGCATAAGGAAGTTATGAATCTTGTTTTATTAGCAAAGTTCTCACAGAATTCTTAAAATGTCTTGAGGTTAAATGTTGTGACTGATATTCCTTCCATTTTAATTAAATGATGTACACATCATATAGAATATTTCTATATTGCAAAGGAAGCATTTAATGATTTTATAAGATCAGGGTGAACAATAGAAATGTCTTTATCTCATTTGTTTCTATTGCACACTTTCCTTACAACTAAATACTAAATTTTATTTAGAGAAGCTGTGCATATATCATCTCAATTATTTTTAACACATTCAATGAATTCCTTAGAATAGTTAGACTAAAGTTTCTTTATGATTCTAATTTTAATTTCATGCTTTTCATCTTTTGCAACATAGCAGTAATATTTTAAGAGGTTTTTGCATTCTTTATTTCTTGAATCACTTTCTTTTGAATGGGGCCTACATTCCCTTATCCCATGGACAACTGAGGAAGACTTAGTGCAGGAGTCAACTCAACCTAGAAGAGGAGCCAAAAGTAGATTCCCAGAGTGTGTTTACTTTACTTTCGAAAAGTCTTGTTCCTTTTTCCTGAATGATGCTTCTTTTGAATTTCTTGCAAAAGCTTGGTTTTTATTTGACAGATCCCTAAGGTCGTATTCTGGCATATATTGTGCTATGCCTTTAAGTTTACTTACCTTCATTCAAAAATTAAATGTTGGTGTAAATCTTGCATTTATACCGCCTGACATTTTGGCGTCATTGCCGGGGAGGCATTGTAGGATAAGGCCTCAACGATTTGTCATGATTTTCCCTTTCCTTCGCAATTGAATTTCTAGATTAACGAGATTCCCCTTGCTTGCTGAAGCATACTAGATGACAATCCTAGAGAGCTCAAAAGCCAAGTTTTCCTTTTTGAAAATGAGTGATTTCCTTTACTGCAGAGACTGATGCCTGATTTGTTTCTTTTACTGCAATTTAGTTTTTATGAGTAATTTTTCTTTCTGCAAAGTGTGATGCTTTATTTACTGAAATTGATTTTTTTATGAGAAATATCTTTTACTGCAAATTGTGTTACTTTTTTTCAGCAATAGAGGTTATTTAATTTCCGCCAATGTGATTTCCTTAGTTTACAATCTTGGTTTGTTCTTTTTACTGCAATTGATGTTTTGAGTTTTTTAGGTGCTAAAATAACCCCCTACTCTCAATTGAGGTGCTGAAAAGACTTTCCAGCTAGCAGGAAAATTCCAGGAAGTGTGATGTTATTCAAAGAATTATCTCAAATTTTGGCAGACGTTAGGGTCTCTGCTTAAAAGAAAGAACACATCTTGGCATCAATTAGAAATCGATCTACTCCTCTGGAAGAAGAGAATCATGAAGAACCAAAAGATCTTCCTAGGGAGACCAAGAAACTATGGATCATGCTTGATGAGGAGAAGCCATCAGAAGCAGAGATTGAAGAACACCAACTTGATCCAGCTTGCACTTTAGAGGATGAACAAAGAAAATTGGAGGATTTGCATGATGCACCAGATATTTCCCATGAATCAAATGACCAAGAGTATATGGATCCCATAGAATACTAGTCTTAGATGGCTATCAGTATTCATCCCTCCCTTATCATTCAAAAATTTGTAGCATCACATCAGTTAGTGCAGCGGGTACCTCATATTCTGGTATTTTCTCGCATATACTTTCTAAATTTGAACATGAATATGATTAACTTCTCGTTACACACTTGGTTGCACTGGAAGTCCTCCTATACTTAAAATGGAGTCTTCCACTTCTTAGGGTAGAGTAGGGTAGAAGAATAAAGAAATGCCATAAATAAATCTATTGCAACAATGCAATTAGGGTTTTGACTTTGAAAGCATAGCCATTAAAATTGATTTTGATCCACCTTGGTTGTTAACACACACATCTATGACAAATATTGTTGAGTATGATCCACTCTAATACCTCATGATTTTGCAAGGTAACCATGATTAACCACTCTAATGAACTTGTCATCTAGGATATATATTTTTAGCTTCCCTTAGAAGGTTCTATTGGAGAGCCCCCTATGGTGGACCACTCTCGTAAATATCATAATAAGCTATTCATGAGAACACTAACATTATTAACTTAAAGAATCTCTTTTTCATTATCTGGGATATTTTTAATAAGTCTTAGGGTAGAGGAACTATCCAGTAATGATTAGTCATTAAAAAAATTTCACGCAATCCCATACTCTTAAGGAGTAGAATTGTCTCCCCACTTACTATAACCTTTGAAGTTAACTACAATCAAAATTTATAAAATATTTAGGGGAGGATAAGAGGTCTCGTGATGAGCCGATCTACCAGGATCATGAGACCCAACATGGATAACATTACTAATGCTGGTCACCAAGCTAGAGTAATGGCTTTTAGCTAAAAAGCTGGAAGATAGGAGGTCTCATCATGAGCCGACATGTTCATCCGTGTTACCTTTTGTGAGTGGAACTGTAGCAGTTGGTGACCAAGCCAAGACAATGTCCTTCATCTATTTTTTAAATTAAATAATATAAATTTGAGTCTATACCTAGTAAGTGGGACACAGGAATTTCGCTGGGTTAAAAGACATCCTTTCCGAGGCTATAGATGCCTGCAGGCAGTAGGGCCATGACTGTGGTATTAAAGCTAATTTCATACTATGACTTACTTGTTTATCTTTCTCTTTCCGTAAAAATCATCATTTTATTTCTTGGACAATGGTTTTAATATGATTTGAGCATATTTCTTTGAGTTTTATCTTTCAAAAATTAGGAATCTTTAATCATATGGTACCCTTAGTGAAGGAAATTCTTTGTACTGGATTGGGAACAAATTCAGTTTTGCATATGGATGACAAAAAAATTTAGAGTGTTCAATGAAGAGGTTCTTGATTGGTCTAGGAAGGTGTAATATTGTTCTATTTTTATTTCCCTTTTCTAGTATCATAACTCACTTCAATTCTTTATGGTATTTAGAGTGATAAATTGCTCAACGATGATTGCTCACTAGGTGTTGTTGGACAAAAATGTGTGTTGATTGTGGCTGCATCTAAATAAGCACTACATGACCTAGGTATAGGATTGTTATAGTAGGTGCAGGAATCTTGTGGTAGTCTTCTTGAAATTGAACCCTTTCAACAAACATTTTATTTTTTTCATGAATGTTAAGACAACAAGGGAGTTCATTTGAAACAGGCCATCAGGTATGTGATGTCTATCATAAAGGTGCAATACTCTTTTTCCATAATGTATGGTACAAAGCATTACTTTCCTGTACCTGATATTGTTACATTGCAATTTTATCATTCCTACACTTGATACCTTCATCAGGGTTGTAACCTAGTTTTAGTTGGCACTGTAATAGTGATGTTGTAAACTTGATGAATGCTTTAAAAATGATGACATACCATTATGTATTAACATTTCCTTGCTAAGATTTTTGCTGACACTTTTGTTGGCTAGCATAGTTTGATCTATAAATGTTTCCCCTGCCTTCTTCCATGATAATTCAACTTGCATGAGGACATGCAAGAAGATCAGTGTGGGGGAATGTTGACCCTCCATTTTGTCCATATTTTCATGATTTCACTGAATAATTTTATGCATGTACTAAGTTTCTATAATCATTATTATTATTTTTACGAATTATTAATTTATTATTTAGAGGCATTTAGAGTTGACAATTGTTGATCTATGAACTCTTATTGTTTTAGTTTTTAATGTGAAAATGTCATTAATGTTAGGCTCTTTTGTGGAAGGTGCTAACAATTCTTGTACTAGCAATTCTTGCACTAGCAGTTCCTGTACCAACAGTTCTTGCACCAACAGTTCCTGTACCAACAATTCTTGCACCAACAATTCCTGTACCAACAGTTCTTGGACCAACAATTCTTGTACCAGTAGTGAAAAATAATGTTCTCACCTCCACGATTTTCATACTTCAGGCTGTCTTGATGGAAAATGAGATGGAAAATGAGCATATGGGTTTTGAGGAGAAGCTTCTTGACATGCTGATGTGTTCCCTTGATCACACCCAGGTCTTCTAGATAATGCGTGGGATAAGGTCCATGAATATTGTCAAAGTATTTCTAGAAGCCAAAGGTTGTTAACAATGTATTCTTCCTACGATTGTTTTGGCAAATATTTCATGACTTAGCATCGGTTGTTGCAAACCACTAATCAATTCGAATCTCTTTATTTTGGCTCAGAATTGTTGCATAATTCTAAATTTATATGGGCTGATAAATTTCAATCCAAATAGATGCGAAGCATTTCTATTTAGTAAATCATAGATCAATTCGAGTCCACTCAGCAATCAAGTCTCCTTATTTTTGGTTCAAGATTAGTTTGTGATTCTAAACATTATCTACGATATGTCACTGTGGATCCAAATCATAGGGAGGCAACTTTATTATAAATGTGAAGACTGCATACTGTAGGGATATAGAGAATTGTATTCTGTACATCGCATTTTCCATAGAATAGGGGATCGATTTTGATTTTTCAAGGAAGGAGGAGCTTGCGTGCCCAGTGGGGTGATCCCTAGAGAGGACCACTTGGCACAGTGTTGCTTGTTCAGTCATGATGTAACAGGATTCAACAATAATCTAACCTGGCATTCGATTCTATGTTTGTGTCTCTTGCAAATGTTCTGAGATTGTGATTTAATTGCTGCAAGGGCAATGAGCTAGGTGGTTGGGCCCACCAACTAGTCCATTGCAACATACTTCTTAGGATTTCCTTTGCTAAATTTTGTTTTGCATGTTGTGAGTGTCATTTAATATAGTTCTGCAATTTCATTTCACATTTCTTCTTCCTACTCTGGTCATTCGATTTCCAATTTCATTCCATAATTTCTTTTCCATTATTCTGGTCATTTGAGTTTAATGATGTAGATGTTCTTTTGGAATGTATTTCTATGAAGGTTGAGCTGAGGTAGATAGAGGATCAATAGTGAATTCCCCACTACATCTCTTAATTTCTTTATAAATTAAGTGTGATGCTTACCCTGGTTTCATTTTCTGCATACAAGGATATAATGGCTTATTAAGAATTCTGATTTAGAATATACCAATTGAATTGCCTTAAAATCATTATTTTAAATGTGAAACTGATTCCCACACTTTTATGAAAGACATCCATTTTTGAAATCTTTATAAACAAATGCCAAGATTGGTATAAGGAAGTTGTGAATCTTGTTTTATTGGCAAAGTAAAGTGCTCATTGAATTCTTAAAATGTCTTGAGGTTAAAAGTTGTGATTGATATTCCTTTCATCTTAATTAAATGATGTACACATGATATAGAATATTTCTATATTGCAAAGGAATCATTTAATCATTTTATAAGATCAAGATGAACAATAGAAATTTCTTTGTCTCATTTGTTTCTATTGCACACTTTCCTTACAACTAAATACTAAATTATCTTTAGAGAAGTTGTGCATATATCATCTCAATTCTTTTTAACGCATTCAATGAATTCCTTTGAATAGTTAGACTGGAGTTGCTTTATGATTCCTAGTTTAATTTCATGCTTTTCATATTTGCAACATAGCAGTAATATTTTAAGAGGTTTTTGCATTCTTTATTTATTGAATCACTTTATTTTGGATGGGGCCTACATTCCCTTATCCCCTCAACAACTGAGAAATACTTACTGCAGGAGTCAACTCAACCTAGAAGAGGAGCCAAAAGTAGATTCCCAGAGTGTGTTTACTTTAGTTTTGAAAAGTCTTGTTCCTTTTTCCTGAATGATGCTTCTTTTGAATTTCTTGAAAAATCTTTGTTTTTATTTGACAGATCCCTGAGGTTGTATCGTAGAATATATTGTTCTATGCCTCTAAGTTTACTTACCTGGATTTACAAATTAAATGTTGGTGTAAATATTGCATTGATACCGCTCGACACTCATTCTTCTTGAAGGTTTCGATTTATGCATTAACAACCCTTTTCCAAAGTTTTCCATCTTATAAATCTTGTATTCCCAAATAGTTCAAATATCATCATCGTTAAAAAAAAAGAAAAATTAGATTAGAAACTACGAGAGGTATACCTTTCTTGTTTCGTCATTCCTAAATTGATCTCCTTAACACTGAAGTATGTTGACCTTCTTCCTCTTATTCTTCTTAATTTTTTTATCTCTTTCCTTATGTAGATTTTGATTCATCATCCTTCAATTCAAACTCTATGTTTTATAGTTCTTTACCCTTAGTAGGACATATTGTTTGATAACATTTTTTATTTTTCCGAATATTGCATCTCAACTATGCATAAAATTCGTGTTTTTATTGCTTCATAACTTATAAGCTATTAAACCATATTTTAGAGCCAATAAAGTTACACTTCTAAACTTTAAAATATAACATAATCTTATTTTCCTTTTGAATGTGTACATAACCATCAAAGGAAAATGTTATAAGTTGTTTAAGAGATGGTTTCCTACTATTCCACACCTTATGTAGAGACTTGTCATCAAAAACTAATGAGGGTGATCTATTAACTACGTAACATGTGATACCCACTACCTTTACCCATAATTCATTTCCTAACATGACACCATTAAGCCTGCTCCTTGAGTTTTCCATCAATATTTTGTCCACATGTTGTTGAGGTATGTATGGAGTAGTCTTCAATTTTTCTATACCAATTTTCATATACAATTACTGAAATTCATTCAGATAGAAATCTCCAACATTATCCATCCTTAGCACCTTAATTATATTCTCTATCTAATTCTCTATTAGAGATTTAAACTCTTTAAATTTGTCAAAGAATTTATATTTCCTTGTTAGAAAATAAATCCATGTATTCTTTAAGAAGTAATTTAAAAATGAGACACACTAATTTACCTAGTGATGGAACGGATAAAGTTCCAATCACAAAATTATGCACCAATTGTAATATTCCCTCTACCCTCATAGCACCACAGGTGAACCTTACTTGATTCTGCTTTCCATATAAACAATGTTCACAAAATTCAAAATATAGAAATCAATTGGATGTTTCTTCAGCCATACCTTTACCCTATGGTACTCAAAGGCCCTTCTTCCTAGTATGTCTAATATCTAATGACACAACATAGTCTTCTCTTGAGAGAGTATGAGTGCACACGAAGGTCCTTTGAAGTTTCTTGGTTTCTATCACCTAGGCCTTCATCTCCATTTTATTTATCACCTTTTTTCCCTAGTCTCTCCTAGGGTTGGGAAAGACATATTTTGATGAGCGATATATATCATGGAAGTAAATGAGAAGTAAATAAATTATTTTTATTTATTCCTATAAATATGTGTGGTGGTTACTGTGTTGTTGTACATAGTGGTTGTAGGATATTTTTACTTATTTTCTCCACTTTCAAAAAAAAATATAACTATTGCACATGTCATTGATAGTGAGATTAAGTATCTTATATAGAGATCCAATCTAAATTATCCTCAATGATTCCATTCCTCCTTGGAAAATGTTACAATTTTCCTTTTCAAACACTTATTTTACTCATACTACTTAATGAAATCAAATTTGTTGCCAATTGTGGGATGTGTAGAACAATAGTGAGTTCTCTAATCCTTACATATGTGAGTGTCAATGTGACTTTTCCTTGTCACGTGATTTTGGGTGTTCAATCATTTCTTATGAAAACATCACCACCATCATACATTTCATACCAAAGAAATCATTCCTTGTAAGGAGTCAAATGAAAATGTGCACGTAGTTCAATGAGTCATGCCTCATGATCAACATGCGTTCCTAAGGAAACCAAGAACTAATCCCTTACTTTTCTTGAGGATGTTTCTACTTCTATAGAAGGAACATCATCATGTCCCTTCCCTTTCTCAACAATTTTGGAACTAAAAATTTCTTGCAATGCCATTCTTTCCACTTATCCAACATTACTTTATAATTTTTCCCATATCTATACATCTTCTTCTAGATGTGATCTATTGTAATTCAATTTAATCTATTGATCTAGAATAATTCATTCACAATGGGCTTAAACTAATACAAATCCCCTAGCTTGTTGCATAATTCCTTCTTTGTAGCTTCTCCTACAAGATTCAATAATACTAAATTTGGGAGAAATAATCGTATTGTTTTATTTGATTTCCAATCAAACTATAGTGTTTTGTTGACATCCCCATCAAGGAAATCCATAGATTCATAATAATCCATTAACCTTTCAGCACAAAAACATAATGCATTTTTAGCTTCAATAGTTCAAAACTTTCCCTATTAATTTTTTCAAACTCTATCTTTGAACTTCCATCAATTTCCTTTGATTCTACAAATCCCCCACTATAGCAAGCTCTACCGTAGGCCCGATTCAAATCTCTTACCCACAAACGTGTTCCCTTGAAGGTAGGGTTCTTCGATATGAAATGTTAATTTTGTTGGAGATTTCTCGAAGAGAATTGTGTAATGGATTATGATTCGTCCAATGTTTCGAATGATTACTCCATCCATCATTAGGGACCAAAGAGATTTTGTAAGTAAACGAGTGCAAGAAAGCATTCTTTTATAGAATAAAAAGAACTAAGTATCTCATGGGTTAACCCTTAGAGAATAAATTTAGTCAAACTCAAGTATAAAAATCATTAAATTTATTAGTAAGTGAAACAATATTTTACCATATTGATATTCAAAAAATTTAAGTTGAATTAAATTAATTAAAAATAATAATTGTAATTTGTACTTGAGAAAATTCAGAATTCAAAATTGAATAATAATTTTTAAATTATACGATAAGAATTAAAAATGAAATAATAATTAATTGAAATTTAAAAAATACTAAAATTAACTAATTTATAATAAATTAAGAAATAATAATAAAATAATATCAAAAATAATTATAATAAGAATTAATTAAAATAAGAAATAAAAATTAATAATAACAATAATTCTCATTAAAATAAGAAACACAAATTAATAATAACGGTAAGAATGAGTTGAAAATTAAAATAATTTAATTTAAATAATAAGATAAGAATTAGTTAAAAGAATTAAATTTGAAAATCAATGATTTAAATCAATTAAAACAAGAATTAGTTAAAAATTAAATAATTTAAAATATAAAAAATTAAAATAAGAATTACAAACAAATAATATTTAGTAATTGAAAATATAAAAACTAATTAATATTTAAAGTAAGAATTATTACAAACAAAAACTGAAGATTGAGAATTCAAATAAGAATTAATAGAAAATCAAAATTAATAATAAGAATCAAATGAAACTTAACAATTAAATAATTTAAATTAAATAAGGATTAGTTAAATTAACCAAATTCCAAATTAAAAATAATTTATTAAAATAAATTAAAATAAAAATTAATTAAAAATAAAAATAATATAAAAATAAGAATAAAAAATAATACAAAGTCTAACAAGTATACATTGAAAATTCAGTAATTGGATAATGAATTAATTGAAAATAGGAGTTATATTAGGGTTTGTGGTTTTCTATGGGGTTGATCCTGTGTAAACTCATTTATAGTTATATTTTTAAAATTTATTGAAAAATTGGAGTAAATTTGAGAAACGATGTTTGGAGATAATTGTATTCCGTGTAGTCTAACTTATAGATGAAATAGTTTTTTTACTGGAATTTACCAAAATCTGTCAATACAATTTCAAGATTTTTTGTTGTTTGAAATACATTTTTGAATGCATAAATGGATTTAGCACCAATGAAAACCCCTCGAGCACTCATATTATTCACATTTAACAATTTAAACTCAAGTTTTTAAAAATCTCTTCGCATTTTGATTAAAACTAACCTGAAAAATGGTCATGAAAAATGCCATTTCATCTATAAGATTTAAACAAAAATAATCTTAATAAAAACCATGTTTTTTAATTTCTTTATTTAAGTTTACACTACAGATTTAGTACTTTTCTTTAATTTAATAACCATATATGCATTTTTGGAAAAAATAATTAATGAGGTTATGAGTTATGTGAAACACACCTTAAAAGGAATTTTTCCAAATGATGGTGTACTTTTATGTAAGTTAATACATTTTAGTTACCAAAAAACAAATTAAAGAGAACATTTCACCCTGTGTGTGTGAGAGAGAAAAAACATGTGCGTGTGTGTGTGTGTGTGAGAGAGAAAAAACATATGATTCACTAGGGAAATATAGTTATGTAGCAAAAGCCAAGGCTTTTAGTAAACTATGACCACAAAGGAATTAGCCAACTCAAAGGAAAAGTAATAAGTGTAACATTTTTATTTATAATCAAAGTTTGCTAAGATCCTCGAATAAATCCCCATTGTCTCCTTCATGCATGAACTTCATAGAACAAACACCATCTACTATCAATATGAAACACTGACCCTAGTGAGGATGTGGAATAAGGTCATTCTCGAAGAAAGTGGCGACGTAGTAAGTTAACCACTAGCTAATTCTTTCAAAAGGATGAATCCAAATCCATTTTATGGAAGAGAATACCATTTTTTCTAATTTAAGTTAAAGGATGGTTGAGATCTCATATTTTCTAGTGGCGCCTATATCGCAGGGTTGAGATGGACGCATTTACATAATTGGTTTTTATAGTTTGATCCAGAAGTGGATGCTCCATCAATAGTCTCTAGAGGGATACATTTATGTAATTGGTTTCTATAGTTTGATCTAGAATTGGATGTTCCATCAATAGTCTCTACCTATCTTCCCATCCTTCTCTAACGGTTTGGGATGATAAAATTTTGTGAGATATGGAAAACTTGTGTATTCCTAAACTTACACATAAGTGGTTCCAGTGAATTAAATTCCCTATGAAATTAGATAGAAGCTAGATAGGTGGATTCAAATCCATGACCTTGATAATTTATGAAATATTTTCATTCAAATGCAAATCCTACCACAATTATGAAAATTAGTCCTTAGAATGTTCAAACAATTCCAAAAAAATACCTCTCTATCCATTTATACAGAAGTGCACAAATAAATGTGCATTATCCCCCTTCTACCTCTAGTCACCTCAATTCCTATATGTTAGATTTTTTTAATCAAATCCACCCTCCCCTACCTACCCCTAAGGTTATTTCTCACCTCTTATCTTCTATAATTATTTCTCTTTGTCATTTCCATATTGTGGTGAAGTAAAATTATAAGTGAGGACACCAACGAATTCCTCTAGCCCGATAATGGGTCTAGCCACAACAGATACATTCTATGGAAGATTTCCTTAGGTTAGAATCAATCAAGAGGGCCTACCTCTTGGTCATTTATCCTGCTTTATGATGTCCTCGCTTGCTCACTCCAGCAATCTCTCACTTCCTTCTTCAAGTTCCCAAAACAAGTGAACAACAACAACACACAAACATAATAATAGAAAAATTGAAATTCAACCTACTTAACGACCAAGAAGCATTAAGACATGGATATGTAATATTACAAAACATGTAGGAAATCAAATGATAGTCACATATATTAATATCAAAGAGAGATTGCAACCATTCACCTTGACATCACAGTCTTCCTCTGACAAGACCAGGTTCCCACACACTTCTGCTAGCATTCCATGATGGCTTCAATCAACAATAGTTTTAAGGCTCTTCCCTTTAGGCTTCACTCCAAACCAAACACACTTCTCCCTCACACAACTAGATGGCTATAACTAGTAATAGCTTATTTGTCTAATCCAAAATAGCATCAATGCTTTGCAACTATAACACTCACACTCAGCCAAAAACTATCAACTGTGACTAGGAGTAGTTTGTGCTTGGGAAGAAGGGAGGTTTATATAGGAAATATGGATGGGATATGGATCCTATTCTCATGGGATAAGGACTTATCCCTTGAGGTAGTTCCATAATTATAGGGAAAAGGATTTCAAACTATCATCCTCGACCCCATCCGACCAAACCATCTACCAAACTTCCATTACGGATCTTCTAGAGCTGGAAGCTTTGGCTCTAATTTAAAAAACTTTCCATAACAAGACCGGCATGACTGAGACACAGCCCAGTCATTCAAGTCAGTGCAAGGCGTAGTTCTAATCTCTATACATCGGCGCGGGGCAAACAAAGGCCATTAGCGTCGGTCTTGTAAACTGGGCAAAACAGAAGTTTCAGGGGAAATGGTGCAAAAGGTAAATGATCTACTCATGAAGAGGGACACAATGGGAGTTTCTTCATGAAGGAAAAGCATGCGGGATTCATTGTAGAGGTCCTCCAGGATCAAGGAACGGGCAGTACAGGAACAATGACAAAATGTTATGTAACAGATGCCCCCCTAAAGCGTGAAGGTCGAGCTGGAGTGAGGGATGAAATGCTTTATAAATCAGTGCGGGGAACTAGTCTGCTGTCAGAAAACCTGCAAGCAATTACAAATACATATAAATAAACTGAGATCTCTATCAAATGATACATTAATCGTTGCATGGATGCAACCATCCAGAGAATGATCACGTTAATGGATCCAGGTATGGGCGCAACCATCTATTAAAGATGATCATAATGAAACCAAGTTGTGGTCACAACCATCCAATAATAAGAAGGATCACATATGATAATTCATGGTCTGATCGTAGCCAGTCATCTGATAGAGACATGCATATCATCATAACCATGTCACACCACTTCGCAACCTGGACTTGTGTGATCTGAGTCCAGGGTCTTATGCTCCAACATGACCTGATCAAAGTATAGATCTTAGCATGCGAATAGATGTGTTGACGTCGAACATGCTAGAAAGTTGCTTGATTACCAGTCAATAATGTAAATTGTTAACAAGCGTGAGAGAAACCACCAATAATGACAATGGTCCTCAAGGTACTATCAGCATAATTCATGGAATGTGAATAAAGGAACTGAAATCGACACCCGTGAAATCACTCGATCGAATACCAATGATGTGAACTTGTCATCGAGTGCGAAGAACTTTGCATTAGGGCATGTGAGCTATAAGGTATTGGAAGGGAGTCTCTCAATCAACTTCCTAGATAATGAGTCGAAGTCAATGGAAAGTGACTGTGTTGAAGGAGGGAAATAATGAATCCCACTTCATCGACGTGAGATGAGAGGATGAAAAATGATTTTGGATGATACAAAGAATCAGAGGTAAGTGTAACTGTAGAAAGACAACTCTTGAACACATCGACGACACAACTAGAAGTTTGGCAGCTTTTGGATCCATATGATCAGAGGTCATGATGGCGTGGTAGAGATCAAATGGAAGGCAAAAATGAACAGCTCAAACCCAAGAAGGTCAACGATACAGAGGAGGATGTCCCAACCCGACATGAAGCAAAGGGTGTCATGTTCAAGAGTAAGCTGCCGACATGATTGATAGATTTCCAAATTTTCCCCCACCATTTTTGGTAGGTACCCCAATTATTTTTAAATTGCAAGGTTGAAGGGGATATCATATGCTTGCACTGTAAGTTCATTCTTTGGATGAATATGACCTAGTAAGTGTAATGAGCCCTAGGAAGGATAAGCTCATGTTCATCATGGTGACAAATCCAATGTCGTTTAATAGTTTAACGAGTCTGAAAAAGGTGTAACTTGGTATCTTTTTCATGTTTAGAGAGTTTGAAAAAGACACGTAAAAGAAAAATACACATGGTCCCTCTTTGTACGTTTGTGTCTCTCGAGCCTGAAAAGGTAGAAAAAATACTCGAAAGAACCGCTTGACCATTTCAGTCAAGGAGTACCTTTTTTGTAAATAATGCCTCCCAGCTTGAAAAAGGGGCAAACTTATACTAGGCACATGATGTTTTGCACCCATTAACAAGCTCAAAATGATAAGGGCTCGGCCATATTTATGCTTTTAAAGGGTTGGAAAAGAGCTTGAAAGTAGATCCCCCATTTTTATTCTCTTTAATGAGTAAAAAAGGGAAAAATACTGGACAATATTTTCATTTTTTACGAGTTAGAAAAGAGCTTAAAGGTGACTCATCCTAAAGGAACACGTGGGATAAAGGGTAGCAACTGGTTCTGGCAATGGAGTAACTGCTCAAAACATGTAATGGTCAAGAGGTTGGCTAATAAAACCACTCATCGCTGTGGTCCCTCGGGAAAGGAAAAATAACTAAGTGAAAGCATATGATTGGCCAAAGAGATGGTATCGATGGAATGAAACAACGAAGGTTCATCAGGAATTAGTTGATAAAAAGGGCAATCACAGGATGTAAATTGGGCATGGGTTCATTTTTACACAAGCTTGAGCCATGGATAACTATGCTTGGATTCAGTTTCATGTTTACACAAGCTCGAAATGAAAAACTATGCTTGAATAAGTTTGCTTGGCCCTAACATAATGACTCAAATGAGGTACATGGCCCCAAAGCTTCATTTCAATCAACTAGGTGGATGTAATGAAGGTTTACTTTTGAGATCCCGGAAAAACTCGACTAGGATTTTACAAGATCTTAATCAAAGACTCAATTTGGAAATGGGAGGTGTTTCATTTTTTAACGAGGTTGACATGGGAAGAAACTTTCCTCAGACCCTTGTTTCATTTCTTAACGAGCTTGACACAAGAGGAGACTATGCTCATCTCCTTGAGACCCTTGTTTCAATTTTCAATGAGATTGACAAAAGACAAAGAACTATGGTCATAACCTTTTCTTTCATTTTGTAATGAGGTTAACACAAGAGCAAGAACTATCCTCATCCATTGTTTCATTTTTTAACGAGGTTGACACAGAAAAAGAATTATCCTCGTAATCTGATCATGGACCATAAGAGAACATGGCTCCCAAGAGGTCTTCACTAGACGGAAGAACCATGCTTTGGGAGGAATACATGCCATTTGGTACCAAATACAGATTGGGTTCCAATGGCCCCAATACATAATGTACTATACCATTTGTGTGATCATCAATAGATGTGGAGACAGAATGGGTAGCCACATAATTGACCTATGGCGAGGAAGGTACTACTTGCAAGCAAGAGCCGATAGGGTATGATGGTTGCAAAGGAGGCGCTTGGTGACCAATGAATGACAGTTGATCAATAGTCATGATTCTCCCTTTGTGTGGAAAACAAACCACACGGAAAAGCGATGAAACAAGAGCTCCCATGACGTAAACATAGCTGCATCCAAGGAGAATATTGAAATCTAAGGGACCTTGGACTACCATCACGTCTATATAGATGATCTTCCCTCCCAATATAATAAGGAACTTCGGAAGGATCCCTAAAGTTTGACTGGTCCCTGCGTTGAAAGCCAATAGATTTTGGGTGACAGGCACAAGTTGTGAGGAGCCCAAAGCTTGCCAAATAGTAGAAGACATGATGCTAACCAACGCACCTTCATCTAATATAGTGCGAGGTACTACCATATTATAGGCTTGTACTGTGATATGGAAAGGCACATAAGATGGGAGGCAAAAAGAAGTCAATGGACCCCAATCGAAAGAGACGACATAACTACTTGGTGGGGGTATCGTATGATTGCCCCCATGCTATATAGGAATAGGAGAAGGACTCTCCTAAATAACCGAGATGGGAGGGTCACTCTTTGATTCATGGGAATCTGAGGAGACGAGAAGAACATGAGCAGTATGATCAACACTACTCTTTTCGGGAGCATAGTGAACAACTGAAGGCAGAGCCAAGTTGATACTCTTTCTGACCAATGGTTGGTCGGGAACAGACACAAGAGAGTCTCGCCGAGGAAGAGCAGGACAGGTGAGAGATGAATCCAAGTCAATCTCTTTACCAACTAGGAGAGGGTTAGAAGAAATCCTCTGATAACCAACAGGAAGTTGGGGTTGAGGAGCTGCAAGATTCTCCAAAACTTTGGATGCTTTGTCCATAAGAGGAAAAAAGTGAAGAAGATGCTCTCCTTCACATAACCTACAAGGAAATCTAATCTTTCATTTCTTCTTACCATCATTAGCTAATGGTGTAGCATTGACATGATCTCCAGAGGTCGATGGGGATGGTCAATCCAAATTTTGAGACCATACCTCTAAGACTCTCAGAATGCCAGGATAGTCTCGAAGGAGATGTTCACCCTTACACAACCTACAAGGGAATTTTACCTTCCATGAAGAATTAGAGGTTTGTCGATGGGGGGTGCATTTGGAGTAATAGTTGCACGGTTGGCCTCTGGCTTATTTTACTTCTTCTTCTTTGTCTTCTTCTTCTTATTCTTCGCCTCCTGGTTACTAGATTTCAACCTTTCACCAGGTGAAGTAGAAGAAGAGGGTAAAGAAATAGGGGAAGAATGCGAGGGGTCAATCTGAGAATCATCGTGACGTGATTCAAATGAAGGAGATGGCAGGGTAGGAGTTGGGACACTCGGGATCACTGAGGTCGAAAATAACCAAACAGGTAAAACAATGGTTAACCCAATAAGGGACAACGTCGCCATATAAGGAGCACCAACGTTTCCAAAAGAAGAAAAAGGACTAGGATTCCCATCCGAGGGGAACCCTTTACTAGTAGACTATGGAAATGTTGCCATTGGAATCAAATCTAAAGAATTACTAAGGAAGATAACTTTTACTGGGAATATTTTGTGGGAAGTTAATTTTAGAACACTGAAACAAAACTTTACCTTTTCATTTTTTAAGAGTCGAGAAAAGGATGAAAGATGACTCTAGTTGCTTTTAGAGTTAACGAGCTCGAAAGGACAAGTGCTTGAATGATATTTTGAGTTTAATGAGTCAAAAAGATCAAATGACTGCTCTAGATGATCTAGGTAAAAAGGATTGTTGGGCACCAAATTCGCTTACCTTTTCCCTACATTTCCACTCATCTTTTCATCCTTTTCGCACTCATTAACATGTATCTATTATGTTAAACCTATGGGGTAACCCTCATTTCTCTATCTCTTGGAATATTTAATTAATGAAGTAAAGTCACGAGGGTTTTACCTGAGCCACTAAAACTTGTTATATCCGCAGATTCTAGAGAACAGGTGTTTATCTTCTAACACATAGTGGTAGTTCTGCGATTCACAACAGTTGTTTAGCAGCGCTAAAAAATCATAACCAACTTGCAACTGTTCCCAATCCGTTTTGGATCATTTATGTTCTCTCTCTCTCTCGGCACTAGTGTTGTTTTGAACTGATGTATATTTTTGGTCATTTAGTTGCCAAGTTTTGGGGGAATATGTTATCACCTCCTATATTGTATAAAAGATGAATCATTCCTGTGCGAATGGTTAGCCATACCAGGATATGTATTGTAATAGTTTTCTTCAGATTAATAAAATATAAATTCTTTGCTATTCTATCTTGGGTTGTGAGTAAACGTAGCCCTGATTAGAGAGTTGTGCCCACTCTTCTGATCAGGTGTTGCATGTTTCCTTTTTGTGTGTTGTTTTACTTGCGTAGATATTTCCTTATTGTTGTTGCATATTACATAGATTGTTGTGAATGCCTTTTTAAGTTCTGCAACTCATTTCCATTACTGTTACAATGATGCTTTAATTTCTTAATCACGAACCCTTGGTTGATGTAGAGTGTAACCTTGCTCTTGCATATACCTTGTGCATTACCTTGAAAAGAGTACACACCCAGATTGATGAATTAATGTAGGAAAATGGTTGACGAATTTGTTCATACCTGGACACCAACATTTTGGCATCATTGTCAAGGAAGGCTAACAAGGTGCAAGACACAATTTGTATCAACTAGAGGTTCAATCTCTCGTCCTGGGGAGAGAAGGAGTTCTCTCACTCTGCTCCAGGTCTTGAGCATAGTTATTTATTTGTTTTGTTGTTTTTGTTTTTCTGTATTTATCTTTAGGCCCAATCTCTTGTCCTAGGGAGGGAGTGGTCTTTTGATGCCCTGCTCTAGGCCTTGAGTTTAAATTATTCTTGCATTTTTGTTTGTTTTGATTTTGGGGAAAACCAAATCTCTTATCCTGGGGAGGGAGTGGTCCTTTGATGCCCTGTTTCAGGTTCTGACTGTTGGATTTCCTTGTGTTTATTCCTTTTTTTTGTTTGGTTTCTTGTCCTAGGGAGGCAAGGGTCCTTTAACACCCATCTCCAGGCCTTGAACCCTAGGTTTCTTTTTCTTTAGCTATTTTCCTTTCCACTTGATCTCTCATCTTGGGGAGGGAATGGTCTTTTGACGCCCTTCTCCATGTCTTGAGCATTGTGATCGTATTGACATTTTCATCATGTCAACTTGCATGAACATAGATTCGAATAAAAGGGCAGAGGAAGAGCCCCAAAGAAGGGAGGGCAAGATTTGGGAAGGAACACTTATATCCAGTAAATCATCGCAAAAGCTGAATCAGAGGCATCTTCTTGTGTTGCTGTGAGGCCGGGTATATGGATAGGATTAGAAGGACAAACTGTAGATCAACCAGTGTTGTCCACAACACCCCCTATTGATTCAATACAACAAACCCTTCCAGCAGCCGAAGAGACAAGCAACAATACACTTGATAAAGGGGTACCATTACTGGTAGCAGAAGAAGAAGAAGTTGCAAGTAGAAAATCCGAGGGACCAACAAATTCCAGTAGGGAAGAAGAAGTTGTAGAGAGGATGTCTGGGTCAAGACACTGTGACAGAGAGGAATAAGTTGTAGGGGCATTTCTATCACCAAATGATAGAGGGAGTGTTATTAAGGCAACTCAAACCCCTGTGATAAGAGCCCTTCCATCATTTCCTGTAGAGCCTGCTGAAATCTCCAGTGATTATTGGAGGATATTCATGGAACGTACAACCTCCACTATTGACTTCCCAATTGGGGATCTTGGGACAAGCGCACCAACAAATCCCATTCCTTTAACAACTTTACCTAGCTTTCATTGGCTTGCTTCAAAAGATCCCGACACATTCTTGTTTGAATTTGACATTGTGTGTCGGGGATATGATTATATAACGGATGCTCAGAAATTGAAAATATTCCCTGCTATGCTAAAAGGGATAGCCCTGTGATGGTTTATGGGTCTTGGGGGAAGGACTATTTCAACATGGGAGGAGATGAAAACTGCTTTCTTGGAGAAGTATCAGGATTACTGTAAATCACGAGACATTAAGGAAGAACTCTTCAAGTTTACACAGAAAGAGGACGAAAATATGGAAGACTGTGTGGAACATTTTAAATACACATTGCAGAGATCAGGTCACTCTGTCTTGGATAAGGACATTTTGAAAATTATCCTTCTCTAGGCCTTTCGAGAAAACTCTTTGGAATTGTTAAATATAGTTACAAAGGGAGATATATCAAAGGAGAACTTTGACACCATCTACGCACTGTGCATCCAGTGTTCAAGGGGGGTTGCAAGGAATAAACAAGGGATTTAGTCAACAAAAGTATTTGGTGGAGGTGTCACAAAAGCAGAAATTGGAAAACTGCTAGACAGCTTGAGGACTGATATCCTGAGTACCCTGTCTGAACAAATGGACATGCTGCAGGTAAAACAGAAACAACTAGAATTGGAAAGAACTATGGCTATATTTTGCCCAAAGTACATGAAGAAACACCCATAGACGGAATGCCCATTAAAATCTGTAGAGGAGTGTACAATCTGTGAGTTGAATCATGCGACAAGTTCATGCCCATCCTTGCCAAGATTGAAAGCAGTTTTTCAAGGGACAAGCGAAGACATGGAGTAGTTGTACTTTATGGGACCTAAAAGGCCATGGCAATGTCGGCCTTCAATGGGAAATTAAGGTATGTTCTCGGATGCATATCAATATTTTAGTAATTTTAATATGGGTCCCCTGTCCATGCCTTGTCCACCTATGTGGCCCCAGTACCAACTTCCACCCTGGTAGCAATGGGCTCCTCAAGCTAGTTTGAGTTCCGCATGGGCTTCAAACTGGGGTGGACGTTCTCCTCCTCGGAAGTTTCCCCAGTCAATGCCACAATAGAAACTCTAGTTGCCCTCTAATATGCACCCTGGTAATCAGCCTGTTCACCCTCAACTTCCCATCCAACCTAATCCAAATCCTAACAATAAAGGGGCTTAGCAAGCTGACACCCTCAACCTACCTTCATACAACATATCCATCGCAGAATTGTATGAGATGAATTTAAGATCTGGGTGGGTAGTAGATGCTCAACCCTCACCTGTTATCACTGAACAATTTGGTAGTGAGGTAAAGGAACCAGAAATGGTTGAAGAGGAACCAAACCAAGTCAGCAAAAGTCAAACACATCCTCAACTACTAATTACTCAAAAACACCAAGTTGAACTGCCCTATCCAAAAATATTGGCTTTGAGTAGACAGATCCCTCAAGCTGAGTTTGATTTATTAGGGGATCTACAAAATTTGTTTGTTAAGATCCCCCTATTGCAAGCTATGAGGGACATACCTATATTTGCAAAAACACTCAAGGAATATTGTGCTAAGAAGCCTAAAATTAAATCAAGGGACCCACTCACCATTCATGTAGTGGAAAATCTATCCAATTTTATGATGGGGAAGGTCATGCTTGTGAAATATGGGGATCCCGGGATCCCAATTTTAACCGTGCAAATTAGTGGAGTAGAAATTCCAAACGTGCTGGTAGATTTAGGCACTACCATAAATGTCATTACCACTGAGACTATGCAGGCATTGGGTCTTCGAAACTCAAAACCTACACCTATTGTGTTAGATATGGCAGATCAATCTACGGTTAAATCGGTAGGGAAGTTAGAAGATATTACAATCTCAGTTGATTCATGACACTACCCTGTGGATTTTGTAGTACTGCAAATGCAATCCCCAGTTGGTGGACATCCCCTGATTCTGGGAAGACTGTGGCTACCAACTGTAGACACTTATGTTGGGTGTCATTCTAGACATATGGTTATCCTGAATGGATAGAGTACTAAGAATTTAGTGTTATATCCTCTTGCAGAACCTAGTCCGTTAGTGAAACCATCAGTCCACAAGAAACCTTTATGAAAGGATGAATCTGAATCTAAAAATGAGGAATTAAGGCCAATCCTTACTATTGGACATGCCCTTCATTTGAAAACAGAAACAGAAGATGATACAACTATTACTTTTATTAGTGATCCCTGTTCTGTTTCAGACTCAAATGAGTGAATTCTAGAGTCCATCTTGAGTTGTGAAACACAGGAAAGTATCAGAACAACCGATGGATTCGATGAGCTACCTACAACTGCGTCCAATGAAAGCATTTCAGTGGAAATAGAGCCAGGGAAGACCCTGAATATCAATCCAGATTTTTCAGAATCCCAGATGAAACAACTCTTGGATGTTCTTCGAGAACACAAAACAATGTAAACTTTGAAACGGGAACTATAAACTCAAAACAGGAACTCTGGCCAAAAAACCCCAAAAAAACATCAAAAACAGTGCTAAAAACGAAAAAGTGTGTATACTGGAACGATGTTTCTATTTTTTAGGCGTTAATTTTGAACATGTTTTAAAAATGGCAGTGATTATGAAATTTACTATGAAATTTTCGTGCAAAATATAGCTTCAAAATGAAAGTGATGATACTGGAATAATGATTTTTTTTTTAGGGTCAATTTTCAAAATTTTTAAAAAATGCTAATAAAACCAAATTTTTATGTGTCAAACAAAGTTGTTTATGAGGAAAAAAACACATTAATGTTTTTGGTAGAATATCATTTTTCTTTCCTAAGTATAAATTTAACATGTTTTCAACCATAACATGCTAGATACAAAAGAAATTGAAATTTTTTCAACTATAAAATTAGAAAACCATGACATTATGAACAAATTGCATCACTAAATGAATTCAAAAGTCATTATTTGTATATTGAATAAAACATACATTATATCTCTAATTTAATATTGCATTGTAGATATTTTAAAAAATAAAATTTATCATAATTAAGACATATAATCCAACAACATAAAAATGCCTCAAAACTTCTCATTTAACACCATATGGAAAAAGATACGATGCATACATTAGTGATATAAACTATCTTAAACAATTATTCAAAATCACTCATATTTTCTTTCACACCATCAGAATTCACATCTTCAGATAACTGACTGGATGCTGACGAAGATGTTCCATATTCTTCTCTTTCATCAACTAGTTCCCCATCTGAGTCCACATGCATGCCAAACATTTCAAGTTTCAAAATTCTTCTAGATCTACGACTGGTTTCAGCAGACTCCCATGTCAACATTGTTCCTTCTGGTAACAACCTTTTTAGAATCTCTATCGTCTTGAAGCGAAGAGTTCCTCTCTTTGTTAAATTGAAGTCATAAACAAGTATGTCAACATCCTCCAATTTTAATATGTCTGTGCAACGGCGATTTATATTTGTACCCTTTCTTTTTCTTTTTCCGCCATTTTTGTTGTCAACTACCATCTCTAGCTTATACACACCATTGAATGGGTGTGTATTTGTGGCATACCAATGTACTTCAACACTTGTAACATCCTCATTTTCTGTAAAGACCTCTATAACTTTAGCAACCCAAAATGGATAGCCATTGGGGTCTCCATCTGCTAGCACTGCAATCATGCAACCCTCCTTAATATCCTGTACTGAACCCCTATAAAGGTCTTCCATGGCTTCACATTGTGCACTAGATCTTCTGGAACCAATATACATCTCTCTTTCCGCTGCCTATGAAGAATTAATAATACCTTGAGATTGTTGCTATTCAATAATGTTTACTTCCTCGTGTTCATTCGACACATTTTGTGGCCAAATAAATGGATTTTTCAAAGGTATATATTCATTTGTTGTTGTTGAAATGAGATCACTTTGATTATTGAAAAATGACTCCCACCAAACTGAATCAACAATGTCAAAGTACTCATATGTATATCTAATACATTTTTTAATTTCTTCCAGGCAATCAGAATAATTTATATCTCTGTTCTATCTGCGTGCATTCTGAACTTCACCAACTGATTGTAATAACAATATTTTTGATGCAAATATTGGATGATTTGGAATGAACTTCAAAAATTGCAAACCTGATGATGGTGCCCATTCTACAGTAGTTGAATACTTCTTGCCCCATATTAGTGTTTTCCCATCAATTGTTTTGATACGAAATTGATGTTGGAAGCTAATGTCATTAAGCTATTCAATGCATTTCCCCTCACCATATGATCCTAGGATAAACCTTCGCATGTCAACAGTTTCTTCCAACACATCAAAAGTAGGCTCTGGCATGTATGATTTCTTAATACATTCAATTAGTGATGGCAAGCTCCCAACTTCCTTCCTCCTCAATGTGACTGAAAAACGACTGAACATCTGATCAATATGGTCATGAGTGTGTCGAACAAGAAGGAAACCAACCTTTACCTTTTGAAAAATTCTCAATTCAACAAGCATGTTTAGATATCCAAAAACAACCTGATTTTTGTTTTCACGGCAAGTGTTGTCCAATTGTAGATATAAAACTTCAGGAAGATTACCAGACCAATGAGAAATCACATCATGAATTATGGTTATGGTCAGATTTGCATCGTTATGAATATTTGAAGCTGTGAAGTACACCCTTGGCAACATTTTCCCATTGAAGACCATACAACCAACCAAGTGAAACTGAATAAAATTTTCCTCCTGTAAATTTTTGGGTGTGCGAACAAAATGTGGTAAAAGTGTTTTCTTCTGGTCCATACCATCAATTATCAAACCCAAATATTTATTCGGATTATCATAACACTTCTTTCGATGCTTGTACAACTTCTTCCTTTCATTTGTTTGTTGTTCGTGATGCTCCTGAAGTTATTTTACAATTAAATCTACACGACATAAAAGAAATTCATTAAGAAATATGTTTTCATAGTTGATGACTGTACAATTTTAAAAGTTAAAGTTATGAGCGCTTACCTCTTTTTGAGCCTTCACATTTGTCCCTTTTTGATTTAAGAGAAGCACATGTACTGCAAATCCCCATCCTTGTCTTCTTAGGAATACGGACATTGTTGAATTCTTTCTTCCATACCTTCACAAAATATTGATATGTAATAAACTGGCCATGTCCCTCGGCACCTTCTGCATATTCTTTGTATAAGTTGTAGATTTCTCATCTTGAAAAATTATCTGGAATATGTATTGTCTCTCTATTTGGCATACACTCTCCATGCTTTGAAAATAAATCTTTCATCCATGACATTGCAATATTTGATAATGGCCCAAACTGTCTTTTATGATGTGCTTCTGAATAAAATGTGGGATCCTTTTCCAAATTTTCTTGAATTCTCGAGAGACGAAAATTCCCAATGGAATGAAACATTTTGAAACCTTTTCTACAGATAAATAAATTCCCAATATGATAATCATAACCTGACAATGTAGATTGCATGCACCCAACTAAATATGAATTTTGCATGCTTTTATTCATTGACAAATATCTCTTCCTTCCTTCTAATGCAAATTTGAAATCCATATGTTTCAAGCGATCTTTTTGGCAACGTTCACTTGGAATGAGAGCACTGATAGAAATTCTTCTCGTCAGATATTCTGCTCTACCCCTTGTATAACTAGAACAACTTGCATTGATACGAAAAGGTCTACTCCTACTCCTCGATACAATATTTCTTGGCAACATCTCCATCATTGGATCATCATTTGTATAAGGCTTTTCATCATCATTAAGAGGAATGTTATCCACACTATGATCAGCTCTGCTTTTCAAATATTGACTTGGAGGATATTCTTCATCTTCTGCTTCTTCAGTGCTACTGTCGTAGTCCTTAGAATTCGAACTGAACGGAAAATCTGACTCGATGTTTAATGGATATTCTTCCTCATGTGCATTTTCAATGCTACTCTCATAGTCCATATAATTAGGACTACGTTGAAAATGTGACTGTTTACTTATTGAAGATGCTACATCCTGTCCTTTGTCACTTCTACCTTTATACTCATTACAATTAGGACTAAGTGCATCATCCTGTCCTTCATCACTGCTGCTCTCATAGTCCTTAGAATTAGGACTAAGAGGACACAGTGACACTCCATTCTTTTGAAATTCATCATCACGCTCTTCATAACTATTGCTCTCATAGTCTAGAGAATTAGGACTAAGTGGACACTCCAATCTTTTGAAATTCATCATCCGAATCTTCATCACTACTGCTCTCATAGTCCTTAGAATTAGGACTAACTGGAAACCGTGACACTCCATACTTTTGAAATTCAACATCATGCTTTTCATCACTACTGCTCTCATAGTCCTTAGAATTAGGACTAAGTGGACACCTTGACACTCCATTCTTTTGAAAATCGTTATCACGCTCTTCATCACTACTGCTCTCGTAGTCCTTAGAATCTGGACTAAGTGGACACTTTGACACTCCATTCTTTTGAAAATCGTTATCACGCTCTTCATCACTACTACTCTCATAGTCCTTAGAATTAGGACTAAGTGGACACTGTGACACTCCATTCTTTTGAAATTTTCCATCATGCTCTTCAAAATTGCTGTTGTCATAGTCCTCAGAATTAGGACTAAGTGGACACCGTGACACTCCATTCTTTTGAACTTCACCATCATGCTCTTCAAAACTGCTGCTCTCATAGTCCTCAGAATTAGGACTAAGTGGAATCGTGACACTCCGTTCTTTTGAACTTCACCATCATGCTCTTCAAAACTGTTGCTCTCATAGTCCTGAGAATTAGGACTAAGTGGACATCGTGGCACTCTATTCTTTTGAACTTCACCATCATGCTCTTCATCACTGCAGCTTTCATAGTCCTCAGAATTAGGACTAAGTGGAATCTGTGACTCTTTATTTATTTGAAATTCTTCATCCCCTCTTTCATCAGTGTTGCTCTCATAGTCCTTAGAATCAGGACTAAGTGGAAGAATTGACTTTCTATTCATAGTGGAAGAATTTCCACTATATTCATCGATATGAATAGAGTTGTTACGCGATCAAGATGTTGATGGTGTATAAATCGAAACTTTACTATCAGAGCAATCCATCCCTTTCAAATAGAAGATGTTGAATGATACAAATGGAGAGTCCCCTAAAGATATTATATAGCTTAAAGAATGAAATTTTCCCTCCAAAAATTTTCCCTCCAAAAAGTTTCGCGAAAATATTTCCCTCCAAAAATTTTCACGAAAATATTTCCCTCCAAAAAGTTTGTTAAATTTATTTACCTTCATTATTTTTTTCTACAATTTATTGAAAAATGTAAACTAAATTTTTTTATGAAATAAATCATTACAATTAAAATTGTAAACTACAACTTCTACATTAATTATTTTAATAGTTAAAGTATATAATATTTACCAAACAATTGAATTTTTATTTTTTAGATTTTTATAATATATTCTAAAACAAATTATCCCACATTCAACCCGTTGTAAAACAATTTTACAATATTCGCTTTATAATATTTTAAAACAAATTATCCCACATTAACCATACGGTAAAACATCTCCGTAATTTCACTAATATATTAAAATTTCATTATAACTATTACTCACATCACATCCAAGCTTTCTGAAAAACGTTGAAAGACTCGTGAATTTGTGGAGCAGCTACATCGCTATCAACAACATATTAAGGTAAGTTAAATTTTTTTCCTCAAAGAATTTTTTTTTTTTAAATTAATAATTTTTCTGAGCCAAAATAACAATTACATCCGTCGTAAGCATGGTGGGCCCGATCAAACTCAATCGCCCAATACTCGTGGGTGGACCGCCATGGTGTCACGGGGGCGGGGAGGTCGGGCGAGCGGGCGGGGTGTGAGGGCGTGGGGGGGGATAGGGGGTGTGGGGGCGGCCCAGCAGCTCGCCCGCCTGTCGTGGGGTTGGGCGATTCTCAGAATCGCCCAATCCCCGTGGCAGGCGGGTGAGCTGCTAGGGTGGGTGCCATAGCCCGACTCGTCCCCTACCTCCAACCCCCTTCCCGACACCCTCACTACCTTCACCCACACCCCGCGCCCCTGCCCCCTTAATCCCTACCAACCCAACCCACTACCCGCCCGAGTGCCCTCACCCTTCCCCTTGCCCAGCTCGGGCGCCCTCACAACCCCCCGCGCCCCAACCCTCCCTACCCCCTGCCGGCCCAAGCGCCGTGCTAACCCCCCCCCCCCGCCCGGGCGCCCACACAACACCCTGCGCCACAACCCTCTCAACCACCCCCCTGGCCCGGGCACACTCACTCGCTCCCCGGCCTCGACGCCCTCACCCATCCTCACCCGCCACCCCACCCGACCGGGGCACCCTCACCCGCCCACCCGCCTGGCCCGGGCGCCCTCATCTGCCCCCCAGCCCGGGTGCCCTCACCCACCCTCAACAGCGCCCCCACCCGGCCCAGGTGCCCTCACCCGCCTCACCCGCCTGAGCGCCCTCACCCGCTCGCCTGCCTGCCTCAACCGCGCCCCCACCCGGCCTGAGCGCCCTCACCCTCCTCACCCGCCCAGGCACCCTCACTCGCTTGCCCGACTGCCTCAACCACGCCCCCACCCGGCCCGGGTGCCCTCACCCGCCTCACCTGCATGGGCGCCCTCGCCCGCCCACCCACCCGCCCACCGGCCCGGCGCCCTCGCCCGCCCGCCTCACCCGCCCAAGCGCCCTCGCCCGCCCGCCCGCCCAGGTGCCCTCACCTGCCCGCCCGCCTGGGGTCCTCGCCCGCCTCACCCGCCCGGCACCCTCACCCCCACCCCGCCCGGGCGCCCTCACCCGCCTCACCCGCCCGAGCACCCTCACCCGCCCGCCAGACACCCTCACCTGCCCGCCCGCCTGCCCGCCCGGCGCCCTCACCCGCCCGCCCGGCGCCCTCGCCCGCTTGACCCACCCGGGTGCCCTCACTCGCCCGGCCGCCGAGCATCCTCGCCCGCCTCACCCGCCCGCCCGCCTGCCCGGCACCCTCGCCCGCCCAGCGCCCTCGCCCGCCCATCCGGCGCCCTCACCCGCCCGGCGCCCTCACCCGCCTCACCCACCCGCCCTCCCCGCTTACCCGCCCGCCCGGCGCCCTCACCCGCCTCACCCACCCGCCCTCCCCGCTTACCCGCCCGCCCGGCGCCCTCACTCGCCTCACCCACCCGCCCTCCCTGCTTACCCGCCCGCCCAACGCCCTGACCCACCTGCCTCCCCGCCCGGGCGCCCTCACCCACCCGCCCTCCCCGGCGGCATGACCCACCCTCCCTCGGCCGCGCCACACAGGCCGCCCTCGCCCCCGCCTAGTAGGCGGCAGGGCGATTCCGGGAATCGCCCTGCCGCCTACTGAGCGGGGATGAGGGCTGCTCGGGTGGTGCGGCTGAGGCCTGCGTGACCCAGGCGACCCTCGCCCTCGCCCGGCAGGCGGCAGGGCGATTCTCGGAATCGCCCTGCTGCCTGTCGGGCAGGGGCGAGGGCCGCCCGAGTGGCGAGGCCGAGGCCTGCGCGACCCGGGTGGCCCTCGCCCCTGCCCGGCAGGCGGTAGGGCCATTCTCGGAATCGCCCTGCTGCCTGCCGGGCGGGGGCGAGGGCTGCCCGGGTGGCGACTGCCTCGACCGCACGACCCGGGCCGGGGCGAGGGCCGCCCGGGTGGCGCCTGCCTCGGCCGCATGACCCGGGCCAGGGCGAGGGCCGCATGGGTGGCGCCTGCCTTGGCCGCGCGACCCGGGCGACCCTCGCCCCCCCAGGCTGAGGGAGGGTGGGTCAGGCTGCTGGGGAGGGCGGGCGGGTGAGGGCGCCCGAGCAGGGAGGCAGGCAGGTCAGGGCGCCGGGTGGGCGGGCGGGGGGGCGGGGCGAGCAGGTGAGGCAGGTGAGGGCGCCGGGCGAGCGGGTGGGTGAGGGCGGGTGGGCGAGGGCGCTGGGCGGGTGAGCGGCTGGGCGAGGGCACCGGGCGGGCGGATGGGCGGGCATGCCGGTGAGGGCGCCGAGCGCTAGGCGAGCGGGTGAGGGCGCTAGGCGGGCGTGTGGGCGGGTGATGGCGCCGGGCGGGCGGGCGGGTGGGTGAGGCGGGTGAGGCGGGTGAGGACGCCCGGGCGGGTGAGGCGGGCGGGCGGGCGAGGGCGCCGGGCGGGCAAGTGGGTGGGCGAGGGCGCAGGGCGGGCAAGCGGGCGGGCGAGGGTGCCTGGGCGGGTGAGGCGGGTGAGGGCGCCCAGGCCGGGTGGGGGCGCGATTGAGGCAGTCGGGCGGGCGGGTGAGGGCGCCCGGGCGGGTGAGGCGAGTGAGGGCGCCCGGGCCGGGTGGGGGCGCAGTTGAGGCAGGCGGGAAAGTGGGTGAGGGCACCCAGGTGGGTGAGGCGGGTGAGGCGGGTGAGGGCGCCCAGGTCGGGTGGGGGCGCAGTTGAGGCAGGCGGGCGGGCAGGTGAGGCGGGTGAGGGTGCCCGAGCCGGGGGGGGGCGGTTGAGGGTGGGTTAGGGCGCCCGGGCCAGGTGGGGTGGCAGGTGAGGATGGGTGAGGGCGCCGGGGCCAAGGGGGCGGGTGAGGGCGCTGTGGCCGTGGGGCGGGTGAGGGTGCTCGGACCGGGGGGTGGGGTGGTTGAGAGGGTTGGGGCACGGGGGGTTGTGTGGGCGCCCGGGCGGGTGGGGGTTAGCACGGCGCCTGGGCCCCCCGGGGCGGGGGGGGTTAAGAGGGTTGGGGTGAGTGGGTGGGTAAGGCCACCCGTGCCTGCCGTGGGGAGGGGGTTGCGAGGGCACCCGGGCGGGGTGGCGGGTGAGGGCACCCGTGCCAGGCGAGGGGTGGGGGGGTGGGGGGGTTTGGGAGGGTTGGAGCACATGGGGTTGTGAGGGCGCCCAGGCGGGGGGGTGGGTGAGGGCGCCCGTGGGTGTGGTGGGAGGGTTGGTCCGCAGGGGCACCGGCAGGGGGGGGGGGGGGGGGGCTGCATGGGCGCTTGTAGGGGAGCCTGGGTGGGCGTGCCTGAGGCGCTGAGGGGTTGGGGTGAGGCGCCATTACATATTTTTTTTGTACTTATTAAAGAAAATTGAGATTTCATATAATATATATATATATATATATATATATATATATATATATATATATATATATAGTTAATTTTGAAATGTTTTATTCGTGATTTACCTTTTTTACACTAGAATGTTAATGCATGCCCTTTTGGAATGTGAGGGGCGGTCGGTGGGGCGATTGTTGATCATACAAATAAAAAATTTATGATATATTTTTGTTGTTAATTTAAGTTAATATGTTTTTATTATTTACTGATTTATATGTTTCTATTTTTTAGGAAAATGGCATCAAAGAGAATTTCAGTGAATCTTTCTGGACCAAAGACTCTTAAAGGTGCATCTTCAAGAAACATTGGTGAACGAACTCCACCTGAGCTCATGACTACAAATCTTTCAAGTGATAAGAAGATGATTTCAGACTAGAAGAATTCGAAAGAAGTGAAATTTCCATCAAGAATCTGGTATGTGAAAGAAAAAGAAAGGACAAATGTGAATATATATCTATATATTGATATACAAAATGATAATGGAATTTTTGAGGTGATGGGAAGAGTCATAGATATGTGTTCGGTACTGGACACTGAAGTTGTTTACATACTTACAAAGGCTCCCAAGTCACATGAAAGGATTAAATACCGACTATCATATTCATTGTATGACACGAGAGAGGTATCTACAAAGTTGTGTAAACAAATCATAAATGAGATGACACAAAACATCGTAAGTATTGTTATTTATATTTGTATTTTGTGTTCTTGAAAGTGTCTCGCTATATTTTTTAGCTTTGTTTTTTATTGACATATGATATTTTGTTTGGCAGAATTTTGTTGAAAGTTGTTCAATTAGGTTGGGAGGCATTCATTTCATAGAGCATGATATCATGAAAGTTGTCAACAGTTTTTACTCAGTGTCAGAAGAAGATATGGAAAATAGGCAAAATGTAGTAATTGATGATGCTACAAAACTACATCCAAAGAATCAGAAAAAAAGGCCTCTAGTGGATAAATCTAGCAAGGGTAAACAAGTTACTTTTGAGAATGATGAAGTTGAAATTGATAGTGAAGCATATGTTGTCATTACTGAAGATGACATTGGAACTGAGAAGAGCCATAAAAAACCAAAAGTAACAATGCCCAAGAATAAATCTGTTGGGAATGTTATGACCAAGAAAAGTAACGCTAAAAATTTTGTAACAGTCATTACCAGCAGTCAAGAACCTAGTGAAACCTCAAAAGAAAGCAGAGAAATAATTACACCATGAGCTGATTTAGAGGATGGCATTATCAAAACAAAACAAAATGTCATTCGAGAGAATTTGACAAAGAGAAACTTAATTGATGGTGGTCGCACATTTCAACTTAATGTCAGGAAAACCTATAAAGCAAGTGAAGGACAATGTCAATATCAAGTTAGAAAGCCACATCATCTGCATGTTCACAACTTGAAGACATTGATGAGGTACAATCCATATGCTCATGTGGTTAGTTATGTGCTTCTTGTTGATCCACTTTAAGTTCCCAACAAAGAAGTATTTGATAAGTCAAAATGTTTTGAATACAATTATTATGTGCTTGGGGGGAACCATTCTGTAGAAGCTCAAAGACAATTGATGGATGAATATCCTAATAACCCACATTTTGAAACAATGAAATGTATCATTTACGCTGGTTTATCAGATACAGAAGCAAAGTTAGTGGCATGGGATCATAATTCAGATAATGAATATAGGATGTCTATGACTTTCATCCAAAGGGTTAGATTTATTCATAGTGAATTTGAAGAAAAATGTGGTGGGGATAGGGCAAATGTTACTGCAAATTTCCGAAAGGAATGTTGTATGGAAATAGGATATCAAATTGAAGAGAAAAAAAATTCAAAAGGTGGAAAAGGAAACAAAAATAATGATTTATTCAGAGGTGTTGATAACATTTTCCAATTGGCATTTAGAACTAGAGATGTTTGGAAGTTGATTGATGATATTTTTAGCATGTGGGAAGACATTGCCATTAAAAACCAGAAGGTCAAAAAGTCTAAGCCATTGATATGTGGCAATAGTAAATTAGCTCCTGAAATGAAGCAGCTTCCAGACGATATGACTATCACACCTTGGAGGGCGATGCAAGGAGTGAAAGATGATAAAATTGTCAAAACAATATTATCTCATGTGAGGTTAGGGGAATTATCATTGGAGGAAATGTCTGAAGAATTTCAAAAGTAAGTTTGTTGAATTATTTTTATTTATTTCTAGATTATAATTATATTTTAAATAAAACATGTTGTTCTTCGTAGTACTTGTTATACATATCATTATATTAACTTTTTGTTACTTTATCTATGCAGTCACAAAGTTTATATGAAAATTCAAGAACAAATGGTTAGATTGTTGAATGAAGATAGTTGGGATGATGTTATACGCAACTATCCAAATTCAAGTTCTACATCAACATTAAAAGCTTTTTATCTTGCATTTAAAAAGGTATCTTGATTTATACATTCATTTTTATTCACCTGTGTACTATTTTTAATTTATAACTTACACATATATTTGTTTATTTTATAAAAGATGAGGAAGGATGATAATGGAGCGCTAGATAGTTTCAAAACCTTTATTGAAAAAATAAAGATCGAAAGAATCAAAAAGCAACGTATTAAGAATGTTCAACTTGATCCAAGTCTTAATCATTTCATTTGGAATGGGCTAGACACTATTCAATATCAAGTAATACAAGGCGACTGTGAAGACATTGCTAAACTCATACCTAAAAGGGATTATGCCCTAGTCATTGCAGATATTCCCCATGGTTTCAATATTCCAAACATTGACTATGATAGTGACCCTTATACTTATCAAGCTTTTAGTAAAGTGGTTGCAGGATTTGTAGAAGTCATGTCATCACCATTATGGAGATTTGTGACATTTCATTCGAACACACAATTGGCATTGATATTGTCAAGCTTCAAGGGGAAAACAAATTCAAGGATGCAGCTTACATGGTAAGACGTTTAAAATGTATATTTGATTAATGTTGAAAAATTTATTTATGTACAAGTTAATTGAACTTTTACTATTTCATGTTACAGGAAAAAGCCAAATCTTCTTAACAATGAAGATCAACAATTTATAAATGATTGTGAGTTCATTCATATTGATAGTTGGGCAAAAGATGATAGCCATATGTCTATGATTTTTAATTGGGTAGACGGAAAGAGTCATAGCCAAATACTGACTTATGATGTTGTTGTGAGAAAACTAACGTATGAAGACAAAGAAGCAAAAGGAGAGATAGTTAACATTTATCAAAAACCACAATTATTGATTAACTATCTTATAGACATTTGTTCGGATGAAGGAGATTGGGTTCTGGATTTATTTTCTGGCTCAGGTAAGTTTTATTATATGGAATTGAATTTCAATATGTTATTTTTTAATTAATATGTCATTGTACTAATTTAGTTCATTATTTCTTTTGTGCTTGATAATTAGGTACAACACTAGCATGTTGCCTTCAAAAAGGAAGAAATTGCATTGCAATTGAAAAAGATCCAGTACAATGCAATTTCATTCAGCAAAGAATTAATGCTCTTCAATTTTTTCCAAATGCAATGCAAGAAATTGGGTTGAAGAAAGGGGACTTTAGTGAATCACGCGTGGCAAAAAAGGCAAAGGAACCCCAACCACCATTACATGGAATGTTTGGAAAGACATACATTGGGAGATTCGCAGACATCAAAGACCCATTAGAAGAGGAATATGAGCAAAATGAAACAGAAAATATTGTGGAAGAAGACAATGATGAAACTCTAGAGGACGAAGAGTTTGGATTACGTGACATTGTTGATTAAATTTAAGTTATGCTTGTAAATCAAGCTTTGCAATGTTTTGACTTTGACATTTTATGAGAAGAATGAACACTCAATTAGGGTTGTTATACGTTCAATATTTGTAATATGTGATTTTCGCATTGATTTTTAAGTTAATCATTATTTTTTGAAAAAAAAAAGTGATTATTATTATTTTTTTGACATGAAATTCATAAAAAAAGCTATTATTTTACCATTTTTAGTTAAAATTATCGTATAAAAATTGTGATTTTGACATGTCAATTCTAGCAAAAAATTATCAAAACGTGTAGTTTTTTAGTTATATTTATGTTAAAAATGGTTATTTTTATGTCCATTGTTAAAAAATATTGTTTTTCAGAAACAATTATTTCAAGTGGATTGAAAAATTAATTAAGGATGTATAAATATGTAGAATATCGAAAATTCTAAATATTGACCTCCTAATTTAAAAATACAAAACAATAAAAACCTCACTAAAAAAAGAGTTAAAATTAAAATAAAAAACAAGAAAATGTGAAGAAAACGACCACTTCAAAAATGATCAAATTTACAAAATAATTATTTACATTTTATACATTAGAAAATTTAAAGCCAAAAAACAGGTCTTTTAAAAAAAGGGGGTGATGCAGAATACTCACTTTTTTAAATCAGCATGAAAATCACTACCATTTTAAAACGATTCTAAAACGTAATGTACATAAAAAAATTAAAGTGCCAAAAACTATGCTCTAAAAAAAACATGTTCGTTCTGCATCACCCCTTTTCAAAATCAGGTCACTTTTTCGCTATCTCTACGAAACGGGTAACAGTATCAGTTCCCATTTCAAAGTTTACATTGTTACAAAGAAGCATTCACCTGGGACTATACATATATGAAAGGTATTCTTGCCAATTTATGCACCCATCATATATACATCAAAGAGGATTGTCATCCTATGAGACAACCTCAGAGAAGGATGAACCCTGCTCTAAAAAACATTTTCAAGGAAGAACTTCAAAAGCTATTGGATGTGGGATTTATCTACCCCATTTCAGACAGCCAATGGGTTTCCCCATTAGTGATGGTTCCTAAGAAAAATGGTAAATGGTGGATATGCGTGGATTACAGAGAATTAAATAAGGCAATGCAGAAAGACCATTTTCTGTTACCATTCATTGACCAAGTCTTAGATACTCTGGCTGGGAAGAAGTTATTCTCCTTCCTGGATGGATTTAGTGGGTACAACCAGATCCAGATATCCCCCGAAGATCAGGATAAATCGCTTTCACATGTCCTTGGGGAACTTTCGCATACTGGGTCCTCCCATTTGGTCTATGAAATGCACCTGCAACATTTGAAAGGGAAATTTTGGGGATTTTCTCTAATCTGGTAGATGACAATGTTGAGATTTATATGGACGATTTCACTCCATATGGGGATTCATTTGAAGAGGGGTTGGAAAATCTGAAAAAAGTACTTGAAAGATGTAAGAGGGCACGTGCCTCTTTGAGTACGATAAAATGCCACATGATGATGGAGGAAGGAATAGTTTTGGGAAATTTACTCGTAGCTGCTGGAATTCAAATGGATCCCACTAAGATAAAGGTAATATTGCACTTCTTGATACCTAAATCGCTGACACAAGTATGTAGCTTTATTGGTTGTGTTGGTTATTAGAGGCGCTTTATACAAAACTTTGCTAAAGTAGCCCATCCACTTTTTCAATTGCTGACAAAAGATGCAGATTGCGTGTGGACAGATGACTGTGATGCAACCTTTGTGAAGATCAAGGAACTTGTCTGTAGCACTCTTGTCCTTTGAGGGCCAGACTGGACATTACCATTCCATATCCATGCTGATGCTTCTCAGACAGTTGTTGGGGCAATTTTGGAACAACAAGTGGATAAGGAACCATATGTAGTCTACTATGTTAGTAAGAACTTGGCTCTAGCTGAGTTGAACTACACAGTGATTGAAAAATAATTCCTCGTTGTCATCTACACCATCAACAAGTTCTGACATTATATTACCGGGTACCCCACCTTTGTACATATTGATCATGCAGTAATTAGGCATCTAATGAATAAACCCATTAATCCTAGTTGTATTACAAGATGACTTTTGTTACTTCAATTGTTTGACATTACCATAGTAGATAAACTAGGGAAGGACAATGTGGTTGCTGATTTTCTATCTAGGCTAGAAAATAATGATGAAGGTACACCCATTGAAGATAGTTTTCCAAATCAACATCTTTTTGCAATTTCTACTAACACTCTGTGGTATGAAAATATTACTAACTATCTTGCTACCAGGAAGGTACCCCATAATTTGTCAACTAGGGATCAACAGAAAATTATTCATTAAAGTACTTGATATTCATGGATGGCAGGGTACCTTTTCATATAGGGATTGATCAGCAGATTCGGTGTTGCGTATCAGATGATGACATCTATGAAATACTGAAGGTTTCCCATGACGGTACTTGTGGAGGTCATTTTGCAAATAAAAGAACAGGCCACAAGGTGCTGCAAATGGGATACTACTGGCCTTCTATCTTTCGTGATGCCCGAGATTATGTCCGAAGATGTGACAGTTGTCAATGGATGGGAAAACATGGGAAATTGGATGAGATGCCACCACAGCCCCAAATAGTCCTCAAACATTTTGAAAAATGGCCCATTGACTTCGTTGGACCTTTCAACCCACCTTCCCACCAAAAGTTTCACATTCTGGTCTGCACCAATTATGTAACTATGTGGGTGGAAGCCAGAGTTTTTGCGAAAGCAACAAAACAGGTGGTTGCAGATTTTCTTTTTGAAGAGATTTTGGCTTGATATGGTACTCCAAGGGAGATTGTTTTAGATGGGGGAGCACAATTCACATCCTACATGATAGGAAGGATTATGTAGAAATATGGGGTTAAACACAGAGTGACAACTCCTTACCATCCCCAGGAAAATGGACAAGTAGAAAGTACAAACAAGGTATTGGAAAATATCTTGACAAAAACTGTAGCAAGTCAAAGTTGGGATTGGTCTTAGAAACATCCAGAATCTCTTTGGGCGTATAGGACAACATTGAGGAATACAACCAGGATTTCACCATTTGAGTTAGTCTGTGGGAAATCCCCCTCGCTCCCAGTAGAATTTGAGGTCAACATGCTCAGAACATCTTTGGAAGTGGGATTAGACTTATCAGAGTCCCAGAAACACCAGTTGGAACAACTCAATGAGTTAAATGAGATCCGTTTAATGCTGTCCAGAAAACCACTGCTATTCAACAACAGAGAATGAAGTGGCATGATAAATTCATCAAGAACAAGGTGTTTCATACAATAGATTGGACATTGCTCTATGATTCTCGATTCAAAGACTTTAAAGGGAAGCTTTGCACTCGTTGGATGAGACCCTATGAAGTGGATGCTGTGTTTGAAAATCGAACAGTCGAATTAATTACAATAGATGAAACTTGTACTTCCTTCTTAGTGAATGGACATCATCTGAAATTATACCACCGTCCAGCTTCTAAGGATGCCTTCATCAAAAATCTCTCTGATAACTCTGGTTCGATGGTTGTTGGTGCAGATAATGCTCTCTCTGCCTTCTATATATATATAATATGTTGTTACTACTTGTTTTTCTTTTGCAGGGATAATGATTGAATTATGACAAGAAGGAGCTGAAAGAAAATTTTTCCAAGGAATATTTCATGTTGTTACTCTGTCATTGCTGTTACTCCTAAAAAAATTTCTAGGTGTCGGGTACTGTTACTTCGTCGGTGCTATTACTCCACCGTTGTTATTACTCCATCGGTGTTGTTGCTCCGCGGTTGTTGTTACTCTGTCGTTGTTGTTACTCCATTGTTGTTGTTACTCCACTGTTGTTGTTACTCCATCGATGTTTTTGCTCCATCGTTGATGTTACTCCATCGGTGTTGTTACTCTGCCATTGTTGTTACTCCATCGGTGCTATTATTCCGCCATTGCTATTACTCTATCGGTGGTGTTACTCTGCCATTGTTGTTACTCTGTCAGTGCTGTTATTCCACTGTTGTTGTTACTCTGTCGGTGTTGTTACTCCGTCATTATTGTTACTTCGTCGGTGTTGTTACTCCACCGTTGTTGTCACTCCGTCAGTGTTGTTACTCCGTCGCTGTTATTACTCTGTTGGTGCTATTACTTCGACGTTGTTGTTACTCCATCAGTGTCGTTACTCTCCTATTGTTGCTACTCTGTCGGTCATTTTTGTTGTTACTGCACCACTAGGTAGGTCACCAGCTATGCCTCCACTGACTCTTATGGATTTAATTAAAATATTCCATTAAAGAGATTATTACGTGCCACGGACAGTGGCATTCAAGTTGGGGGAGGGGGTATCATCATAAACAAACGACAACATATTATTTATTGTATTCGTACCATAGCATTACCAAATCCAATGTGAATGGGAATCAAGAAAATATTGTGATTTCATAATTATGATTTTGATGCATTGGGATTTGAATTCATATGCCAAAAACCTCATCGGTCCTTTCCCCAATACAATGCATTTAATTATTGTAATCACTCAGTTGTACTCCCATAACTCGCCATCATTCGCTATGTTTTCCAAGAATTTACCCGTCACTTTCACCACCCTTTTACCTCGAGGCCAATATGTTGTTACCATCGCCACTGCTAGTGCAGATTGTGGCTATTCTTCCCCTACCAACTGACTATGTCCATCGTGCTATTACCATTTCTATAGTGATGGGTGGGTTGGTTGTGCACCATGAGCCGAAGGATACAACAGTGGTCTGAAACAATAGGGAAGTATGGGATATTTTTGTAAATGCAGGCAGGGACGTCTATCTTGACAGGTTGCAAGGGTTCAACGAAGCAGTTGCAATTGAATTTTCACTCAATATAGGTGAGGAGAGCTCTCGGGTTCGAGGAATAGAAATCCCTGTCATAGAGGAAGCCATCACAGAGGTTAGCGGGCTACCACAGTAAGGACAGAGCTAGTTTTCATGAAGAACCTCCCTCCCAGAGTTCCCCGAAGCATTTCTACAAGCTGGTGAGAACGTCGTCCAAAAAGGGCAAGGGTATGACTGGAATTCATTACCACACCCATGGGGTGATGTAGCAGGTTTTGTAATGAGGTATATAACCTACAAAGGGAGGTATACCACTGTATTTAAATACCATTTTAGAGTGTTGGCTCACCTCCAGTTTTCGCAGTCGAAAGCCTTTTCATTAAACATGCCTTTCTTCCTACTAAAAAGCCTCCAACTAATGGCGCAATATGCTTGGTGTTCACGACAAGTTGCGGCAGTTATCACCAACCATGGGTTGGTTTAGCTATTGGTCATGCATGCAATTGCCCGGTTTCAAATCCTGTGGGAAACATTCTGGGAATCTACAGAGGAAGAGATAGTAGCTATTATAGCCACTAGAGAGGAAGAGCCGGAAGCAATGGAGGAAGAGCCGAAAGCAATGGAGGAAGGGCCGGTAGCAGAAGATGAATACGTGGATCAAGAAGAACCGGAGGAAATGGAGATGGAGACCGAGGAGTTAGAACAAAACAGAGAGCTTGAAGTGGAAAGGACACTCGAGGCTGTTACATAAGAACTAACCTCAACTATGGAACTAATGGAAGAGGAAGCGTTGCAACAAGAGAGGGTTGATATAGAAGAAGTTGTTAGCACCACGGCCGAGGCTGTCCCACAAGAACCAGCCTCGACTATGGAGCCAAGGGAGCAAATTGGCAGCACCATAATGGGAGAAGAGGTACCACGGCAGGCTAAGGTAGAAGAATTTGTTGACATTACGACCGAGGTTGTCCCATAAGAACCAACCTCGACTGTGGAGCCAATGGAGGAAGATGGACCAGTTTAAGAGGGGTCAGAGGCTGAAGGAACTGCAGGATCAACAGGAGGAGAAACTATGGTCACAATGGACAGGGTCAACACAGTGATACAAGAGTCCACTTTCATCAATGTCGGGCTGGAAGAAACAGTGCCAGCATCAGCTGCTCAAGAAATTTTTGGTGGTGTTACACAAGAACCACCACGAACCCATCCAGCTCCGAAAATTGTAAAGGAATTGAGTCCTGAGGTCGACAATGTTCCACAAGAACTAGTGTTGACTGCAAGATAGGAAACCATACAGGAAGAAGTCTCTACCCAGAGTGGAGCTATTGCAGATAAAGGAAAATAGCTCAAGGTCACAGTCAGGGCCGGAATAGACTGGGTAGAAAACTTATTTCAATTCCCTTTTTGTTTCTCTATTCCGAGAGGAGCGAGGGTGTGTCTCTCTCCCTAACACGCAGAGGAGGAGGTTGTCGCTCCTCTTATATTGAAGTTTCATGGGTCGATCAAAGGACCAGTTTCCACAGGTTTGTTGGCCACAGACTCTCAATGAGACCTTACCGAGGGATAAAGGGAGGAAGGACAACCCACATAGCCACAAGCATCGCAATTGGGTGAGGAAAACACTGTCTGGGCAATAAGTACCCAGGAACCTAGAAGAGAGGAAGAGACAGGTGTTTCTAAAGCAAGGGAACCAGGAGGGGAGATGCAAGCTGAAACACTAATGGATATCCAACCAGTAGATCCACCACCTACCGAGACAACTTCACAGTGGGTCGAGGTAGCAGTCAAGAAGGAATCAGCTGCTCTCGAGGAAGAGGGGTAAAGTAGAGCAGTCCTAACAATTGAACTTGTGGATACTCCCTCGAGTAATCCACCACTTGTTGAACCAGCGGAAATAGCAGTCGAGGTGGTTGTGAAGCAAGAAATGATTGAGGAAGAGTGAGTAATGCAGGAAAACCCAACAGTAGGTCTAGCTGATATTCCCCCGGGTGACCTACCTCATGCTAAACCAGCTGCAATACCAGATGAGGTGGTGGTCAAGAAGGAATTGATAGAGTTGTGCAAGCAACGGAGGCTACCCATTAAGCAGAAATATCATTTGAAATTCAAGGTTGCGATGCAGCTAAAAATAGATGTTAGGAGGCTTAGAAGACAGGTGCACCAGCTAAAAAATAGGTGAAGAAATATTGGCGATGGGATAAGAAGCCCAAATCCACAATGGCTGAAGTAAAAACACAGGTGGAAAATGTGGCAACAACCTCTGTTGCCACTTAGACAGACCCTATCGAGCATTTGTTCAAAGGCTGTGAGTTTTCCTTGACGGTCGAAGTTTAAACCTGGAAATCCACCGCGGCTCGATATCAGAATGAAGTGAAGAGAACCCAGGAACAAGCATCCAAGGCTATCTTCGAATATGTGGAGCACATAGACATATTGTGATTGAGGCACACAAAGCAGTAGCTCAAGGTGGAGCGGCTAGAGGGACAAGTGATAGAATTGAAGGCTGACAAAGAACAAATGTTCAGCTTGGCACAAGAGGTAATGGCATGTCACCCTCCTGCTTCTAGCTATGCTTTGTTCTTGCATGAGCGATTTCTTTTCTTCTGTTTGGAGAGCATTAAGAAGGAAATTAGTCATGAGATCAAGGACGGTGTACAATTCCTCCGGATATTGAAGGCTCATGATTTGGCAACTCAACATTTGATGTGTGAGCTTTATATGCATGGATACCTTCTGCGTGCAGACAAAGAGTTTAATCTGGTCCCATATGTGGGGGACATTCATTTAAGGGTTGTCACCTCTTATACTCTCAATCAGATAAGCTGGTAGAAGGCTTCTAATACGTTTGAGTCAAATCATACCACGAAGCCTTTTATGATGAGAGGGGAGCACGAGCGGTCAGTGACTATGTAAAATAAGCACAACACCTCTTTAGAAATTGAGGGAAAGATAGAATGGATGTTGAGGACACAAAAGTGGTGCATTTATCTCTGTTTCAAATAGTTATTCATGTTTCAAGATGAGGCCCTTCATAGTTGCCAAAAAAGGTGGATGATGTCACCCATATCTATCCGAAATAGGGAACCGTTTAGAGCACCAAATTTTGCATGGGCACTAAGTAGGGTGCCAAAATACGTGGCATGCATCCAAACATGTGGGGTCTGGTGAATGGGAATTCGGTTCTAGTTCCCTGTTATTTGGTTGTCGACAGAGCACTATACCCCAGCATATAGTGTACCAAATGATTAGTGGAAGGAAGTTCTTCTTTCAGAAGGGTATAAGGTTCCAAGAACAGACATGGCAGAGGAATATGATCTCTCGCGGCTTCACGAGGCCCATATTCTATCCAATCCAGACCTACGGAGGTGGCGAGATGCATGAGGGTATGTAGAAGGCTAGTTGGGGGGAGATGTTGGGCACCAAATCTACTTACCTTTTCCCTACATTTCCACTCAACTTTTCATCCTTTTTGCTCTCATTAACATGTATCTATTATGTTAAACCTATGAGGTAACCCTCCTTTCTCTATCTCTTGGAATATTTAATTAATGAAGTAAAGTCATGAGGGTTTTACCTATGTGAGCCACTAAAAATTGTTATGTCCACAGATTCCAGAGAACAGGTGTTTATCTTCCAACATATAGTGGCAGTTCTGTGATTCACAGCAGCCGTTCAACAATGCTAAAACAACATAACCAACTTGCAGCTGTTCCTAATCCATTTTGGATCATTTCTGTTCTCGCTCTCTCAGCACTAGTGTTGTTTTGAACTGATGTATATTTTTGGGCATGTAGTTGCCAGGTTTTGGGGGAAGATGTTATCACCCCCTATATTGTATAAAAGATGGATCGTTCCTATGCAAAGGGTTAGCCATACCAGGATATGTATTGTAACAGTTTTCTTCATATTAATAAAATATAAACGCTTTGTTGTTCTATCTTTGGTTGTGAGTAAATGCAACCCTGATCAGAGAGCTGGGCCCGCTCTTCTGATCAGGTGTTGCGTGTTTCCTTTTTGTGTGTTGTTTTACTTGTTGTATCTATTTCCTTATTGTTGTTGTAGATTACATAGATTGTTGTGAATGCCTTTTTAAGTTTTGTAACTCATTTCCATTACTATTACAGCGATGCTTTGATTTCTTAATCACGAACCCTTGGTTGATGTAGAGTGTAACCTTGCTCCTGCATATACCTTGCGTGTTACCTTGAAAAGAGTATGCACCCGGATTGATGAATTAATGTAGGAAAAGGGTTGACAAATTTGTTCATACCTGGACACCAACAAGGATTACCAGGCAACAGTGAACTGTAGAATACCTCCTGGTTAACCAAGATGTATGGGTAGGTAATCTCCCTAAATGTTGTGTTCGGTGTATCACGTTTGCAAGGCGGCTGACTCGGCTTCCTATGGATAAAGTATTGCAGCCTAGAGGGGTCTCCCGTTATATACTCGACTGTATGGGGAGCACAAATTCATACTAGTGCTGTCAAATGCCAAAATGAATGACAACTGCTAGGTTTAAAGACATCAGAACATGTTTCTAGCCTAGACCTTCTAGATATGATCATTAAGTTTCAATGTTTCCTTAGGTTAATTCAATAAATTTTAACGATTGATCTTGAATTAGGTTTCAATTTCAAGGCCCTACTGCTGTCATCTGAAAACTACTACATGTAGCTATATGAGAAAAGAGATCTTTGTCTTCGATGAAAATTAACACTAATTCAGAAATAGGGAACAAAAGATCAATGCATCAATCAAAGAATGAAATCTTTCTCTAATAAATCTCCTAAATGCACTTAATCTTCCCTTAACAACAAAATGAGTTTCATTTTATTTCCATGCCTATGATGATGCAATTCTAGCTTCTCAATAACACTACTAATGCAATATTTTCGCTTATGTAAACTAGAATGATGTTCTCCTTTTCATGAAATGCAAAATGAATCTTTCACATAAAGTGCTTTAATGAAAATTTTCACAATTCCGACCAAACAAGCATCGATAAAATCCAAAGCATGATAATTGAAACTAAAAGCAACTTCTTCCATGAATCGAACCAACCAGACTCATAAATGCTTCAATTGACAAACCATGCAATGTAATCTATGATTGGAAAGAGAAAAGAGACACTCGAAATAAGAGGAAAAACGAGACTCTTTCACTCATTCAATTGAAAACAAAGCATCCTAGTCACTTCTGGGAGGAAGAAGTGATCCAGGTCCAGGTGTGAAGAAGGACCTTTTACTTTCATGATGTGTTAAAATTTCTTTTTAAAATAACATTAAAGAATACATTTGCATGCAAAAAAGAAGAGGAACATAACAATCATCAGCACATGAGAACAAAAGGCATTGATAACAGAGTTCGTCTAGGAGGGACTATGTCTTCGGGCCCCTGTGTCAAGATGGTGTAGGCCGCTGCATTATTTGTTGTCAATAAAGATGATGTACACAAAGATGATGTTTCGATCATACAAGGAAGAATGCCCTCACGCAGGAGTGGATCTAAGAGATGTTCCACAGCTAGAACTCTCAATCAAAAGACTCCTATCAGTATGACACAAAAACAAGCATGGTGCGCATCCCGCCAACATGGCACAAAAGGGATGTCAAAGCAAAACCCATGCATGACAAAAACAAGAGTATCCCAACAACATAAAACAAGGGATCTCAAAGCATAACATAAAGACTTATGACACAAAGTACATCACATAGAAAGATTCCACATCAAATTAAGCAAGGAATCATGACAACATGTAATAAACAAGATCCTTCAACAACATAAATCATGGATCTATACAACATAATGCAGAAAGAAGAAGTACATGAACACATCATATACCTCACCACCAAGGGCCATCTGAAGCAAAGGCTGTCAAAGTGTTAAAGCTTGCTGAAACGTCGATCTCATATCATCAATCGCAAGAAGAAGACTGTTCACACATGAAGATGCACATCTGCACTGGCACTTAGAAAAGTGACTGAAAGAAGAAATGAGATAAAGACAAATCTGAATACACCATCAAATTTTTGGTGTCGATTAGTGCTGAAACGACTATCCAAAATCTGAATTCTGAGAATTTGAAAATTCAGAGCTCAAGGAATCTTTTAGATTCCCTAGGGATTCCTCAAAGATTCTGTTTTAGAGATGAGATGAAAATCCACTGCTCAAATGTAAAATCTGATTTCACCATTAGGATCCCTATGAAAAACCGTGAAAAACAAGTATAAACTCGACCATATTCTGACAAAGTGAAATTTTACTTCCTTGGGAAAATTTCATGGCTCATGGTTCTGCTCCTTGTTTTCGCTGAAATCATGGTTCTCCATGCATTCTAGAAAGGACTAGAAGATGCAGACCTTTGATGAAGAAACGAACAAAACCATTGTGTTCGTGGTGACGAGAAGTGTAAAAACCATATAAAACTTGTCAAATCCCGACACAGTGAAAATTTTGCCCTCTTGCAAAATTCATGGTTCCCGCATTAAAAAATTATTAAACTACCTCAATGTGCGTGCCCGCTCCTGTCTCGAAATATGTGCAGTCCTCCTCCTCCTACTCTAAGTAAATAACTGAATTTATATAATATTCTTGGTGGAATTACCAAGAAGTTGGTTTGGGTGGATTGGTAAAAACATTAAAATAGTGTGGAGGAGGTTAGGAGGTCAAATCCTACCCCTCCACAATTATCCTTTTATAGTTTTATACCCAACCAATATACATAAATAATATATGTCATTTTAAAAACCCAACCAAAAAATGTTTTGTTGGGTAGCGGGCCCGCCATTTGGGCGGCCCGCACCCATCCCCTCATACCATACGACATACGCATTAAATTCCATATTTTGCGGTGGTCAACGGTTAATATCTTCCACCATATACGTTGGGGTGTGGATTGGTTGGGTCCGTGCCCCAAGGGCCGGCCCACCATCCACCAACATATGCGTTGGTTTTACCTTTTGACTTTGGTTTTTTTTAATATATTTTATGCACCCAAATTTATAACCATATATTAATGTTTTGGTTATAAATATAATTTTTTGGATTTATGATTTTTATATAGTTATTTTAATAACTATAAAACAAGATTTTGTTATATAGTTATTTAACCGAAAAGGATTTTCATTCTCTTGTGCAGGTTTAGAAGGCCACTGGAGGGATGCTAAGTGTCAAGCTATCATGTAGGTCCCATGTGCTGACTGGGATGCCATGTGGCGCACTGTGGGCCCTATTTTTCTTCTACCATACCAATCTTTAAAGAGCTCTATCTTTTGCATACAAGCTCAGATTAACGAATCATTCATGCCACCATGATCAGGAGGACGAGCCCTCTTAAATGATGCCAACAACTTTTCTTTTCTGCCATTTTGAATTTTGAGCCTTATCCATCCCCTTAGTGTCTTGAGATCCACCTGGATCAAGAAGAGAGTCTGAGGGTCAAGACACACTAGCACTGGAATGGGAGAAATTATGATTTTTTCTTACCACCTGAGACGGGAGCAACTTTTGGGGCGAAAGTAGTGCCGATCGGCACGACTAACCAGTACTACAACTAGCACTGATGGCTGATCGGCACGACTTTTTGGCCAAAAATAGCACCGATCGAGGGATTCAAAGAAAAAATAAAAAAGAACTTCACACAGGGCCAAACTTAACACATCAGAGGGTGGGATAAACCAAGCAAGCACATAAAGACAACTAAATGAAGCTCTCTAGTTAGGGAGAAGTCAGTCCAAAATGCTTACGGGGTCAAAACCACAAGAGCAAAACACATTAGCCAAGATTGGGGTCAGGCTCTAATCTTCACTTATAGGCATCGGTGCAACTGCCTAACTAAAAAAAAGTGCCACAGGCTGGTCGGAATGATTGTTCCTCAGCCATTCGTGTTGGTCGGTGCGACTATCAGTGGATTAAACATGTTGGCCAAGGTAACTAAGAAAAAAAAAATCAAAACAGGGACTAGATTTGCTACTATGAATTTTAGACTTAGGCCAGTAAGCTGGAGAAAAGAAACAAAACCAAAGGGAAAAGGTGGAAATAGAAAAGTTCTTAGGAAATCATGAAATCCAAGACAAACAAAAGGATTGGGATCCCCAGCGGAGTCACAAATTTGTGGTGAAGTAAAATTATAAGTGCAGACATGAAAGAATTCCTCTATCCCGGTAATGGGTCTAGCCACAATAGATACATTCTATGGAAGATTTTCTTAGGTTAGAATCAATCAAGAGGGCCTACCTCTTGGTCGCTTATCCTACTTGATGATGTCCTCGCTTGCTCGCTCCAACAATCTCTTGCTTTCTTCTTCAAGTTCCTGAAACAAGTGAGCAACAACAACACACAAACATAATAATAGACAAATTGAAATTCAACCTACTTAACAAGTCAAGAAGCATTAAGACATGGATATGTAATATTACAAAACATGTAGGAAATCAATCGATAGTTGCATATATTAATATGAAAGGGACATTACAACCATTTGTCTTGATGTCGCAGTCTTCTTCTGACAAGACCAGGTTCCTACACACTTCTGCTAGCATTCTATGATGGCTTCAATCAACGATAGTTTTAAGGCTCTTCCCTTTAGGCTTCATTCCAAACCAAACACACTTCTCCCTCACACAACTAGATGGCTACAACTAGTAATAGCTTTCTTGTCTAATCCAAAATAGCATCAACACTTTGCAACTATAACACTCACACTCAACCAAAAACTATCAACTGTTACTAGGACTAGTTTGTGCTTGGGAAGAAGGGAGGTTTATATAGGAAATATGGATGGGAGATGTATCCTCTTCTCATTGGAGAAGGACTTATCTCTTGAGGTAGTTTTTATAGGGGAAAGGAGCCCAAACTGTCATCCTCGACCCCATCCAGCCAAACCATTTACTAGACTTCTGTTACAAAGCTTCTAGAGCTGGAAGCTTTGGCTCTAATTTAAAAAAAATTCCATAATAGGACTGGCACGACTAAGACATAGCCCAATCACTATGGTCGGCGCGAGGAGTAATTCTAATCCCTGCACATCAGCACGAGGGAGACAAAGGCCATTAGCTTTGGTCTTGTAAACTGGGCAAAACAGAAATTTTAGGGGAAATGGTGCAAAAGGGAAATGATTTGCTCATGAAGAGGGACACAATGGGAGCTTCTTCCTGAAGGCAAAGCATGCAAGGTTCACTATAGAGGTCCTCCAGGATCAAGGAACATGGAGTATAGGGACAGTGACAAAATGTTGTGTAACACATGTCCCTCACTCTCCTTCTCGCATTAACATTTTATTTGGAATGTTGCCACATATGCCTACCACCTTAAGGAGAAAGGCTATGTATTTTCTAAGGATATGTCAATGCTAGGGAAGAAAACAATGAAACAAATAAAATAGGAATAGATAAATAAATTAAAAACACTTGGGATTCAAGAACCTTACATAATGTGTGTAATGGAGGCCTCAAAAATATGTTGGAGAATCAAATAGGGAAACAATTAAAAGAAGTCTCCTATCCTTAATAATTTTTTGTGAAATTATGTTAGCCTCTTATTATTCTTTACTAGATTCTTTTCATCAAAAAATTTTCATGACCAAAACCACGAATATCATAGGAGACAATGGAAATAAGATGTAGGCTCCAAGCTATGGAAAAACCCCTTCAAGGGGAAACCTAGAAATAAATCTTCTCCTCTTATAGAATCAATTCAAATGAGAAATCAAAGACCCAATCTCTAAGACAAACACCTCCCTCTAAGCATCAAGTCCACCCTCCAACAAGTCCTTCCTTAAGCAAGTCAAAGTCCTTAAAGTCAATGAAAGACAAACCTCCAAAATTTCGCTCTAGTCAAAATTTTCAGCCTTCTACCTCAGATCTGATTTTTGGACATACAATTCTCAGGCTACCAGTCTTATGGTCCAATCTCAAGCATGAATATGTACACTTGAGAGCTGCTCCAGGTGCAACTTCTTTAGTTGAAAAAAAAATCTCGGCCTACTAGCAGCAATATAAACCCTATTTTACTTGTGTGAGAAATTATAAGCACAAAAATAAGTTATTCTCTTCTTATTTTTCTATGACCTTCACTCTTTTTCTTTTGTTTCTTCACTTATATTTTAAAGTCGAGTAATGATTATGATTCAAGGAGGTCGAGGTCTCCTATATATATACCCTTCTTAAGGGTCAAATAGGCCTCTCCTAGGTTGACTTTCACACGCATAACTGACATGGCCTTAGAGGGAAAATTTGACTTTTTAAACACAAAAATAATGTTTATTTATTGTTACTATTTTTCAAAATTGGTCTTATAAATACGATAATGACTCTCTTGACTCATAACATATATTTTCTTAACTTTACAAACCATAGGAGCGTGAAATACATGCTTGACATAGTTGACCATTCAAATGAAGCATGAAACCCATGCTTGACAAATATTTTTTATTTCTTTATTTTAATTTTTACATAAAACATACAATGACATGACTACATTGACAATCATGAAGGATTAGAATTGTTACATTTTCCATCCCTTCCTCTTCACTAGGGAGGTATTCATAATTGTACAAAAGGTACAAGGATAATTGCAAACTAAAGTGTTATCATAAGAAGGGCGAGATTGGTAGGCTATATTTAAGCATCAACATCATATCCAACATTTTTCAATGTCAACATTATAATTCCTTGACTAAAAAGCTCTAATTCTCCACAAAATTAGAGCACAATGCTAGGAGGAATACATCTCAGCCTCTTAAGCCACCAAACCCATCTAAATGTTCACCAGGTATGTCCATCTAGGACTATACTTAGCTTGTATTTCCAATCCTCAAAGAATATTGGTCCTCATTGACCACTCTTATCATGGATACCCTCTATAATCCTCAAAGAGTTTCAGTTTACAAGACTACTTCCTATCTTAGATTTCCAATCCTCAAGGACTACCAGTCTCATACGATTATCCAATCCTCGAGACCCTATTCTCTGACCATAGCCTTCACTAAGCATACGAATATTAGTCTTAGCCTAGTGCATGATACATGAAGGAGAGAATATAATGTCCATTATGCCTTCCCCTCAATTAGGTAGGAAATCCTCATTCCCATTTCATCAGGGAATACATCCTTGCTCCTTTTCAACTAGGGAGACTTAACCACGAGTCCAAGATTGTCTTGATGTCTCATTAATAAATCAAATACTTATTATTCAATGGAGATAATAGTAGTAGCTATAGCACATCCTCTTCTCACACCATCATATCACATCATATATGAGATTTGACCTTGGATATCATGTATCCAACCTCTTTCTCAATTTATCTTTATGACGGGGTTCATGTTATCAGTCTTCCAAATCACTTTCCTTTAGTCATTTATCATCATCAACAATATCTTATGAAACCAACCAATGTAGAGCTAGCCATAACTCCCTATATCCATGGGAAAGTGATCTTCTTCTTCATCAAAACATGACAATCAAGCTATTTTGTATCTTGACACCTTTTCTGCCAATGTGGTGTACACATTTATACCACATTTTTTTCATACATTCTTCTAAGCCATAGGCAATATCATTTACTCAATCTATGAATTGAGTTGAAACTAGACAGTTACCAACTGCCACATGTATTCTTGCAGCGTGTATTTTCAGGTAGAAAATCTACATCAATACTAGATTCTTATCTAGATGTCATGTTTCTGCTAGTTTCTATTTATGTTTTTAACATCCTTTTATGGCCCATATTCATGCTATAATACTTTCCATGCTTTTAGCCTTTCAATCAATGTTCATGTAAGGAGCTAATCAAACTTCAGTCTTTTATCCATCAAAGTTTCTATGACTCCTTCTGAAGTCATTTCTCCTTTGATTCTTCAAGATACCATATCGAATGCTAACTAGGGCATGTTCATCTATTATTTTTTCAAAATTTATACAAAACATATCATACTCATTCTACCAAACATATCTCTACAACTAGCTCTTCTTACAACATGCATTTATTTCAAATTAAGAGTTCTAAAAATGTGTACCTTTTTCTTCAAACAATCATTCAGACCATTCCCTTTAGAACGAACTGGTTCTCATCTTGAAGATGAGACTTCCTCCATACTGTAATTGTATCTACAAAATTGTTGGAAGCTTTCTTACATATATTTTTGTCATGACATTATGATTCTTCTTTCAGATACTGAAGAATATTCTATTGTTTTGTGTATAGGATCTTTGGGATACTTTATTTCCATGACATGATGCCAAAATTTTTCTGCATGAATAATGTTAAATGGTCCAAATCCTTTTATTTTTTTCTTGCTATATGAATGCTTCCAATATACATTAAAATTCTTTAATTCTATTTACTTCTATCTATGTGGTGAGCCCTAGTATTGCAACAAGAATGTTGCAAATCCTGATGTTATCGACTTAAATTATCATCCTAAGGTTTGTACAAACTTAAGAGGGGACAAAATTGTATGTGAAACAAACACCTTCCTCTTCCTAGTGTGACTCCCTTTGATGTAAGTGAAATAAGGCAATGAAACAACTATAAATGAGCAAAGATCTATGCAAGCTATCGTTCCTAAGTTTCAAAAGGTAAGTAACCATAAGAAAACCTATATACTTTTTCTTGAAATTAAATGAAAAAAGGGAAATCCATTCTATTTGCAAAAATGTAAAGCATAATGAACACTAAGTAAATTTAATCTATTTTCTGGAAAGGAAAGTCATAGATTACTCTTGCAAGAATGAAATCAGACTTTTCATAAAGTAAATTATGGAAAGGTTATATGGACTAGTTGCAGAAATAAACATTCAAGAAAGAAATGTAAGATATAAATGGAGATCTAACCAATCCTCAGCTCAACCAAATTTGTATCAAACCATTCATAGGCTATAAATATACTTCTACCATGAATTTGGAGTGAATTTGTGCAAGGAATCTCTCAAAAACAAATTTCTACAGGATGTTTGTTGCTCGAGTTAACTTGCCAAATGCCCAAGAAAATAAAATGAAAATGAGATGAGGTGAATTTATTTCTTATGTGGGATTTCCTAAGACTCCAATTCAAGTGTAATAATTCAAAAATATCCTTGTTAAGACGTGCTAAAAAATAACATAAAATTACTACTCTAAAAATGAGAAATTCTAGAACTAGTGAGCTAGTTAACTTACCAAATACCTAACCTGATCAAGTGAAAATGTGTGCTATTTCTTTATTATTAAATATAAATTTTTTAGGAATCAATCCAAGTGTAATCGACTGAAAATATTCTCATTAACATGTGCTAAAAAATATCATAAAATTACTATTGTTTTGCTACACGATACTTCCAGAAATTCCAAAATTGTGAACTAGTGAACCAATCCAAGAAGATCAATCATGGATATGAATTTTAAAGGTTTTTATAAACATGAATAAATATTTGTGAATTGATAAATAACATGAAAAAAATAACTTCAATCATTTAACCAATATAACCGACATCCAATGAAGCATGGATAATAAGTGCATAAAAATGCACGAATAACAAATGCAAGTGAACAAGACATTCAAAGAAGATAAAAATATTGCAAAATAGGGCTCTGAGGCTCTTGGGATAGCCAAGCCCAAGGATACTCAGATTATGATGAAGAAAACCAAGCCTTATAAGTTGAAAACGACACCAAACATCATTATATGAGTCAATCCAAGTACATCCCTACTATAAATGAAAGTAGAGTTGCTAAATAACAAGTTTTCTCCATGATAAGGCAAATAAATACATGCCTCTAGATGAAAATTCGAATTGGTACTTATAAAAATAGATGGAGAAGCATCCTCCTTGAAAGGAGACAACTTTCCTCTCCAAAATCCCTCAAAAAGTGGATTTTGTTCTCAACAATAGAAATCTTCATTAAATGATAGGCGGTACATTCCTAGATTTTCTCAATCACTGGAGCTCCAAAATCTGTTCAATAATTTAATAATATCTTGTTCATTTATTATCCAATTGATCTGAAATCACCCCTAGGTGACCTCAGGAAATTAATGAAGCTATTACAGACTCGTGTGCTGGTGTGCGTGTCTATGTTATCTTGTGCAACGGATCTGTAAGATTGCGAAATACACAGACACTTGAAACAGTAAGAGATCATAGTAAGCAAACATAAACACAACAGAATTTAATAAGGAGTTCACCCAATCCTCCTAGGCTACTTCTCCTAGTCCAACCCTCAGTGGTGGCCTTTTTATTATGTTTTTAAAGCAGTCTTACAATAAGGAGCTCAATCTGAGTCTCACTTGACAGAGGATGATCAGTAGGATGGCACTTGGAATTCCCAAGTCCTTAGAGTTCACAGACTCCCCTTACCAAATTTTGACCTCAATTGGTCTCTGTCTACTCAATCCTGCCCTTACTCTCATGGTCAACTCGACTTATCTACCCTCTGCAACTTTGCCTCTCTTTCTTTGTCTCTCGTCCTTCAGCTTCTTCATTGCTTTTCTACCTCACTGTCTCTCCCGTCTCTGTCAGCTCATGGATTTAAAGCTAGTTCGTTCCTTCAACTGTTCGTTTCAGCTTCCCAGATCTCTGGATCACCTGCCTCTGTCCACTGCGACTCCTCTACCCTGCATAATCATTGCTGCGTAATGCTTCGCAGAGAGGTGGCCACCTGTCTCTTTGCGAATTGAGTGTCAATTCTTCCTGAATGGTCGTTTTTTCTATTATTTCCCAGATGCCTGTGAAACGGATCCTTCTGTTGATTCATTGGTCAAATCACACTTCAAATCTTATGCGCCATAGTTTATTTCTCCCCCGGGTCCGGTCATCCATTGGGTTGAACCTCCGCCATTGATCTGGAGCCCCCAAATCCTACGGTCTTCGCTTATATCGTGCGGTTGAGTTGCTCGACCGTTAGTCCGCGATGTAAGTGGTTTCTCTCTCTCCCCGCCGGACACACGTCACTTAGTGCATGGAATCGCTGGGTCCTTGTCCAAATCCGCTTACCACCTAAATCACCTTTGATATTCCGCCAGTTTTGAGCGCGGGACCTGCCTTGTCAGTTTTATCGCTGTCCCATGGTTTTTCGGTTTTCGTTGTGACCGAGTGCTCGGGGCTTTTCCTTCTCGAGGGGTTTTGTAAACAGCCTCCATTTCTGGATTTGAGCTTCCCAATTGCCATTTTTGCGCCATGCACGGTCTCCATGAGCCAACGGTCAGCGCGCTTTGACTGAAGGTTCTCGTTGCTCCATGCTGGTTGCAAATTGCCATTATTCAGAGGTTATTTTTGATAGCTATAAGGTTTCTTTAAGTTTGTCATTCGTTCTTAGCAATCAAGGAATTGTTTGAGGATCTAATTCGGATCACAGCCTTCCCACTGAAAAAGCTTTTGGACCACCAAAAGTTGGTTTTCAAGCATCGACTAAGTGAGGATACAACTTTCTCACCTGTCCAATCTCCATCCATTTTGCACTGCTTGGTTTTGAACCCCTGAGCTCAATTCTGAGGAACTCAACATCTCCCTTATGCATTGTTCTCACCTTCCTGTCTTGAACTGTGTCTTCCTGCAGTTCATTAAGATATTTAGGTAACAGGTCATCAATAGAAGGCAATTGACTCTGCTCTTCAGGGTCTTCAATTAACGAAGGTTCAAATAGTCTCAAGCTGTCTACATTGACGATTGAATAGATGTGCATATAAGCTGGCAAATCAAGGCGAAAAGCGTTCTCACCAATTTTCTCAAAGATCCTGAAAGGTCCATACCTTATTGGTTTTAGCTTTTTACCTTCACCTTGGATCCTGTCTTTGTTGATATATAGCCAGACTTGATCACCAACTTGGAAACTATGCTCCATCCAATGCTTATCATGCCTTGCCTTGTATTTTGCCTGGCTCTTTTCCAGCTGTTCCTGTACTGCTTGATGGATCTTTTGGATTTGTTCAATGAACCTAGTTGCCTTGTCCACATCGTTGTGTCCCTCAACTGTTGTGTCCTTACCAAAGACAAAATCCAAGGGAGACCTTGGTGTGAAACCAAAACAGGTCTCAAACGTAGATCTTTATGTGGAAGAATGTTTGGCTTGGTTGTAAGCATACTGCACATAACACAAATGTTCATCCCATAGCTTGGGATGCTTGCTGCAATATCCCCTGAGCAACTGGATCATTGTCCTGTTGACTATTTCTATCTGGCCATCGGTTTGTGGATGGAAAGTTGTGCTTTTCTTCAGTTTGGTGTCCATCAGTGCCCAAAGACTTGACCAAAAATTTCCCACAAATCTAGTGTCTCGATCAGATATAATGGAAATGGGCAATCCAAAATTAACCCACACATGTTGAAAGAATAGTTTTGTAGTTTGTTCAACTGTAATCTATTTATTACAAGGTATCAAAATACACATTTGTCTGAACCTATCCAGAACAACATATAGATAATCATGACCCTTCCTAGATTTAGGCAGTCCTCCAACAAAGTCCATGGAAACACTTTCCCAAGGATGAGAAGGATCTGGAAATGGAGAGTACAAGCCTAGTTTCCTATTGCTGGGCTTCCTTTTAGCACACATAGTACACCCTCTTACATATCTAGAAACTGTCTCGTTCATTTTTGGCCAATAACAAAATATTTGCAACTGTGCAACTGTTTTGCTTACCCCAAAGTGACCTGATAGTAGAGAAGTGTGTGCTTCTCGAATTATCTTTACTCTTTCAGTTTGTGGAATGCATAGCTTGCCACAATGATATAGGAGTTGGTCCTTAATGTGATAATCCAATTCTTCTACTCGTTTGCCTTGACTTAAAGTTGCATATACATCTTTTAAGTCCATATCTTAAGGATATTGTTCAATGTAGCTCTCATGCAATACAGAATTATGCTTAAGCATAGTAGATGCATTTCTAATGGGTCTAGATAACATATCTGCAACTTTATTATGTATGCCCTTTTTATATCTGATGACTGAATGACACTGTTGTAGGAACCCCATCCACCTGTAGTGTCTTGATTACTACAACTTAGTTTGGGAGTGTAGATATTGAAGTGGTTGATGATCAATATGGATAACTATTTCTTTGCCCATTAAGTAATGTTTCCACTTTTTCACACTCTGTACTAATGCATACAATTCCTTATCATATGTGGGATAGTTAACTTCTGCACAGTTAAACGTTTCAGAATGATAACATATGGGTTTACCGTGCTGTATCAACACTGCTCCCATGGCATAATCACTAGCATCTATTTGGATCTCAAACGGTCTTGGAAGATCTGGCAGTGCTAGTACTGGTGTTGTACTAATCTTTTCTTTCAAGGTGTCGAAGGCTTTCTGTTGTTTGTCTCCCCACTGAAACACCTTGTTCAATCATATTAGAGCATGTAAGGGAGCTGCAATTAAGGAAAAGTTAGAAATGAACTTTCTCCAATATTGTGCTGCTCCTAAGAAGCTTCTAACTTCTGTAGCAGATTTGGGTTTAGGCCAGTTTACAATGACTACCACCTTAGAGGGATCTATCTTCAATTCACCACCCCCTACTATATGTCCCAAATAATTCAAAGATGTTTTGCCAAATTCACATTTTGAGAGTTTAACATAAAGTTTTTCTCTTTTCAAAACATCTAGTGTCTACTTAACATGCTTTAAATGTTCTTCCCATGTTTTTCTAAATATAAGAATGTCATCCAAATATACAATAACAAAATCATCAAGAAAAGGTCTGAGCACATCATTCATTATTCTCATGAAAGTAGCAGGAGCATTAGTTAAGCCAAAAGGCATAACTAGCCACTCATACAATCCTTGCTTTGTTTTGAATGCAATCTTCCATGCATCTTGTTCTGCAACTCTGACCTGATGATATCCACTATGCAAGTCTAACTTGGAAAAATAAACAACTTCCTTTAACTGATCTAATAGATCATCTATGCGAGGAAGGGGATAACGATTTTTGATTGTTATTTTATTCAGTGCTCGGTAATTAATGCACATTCTAAACGAGCCATCTTTATTTCTCACCAAACCGATTGGTGACCCACATGGTGATGTGCTAGGTCTGATGAACCCCTTCTTGAGCAAATCCTACACCTGCTTCTTGATTTCTGCATTCTCTAAAGCGGACAACCTGTACATCCCAATGTTAGGCAATGGAGCATCTTGGTACAAATTAATATCATGCACTATTTCCTTTTTGGGTGGCAGACCTTTAGGTTCTTGAAACAAGATATCATACTCTGAAACAACTTTTTCTAAATCAGCTTGATGTTTAGCATCACAACCCTCAAATACATTGGTTTTATCAGGTTTCTTTTCCTTTACAACCATCAGTAAAAATTGTTTGCATGAATTTACAATTCGTTTCATTTGCCTTGAATTTATGAGAATATAATTATTCTTGAGCTTATGAGCTCTTACAAAGTGTTCGATTCCATCTTTAACAGGTAGATACTTGTTCTCATGTCTATAGAAAATAGCTTTTCGGTCATATAAGTAAAGACTTCCTAAAACAATTCCACATATATCCAAAGGAATTATATCTAACTCAACCTCATCTACAAATGTTGACTCAAAATAAAACTTGAGTTTGCATTGTCTAGTCACTCGTAGTTGTGCTTTATCACTTAACCATCCTAATGGGTATGGTTTCTTGTGAGGTGTGGTCAGTAATCCCAACTTCTTTACAATTGCTTCAGAAATTATATTTACTTGTGAGCTACTATCAAACAAAGTATCAATCTTTTGATGTTTGGAAATAACTCAAATATGGAAAAGCTCATGTCTTTTTCTCTCATTTTCTTCATCAATAGTAGATTATGTAGAATTACTAGTAGATGCTTCAAAATTCTTACCTTTTATACCTGTGGCTGCAATGGTTGTTTCATCTCCTGAGTCCGACCCCAAATCTTTCTGAATAGCTGCAGCAGTCTTCTTCTTCTTACCCTCAAACTTCTTAGGTCTCAGCTCTGGATGCAGAATCCAACAGTGCTCGTCATCATGCCCATCCTTCTTACAGTGAGTGCATGAAGACTTGCTTTTCTGTGTAGTGTTGGCCTTCCTCTCTTTCCATTTCTGTTTTCTCTTCTCCTTATTCTTGCTTGCAATGGGCTTGGATGATCCTCTAACCTCTAGGTTCCCATTCTTTCCTCTAGTTTCTAGATGTGTAGCTTGAATAGATACCTAATCTATACTAGTGGGATTAAACATGAGGATAGTGTGCCTCATGTAGCTATGTAGACCACTGATGTACTTCAATAGAGTCTCAAGTGAGTCTAATGAGATTCCTAGAATCAAAGCTCTCTTCCTAAATTCTTGGGTGTAACCTTGTACACTTTGCATAGGCTGGCCAGCTGAATCTTGCTCTTGTCTGAGTTGATACTCTGAACTCTGCAATAAACATCAATTTGTCTGATCCAATTGTCCAGCTTTTCTGCATTCAACTCTCCATCATATATTGGTAAATAAAATTTAACATCTAGTTTAATCAAATGTCTTATTTTTATGTTCAGGGCTATTAGGAGGTGTGAGAAAATTTTCTTCTTTCCCTTTGCCTTTTGAGTGGTCATGGAGGAGAGACTCTTCTTCTCCTCTATCTTGTTTGGAGCCTGATGATTCCTCATCTTTATGTCTTCTAAAGTCCTTATAAATTTCCTCTACCGTGGATCTCATGGCCAGGAAACTATCTATAAATTGAGGGTCTGAGCCCATAGAACCTTCCTCTGACATTGTCTTCTGAGGATAGACTCTTCCAATTTCAGGATTAGTTTCGACCAAGTCTCCTTCTCCTAATTTGAGCTTTGATCTAGTTAGCATTCAATAGCTAAATCTGACACAAGCTTGTCTAACCTTAGCAACCTATAGCTCTGATACCACTTGATCTGAAATCACACCTAGGTAACCTCAGTAAATTAATGAAGGTACTACAGACTCATGTGCTAGTGTGTGTGTCTATGTTATCTTGTGTAACGGATCGATAAGATTGCAAAATACACAAACACTTGAAACAACAAGAGATCACAGTAAGCGAACATAAACACAACAAAAATTAATAAGGAGTTCAAACAATCCTCCTGGGATACGTCTCCTGGTCCAGCCTTCAGTGGTGGCCTTTTTATTATGTTTTTAAAGCAAATTCTTACAATAAGGAGCTCAATTTGAGTCGCACTTGACAGAAGATGATCAGTAGGATGGCACTTGGAATTCCCAAGTCCTTAGAGTTCACAGACTCCCCTTACCGAATTTCGACCTCAATTGGTCTCTATCTGCTCGATGCTGCCCTTAATCTGATGGTCAGCTCGGCTTCTCTGCCCTCTGCAAATTTTCCTCTCTTTCTGTGTCTCTCGGCCTTTTGCTTCTTCACTACTTCTCTGCCTCACTATCTCTCCTGTCTCTGTCAGCTCATGTATTTAAAGCTAGTTCATTCCTTCAACTATTCATTTTGGCTTCCTGGCTCTCCGGATCGTCTGCCTCTTTTTGCTGGGACTCCTCTGCCCTGCATCATCATTGCTACGTAATGCTTCGTAGAGAGATGGCCACCTGTCTCTTTGCAAACTGAGTGTCAGTTCTTCCTGAATGGTCGTTTTTTCCATTATTTCCTAGATGCCTGTGAAACGGATCATTCTGTCGATTCATTGGTAAAATTTGACTTCAAATCTTATGCACCGTAGTTTATTTCTCCCCAATTCTGGTCATCCGTCGGGTTGAACCTCTGCCGTTGTTCTGGAGCCCTCAGATCCTACGGTCTTCGCTTATATCGTGCGGTTGAGTTTCTCGACCATTAGTCCGCGATGCAAGCAGTTTCTTTCTCTCCCCACTGGAAACGCGTCACTCAGTGTATGGAATCGCTAGGTCCTTGGCCAAATCTTCTTACTACCTGAAATGCCTCCAATATTCCACCGCTTTTGAGCCCGGGACCCACCTTGTCAGTTTTAGTGCTTTCCCACGGTTTTCTGGTTTTCCTTGTGACCGAGCGCTTGGGGCTTCTCCTTCTCGAGGGGTTTTGTAAATAGCCTCCATTTATGGATCTAAGCTTCCCAATTTCCATTTTTGCACCATGCGCGGTCTCCATGGGCCAACGGTCAACGCGCTTTGACCGAAGGTCCTCGTTGCTCCGTGTTGGCTGCAAATTACCATTATCCGAAAGTTATTTCTGATAGCTATAAGATTTCTTGAAGTCTGTCATTCATTCTTAACAATCATGGAATTGTTTGAGGATCCAATTCGGATCACCAATCTTGGTCCATCATGTAACAGGGAGAAAAAGTCCCTATATTATCTCATCCTCCAAATCTTCATAATCTGTCCAATATTCTTACAATATTTTACAAATATAAATAATATTAGTCACAAATATGAAATTATATCTGAACCTTCCTATTTAACACATTATACCTCAAAAGCATGTCATCAAATTCAAATAGAGAGGTTAAATGTGTTGAAGGATGGTCAGTTGGACCTTAAATTGTAGTTAATGGTGATTCCCAAGATACTCCCAATTACTAAAAGTGTTTCTCATCTCCTGAGCAACTTAGTGACCTAGTTGTACCTCATTCATGGCCCTGGTGGCCTCTCTCTTGTACATTTATGAGTCCTTTCTCTAAAGAATCTTGCTTGTAGGATCAACAAGGATAAGCACAAAAATATAGTTGTTCCTTTCATGCATTTGTTTAGAAGTCTTTTCAAGCAGAAAAACTTAAATTTTCTCTTGTAGGTGAAATGTGTTGGCTTGTAAGATAAAGTGGCATCATCTCGCTTGACACCCTCATTTAATTTTCACTCATACTTTCAAGTTGTCTATGAAAAAAAAGCATATTTTTGCTTGAGACCATTAGTCTACCTTTTACTCCAGGTACAAGATGGGATTTTGAATGGTTCTAGGCTTGGGAAGGTGTTCCACATCCTTTTGCGGCCTCTTGCTACCTTTTTCTACCATTTGGCCTCCTCTAGAAACCTCAAAATTCCTTTGGATGAAATCCTATAGAATCATGTAGCATCATGTAGCACCTCACATAATCCATCAAAACTTGGCCATAATTTCAGCTTGGGCCTTGTTTTCTCTCTTACCTTTATATAACATCTTTTGGGGCTTGGACACAAGATAGAAGAGATCAATGACCCCCTGCAACCTCTTTTCATCATTGTGGATTGAGTTCTAGTTTGATGGCGAATGCCTTATTTCCTTTTTCTTCCTTCTTCTTCTCTTTTGTGGCCTAGATGATTTCCTAATGGACTCTACTTCTATCTCTGGTTTTTTTTCTCCCTTCCCTTCAATTTATTTTCGTTTTTCTTCTTCTCCTTCCTCTCTAGCTTCTTCTTTTATAGAACTATGTATTGGCATCTCCCATGCTCTAGTAAGGCTTGAGCTTGGGTTTTCATGAAACCCTCCATGTCCATGTATATAAAATATTCCCAATACACATGTTTCTTCTTGAGTATGTGGCCTCACTCATATTGAAACCTCCTCCCATGTTCACTACCTTCTACAAATATTTCAAGGATTTTTCTGTAATTTTTCAGTTTCTAGGTAGCCTAGGATTTCAGAGCAGAGATGAGAGGAATGATGTTCTTTTAATGATCAAAGGTAGAAAAATTTCATGCTAAATTAAAAAAAAATCACCACTCTGCTAGCACTTTCCAGGTCCTGTGCCCCCTCTACAATAGTGTATGAAAGAAATAACTTAGGTAGTTAGGCCTCCTTAGCCTAAATTAAGGTTTTTTTATGTGCTAAATGAGCCTCAAGCCCGCTTAAGTTATTGATCATTAGCTGGTTGTCTGAGCATGCTATATGAGTCTGCCACATTGGCCCACCCTTCAAATTCATCGCCTTCTTTTGTTTATTTTTTATTTTGATCACACTTGTGTTTGATAAGAGGAGATAACTATAGTTAACTATCAAAGGTGGCTGACACCATTGACCCATCCTTATCTTATAAAACCTTTCTCTTATGTATTGAAAATGAATTTTGAACCATTATATGCTCTACAGGAGTAGTGAAGAACAATGTATGCTTGTGCCTACTTCATGTCAAGTTGTTGTGGATGTTTGTGTGCTATTGTTGAACCATCAATCGATATGATAGCCTCTAGAGTTGCTATCTTCCATGCTCTTGTTTTCTGCATTCTTCCTCATTTGAATAAAACACATTATTGATATTCCCTCATAGATGTTTGACTAATGAAGTCTTTTTTATGCAGGTTCTTCCATTATTTGATCTGCTACTGTTGGAGTATGTTAGTGACCTTACAATTTCCTCTCGAGGATGGTGTAGCTTCCTCAGATCTCAAGTGTTGGGTGTGTGTTATATTCTTTCCATGACTAGATAGACACATTGTACATTGCGTCGAGCGCAGTGGGGAGGGTCATATGGGGGACAACGATACCCCTTATCAGGGTGTTTGTAGGGGGCGGTAACCCTAGTACATAGGGTCCAAGAAGTGCCCTGGGAATTAGTTTTTCTTTTCTTTTTCATGCGGACCCAAATATGGTGGGTGGAGTGACCCATGGTTTTGTGCATGGGTTTTGCACATGGTTTTGGGCATGTTGATTTTTTGCCCATGGTATTTTGTAGATTTGATCAAGGAAACTATGATTATGTTCTAATACATGGTTAATGGATTAGGGTTTATGAATGCTTCGCCATGTATATATATGTATTGTAGCATTGAAAGATATATAATGGAAAATCAATGCGGTAGTCCCAATTTTGGGATCCAAGGGAAAATCTCTATGCATATTTATTTTATGTTCTCTCCATTATATATTTTTTGTTTTAAGAATTTGTTTGCAGGTAATTTCTATATAGGTTTAAAACCTACATTTGGGATCACAACCAAGTTCAGGTTCAAGAGAATTCCTTTGCTGCTGATGGTTTTTCCTCAGGCCTATGGTAGACCCTATTCAGTGAGAGATATGTTCAATCGATTCTTGTGGTGAAAGAAGATGGTGAATAGTGGAAAGATAGAGATTGATAAATTCAATGGACAAAGTTTTGAGTTGTGGAAACTCAAGATGGAGGATCTATTCGTGGATAAAGATTAGTGGATCTCGGTAAATCTTGGTATTAAACCAATGAAAATGTAAGCATAAGACTAGGTGAATTTGGATCGAAAGGAAAAGAGAAAAATATGGTTATGTATCTCAGATTCAGTATTGTTGAATGTATCATGGGAAGCTACAACGAAGGCTTTGTGGGAAAATTTAGGGACTTTGTACCAATCTAAGTCTCTGGCGAACAAAATGTTCCTGTGGAAAAGGATGCATAACCTGAGGATGAAGGATGGAGACTTGGTAACAGAGAATATCAACTCCTTTGGTATTGTGGTAAGTTAGTTGTTATCTATTGATATAAAAATTTTAGATGAAGATAAGTGCATCAATTTTTTGTGTTCTATACCAAATTTCTGTGATAGTTTGGTTATGTTTGATGAAATAGTCTCATGCTTGTTTTCATAGGAGATGAGATAGAAGGATGATCCCATAAGAGAAACAAAAATAAGTCCTCTACTGGGAGATCTAAATCTATAGAGAGATCTAAATCTCTAAGAAAACATATAAAGTTGTGCTAGAAATGTGGAAAGGAAGGGCACTACGGAAAGGACTATAGATCTAAATATATTGAGAAAGGAAAGGGATATAATGTTGTTCCTTCTGAAGAAGTGAAAACCACCTCAGATGAAAGTGGGGATGTTTACTTGGCTTCTTATTCAAGTACACATGTATATCATGAGGCATGGTTGATTAACTTAGGTAAATCCTTTCACTTCACTCCCCATAGGGAGTGTTTCTGCGAGTATGAGAAATATGATGGTGGTGATGTCTTCTTAGGGGATGACAGGAAGGAAAAAATCAATTGACACGGAAAAGTCTAGCTAAAGATGAAATGTTGAAGGATTAGAACACTTACCAGTGTTCTGCATATTCCTACATTGTCCAAAAATCTAATTTTTGTAAGTAAGAAGTATGATTCAGGTGTAAAAAAACTGTTCGAGAAAGATACATGCAAGATGGTTTAGGGTGCACTGGTATTTATGCGTGGAGTTGATATTGGAAATTTGTACAAACTTTTGGTTAACAATATTATTAATGGTTGCAATAGTTTTGTGGTTCCTAAGAGTGGAGCAAAAAATCTAGTGGTCTTTGGAGAAAATACCATGCTATGGCATCAAAGGCTTGGACATATTGGAGATAAGGGAATTAGAATTATTGAAAATGCAACAAGAACAAATGCTGATTTAATTTCCCCTTGAATTAAATTAGGATAAAATTTGTAATTTGACATCATGTGACAATTGATACAAGTTAACTAAGTTAATTTGACTTAGTTGGCTCAGTTAATTTGAGTTAAGGGTCTAAAATGAGTCATGTAGAGTGTCTCCTACTTTATAGGAGACATGGTTGAGTTTATTTAATTAACTCAGTCTAACTGAGTTAAAGTCAGTTAAACTAGTTTCAACTGATGGAGGAACTAGTATGAGGTCTAATAGTGGGGTGTTGCTTGATGTGTTCAACCTGTTAACTAATAATTCAGCCATAAATAGCTCATGCATGTCAGATTTGAGAGTTACCCAGTTGAGATTGGAGTTCAAGTGTAGTGTACTATTAGTTGTATAATCATACAAATTGTACAGGTGGTGCATGTTGTCAGAGGAAGGCCTATGAGGATTGCATAATTCCAATTGTGGAATTTCCCTAATTTATAGGGGGTTAATTCCCAAGGAAACAATGCTAGGAAATAGGGAATTGGGCAACCAGAAAATTGGATAAGTATTTTCCTAGGATTATATTGGAAGTAGTGAGATAGATAGAGATAGTGCATAGTTCGCTCAAGATTGAGAAAAGAATTGTAATCTTCTCATAGTTGATCACTAATGCAATATAAAGATAATAGCAATTTTTAGCTGTGACTTTCCCTAGGAAATAATTGTGTAATGTGCTGATTGAATTCTTTCTCTGGTATGCTTCATGATTTCATGATCGATTAATTTTTTCCACTAAAGAGTAGAGTAGATTCGAGCCTTTTTCTTTAGAAAATCACATAAGAATTTTGAATCTACAAGGAAATTATACATGGTATCAGAGTGGAAACCACACTAGAAGAGAGTATGAGTTTCTCTTTTAATAGGGGGATCGAATTTGTAGGATCACTTTTCATAGCCAGTAAGATGTGGTTCTACAGATTGGGACTCGAATATTCCCTTGAGGGTAGTTCGAATTATATTGCTTGGAAGGACAAGGTGGACGCAATGTTGGAATGCAATGGGATGAAGGAATTCATAGACAATAATATTCCTAAGCCTCCAACAACTGATGCTCAAGATCTGACAAAGTGGAATAAATGTGTGGCAAAGGTGGGGAGAATCATACTAGAAGGAGTTCAAGATCATATTGTCTCGAATCTCCATGGGAAGGATACACCATATGAAATGTTTCCAGCATTGACAGACTTGTTTCAAAACAACAATGACCACAGGAAGCTAGCACTGAAGGACAAGCTTAGGACAATAAAGATGGAGAAGGGTGACACAATACCATAGTACTTTAGTAGGTTCACCGAATTTATGGATGATCTTGGGGGAATTGGTATTACAGTTGATGAATATGATCTAGTCAGCCTAGCACTTCTAAGACTTCCCAAGAGCTGGCACAACTACCAGGATTCAGAAAGTGGGAGGGATCATCTACCAAAGTGGGAGAGTTGTGGTCCGACTTAGTGTAGGAATAGCTAAGGCGAAGCACAAGAGATGGAACCTCATCCAAGCATGATGATGAGGAGAACCATGCCTTGGATGGAAAGGAAAAGAAAGTGAAAGGGAAGAAATTCCAATCCAAAGGAGATTAATTTCAGGAAGGCAAGAAGGACTTGTTGAAGATTAAATGTTTCCACTATCATTAGTTGGGACACTATGCCACGAAGTGTCAACATAAGAAGGCCGACAAGTATCCCCGAGGAGCAGTGACAAGTGAAGCTCTTACTTAACAATTTGAGTTGGATTTCATGCTCATTGCATGCATGGTGAAATCGGTGATGGGTAGTTTGTGGTATCGGGATAGTGAAGCCTCATTCCATATGATAGGAAAAAAATATTTTTTCAGTGACTTGGTGGAGAAGGACCTCCTAATGCACATCGATATGGGAGATGATGGTAGATATAGTTCAATTGGTATTGGTACAATTAGTTTTTAGAGGGAGTTTGGTTCTACTCTCACATTAAATATTTCATGTATGTTCTGGGTTTGAAGAAGAATTTAGTTTCAGTTTCTATGTTGGAATATCATGGCTACAATGTGATATTTAGAAAAGTAAATGATTTCCTTTGTCATATAGCCAAAGGACAAGTGAAGTGGATTGGGGTTTTGGTGAAGAACCTCTACAAATTGGATGTAGAAGAATGTGTTGGCTTGTGCACGAAAGTTGAGAAGGTGCAGAGCTGAGATATCGACCAATTATGGCAAAGGAGACTTGTAAATTTTCACCATGGAGCCTTGAAGATCCTGCAAAATATTTCTATAGGACTTCCCAAGGGTGCACTAGAGTAGCGAGATAAATGAAAAGGGTGTACATTGGGGAAGTACACCAAAGCCACCTTTCATGATAAGGATAGTCGTGCACAAGCGATCCTTGAAAGAGTTCACTCAGATGTGTGTGGACCGTCCTCGACAACGGAAGAAATATTGAACGTTCTCTAATTTTTTTGAATTTAAAGCACTTGTGTAGAAAGAATATGGGAGGAAAGTAAAGACTCTCAAGAGTGATAATGGTGGAGAATATGTGTCAAATGAGCTCAAGAACTTCTGTTCATAAAAAGGCATTCATCGTTAGCTAATAATACCCCATAACCCACAACAGAAGGGGGTGGTTGAAAGGAAGAAGAGAAGTATTGTGGGAGTTTCATGGGGGATGTTACATGATCAGGGTCTACCATTGAACTTGTGGGGTGAAGCATGCAACATAGTTGTATATGTGTAGAACAGGGGTGCTCATCATATTCTTGGGATGAGTACACCATAAGAAGACTTTTTAGGGAATAAACCAGATTTCACACTTCAAGATATATGGTTCATCAGTTTACTGTCATGTTACCAAGAATGTAAGGAAAAATCTAGAGCTGAAAATTGAGGTGGGCATATTTTAGGGCTACACTGATACACCGCACAACTATTGGGTGTACTTGTCATCTCAAAGGATGCCATTTGTTTGTAGAGATGTGAAGTTCGATGAAGAGAAGGCCATGAGATGTTCCATTGAGAGGGAGCTTTAGTTACATGTAGATGAGGATCTTTTAGCTCCAAAGTAAGAAGCACGGGATGATGTGGATCATTCACATGCAAAGAATCAGAGAGTGGAAACACCCACTCATGAAGAGACATCCAGAGATGGAAGGAAGCACACCAGAGAAGCTGAATCATTGATGCTTGATGCTAGAGATAATGTGGGAGCACCCACATTACAATGTAAGAAGAGGAGGTCACTAGATTGATGTAATGGCTACATGGCTCTAATGGGTGAGAGTGTAGATATCGAGCCATCCTCTTTTGAGGAAGCAATGCAACATCTAATATGGGTTGATGCCATGATACAAGAGTGTGACTCCATTATCAGGAACAATGCTTGGGAAGTTGTCCAAATGTTAGAGAACAAGTCATTGATGGATGGTAGTGTCGAGAAGAAAAAGGAAAGATTTATGGCCAAGGGGTTCTCTCAAGTGGAGGGACTTTATTATGAGGATACCTTTGCTGCAATAGCAAGTTACTCTTCAATCATATGTATTCTAGCACTTTCAACGAATATGGGATGGAAGATACATCATATGGATGTGAAGAAAACCTTTCTCAATGGAGTGATTGAGGAATAGGTGTACATTGAGCATCCAGAAGGATTCGATACCTTCAATAGAGATTTCACATGCGTGCAGACTCAAGGGAGCAATATATGGATTGCAACAAACACCCTTTGCTTGGTACACCAAGATCGAAAACTATTTCACTAGGTTGGGCTTCACCAAATGTGAAGTAGATGCAAACCTTTATGATATTGTGGTTGAAGGTAAATTATTGATTATAGTATTATATATCGATGATTTAATTCTAACAGGTGATGAGAAGCTGGTCAAATATTGCAAAGAGGATCTTTCAAGAGAACTTGAGATGAAGGACTTGGGGCTCATGCATTATTTCCTTGGTATGGAAGTATGGCAAGGATATGGGGAACTGTTGGTATCTGAGGGAAAGTATATGAACGAGATACTGAAGAAGCTCCACATGGAGAGAAACAAAACCATGGAGACTACACTAGTAGGGAATTGGAGGAAGAAAGATGATAATTCAAGTGAAGTAGTGGTGGCTACTATTTACAAGCATCTTATGGGTTCACTTATGTACTTGGTGAACACATGACCAGACATGTTATGCAGCTAACTAGCTTAGTCAAACAATGATTAATCTAACCAAATTGTATTGGAAGGCAACTAAAGATGTGTTGAGATACTACAAAAGCACCACTCAATTCGATCTTTGGTACAAACAAACAAAGGAGTGAAGCTTCAAGGCTTCACAAATGTAGGGTTGGCATGGATTCCATCAAACATGAAGAGCACATAAGGGGGAATATTTAGTATTGGGTAAACAAAAATGTGTTGGTACAACAAAAAGAAAATATTAGTTCCACTTAGTTTATGTGAAAACCCTATATTTCTATGTAAATATTTTTGCTTTAGTTGTGATGGATGTTATCACTCAAATTTTCCCTTAGAAGTTATCAAAAGAAGGGACACTCCAAGGTAACCACAAACCAATATTTTAAGTACAGAATCTAGCCAATCTGTACTTAGAGAGGGCTCTCTCTTTATGATTTAGCTTTGTTTTATGGGATATTAGGCTAGTTATGAAAGCTTGTAGGGGATTTTGGTTGGGTGGTGGAATTCTGGTAACAGATGGATAGAACAAGGCCTTCAAGCCATTGGGCTATGGAGTCAAATCGAGTGATGGCTCAACTAGATCAGATCAAATTACTAAAGGGAAAACTCACAGGGCAAGGTAGTAAAACAAAAGGAAAATGCCAAGTTCAGATGGATGGATGAAATGGTAATAAACAGGGAGAAAGGGCAATGAAGAATCCTTTAACCGGGTTTAATATGCAGAATAGAGGGTACTCATTAACAAGGAGCAATTAAGTATTCTTTGTTAAATGGGTCACTGTGATAAACTATGAAAGCAAGGGAGCATTTAAGAATTCCCTAACTATGATAGTCTAGAAGAAAACATTAAGAAAGATAAACCTTTTAAAACAGATTGTAGCAAAGCAAATTCTGAAATATCATTATTTTGTTTATCATTCAGATTTCATGAAAACACATGTGATTATTAATAACCATAAGGGAAACAATAAAAAAAAAAAGAGATAGAATACTTATTTTATTTCTGTTTGACACAAGTATCCTGGAAATTGCCTTAGCTTTATTCCTTGATCCAGCAAGCCATACAAATGTTGGTACAATAGCACTTCAATTCTAGAAGAAAATGTCTATAGAAATGTTGTAGAATCCACCTCTAATACTTCGAATAAAGAAGTATTTATACAAAATTTACATCAAAATATCTCATAACTAAATGAGATTTATTCTAAGAAAATAAAATATCTATTTACACAAATATAGAGACAGATGGTCTCGAATATAGTGACAGATAATGAATTGATGTTTACTGTCCCTGTTTTTGTAGAAGGAGCTGGAGGCATGCTCTACGAATCTGCATCTTGCTGTTGTCTTAGTACCTCTATGCTAGACATCTGATTTGATCTTTTTAACTGATACTCTTTCACCTATAACTGATACTCTTTACCTGTTCACCAGTGTCCATCCTTTTTACCAAAATTTACTATGGTAAATATTTCTATTTACCTCACTATTTACCATGGAAATTTATAGGATGTTAGTCATGTTGGACCACCAATCATCCTTTGGTATTCTTGTTTTTTACAGCTTCCTATAAATTTCATCTGCTTCTCTATATTTTACAAAATTGGGTTGTATAGGGAATAAGTGCTTTACTTCATGTTCAATGAAAAAGAGGTTCTCTAAACCATCGTACAACACTTTTCCTGTTGGTAATGCCTTGGCTGAAGATGAACTAGCCTGACTGTCAGCCTGCTGATGTAATTTATTAATGTAATCAATCTGAACCATTAGCTTATCATTGATGACTAAAGGACTGGGGAGTCCTTTCATCCTTAAGATGTCAAATTTCTTCATGAACTCATCTATATCTTGTTGCATGCTTTGACATCTACGTTCCAAGCCTTGCATCAGATTCCTTTTGGTCAACACTTTCTTTATTTCAAGGATGGTAGTAGTGCTATCCTTAATGTCTAATTGTTCTAATTGTTGCCTGTTTTTACTGTTCAGAAAATTGATTAATCTTATGGCTTCCTCAGATTTCATGCCCAGTTCTTCTCTGGTCTTCTCAATTTCTTTAAGAGCAAGATTTACTAAATCAATCTGTTCAAAAATAATTTGAATTTATGACCAAATATCATTTATGGAATCAATGATATTGGTCCACAATATCCTCCTGATCTCTGTTAAAGGCCTGTCAAATGTCAAGTCCTTCTCCAATGCTTTAATTTGTTGGGCCATGCCTTTGTTTTTCCTTATCTCTTCTGCATAATTGATATTTGATATATCATATTTTTGCTCCAAGGTAGTGAATTTCTCTTTTACTTTCTGCAGCTTTGTCACTTGGAGTTTCATTTCTTCTATTGAATTAATCAAGTCCTCTGTGCTCTGTGTTGGTGTACCTGCTTGTGATGTACCTGTTGCTTCTGTGAGTGCAGCTGTTGCCAAAGGAATTTTTGGTGCTAAAATAGTTTCCAGTGTAAAAGGGACTGCTATTGAGACTAGTGGCACTATAGTTTGAGGCTGTGTTGTCAACTCACTCTACCTTGACTGCACTGATTTCTCCAATTCCTGCTCTGTTTCCTTTAATTGCTCATTTAACTTAAGGACCAGTCCATAAGTTCTTCTTCATTTTTTCTTCTCTATCACTTCAACGGTCTAAGGGTGAATAAGTGGTGGCAGCTTCAACTGTTTTCTAAGTGCAACTATGTCTTCATTCTTTTTCTTAATTAAGTTTTCTACTGCCTTAACATCTTTTGGGTTACGACCCAACTCAATTACTAAATCTTCCAGTGATTTTATTATGTTATCTTTTGCTTGTGAGGAGGCTTTCTCCAGTTGCAATTGAGCTGTAGTGTTGTTCAGTGAATTTTGCAATCTATGAGGCATCATTTCTTTGTTGGTCAGTGTTGAATAGACCATCTCACCTGTTTGCTTGTGTAGTTCAATCTGGTCAATAGGGTGGATGTCTGTAGCCATGACTTCAAAGTAAGTTTTGAGATAATCTGCCAAGGATTTTGGCTGCAGCACTGTGGGCTTCAGGAAACTCATTTGCGTTTTGTCTTCTTTGATGTCAAAGTCTGACATCAATCTGGTCTAGTTTGTAGGGGCCATCTTTAAGTATTGAGCATAGGCTTGGGCCTTCAGTTGCTCATTCATTGTCTTGACTTCTTTACCCTTTATATCTATAATTTTCTCAGAAGAAGACCCGAGAGATGAAACTTATGTGCACTGTTTCCTTTCCAGTTCTTTCCCTTGTGAACTTGAAGGTGTCCCACCTGTTGGGAATGTTTGAAAGCTATCTGTCCCTTCCTTTCTCATGCTCTCTATAGTTTCTCCAATGAATTCCTCCTCTGAATATGGATTCATCCTTTGCCTCTTAGCAAAGGGTCGATTTGTGGGTATGCTTGGAGGGGTAGCTGCTTCCCTGTCTCTCTTTAGATTCCTTTCCTCATTTAGAGGAGTCTGTAGCACTGGAGGATTTCCCATATTAGTCTGAGCTGGGTGTGGCTGTGGTGGATCTAACTCTACAGATATTTTAGGTTGTTGCTTTGATTTCTCTAGCTATTCTATTGTAGATGATTGTTCTGATGTAGATGTACTTGTTCCCTGAGTTTTCCTCAGTGAAGGCTCGACTGTGGGATCATTGATTTCCTGAACTAGCCTTTGGGAAGACTATGCATGCACTTGTACAAAGGAATCTAGGTCAAGTCTCTTCTGCAAATCTTTCATCACATTTTCAACTTCAAATTTGTCACTATCTTGTTCTACCAATGTCCCTTCCCTCCATTCATTCTTAATAGCATATTGTTCTATTTCAGGGATGCTGTGGTGGATGTAGGGTGATAAATTGTGTTTTATCCTTCTATCATAAATGAAATTGTGAGGATCATATGTCCAAGAAAAGATCTTCTTTAAATGCACCTTCCTCTCTATGATTTCTTCTGCTTCTTGCACTGCTTTTCTATTGTTGCACATGTTGGAGTTAATGCTTACATTCCATATTTAAGAAGTTGGTTTGTGATGGTTGAGAAATTCTCTCAACCTCTCTATCTAATTTGGGAATAAGTTGGATCTCAGAAACTCTATTTAATAGAGTAATCTGAATGTAAATCTGTGTGTGAGTGTCTTTGCACATACACCATTTGTGCATAATATATGATTGAGTTTCTGTAATTGTGTTGTTTTAGCCATTTTTATCATGGTATCAGAGCTAGATCTGAACCTGTGTTGTCCATCTGAGGAGCGCTGCCTACCTGAGGAGCAACTGCTTGAATACTCGCTGCTGCGTTAACTGCGTGGAGCTGGACCGTCTTTTCTGGGTTGTCTGTAGTTAATTAAAGGTGCATGGATTGATCCATCCGGGAGATTAATTTCTGAGGACATTTGAGCATTTCTGGCTGTCTGGTGAAGTAAATAGATAGGGTTTGATCAACCAGAGGATTTCAATTTTCGAGCAAATCTTAAACATTTCTAGTTGCAAGTCGTTGCAATTTCCGCTATTCAGAAATTCAAGAAATCGACTTTTGTCTGTTAATCGTGTAATTGCAAGCATCGAAGCTCGAAAATTCTTGTCGGGCGCTGGCCAGGCCGTTGACCTTGCTCCCTTCTCCAAAATGGAATCTATGCCAAAGACACAGGCGGGGATCAGGTTTTCGTAACTGGCCGGGATCAAACCGTAGAAACAGTTTCCGCTGAGCTACATAATCTCCACGTGGTAAAAATGATTCGTAAAAATGATTCAATGAAGTATGATGAAAATTGAAAGATCTTATTGGCTTGTTAAATAATAGTATTATAAATTATTTGTAAATCAAATGATGAATTCTGATGATGAAGAGAGTGAACCTATTAAACTCTTTTAAAAATAACCAGCAGTTCAACTATGTGTCTGATGCCAGTACTTAAAGATCAAGTAGTAGTAAGGCTCAATATGGATGGTTGTCCAGATAGTATGGCAGTTGCGGATCTAGGGAAGGATACCTCATTAGTGGTAGACATGGAAGTGGTTTCCTAATGAGGTTATGCGACAGGTTGGGATGCTGTCCAGTAATTGACTTCAGGAGGTCCTTGATTCGGGAGTTGAGGAAGGGAACTCGGGAATCCAACTTGCCAACTACACCTTTCCGAGTGTTATGAGGCAACTTGATGGAGCATCTACTGATAAGCTTGATTATTTTGTTATTTTCATGTAATGTAATCATTAAGGGGGGATGTTGGAGTTAATGCTTACATTCCATATTTAAGAAGTTGGTTTGTGATGGTTGAGAAATTCTCTCAACCTCTCTATCTAATTTAGGAATAAGTTGGATCTCAGAAACTCTATTTAATAGAGTAATCTTAATGTAAATCTATGTGTGAGTGTCTTTGCACATACACCATTTGTGCATAATATATGATTGAGTTTCTGTAATTGTGTTGTTTTAGCCATTTTTATCAGCACACAAATGGGCCTAAGTGGTCTTTGATCCTTAGATGGGTTTTCTTCTTTTCTTTCATGAAATGGATTTGATCAGAGTTGATTAGTTGCCTGTAGTACTCGAGGGAAAATAATCTCATGGGGACATACTTGGGTAATTTTTAGGGAGGCAATTCACACCCATAGACTCTAATCTCAGTATGATTTTGGTATAAGTACCAGTCACCTATCCTATACTGTTTTGACAACTGAATGATTCTTTTAATATCATCACTGATTCTGGGAGGATAACTTCCTGTTAGCATGGTAGTTATAGGATGGACACACTGATCAATGAATTCTATGTATGAATAGGGAGAAGAGGATGAGTAGTAAAAAGTAGAGGTCTAGAAAATGACTAACCTAGGGCTACCTTTTGTATCAAGCTTATGCACAAAGAAAGGGACCTTGTCAGATTGATAGTAAAGGAAGAGATGGTATATGACTGTAGAATACTTAAACACTCTCTCATTTTCTAGCCTCATGAACTCGTCATGGATTTTTTCAGCAATGGATGAAGCATAGTCATATTTGACAGTAGGAGGCTATCCATGGGTGAAGATAGACATGAGAACTAGGGTCAATTCATCAACAAACTCACTAGTATTGAAACCCATAATGGTTGCAACCATATTAACAATATCTTTGCCTATATTAGTCAAGAAACATGTTGGGCAGGGAGGGGTATTTTTTGGTATATGATCCTTATCCATGAAAGTATGGAAAATACGGCTGAGTTTAGAACTAGACATTTTGGTGGATTTTTCTAGTAATTCTCCAATGGAAATGGGGGTGAGGTTCTGGCCGGGCTGAAGCTATAACATTTCATTAATTGAATCAACAGTAATGGTAAATAGGACTGACTGATTGGGGAACATTACATCTTTGAGGTTAGGGTTATAATTGGCCTGACATTGGTGGATAATGTCCAGGAAAATGTCCACAGAAGGGAAAAGGTACCTTGGGAGATTTGATTCCCAAAGTCCTATGGTATCCGAATTGTTCATGTAATTGTATCGACATTGACAATATACTTTTAGGGGGCATTTATCATGTTCAAGGTCATTTATTTGGAAGTCTTTATCTGCTAAGGGAAGGTAATCCAAGTCTTTATGGGGAGCATTCACTGGAGCTACATTGAGGGCCACGGGGGTTCCCATTTCTGGTTCTTGTGGATTCAAAAATGAAAAAGGGGCTTTTCTGAGTGAAAATAGGTGAACCACATGTCATGGGAATCTTTGATTTTAAGCCTTGCAACTAAATTACATCGGAATTTTGGGTTTCAACATAATTACAGAGGAATTTTAGTATTTAACAGGGTTTCTGGAAGAAAACTAGTAAATACCTGTTATTGAGCAACTTGTAATGGTGAACTCATTGACTGGAAACATATAGTGGATTGGAGCAACATTGGGTAGCAACTTTCAGGGTAGTTTATGGTTTGGGTATGAGCTGGCTGATTTCTACGTACCGACTGCATGCATGGGTTGTTCAGTATAAAGGGACAAAATGGATTATATTTTGTTTTTTATGCAAAGTCAATTTTTTGGTGGGTTTGTGACATGGACAGGTTACGTCAGCGAGGGCGATTTGACGTTTTTCATCGTTTGTGGGAAGGGGTAAGTGGGTTTCATCGCACTGCCTATGGGAGGTGGGTAGTATGGAAGGAGGGCCGTGCGATTCCACTAGTCGGTTGACACTTATCATCAACACTATTTGAGGAAACCGCTCATATTGTGCGTATAACGTCTGACCAAAAGGCCCATGCGATATGAGTGATGGACATCGGATCTAAGAGATGTGATCGGATGGTGATCGAGGATTGGGAAGTGATTGGCATTTAATGGCGGTGGCCCGACTTAATTAAAAGATTTTAATTACATCAGGGGCGATGTGATTGGTTAGAGTTATTAATTAATCGTGAGGATTAATTAATCCTTTTATTAGCGTGGCGGGATTCGGGTTTCTTAATTAGTCACGGATTGACTAATTAATCCCAATTATCAGTGTTATTAAGGTTATTTTTCAACCATGGGGTGGGATACATATTTATTGGTTTTTTAATAATAATACGGGTAACGGGTGTTTCTTTTTTGGGATTTAGTTAATAATATTAATTAGCGGTTAATATGGCTTTGGAAGATATGTATGTGTGCTAAGTTAAAATGTTTCTGAAAGCATTTTCATCATACACATTTAAGACTTAGGCTAAGTGAATATGAGGGTTTATATGGAGAATGTTTTAATTTCCCTAAGTAAAATAGGATTTCACTTAGGAAAAGCTTTATAAAGGGAATGAGTGACTTTATGGAGGGGTAATTATTGATGAAGGGGATTTAAGTACTTTAGGTATTTCAAATTATTGGGCCGAGGGTCTGGTCCCTCCAAAAGTCAGAGAAATGCTCTCGGCCCCTCTAACTTATTTCGTTATCTTTAGCACTTAGGGGAAATTAGTGAATTTTTAGGGAAAAATGGAGTAAAGGAGTTAATTAATTTGACTTTGTTTCCTTGATGTGCTGTCTCCAATGTGAGTTGTGCTTTGTCCAAGTGATGAAAGAAAAAGATTTAAGCATTAAACTTAATCATTCACCACACATTTATTCTGCAACCATCATCTACTTACCCTACCTACTTTATCCTACCATTTTCAATTCTTTATTAGGGTGCACTTAGACTGGAAAACCCTTTTCAAACTTTCTTTTCTTTTACATAGTAATATCTATCTAAATCTAAACTTATTACATCCAAGGACTCAGATTAAACTGTTGAGCTCCTTTTATTCACTCTAGCTATCTACTTATCTGCCAAGATTAAACTGTTTGGTCAGATCTTTATTCTCTATATCTAAAACATGAAATTAAAAACATGTAATAACCAAGATTAAGCTATTTGGTAACCATGGATTGTGGCATAGGTAACAAGTTGCACACAATATTTATTATGCATAATTTAAATAGTAGTGGTATTTAGACTTGCACACTTTCATGGTATTTTCGTTTTGTTGGGGTTCATTTTCTTTCATTTTTTTGACGTTTTCTTTATTCTTTTCACCCTTTGATTTTTCTTTTTAGGGTATACCCTCTTGACATTTTTAATTTTATTTTTATTTTTTACACATATGGAAAATGTTGGAAACAAGTAATGGTATGAACATATTTCAGAACTAGACCAAGTCAATCTTGATATATGACACCTATTGGTATAGGGGCATAACAGTGGCTCCACTTGGGGATGGATTTCCCTAGTGGAAAGTCAAGAACAATAGGTCAGTGGCCTCTGGATGACTTTGACTGTGCTCTACAATCTTCCTTTTGCCTAATGCTTTATTTGTATGTATGACAGTAATATTTCTGAAGCTTAGGGCCTTCTCTTCGGGCTTCAACTTCACAATCTTACCATCCAATCAACACTGAACATTACAAAGGATATAGTATGTACAGTTAGGAACATGGTAATATTAGTAGCTAGGATCAAAGTAATGCTTCAACATCCAACCATTGACTGGTCCTCCTTCCACTTCTGTACCATCTAACTCTTTAAGAAAATATGCATTGTTTCCTCTGAAAGCATATATGATATATGGTCCTTTCCACAGGAAGTCAAACTTCCCATGTTTTCCTTTGTCCTCTCTTCTTGAATCCCATCTCAACACTTTATCTCCTAGATAGAAGTCTTCTGCTTTGGTCCTTCTATCAAATATCTTCTTGAGTTTCTCCTGCAATACTTGGGATCTTTGGTACACTTCCTCCCTGGTCTGCTGTAAATGAATGGTCTGGTTAATTCTTCTTTGTATATCATTTGGTTCCACTTGAGCTTCTTGAAGAAGTTTCATGATAGGAACCCCTAAAGACCTTCCTCCATTCCATATACTAACTCATAGGGACGGGTTCCAATGGACTTCTTAGTAGTAATCCTATCTGCCTACAAAGCATCGGTCAACTTCTTATTCCAAGTTTTCTTATTTTCTTCTAACATTTTTTTGATAATATTGATGAGACTTTTATTAGAAGATTCTGCAAGTCCATTCCCTTGAGGATAGTAAGCTGTGGAATGACCAAGTGTTATGTGATATTTGTGGCAGAAGGCAATCATTTTCTTTGACTTGAAGGCTGCAACATTATCAATAATGATTTTAGTGGGACAACCAAATTTGGATAGAATATTGGCTTCTAGGAAACCTATGATAATAGTGTCATTGGCTTGTCTAGAGGGAATGACTTCTATCCATTTAGTAAAGTACTCAGTTGCAGTAAGTATCCATTTGTGTTCACCATAAGAGGGTGGATGAATTTCTCCAATGAGTACAAGACCCCATTGTTGAAAAGGTTTCTCGGTGGAAATAGGTTTCAAGGGTAAAGGTAACAATTTTCTTTTGCCTTCAAAGATTTGAAATTTATGGCAAGAAGTTACAAATTTCTACACCTTTGCAAACAAGGCTGGTCAATAGAATCATGCCCTTAGGATTTTCTCAATAGTTGACTTCCAATAGAGATGTCCACCACAATCCCCTACATGAAATTCTTGGAGAGCCTTGTTAGCTTCTTCTTTTAATAAACAATTTAACAAAATTCCTTCATGATTTTTCCAAAATAGAGTATTATATAAGATGCAAAATTTTGAAGCTTTCATTTTCAAAAACCTATTCTTGGTTTTGGATAACCCTGGAGGAGCCTACAGGTTTTGTAACACATAAATTATATCAGCATACCAAGGTGAATCTGAAAAGGCCTAGCTGATTTGTGGAGTCGCCATCTCCTGTTCGTTATCTAGCTCTGCAATGAGATTTATGTCTAGGGCTTGACAATTAGTTTCTGTCATGAGTTTAGCCAATCCCTGACCTTTAATTAGCTTTGTAGGTTTTATCTCTATATCATACTCTAAGATAGTAGCTATCCATTTTCCTCTTTTGCCATCAACTCCATCCTGAGTTAGGATGTCTTTGACTACTGCGTTAGGAACATAAGCTATTACATGGGAATACAATATATAGACTCTGAAATCTTTAAGAGCTTTTACCAATGCAAAAGCTTGTTTCTCCATTATTTTGTATTTTAATGATGCATCTATGAGAGCTTTACTAAAAAAGACTATTGGTTTTTCACATCCTTGATCATCCTTTTGTAGTAAAACTGCATCTATGGTGTGTTCTGATGCAAAATAAAAAATGATGAAGTCTCTATCAAGTTGTGGGCTCATAAGGACTGGTGTTCTAGTTAAGGCCATTTTGATTTCTTCAAACGATTGCTTAGCCTCTACTATCCATTTGATGCTTGAATCCTTTTTTAGCATGTTATTTAATGATCTTACGAGTTCAGCTAAGATAGAGATGAATCTTCTCAAAAAATTGATTTTTCCTAGGAAAGCTTGAAGCTCTTTAATGTTTCTTGGATGGGGTATCTGTAAAATAGCTTCAATCCTGGAAGGGTCAATTCGAATGCCATCCTTGGAAATGATGTGACCTAATAGCTTTCCTTCTTCCAAACCGAACAAAGACTTCTTTGGATTCAAAGAAATGCCATACTTTCTGCACTTTAGAAAAACTTACTTGAGATGCTCCAAGTGTTGTTGATCTAATTTTGAAAAAACAGTTAGATCATCAAGATATATAACAAGAAAATCATGAATTTCTTTGGCAAAGGAAATGTCCATTGCTCTTTGGAAGGTTGCTCCTGCATTTTTTAGTCCAAATGGCATTTTAATGTACATGAAAGTACCCCATGGTGTTGTAAATGCAGTTTTCTCTTGGTCATCAGGATGAACCAAGATTTGGTTATAACCTGAAAACCCATCTAACAGTGAAATTCTAGAAGAACCTACTACCCTTTGCAAATATGATCCATTTTGGGTAAAGGATAGTTATCTTTAAGAGAGACCTTATTTACATTTCTCAGGTCAACACATAACCTTATTTCCCTTGTTTTCTTCCTAGTAGGTACCAGGTTAGACACCCATTCTGAAAATCTAATAGGGGCAATAATTCCTGCTTCGTAAATGTGTTTGATTTCTTTCTCAAATGATGGTAATAACACAAGGTTAATTCTTCTAAGTTTTTTTTAAAGGGATTTTGATTTTATTTCAAAGGGATGGTATGCTAAATGATAGAGGTGTCATAGGACTTCAAATCTTTGTAACTTTAGGCAAAAACATCTTGGAATTCCCTCATAAGTTCAACATACTTTAGCTTTTGATCAGGAGATAAGATTTTGACAATTTTATCAATTTGGGATTATCCTGTGTTTCTAGGTTATACTCTTCGATGTTTGCTTTTAAAGGCTTCATTTTTGGTCTCTTTGGAATTTCATTAGAGTCAAACAAATCTTCTAGAGGAGTCAATCCTTTGGATAAATGATTGTCCTTTAGGTTGATAACCTCTGTGTCTTCTTCAATTATTTCATCTAGGTCCATTTGTTTTGGGTTTTGAATTTCTTCTTGTGTGATTTTGGTAGGGTGAAGCATATTTATTGAATCCTCTTCTGAAGTGTTATTTTCTGCCTCATTTATTTGATTAGAACTAGTAACTGTATCAACATCCATGTTAATGTTAGAAAACTCTTTATCTAAAGTTAAAAAATTATTGATCTGCTTATCACTATCAAAAACCTGCCAGTTCTTAAGATTATCAGGGATGGCTGGTCTGTGCCTAATCTCAGCAGTATACTAATGATTAGGTTGAAAAATTAATTTGCAGGTGCTGGCAAACATGGCCAGACTATGGGCTTGCATGTTGTGTTTTCTAGGAATAGTTTCAAGCTGGGTTTCCAAAAAAGTGTTGAGGATTTCTATGACTATTCCTCTATAATATCCTAGTCTAGGATCCTTGGTTGAGTAAGTTCCTTTAATTTGTTTAGTTATTAGTTTTGAATCTCCCATGACAAACACCCTTATAGCTCCTAATCTTTTAACAAGTTTAAGACCTAACAAGAGAGCCTCATATTCTGCCATATTATTGGTGCATCTAAAATTCAATCTGTAGGCATGGCCTTCAGCATGATCATTTTCTAAATTGTACACCCAAACTCCTGCCCCTCTCCTAGTTTATTTACTGAGCCATCAAACTCTAAATGCTAAAGGATTTCGTGTTTATAATTTGTATCTAGGGTAGTAGGAACTTGTTTAACCATGGCATTTGGGTTTTCATTGTGATTTGATTTTTCTTTGTTATTTGATATTTCCTAAATATGAATAGTTGATTTTTCTTTTTCAATTTCTTTTGGTTCTTTTGCTAAAACATCTAAAGTATTTGAAGGACTGGCTTCTGCATTGTAAAGAATGAAAGAATCCATATCAGAGTGTACTAAGTAGATGGGGAAATTTTGGGGTTTTTCCTGACTACTTACTACATATTTCATCAATGTTTCTCTGTATAGTTTCTTGGGTTGTCCAAAAACCGATATAGTGGCATATGACATATCTAGTTGAAGAGACCCTTGAAGCTTAGCACCCCAGGATCTGGACAATAGCATGCCATATTTGGGTGGTATATCTGCTACCACTATGTCCATTAAAATTGTTTTTGCAGGGTATTGAACCAATGAAACACACAAGTCTTTTATCAATCCTAAACATCTCACTTGACTGGAGTCAAAAGAAAACAAATCTTTGTATGGTCTAGTGATGTCTAGGTCTAGATTTTCCATGACAGACTTGGGCATGAGATTATGAGATGCACCAGAGTCAAACATGGCATTGTGAAGAATCTTATCATGTATGTTTAGGCCAACATAGAACAAAGGAATTCCTCCTTCCAATGGTTTCCCATTCACTTCTGGGCCAAAGATTAACTCAGGTTGATCATCATAAAGATTAACTGAGTCTTCAGTTCCAATAATTTTTAGTGATCTATTGATTTGAGTTCGGTAGACATCATGTTTGGCTAATTCAGATAATGGGACAAATTTTTTTAGCTTGCCTACTTCTGTTTCCAGATTAAAGGGTTTTTCCATTTGAGCTTTTGGATTTCGAGCAGCAGTGTTTTCTTTGTTTTCTGTGTTTTCTATGTCTTTTCCCTTTTCAGGATGAGGGTTATGATTTGCTGATTCTCCTAGATCAATCTTTTGAGTTTCTTCCACTATTTCCTTGGAGGGAATTGAAGTGGAAGGTTGTTTATTGTTGGGCTGGTTATCAGACACATCTTCTATGGTGGGGCTGGAAGGGTTTTGATTAGTTCTTGAAAGGATCTGAAGCGTTTTTGTCATTGGTTATGTTTTACCTTTTTTGGGTTGATTAGGAGTTGTTTTCTGGTTTTTTTCGGGGTTATCAATACTTCTTCTACTCCTCAAGTTATAATGTTTGTGCACCTCGAAAATTGCTGAGTCACATCCCTGTCTAAAGTTGAAGGATTCTCCTAATTAGGTTTGGAACTGTTTAAGTATGTGGGCCTCTTGATCATCTTGGGATAAGAAAACTTCTCCTTCATCATCAAGCCCCATCAAATTGATTTTCGTATCTTCTTCTAGGCCTTCAGAGTGAGAAGCTTCTGCATAGTTCTCCCGGAAAGGGGGTCTAATGTTTTGGTCAAGACCGTTCTTTCCAGTGTTGTGGTTTTGATTTTTTCTGAAATTAGGATTTCTCCCTGCATTAACTTGCTGGCTATCCCAAGAAGATTTCCTTTCAATTATCTCCACTCTGTCTCCTAGTCTATCCATTCCTTTAATTATGGCATCTATCTTTTGTTCGAAGGGCAAGCTTTCTTCGTTTAATGGTATTCTCCTTTCACTCTTGGCCTTGGAACTTTTGGATAGTAGGTTGGCTTCAACACTAACTGCTATGCTTTTCGTATCTTCCAAAGTAGGGGGGTTTCATTTTCTCAACTCGAAAGCCATATCAGAATCAAATCCATTAGGGAATTTGATTAAGGCTAAACCAGGTGGAGGCCTAAGATCTAGTGGAATGGAACTATACACACTGTTAAATCTAGTGCAATAGTCTTGGACAGTTTCATGGGGTCCTCTTCTTAGGTTCTCGTATTCAAATAAATTCTGAAGGGGGTCTTTCCTTTTCTCCCACCTGTTCAAGAATTGTTGGTAGAGAGTTCTTAGGCTATCTATACTATTGGGTGTTAAGGCTCTGAACCAGGTTCTAACGTCCCTCGACAACAAATATTCTCATTTTCACATTAGCAGTATCTATTTCATAAATTTGAAAATAATCAGTCATATTCTTGGTGTGTTGCTAGGCTGTATAGGTTTGAGTGCCATCAAAAGTAGTAATCTTACTTTGGTAGTCCTGGGGCATGGCACCTAAATTGGCTGGTAGTACTAAGGGAGCATATCTGTTGGCCATTGCTGTTGGTAGTGGTGAAACAAAGGCTGGAGTTGGGGTAACAGTGGATGTTTGAGTTGTGGATGGAGAACTAGGGGTTATAGTCAACTGTGGAGTGGTTTGAGGTTGAGAGAGATGAGGGAATGATGATGAGCTAGCGGAAAAATAAGTAACTATAGAAGGATTAGAGATTTCTTCAGTGGTAAGATCAGATTGAGGTGAGTTTTGCAAATATCAATCAATTGACAAATTAGCTCTTTGGATTTCAAGTTCTCTGATGAACTCTGGGTCTTGGACTAGGTCTATTAATTCAGAGTTAGATGAAGTCTGAAACAAAGAGGCTTCAAAGTACTCATCAAGGGATAGGTCTTCTAGGTAAAGCCACTCGACAGGACAGGATTGGGATTTGGATATGGGTCGAGGGCTAACAAAGCTTTCTTGTCTTCTAATGATTCTGGGGATCAGATTGGGGTTCTCAAACACTGGGTGTAGATTAGCGTCAGGATTAGCCCTAGTGTACCGAGTTCTTTCTGAAGCCAGATTTCAGGTTTTAGTTTTAGTTTTCTTAAAAGATATCAAAATAACTTCTATGAATTCTTTAAGATGATTGGAATGAAACTTTTTGGTTTCTTAAAGGTTTATTTCAACAGAGGAATTGTTCATCCCCAGTATGGTCACAACTATGTTATCACTCAGATTTTCCCTTAGAAGTTATCAAAAGAAGGACACTCTGAGGTAACCACAAACTAATCTTTTAAGTATAGAATCTAGCCAATTTGTACTCAGAGAGGGCTCTCTCTTTATGATTTAGCTTTGTTTTATGGGATATTAGGCTAGTTATGAAAGCTTGTAGGGGATTTTGGTTGGGTGGTGGAATTCTAGTAACAGATGGGTAGAACAAGACCTTCAAGCCATTGGGTTATGGAGTAAAATCGAGTGATGGCTCAACTTGATTAGATCAAATTACTAAAGGGAAAACTCACAGGGCAAGGAAGTAAAACAAAAGACAAATGGCAAGCTCAAATGGATGGATGAAATGGTAATAAATAGGGAGAAAGGGCAATGAAGAATCCTTTAACCAGGTTTAATATGCAGAAAAGAGGGTACTCATTAACAAGGAGCAATTAACCATTCTTTATTAAATGGGTCACTGTGATAAACTATGAAAGCAAGGGAGCATTTAAGAATTCCCTAACCATGATAGTGTAGAAGAAAACATTAAGAAAGATAAACCTTTTAAAACAGATTGCAACAAAGCAAATTCTAAAATATCATTATTTCATTTATCATTCAGATTTCATGAAAACACGTGATTATTAATAACCAGAAGGGAAACAATAAAACACAAAATATATAGAATACTTATTTGATTTCTGTTTGACACAAGTATCCTGTAAACTGCCTTAGCTTTATTCCTTGATCTAGAAAGCCATACAAATGTTGGTACAATAGCACTTCAATTCTAGAAGAAAATGTCTATAGAAATGTTGTAGAATCCACCTCTAATACTTCGAATAAAGAAGTATTTATACAAAATTTACATCAAAATATCTCATAACTAAATGAGATTTATTCTAGGAAAATAAAATATCTATTTACACAAATATAGAGATAGATGGTCTCGAATATAGTGATAGATGATGAAATGATTTTTGCTGTCCCTGTTTTTGTTGAAGGAGCTGGAGGCATGCTCTACGAATCTGCATCTTGTTGTTGTCTTAGTAACTCTGTGCTGGACATTTGATTTGATCTTTTTAACTGATACTCTTTCACCTATAACTGATACTCTTTACCTGTTCACTAGTATTCATCCTTTTTACCAAAATTTACTGTGGTAAATATTTCTATTTACCTCACTGTTTACCATGGTAATTTATAGGATGTCAGTCATGTTGGACCACCAATCATCCTTTGGTATTCTTGTTTTTGTCAGCTTCCTGTAAATTTCATCTTCTTCTGTATATTTTACAAAATTGGGCTATACAAGGAATAAGTGCTTTACTTCATGTTCAATGAAAAAGAGGTTCTCTAAACCATCATACAACACTTTTCCTGTTGGTAATGCCTTGGCTGAAGATGAACTAGCCTAATTGTCAGCCTGCTGATGTAATTTATTAATGTAATAAATTTGAACCATTAGCTTATCATTGATGACTAAAGGATTGGGGAGTCCTTTTATCCTTAAGATGTCAAATTTCTTCATGAACTCATCTATATCTCGCTGCATGTTTTGACATCTACATTCCAGGCCTTGCATCAGATTCCTTTTGGTCAACACTTTCTTTATTTCGAGGATGGTAGCAGTCCTATCCTCAATGTCTAATTGTTCTAACTATTGCCTATTTTTACTATTCAGAAAATTGATTAATCTAATGGCTTCCTAAGGTTTTTTTCCCACTTCTTCTCTGGTCTTCTCAATTTCTTTAAGAGCGAGCTTTACTAAGTCAATCTGCTCAAAAATAATTTGAATTGATGACCAAATATCATTTATGGAATCAATGATATTGGTCCACAATATCCTCCTGATATCTATTAAAGGCCTGTCAAATGTCAGGTCCTTCTCCAATGCTTTAATTTGTTGGGCCATGCCTTTGTTTTTCCTTATCTCTTTTGCATAATTGATCTTTGATATATCATATTTTTGCTCCAAGGTAGTGAATTTCTCTTTTACTTTCTACAGCTCTGTCACTTGGAGTTTTATTTCTTCCATTGACTTAATCAAGTCCTCAGTGCTCTGTGTTGGTGTACCTGCCTGTGATGTACCTATTGCTTCCATGGGTGTAGTTGTTGCCAAAGGAATGTTTGGTGCTAAAATAGTTGCCAGTGTAGAAGGGACTACTATTGAGACTACTGGCACTACAGTTTGAGGCTGTGTGGTCAACTCACTCTGCCTTGACTACACTGCTTTCTCCAATTCCTGCTCTATTTCCTTTAATTGCTCATTTAACTTAAGGACCAAGTCCATAAGTTCTTCTTCATTTTTCTTCTCTATCACTTCAACAGTCTGAGGGTGAATAAGTGGTGGAAACTTCAATTGTTTTCTAAGTGTAGCTATGTCTTCATTCTTTTTCTTAATTAAGCTTTCTGCTGCCTTAACATCTTTTGGGTTATGACCCAACTCAATTACTAAATCTTCCAGTGATTTTATTCTGTTATCTTTTGCTTGTGAGGAGGCTTTCTCCAGTTGCAATTGGGTTGTAGTGTTGTTCAATGAATTTTGCAATCTATGAGCCATCATTGCTTTGCTGGTCAGTGTTGAATAGACCATCTCACCTGTTTTCTTGTGTAGTTCAATTTGGTCGATAGGGTGGATGTCTTTAGCCATGACTTCAAAGTCAGTTTTGAGATAATCTGCCAAGGATTTTGGCTGCAGCACTGTGGGCTTCAGGAAACTCATTTGCATTTTGCCTTCTTTGATGTCAAAGGCTGACATCAATCTGGTCTAATTTGTAGGGGCCATCTTTAAGTACTGAGCATAGGCTTGGGCCTTTAGTTGTTCATTCCTTGTCTTGATTACTTTAAACTTCCCCTTTATATCTATAATTTTCTCAGAAGAAGACCTGAGAGATGAATCTTCTATGCTCTGTTGCCTTTCCAGTTCTTACCTTTGAGAACTTGAAGGTATCCCACCTGTTGGGAATGTTTGAAAGCTATCTATCCCTTCCTTTCTCATGCTTTCTGTAGTTTCTCCAATGAATTCCTCCTTTCAATATGAATTCATCCTTTTCCTCTTAGCAAAGGGTTGATCTGTGGGTATGCTTAGAGGGGTAGCTACTTCCCTGTCTCTCTTTAGATTCCTTTCCTCATTTAGAGGAGTTCGTAGCGCTGAAGGATTTCCCATATTAGTCTGAGTTGGATGTGGCTATGGTGGATCTAACTCTATAGATATTTCAAGATGTTGCTCTTATTTCTATGGCTATTCTATTGTAGATGGTTGTTCTGATGTAGATGGACTTGTTTCCTGAGTTTGCCTCAGTGAAGGCTCGGCTATGGGAGCGCTGGTTTCTTGAACTGGCATTTGGGAAGACTCTGCATGCACCTGTACAAAGGAGTCCAGGTCAAGTCTCTTCTCCAAATCTTTCATCACATTTTCAACTTCAACTTTGTTACTATCTTGTTCTACCAATGTCCCTTCCCTCCATTCATTCATATTAGCATATTGTTCTATTTCAAGGATGCTATGATGTATGTAGGGTGATAACTTGTGTTTTATCCTTCTATCATAAATGAAACTGTGAGGATCATATGTCCAAGCAAAGCTCTTCTTTAAATGTACCTTCCTCTCTATGATTTCTTCTGCTTCTTGCCCTGCTTTTCTGTTGTTGCACAGGATTGGACCTAAGTGGTCTTTGATCCTTAGCTGGGCTTTCTTCTTTGCTTTCATGAAATGGATTTGATCAGAGTTGATTAGTTTCCTGTAGTACTCCATGGCAAATAATCTCATGGGGACATACTTGGGTAATTTGTAGGGAGGCAGTTCACACCCATAGACTCTGATCTTAGTATGATTCTGGTATAAGTACCAGTCACCTATCCTATACTATTTTAAAACTGAAGGATTCTTTTGATAGCATCACTGATTCTGGGAGGAGAACTTCCTATCAGCATGGTAGTTACAGGATGGATGAACTGATCAATGAAGTCTATGTATGAATAGGGAGAAGAGGATGAGTAGTGAAAAATAGAGGTCCATAAAATGACTGACCTAGGGCTACCTTTTGTATCAAGCTTATGCACAGAGAAAGGGAACTTGTCAAATTGATAGTAAAGGAAGAGGTGGTATATGACTGTAGAATACTTAAACTCTCTCTCATTTTCTAGCCTCATGAACTGGTCATGGATTTTTTTAGCAATGAATGTAGCATAGTCATATTTGACAGTGGGAGGCTGTCCAGGGGTAAAGATAGACATGAGAACTAGGGTCAATTCATCAACAAACTCACTAGTATTGAAACCCATAATGACAACAATCATATTAACAATATCTTTGCCTATATTAGTGAAGAAACATGTTAGGTAGGGAGGGGGATCTTTGGGTATATGATCCTTATCCATGAAAGTATGGCAAATACGACTGAGTTCAGAACTAGACATTTTGGTGGATTTTTCTAGTAATTCTCTGATGGAAATGGGGGTGAGGTTCTGGCTAGGCTGAAGCTGTAACATTTCATTAATTGAATCAACAATAATGCTAAACAAGACTGACTAATCAAGGGACATTACAACTCTAAGGTTAGGGTTATAATTGGCCTGGCATTGGTGGATAATGTCCGGGAAAATGTGCACAGAAGGGAATAGGTACTTTGGGAGATTTGATTCCAAAAGTCCTATGGTATCTGAATTGTTCATGTAATTATCTTGGCATTGACAATATACTTTCAGGGGGCATTTATCAGGTTCAAGGTCCTTTATTTGGAAGTGTTTATCTGCTAAGGGAAGGTAATCCAAGTATTTATGGGGAGCATTGACTAGAGCTACATTGAGGGCCACGAAGGTTTCCATTTCTGGTTCTTGTGGATTCAGAAATGAAAATGGGGCTTTTTTGAGTGAAAATAGGTGAAATAGAGGTCGTGGGAGACTTTGATTTTAAGCCTTGCAACTAAATTACATTGGAATTTTGGGTTTCAACATAATTGCAGATAAATTTTAGTATTTAACAGGGTTTCTGGAAGAAAACTGGTAAATACTTGTTATTGACTGACTTTTAATGGTGAACTCGTTGACTGGAAACATACAGTGGACTGGAGCGGCGTTGGGTAGCAACTTTCAGGTAGTTGATGGTTTGGGTACGAGTTGGTTGATTTCCACGTACCAACTGAATGCATGGGTTGTTCAGGATAAAGGGCGAAAATGGATTATACTTTGTTTTTTATGCAAAGTCAATTTTTTGGCGAGTTTGTGACACGGACAGGTTGCGTCAGTGGGGGTGATTTGACATTTTTTATTGTTTGCAGGAAGCAGTACGCGGGTTTCATCACATCGCTTATGGTAGGTGGGTGGTATTGAAGCAGGGCCACGTGATTCCACTAGTTGGTTGACACGTAGCATTGGCACTATTTGTGAAAACCGTTCATATCGTGCGTATAACGTCTGACCAAAAGACCCGTGTGATATGAGCAATGGCCGTCAGATCTGAGAGATGTGATCAGACAGTGGTCGGGGATTGAGAAGTGACTGGCATTTAATGGTGGGGGCCCGACCTAATTAAAAGATTTTAATTACAGCAAGGGCGATGTGATTGGTTGGAGTTATTAATTAATCGTGAGGATTAATTAATCCTTTTATTAGCGTGACGGGGGTCGAGTTTCCTGATTAGTCATGTATTGAATAATTAATCCCAATTATCAGTGTTATTAAGGTTATTTTTCAACCATGGGGCGGGATACATATTTATTGGGTTTTTAATAATAATATGGGTAATGGGTGTTTCTTTTTCAGGATTTAGATAATAATATTAATTAGCAGTTAATATGACTTTGAAAGATATTTATGTGTGCTAATTTAAAAATTTTTTGAAAGCATTTTCATCATATACATTTAAGACTTAGGCTATGTGAATATGAGGGTTTATATGGAGAATGTTTTAATTACCCTAAGTAAAATAAGATTTCACTTAGGAAAAGTTTTATAAAGGGAATGAGTGACTTTATGGAGGGGTAATTGTTGATGAAGGGGATTTAAGTACTTTAGGTATTTCAAATTATTGGGCCGAGGGTCCGGTCCCTCCAAAAGTCAGAGAAATACTCTGAGCCCCTCTAACTTGTTTAGGTACCTTTAGCACTTACGGGAATTTAGTGAATTTTTATGGAAAAATGGAGTAAGGGAGTTAATTAATTTGACTTTGTTTCCTTGATGTGTTATCTCCAATGTGAGTTGTGCTTTGTCCAAGTGATGAAAGCAAAATATTTAAGCATTAAACTTAATCATTCACCACACATTTATTCTGCAACCATCATCTACTTACCTTGCCTACTTTATCCTACCATTTTCACTTCTTTATTAGGGTGCACTTAGACTCACAAACCCTTTTCAAACTTTCTTTTCTTTTACATAGTAATATCTATCTAAATCTAAACTTATTACATCCAAAGGCTCATATTAAATTGTTGAGCTCCTTTTATTCACTCTACCTATCTACTTATCTGCCAAGATTAAACTGTTTGGTCAAATCTTTATTCTCTATATCTAAAACATGGAATAACCAAGATTAAGCTATTTGGTAACCATGGATTGTGGCATAGGTAACAAGTTGCACACAATCTTTATTATGCATAATTTAAATAGTAGTGACATTTAGACTTGCACACTTTCATGGTCTTTTCGTTTTGTTGGGGTTCATTTTCTTTCATTTTTTTGACCTTTCTTTATTCTTTTCACCCTTTGATTTTTCTTTTTAGGGTATACCCTGTTTACATTTTTTTTTTTTTTTAACAAATATGGAAAACCTTGGAAACAAGTAAAGGTATGAACATATTTTAGAACTAGACCAAGTCAGTCATGATATATGACACCTATTGATATAGAGGCATAACAATGGCTAGAAAGCCATATTGAACTCAATCGGAAACAATATATGATGATTTAATAAATAAATTAAATATATGGAAAAGGAAATTATTGGTAAAGAAACACTTGAGATTTAGATATTATTTCATGATCCAGAAACCAATATGGATGGATAATATTAAGACAAACTTCCCTAAAATCAATCTTATTAATCCCTAGGGGTTGCTTAAGAAAATTTAATATTTTGGAGAGAAAAATATATTAAATCACTTAGTGTGGGAAGAAACACTAAGGAAGGGTGAATAAATCACTGCAGGAGAAAAAGGTGGGCTTTAAAGGAAAAGGGAAGATACCTTTTTAGAAAAATAGAAACAAGCCTAGGCTATTGGGGCTGGTAGACCCTAGAAGGTGGGATGTCGCTCAAGGAAAAAACTACTAGGTAAGTAAGGCATAAAACATTTTTCCTATAATCAAAAGAGGTTGTTGATTCTAGGACAATAAGATCTCTGCTTTGGCAAAACTAGTGTAGATGGTTCATGGTTGGGTGGAAAAGTGAGCTTCCTAAGTGTTTTCCAGTAGAGTTTAAAGTTATATTTTATCAATCACAATTATGTTGTATTTGTTTATATTATTTTTCTAGAAAACTCATTTCTTATGAATTTTAATTGCCTATAAAAGGATGAGTGTGAAGTTGATCGCATAAACGTATTTAGTCAATAATTGTTCGATTGCTTCTCTCCTCTTAGGTTATTTATGTTCTGGTTTTTAGAACTAGTCTTATTGTTTTCATTTAGACCTGACAGTGTATATTGTTACAGTAGTTTTTCTATATACAGTATGAGGCAGTGATGGGAGATAGGTGTAATCGGGTTTTTATCTTACATGTTAATATCATATTTAGTAGACCTATATATTTAAAGAATGAAAAAAATGACATGATAATGGAAGATCAATCAATTGAGGTGGTGCTACTATTCCTTAAGCACTAAAATTAGAACCTGGATTATGAATATTTCTAATAATATATTATAAAGAAATTGATAGACAAAAGAGGAATTCACATAGGCGAATCCATAATGCTTTTCGAATATCATAGAATTAATTAATCGATGGTAGTAATGTTAATAGCGACCTATAAATTGGTTGTGTAAAAGTATTGAGTTAAGTACAATAGATTTTAGAGGATATGCAACAATTTATAGCAAGGGTTAGATATGGCTAGTGGAGGCATTTTTGGCAGCATATACCATCATATGTCATGCGATTAATAGACTACAAGAATTAAAATGTTGCATAGAAAGCAATGATATAATGGACCTAGTTAAATCTCAAATGAAAATGACAAAAGATCTGGTGGAATATCACCAGGAAATTTTTAATAAGTATAGAACATTTCCAAGCTCAATGGATAACAAGATATATGTCAAATCAGTGAAACCCAAAAAAAGTAAATAAAATAACAAATTAATTGAAATTTACAGATCTATCAAAAGAGAATTCATGTAATTTTTCCTTCTCCGAACAATTGATGAAAAATCATCACATAGTAGAATATATTAATAACAAAATGATGGATTTGAAAGGAAGAACAATACCCAAAACTAAATTCGAGGAAAATAGAAGAGAAGTAAATTTTATAGTTCTTATTTACATGTGATTGAAATATCGACTGAGTATTGTACACCACAAGTGGATAAAACTAATGAAATAACAACAACAAGAAAATCAAAATAATCCCATTATATAATACCAGCAGATAACTCTATATTGTAACCTGAATTCAACCAGAAGCTAGCATTAATTATATTTTAGCATATGATGGCGGTTTCATAATTACATCATGAGAAAATAAAGAGTAATTAACATAGTTGCAAAAGATCTCAGGAAAAAAATTCAATTTTCAATGAAAGGACAATACTTCAATTAAAAGATCCTACAACCAGAGTATCAAATTAAGAGTACATACTATGTAGAGTAATTACGACAACCGAGCCCTATTGGGGATTTTTGCCAAATTACTCCTAGAGGAATTAAATGAAAAAAATAAATAATGAAAAATGAAGCCCGACCCTTAATAATATTTTCCTTAAGTATTCTCCTACATGCATGTCATCTATTACTGAAATTTATGAGTTTTACCACCATGGCTTTAAGCTTGGCTTGACGATAAGGGAATTCTACCAAAATATAATAAAACCCTGTCATAACCTAATAAGAAATGATTTATAATAATTACATGGCATGAATCTTTCCTTCGAGTCATTGGAGTGCACAAGATAAGTGACTTGAGCCCAAGCAGAAGTGAGAAGTTAGAAGAAGTTTAGTTTTTTATCAACACTATTGCAAGGGACAAGGAAAAGAGGATGGGGTGGCGTAGAGAGTATAGGGCTAGCTATAAAAGAAAGCAAACTTGAATTATCTACTATCTTTCGAAAAGTAGGAATAGGTTCAACAAATCCAAAAAAAAGGGTAATTTTTTACCTATAGGAAGTGCGCCATATGAATCCTGAAGTCAAGTCGATCGCTCCTGTATAATAGAGTGCAACCATATAACAGTTTACAAGGTAAAAATAAAATAACAGTTGAATGTATATAAAGATCATTGTGAAGCAGAGAAATGAATCCTAGCCGAAAGGTTATAGTCGCAAAAGATGAATAGAAGTTCAACCTAATTGTCGAGAATGATACTATAGGATTTTCCTATTACAGGAAACAATCATAAACTGAGGAAGAATGAGTGTTTAAAAAAGAAAACACAAAAAAAATAATATAAACATAGAACCAAAGTTTAGAAGCATTGCACATGGTCTAATCAGAAAAGAGATTACCATTGGGAGTCTAATAGCTGGGTCAAACCAAGCACCGAGAAATACAGTTCTTGAAGGATAGGTATGCAGAGGTTCACCTAACCCATATGCATGAGACAGGGAATTTTTATGAGTACCTATAAACAAAGTTGAGGCACAGTTATGCAGAAATCAAAATAAATTAGGCATAGTTGAGGCAAAAAATAAAAAACCTGCCTAGAATCAATGCCTTGAAGAAGGTATGGTGATGAGGTGAATGCCATGGTGAAGGAGAAAATGAACGAAGTGTTTCTTTTCTAGACCTCTCACATTGACCTTACAATAACAAAGCACCCAAATGTGGCAAAGGGAGAAATATTTTGAATGACACATGAATTCCCCCTCATCGCCAGTATAAGAATAGTACACACCACATCCACCATCGGATTAATTGACAAGAAAAACCACCATTGATGAGGAGACAGTATTGGACACCATGTGATTTTACATGGGCCTATGGTATGTTGCACCAAATCATTCAACACAAGGATAGAAGAAATGTCCCAAAGTGTTAAGGGCTGGGCTGGGTTAAATCAAAGGAATTAAACCCAAATAAATGTCAAGCAGTAACGAATAATACAAATTAAACAATAATACTAATCCTCCATCATATACATTAGGCTTATCGAACCAAAAACATTATAAATGTGCCATAGGTTACATATCAGGAGTTAATGACATAAGCACTAGCGCTAGGATCTAGAGATAGAATTATGCTTACTTGTAAATTATATCACAATACCATACACCAACGGATTGCCAGGGAAACATTAAGTTAGAAAAAAATTATAAAGAGGGTTTGTATGTATGAAAGTAACATATGTAAATACTTAATATATATATCTATATATATCTATATATTTATATCTATCTATATATATATATATATATATATATATATATATATATATATATATATATATATATATATATATAGATATAGATATTGATATTAAGTAAAGGATTTTTTTTGGGGGGAATAGGGATATGTTACAAATGGTATTAAAGCCCAGTTTCAACATTGGGCCTGCATGGAGTCATCGTGATAATATAAAATATATACACAAATATCAAAATGAAATACTAATAGTAAGTTGTGATGTTTTATAAGGTACATAATGTGAAGCAGACGATATAAAATGACAGAGAATTCAACTCCATCTATAACGATCGACGAGGAACTATATGTAGAATTGGGTGATGGAAGTACTCCAAAATCTCGTCAGCCTATGGATCTGATCAGGAATCTATAGCAAGAGCTAACCTAGCTAAGAAACAATAATGAACACATATTAAAGGAAAGTGAGGCATATGATAAAATTATAAGAGAGTTGACTAAAAAATCTAGCCATAGAACCATAGAATTAGAAGGGTTAAAAAGGAAACAAGTAGAAGTGTCAAAAAATTCTATAAGTGGGGGGGAATTGGATAGAGCATATCTGAAATTATAAAAGGAGAAGGTGAAGAAAAAATTATAATTACAAGGACATTTTAAGAATATCAAACCCCCTACTTTTGATGGAGAAATAGAGGAAGACACGGAAGCTTGGCTTCTGAATACAATAAAATACTTGAAGTAATTTGAAGGTAAATATTTTTCTATGTAAATATTTTAGCTTTAGATGTGATGGATTTTAAGTCATATTGAACTCAATTGGAAATAAAATATCATGATGTAATAAATAAATTAGATAAATGGAAAAGGAAATTATTCAGAAAGAAAAACTTGAGTTTTAGAGATTATTGTCATGATCCAAAAACGAATATGTATGGATCGGATTAAGATAAACTTCCCTAAAATATGATGGGGTGAAACTGCATTGAAACAAATATCGGGAATTTTAAATTAAATAAACCTTTGTTTAATTAAATAATCAGACCCTGACCTCTTTAGCGGAACTCAAAATGATATAAATTAACATTTAAACCTTCAAATTTCATTCTTCTGTTAAAATAGTCGAACTATTCAATTTACCCAAAATATGGCCAAAAATTCAATACCCATGGAACCGAAAAGAAATAAAACCCCATTCTATAACTTTCTTGGGTCTGATTCTTGAATTAACTCATGCATGTCTTCACCATGCAATCACCATCGGATTGCGTCCCTTCACAACAAACGACTACAATCAACCCGGACTCCAACTGGATTAAACCACAGTCGATAACTCATCAGGTCCGAAATTTATATTAACCCTCGTGTATTTTTCGACATGACTACCATCGGATTTGACTCCTTTAAATGAACGGCCCAGATTAACTAAGTTATTAACTTAGTTATATAAATGATCGTGCCCGATTTCAGAGTTAAACTCCAGCACTTGTTAGCGCGTGATATCTGTTAGATCTATGGATTTTTTTATCGGATGGTTTCCACTCTTCTTCGGTGTTTCTCCACGAATTTATCAACCAACTCAATCTTATAAAATTTTTGGTCCATTTCCTGTGTTAAGCTACGTGTGCATTCACTAGTAAACACCGTCGATCTTCTTGTAATAGATCATCATTGATCCATCCTATGATCAATGATGATTCATTTCTTCATTCAATCTCTGTCTGCATTCAATCGGCGATCAAAAAAATGTAGTATTTAACAAAGGATTCAGCCTACGATTAAAGGATCCAATCACATAATAAAATCACATAAAAACAAGCTTTGTACACAACAATCCTTTCATTCATAACAGTATCTACATATATGTAAAGAACATCTCGTTCTCTAATTTGTTCTCTCTTCTACTTAGCTTTCTCTAACACTCTATCTCAAAAACTATCTCTCTCTCCTCACAGGCTTACATTTATAGAAATAAGTACATAGTTATGGATTATTCTAATCCATAATCTTCTCCATAAATCACTCAACTAATTCCTATTTAAGGATTTTGTAATCCCTAAGATTTCTACGAGATCTACACACATTAATTATCCCTGATATTCTAACATAGTTGAGAATACTTCACAACTAAAATCCTCACACATATATTTCCACTCAATTTATACAAAATTCATAAAAATAATTAAAGACATCACCCCCTAAATCAACCAAATGAACAATAAATATTCTGACCAGGATGCTCCTGCATCATCCTTCGAATGTCGAAAAAGTTCATAGACTCCTATCTATGAGATCCATCACTTTACTATAGTAATGTGATAGCTACAAGTCTGAATGACTTGCTACCTCCAGGATTCCAAACTCTGTTTTGTAGATGGTCCTTCAAAGGAATAACTGGATCATGTAGTCTGGCATTAACTTCATGATGAATTTTGTATTTCAGAGAATTATTAAACATGATCCTTTGTTCTGGAAATATAGACTCGTGTACTGCATGTGGAAACTTGAATACCCATTCTCCTGGTTTCCAAATTTTGAACGAGTCTTGAACTGGTTCACCAGTTGCATCTATAGGTTTTCTAGGTAACTCTATCGTGCTGAGATTAGTAAGAACTAAATCTGGAAGTTCATCAGCATCATCACTCGAACAATCAACCAAATTCTGTATATCTATAAAACAATTTTCTCCACCATGCTCTAGGAGTAATTCCTCTTTGTTAATCACATCAACACAGTTAATGTTGTATATGGTGTCCTTTCCTCCTTCTACTAGAGTTTCTTTGGTTTCAACTTCTTTGGCTTCTGTCTCTTTGTCTACTGCTTCTTTCTCTAGTTGATCTGCAAACTCAACTTCATGGAATGAAGAATAATCGTCCCAATTTCCTTTAGGTTCACAAAAGACTTCTTGATCAGAACATTGGTCATTAGCTATCTCTATAGCAACAAATTCCATACCTGCATTCATAAACAAACTATCAATTTTAAGAATACCAGACCTTTCAGTCTCTTTTGATGCTTCAAGCATAAAATTCCCACCATGGAATTTCTGGTTTTCAGCAAATCCTCTTTGCCATGACTCAATTCCTATGAGTCTCTCCTTCTCCAACAAAGTAATATGTATTTGTTCAAGTTTGTTCATGAACATAGCATTCCATCTTTGTTGCAATAGATTCCACTTGACCCATTTCCTTATTCTCCATCCATGTCTTCGATCTTCATTCTCTTTCTCTTGAAACCATTCCTGTAGTATATTCAACTTTGCTTTCATCATTGCAATACTTTTCCTATGCTCTTCATCACTCATCTTACATATGTTTGAACCTTTCCTAAGTTTCTCCATGTCCATTTCCACTAATTCTTCAAACTCAATTCAGTAAAAGAAAATATTTACCTCAATCAAATTCTAAAACTGGCTCTTCTGTTTTTCCCTTTGCTTCCACTGCGCCTCTGATTTTTTTCTTGTCATATGCTTTCTTGTCATTCCAACATCTTTAACTTGTGAGCTACAATCAACCTCTGCAGTAACAAGTCTCCTTCTTGCTACACATGCCTCACCAAGATTTTCTCTTAGGAGCTTAGTATATTAGCATTTCTCTAGTCCTCTCCTCTGGAACCATATGAGCACTCCTTTCTCTAGGCTGCTACAAATCTTCTCACCTTCCTTTGTTGTTACTCTGCACAAAAATTATAAAGATTAACATTGACAATTTTGCAATATTATAATATTTCATGCATAATCTTCTTCTACTCTGATACCAAAATGATGGGGTGAAACTGCATTGAAACACATATCAGGTATTTTAAATTAAACAAACCTTTGTTTAATTAAATTATTGGACCCCAACCTCTTTAGCCGAAATCAAAATGATATAAATTCTCATTTAGACCTTCAAATTTTATTCTTCTGTTAAAATAGCTGAACTATTCAATTTATCCGAAATATGGCCAGAACTTCAATACGCATGGAACCAAAAAGAAATAAAACCACAATTTATAACTTTCTCGGGTCTGATTCTTGAATTAACTTGTACGTGTCTTCACCACGTGATCACCATCAGATCGTGTCCCTTCACAACAAACGACTATGATCAAACCAAACTCCAATTGGATTAAACCACAGTCGATAACTCATTGGGTTTGAAATTTATATTAACCAGTGTGCATTTTTCGACATGACTACCATCAGATCTGACTCCTTTAAATGAATGGCCCAGATTAAATGAGTTATTAACTCAGTTATATAAACGATCACGCCCGATTTCAGAGTTAAACTACAATGCTTGTTAGTGCGCGATATCCGTTAGATCTATGGATCCATTGATCGAATGGTTTCCACTCTTCTTTGATGTTTCTCCACGAATTTATCACCTAAATCGATCTTATAATGTTTTGGGTCCATTTCTTGTGTTAAGGTGTGTGTGCATTCACCAGTGAACATTGTTGATCTTCTCATAATAGATCATCATTGATCCATCTTGTGATCAATGATGATTCATTTCTTCATTCAATCTCTATCTATGTTCAATTGGCGATCAACAAAATATAGTATTTAACAGAGGATTCACCCTATGATTAAAGGATCCAATCACATAATAAAATCATGCAAAAAAAAGCTTTGTACACAACACTCCTTTCATTCATAACAATATTTACATATATGTATAGAACATCTTGTGCTCCGATCTATTCTCTCTTCTACTTAACTTTCTCTAACACTCTATCTCAAAAACTATCTCTCACTCTCCTCGCAGGCTTAAATTTATAGAAATAAGTACGTAGTTATGGATTATTCTAAATCCATAATATTCTCCATAAATCACTCAACTAATTCCTATTTAAGGATCTCATAATCCCTAAGATTTCTACGAGATCTACAAACATTAATTATCCTTAATATTCTCATGTAGTTGAGAATATTTCACAACTAAAAGCCTCACACATAGACTTCCACTCAATTTATACAAAATTCATAAAAATAATTAAAAACATCACTGTTTCAGGGAAAACTAGTGTCAATTCGAACTGCTAGTCCCACTAAGATGGGTAGCTATCTTAAAAACAAACAATGAAAGCTTTTCAAGAATTCCTTTAAGTGTGATAGATGGAAGAGAAGAATAGAAGACCAACCTGGATCCTTTGCTTTGATCCTGGCTTGATTTCTCCTTTTCGTTGATAGAAAGCCACTCCTCTCCTACTTGTCCCACTTTAAAGAGTACCTGTAGAGTCAAAGTAACAGCAAACTATCAAAGCATCTCTATCTAAAACATCATAACCAATATCGAATCAAAAACACATTGACCATACAATTGCATTCATAAAGAATAAGATTCAAAAATACAAGATCATATGGAGGAAAACTCAAAGAACTTTATTAATAGTAATGTAAGAGAGGATTACAACCCCGCTGTCTGATCCAGCATCATCCTCCCAGTTGTAGAAGCCCTCTTCACCTCATGAACAATAAAATCACCCAACAATACAATGTCTCTTCTCACCAAACCAACAACACTTCCTTACAAAATACAAAATTCCAGCCTCTAGATCTCTCAGATGAGGGATCTATATATAGATGTCTTGCAAGCGTGTGAGTTAGCTCTGGGTTTTTGATTAGTGTCATTTCACTGATAGTTCTTGGTTCCACTTGGAGATTTCATGATCTCTTACTCATCCCTGGGAAAATTCAGAGAAGCAAGTGTCACAGAAGAAGTTTCTGGAAGATTCCATGATCATCCACCTTGCAAACTGTCTCTGCCATTTGTCTATTCTCGCTCATCGTAGCCCAAAGAAGGCCATTTCAGTATGCATCGCACCTGGCCAATTAGGCAGTCAGTATGCATCACACCTTGTCCACGGAGCAGCTGTATGGTCCAGTTTGGGCCAGTTCTAAGTAGTTTTTCAGGTAGAACTTCTGGGAAATGATGTAATCAAATGACCATGATCCTTTAGGGTATGAAGAAACACTTTTAGGGACTTAAGGAGTCATTAGTTTATGGACATATGAGTTTGGGGTTGCAGTGCCCAAATATGTCTATAACAATCACCCCCTAAATCAACCAAATGAACAATAAATATTCTGAATTGGATGCTCCTGCATCAAAATCACTCCTATAAATCCCTAGGGGTTGCTTAATAAAATTTAATAGGTTGGAGAGAAATATATATTAAATCACTCAGTGTGGGAAAAAAACACTGCGTAAGGGTGAATAAAGCACCATGGGAGAGAAAGGAGGTCTTTAAATAAAAAGGGGAAGATACCTTTTTCGAAATATAGAAAAAAAACATAGGCTATCAGGGTTGGCAGACCCTAGAAAGGGGGACGTCTCCTAGGGAAAAAATTGTTAGGGAAGTAAGGCATAAAAAAAATTCCTAGAGTCCAAAGAGGTTGTTGATTCCAGGACAACAAGATCTCAACTTGGGGGGAAAAATGGATATGGTTCATTATTGGGTGGAAAAGTGACATTCCAAAGTGTTTTCCAGTGAAGTTTACTGTTAGATTTTATCAATCACAATTATGTTTTATCTGTTGATATTTTTGTTTCAGGAAACTATTTTCTTATGAATTTTAATGGTTTGTAAAAGGATGAGTGTGAATTTCATTGCATAAACATATTCAGTCAATAATTATTGAATTGTTTCTCACCTCTTTGGTATTTACATTCTGGTTTTTAGAATTAGTCTTGTTGTTTTCATTTAGACCTAACATTGTATATTCGTATGGTAGTTTGTATGTATACAGTACTAGGAAGTGATGAGAGATAGGTGTAACGACGTTTTAATTTTACATGTTAATAGCATATTTGGTAGGCCTCTATATTTAAATAAGGAAAAAGAATAAACATGGCACGATCATGAAAAGGAAATCAAGTGAGGTGGTGTTAATATTAATTAAGCACTAAAATTAGAACCCAGATCATGAATATTTCTAAGAATATGTTATAAAGAACTCGGGAGACAAAAGAGGAATTTGCATAGGAGAATCCATAATGCTTTTCGAATATCACAGAATTAATTAACCGATGGCAGTAATGTTAATAGCGATATGTAAATTGATTATTTAAAAGTAGTGAGTTAAGTAGAATGAAATCTGGAGGATATGTAACAGATTATAGTAAGGATTAGATATGTTTGGCAGAACCATTTTTGGTAGCACAAACCATCATATGTCATGCAATTAATAGAGTCAAGGAATTAAAATTTTGTATAGAAAAAAAGGATATGGTGGATCTAGTTAGATCTCAAATGAAAAAGACAAAGATCTGGTGGAATATCATGAGGAAATTTTCAATAAGTACAGAACATTTCCAAGTTATTCGGATAATAGGATATATGTAAAATCAATGAAACCCACAAAAGTAAATAACATAACAAATTAATTGAAATTTACGGATCTCTCAAAAGAGAATTCATCTAATTTTTCCTTCTCTAGAAAATTTAAGAAATATCATCGCATAGCAGAATATATTAATAACAAAATGATGGATTTGAATGGAATAACAATACCCAAAACTAAATTCTAGGAAAATAGAAAAAAAAAAAATTTATAGTTTTTATTTACATGTGATTACAATCTCAATTGAGTATTATGTACACCACAGTTGGATAAAACCAACGAAAGAACAACAACAAGCAAATAAAAATAATCCCATTATATAATACTAACAGAGAACTCTATATCGTAACCAGAAGCTAAAAGTAATTATATTTTAGCCTATGATGGTGATTTCGTAATAAAAATGTGAGCAAAGAAAGTGTAATTAACATAGATGCAAAAGATATTAGAAAATTCTTTCAATTTTCAATGCAAGGAAATTAGTTCAATTAAAATTTCCTACAACTAGAGCATCAAAATAAGAGTACATATTGTATCGAGAAATTACGGAAGCCAAGCCCTGTGGAGGACTTGGGCTAAATTACTCCTTGTTATGAAAACAACTAACATAAATATAGAAAAGATAGATCAACGACTTAGAAATCAGCCTCTTCGAGGGGGGAATCCCCTTTACATTACACAAATGAACAATTCTTGGATGATACAAATGACAAGACCTCCTTTCTGTATATAGGAGTCTAAGGGATCACAATACAATCAAAGCCTACATAATAATAATATTGTAGGGTCACAACAATAACAATAGTGGACTTCTATGGGGCATAATAATAACAACATGGGGACTATATGTGCACAATAATACAATAAGGGGGTTGCACTAATAATAATAAGGGGTTACACAAGTAGTATAGGGACCTAACATGCCCCTCTCCTTCAAAAAGTGTTGTCATAAATGCTTGAGTAGTTCTAGATGCTTCTGTGTAAAGTTCTCATCCTCCAATGTGGAATCTTCAGCGGGTAAGTTCTTCCACTTGATGAGATACTCTAAAATTGATCGATTATGTAGCTATTGATTTATTTTTTTTGTGACTGCTTCCAGTCCCAATATGATTTTTCCTTCCTCGTTAAGTTCTGGCAATATTGTTTGAAATGTGATCTTCTCACCTATAACCTTCTTTAAGCATGAAACATGGAAAACTGGGTGCACTCGGGAAGATGCAGGAAGCTCCAATGTGTATGTTATAGTACCAATCTTTTGTAACACCTTGTACAAACCATAATACTTTGGTGATAATTTATTGTCCTTCTTAGCTTGCTTGAGTGACATTTGTTTGTATGGTTGTAGTCGTAGAAATACCCATCCACCTACATCAAAAATTCTTTCACTACAATGTTGATCTACATGGTGTTTCATTATATTCTGCGCCAAAGTGAGGTTATCCTTTAAGAGTTTGAGAACTTGTTGTTGATGCTCGATGTGATCTTCCATTGCTTGAACCTTATAATTTTCTTTTAAACATGATGTAATGGACGATGGATGATATCCATAAAGTGTCATAAATGGGGTCATTTTTGCTTTAATATGGAAGGAAGTGTTATACGACCATTCATCCAGAGGCAAATACTTGACTCATTGTTTATGTTTATCATATACAAAGAAATGAAGATATCCTTCTAAACATTTGTTCACTATCTCAGTTTGCCCATCAGATTGAAAATGATAATATGAGCTATGAGCTAACTGAGTACCCAAATATTCCACCTCTTGTACCCCAAAGAAACATTTGCAGTTTTTTGCATGTAATTGTTTCTCCTCCAATAGTTTGAGCACCCTATCAACATGTTGAACATGATCCTTCCAAGACTTGTTGTAGATTAGTATATCATCAAAAATTACTAGCACAAATTTTCTAAGGGTTTGAAAATCGAATTCATTAAACCTTGAAATGTAGAAGGTGCATTAATAAGGCCAAAAGGCATGAACAAAAATTCATAATGACCCTCATGAGTTCTAAATGTTGTTTTTTGAATTTCTTCACTCTTCATTATGATTTGATGATATCCTGAATAAAGATCCAACTTGGTAAAGTAAATTGATCCATTTAATTCATCGAATAATTCATCAATGATAGGAATGGGAAATTTATCTTTAATAGTAAGGTTCTTGAGATCCCTATAATTCGAACACATGTGCCATGATCCATCCTTCTTGTGTACCAATACCACTAGAGCAAAGAAAAAACTTTGACTAGGTTGAATTATACCAACCTCTAACATTTTTGCAACCATACGTTCAATTTCACTCTTTTGGCCATATGGATATCTGTAAGGCCTGATGTTTGGGGGAACACTTCCTGGAATCAAATGAATAAGATGATCATGATCACTAATAGGTGGGAGACATTTGGGAGTCTCAAATAACTTGGAATGATTGTCCAAAATGTTTTGGAGATCTGGAGAAATAAATGATTTTGATGTGGGAACCTCTAGTGAACATAATTGTGCAATTACACCCTGTTGTTCTTTCTTTAGAAGATTTTTCATGTTATTAGAGTTGATTATCTTTCTTGGTTTCCCTTCGATACCCCTTAATTCAACTTCCTTTCCTTCCCAAAAAAAATCAAGAAATGTTCTTGAAAATTAAAAGCTATCATACCCAAAGATTGTAGTCATTGGATTCCTAATACAACATCTGCACCACACATTGGAATGGAAAGCATTGGACTATTCAAGACATATTCTCCCATGGATAGCCTGATGTTATGGCACTTGCTAGAGGATTTTATGGTTCCTCCATTTGCAACCATTACTTGACATTCTGGTGCTGGATATAGGAAGTAATTCAATTCCTTGGCTATCTTACAATGAATAAAATTATGGGTACTGCCTGAATCAATCAACACTATTAACTTTTTTCTCTTGATATGTCCTTTTATCTTGAGAGTTTGAGGAGTGGTAATTCCTATCAATGCATTACAAGATATGGTCATATCTGTTTCTTCTTGCTCTGGGATTGGTTCCTGGTGTATATCCTCTTCTTTTGATGTTCCTTATTCCTTTTCTTGCTCCTCTTCCCAATCTATGTAAATTAATTTCTTCTCGGCAAACTTATGACCTTTAGTGTACTTTCTATCACAACTGTAACAAAGCCTTTTTTCTCTTTTTCCTTCCAATTTATGTGGTGTCAACCTTGTAGGTGGTGAAAGGCTAGGAGAAACAACATTTCCATCTTTATAGTTTTGAGTGGTAGGCTTCCTTGTTGCCATAATTTTTCTTTCCATTTTTCTTGCCAATTGGCTAAAAAAGGTGTTTCTTTTTGTATCCTCATAACGTGCTATCATTTATTCCATAAAATTTTCCCAAATCACAATTTTTTACGAGAGCAAAGCCATTGATACCATACAAACTGATTTGGTTCCAAATATAAAGTTGTAATGCATACCTTTTGTGTGTTTTGCACATTATGGAGATCAAAATATTGCTCCATTTGTAGTAGCCATGTTATGGGATCCTTGCCATCAAAATTCCTCATATCGATATTTGGCACGTTGTGGGTCTTCAATCCAATTTTAGAGTCTGTGAAATCATGATTAACAAAACTTTTGCTTTCATCATGAGTTTCACTTACTACCCTTTCGTCATTAATAAGCATTTCTAGTAGTAACTTTCTCAAATATCTCTTCAAATCTTCCATGTTCCCTTTAATTTATTTTTTTTTATATACCATCCATCTTAGCTTCCATGCCTTTTGAATTCCTTCAAACAAAATTTTTAACCAAACTTATGCAAAACGTTAAAAAAACTACACTTGTTTTTTACTTTATATGAGCTCTATATTGAATTTGTTGTATCTCTATAATTTCGTATCCCCAGGGTCTAAAATTGCGTCTTTCAGTAGCTCATTGAGTTATCTTTGAACCCTGAAAGTATGATCAATATTGGATTCTCCAAGGAAGAGTTATGCTAAATCTCCCACGATGATCTAATTATACACTGGTTCAGTAGAGTGAAATTGTATAAAGTTCCACGTATTATTGTTTCAACCTTAGGACCTGCAACCGATGCACCAAAAACTATATGATGTAATCTTTCTTTAACTGTTTACGAAATCTCAATCTAATGCTCAAGGAGAATGTTATGACGATTTCCCGAAGTCACCTGTTTGGGATGTAATTCAGGAACCTGCAAAAACCCTAAATGTCTTGGACCATATCTCCACAAATATAGTGAAAAAATATCTGAAATTAGGGACTGAGCTTCATCAATATTTTGGCTCAAATGGGGTTTAATTTCAGAGTTTGAACTATCATAGAAAATAAATTATAGTGAAACTTCCATGATGACCTGTCTAAGATGGAATTATGGAACTTGAAAAAACCCTAACTCCCTCATATCATATCTATGAAACTATAGCGAGAAAAGATCTACAATTTGGACATGAGATTTAGAAGGACTTCAGATACAATCGGTTTTTTGTTTAGCTTCTGAAACTTTGTAGAGAAAATGTTATAGCAAAAATTCCACGATGACCTGTTTGGAGCAGTGAAACCCTAGAATCCAAAGCTCTGATACCAAATGTTATGAAACCAGCTCAAATAAAGATAGAAAAGATAGATAAATGACTTAGAAATCAGCCTATTCAAGGGGTAATCTTATTTAAATTACACAAATGAACAATTCTTGGATGATACAAATGACAAGGCCTCCTTTCTATATATAGGAGTCTAAGGGGTCCCAATACAATAAAAGCCTACATAACAATAATATTGTAGGGGCACATCAACAACAACAGTGGGCTTCTATGGGGCATAATAATAACAACATGGGGACTATATGGGGACAACAATACAATAAGGGGGTTGCACTAATAACAATAAGGGGTTACACTAGTAGTATAGGGACCTAACACTCCTGGAGGAATTAAACAAAGAAAAAAAACGAAAATGAAACCCGAATCTAACTAATCTTTTCCTTCAGTATTCAAATTCATACATGGCTTATATTACTCTAATTTAACAGTTCTACCACCACAACTTTAAGCTTGGCCTGACCAAAAGGGAATTCCACTAAAATACAAGAAAACCCTGTCATAGCCTAACAAGAAATGATTTATAGCAATTGCATGGCGTGAATCTTTTTTCAAGTCACTAGAGTGCACAACATAACTGACCTGAGTGCAAGCAAATCTGAGAAGTCAAAAGAAGTTCATTTCTTCATCAACACTATTGCAAGGGATGAGGAAAAGAGGGTGGGGTAGTTCACTAAGTATAGCATTTCCTGTAGAAGCAAATAAACTTGAATTAACTACCATCTTTCAGAAAGTAAGAATAGGTTCAACAAATTCCAAAAAGAAGGGTTCTTTTTTTTACCTCTAGGTAGTGCGCCATACGAACCCTAAAGTCAAGTCGATCAGTCTTGTAGAAAATAGTGAAACCATATAATAGTTGTCAAGGTAAAAATAAAATAAGGGTTGAATGTATATAGAGAGCATTATGAAACAGAGAAATGAATTTTAAGTGGAAGGTCAGAGTCGCACTGAGTGAATAGAAGTCGAACCCACTTGTCTGGATTGATACAATAGGATTTTCCTATTATAGAAAAGAGTCATAAATTGAGGAAGAATGAGTGTTAGAAAAAACAAAAAGATTAATATAAACACAGAACCAAAACTTAGAAGCATTTCACATGGTCTAATTAGAAAAGGGATTACCTTCAGGAGTCTAGTAGCTTAGCCAAATCAGGCATGGAGAAATGCAAGCTTTGAAGGACATGTATATAAAGGTTCACCTAACCCATATGTAAGAGACAAGGAATTTCAATAATTACATGTAAGCATAGTGAAACTGACCCATAAATTAAAAAAACTTAGGGACGATTGAGGAAAAGAAAAAACTTGCTTAGAATAAGTGTCTCAAAGAAGGTATGGTGATGAGGTGAACACCACAATGAAGGAGAAAATGAACTAGGTGTTGGCATCTTGCACCTATAATGGCAACTTTGTAACAATAGAGCACCCAAATAAGGGAAGGGAGAAATATTTTGAATGACACATGCATTCCCCCTCACTGCTAGGGTAAGAATAGTACACAACACATTCACCATCATATTAACTCAAAAGAAAAACCACCATTGATGAGGAGACAATATTGCAGGCCATGTGATTTTTACATGGGCTTGTGGTATTTGGGAACAAATCATTTAGCACAAGAATCGAAGCAACATACGAATGTGTTGACACCTGGGGTGGGTTAAATCAAAGGAATTAAACCCCAAATAAATGTCAAGTGGTAACATATAGTACGAATTAAATAGTAATAATAATACTCAATCATAAAAAATAGGGTCATCGACCCCCAAAACATTATAAATGTGTCATAGGTTACATATTAGGAGTTAATGGCATAAGCATTAATGCTAGGATCTAGAGAGAGAATTATGTCTACTTAGAAATTATATCATAATACCATACACCAATGGATTGCTAGGGAAACATTAAGTTAGAAAAAAAATATAAGGAGGGTATCTATGTATGAAAGTAACATATTTAAATACACACACACATGCACATACACACACACACATATATATATATGTATATTAAGTAAATGATTTTTTTTTTGGGAATAGGGATCTATTAGAGTTCAACAAAAGCAGAGTACATGGCTGCTAGTCAAGTAGCTTGTGAGGCTATCTATATGAGGAAGATCCTTGTTGGGTTATTTTGTGGGTAGATGGATCCTAGAGTGATTCATTCTGACATTCAGAGTTGTATTAAACTCTCTGAGAATCCATTGTTTCATGATCAGTCTAAGCATATCAACATCTGGTATCACCATATACGAGATTATGTGCAAAGGAGGATCATGTTGTTGGAGTAAATTCCTACAGAGGAACATGATGCAGAAATCATGAGTAAGGAACAATCAAGAGGAAAATTCGAGGTCCATATAGGCAAGATTAGGGTATCTAATAATCCCCTTCTTCTTGATAGGTAATGTTGAAAATCGAACAACAAAAAACCTGATTTAATTTTTGCTTGAAGTAAATTAGGAGAAAAATTGTAATTCCACATCAGAAGACAAGTTGTACGAGTTAAACAAGTTAATTTGACTTACTTGGCTCAATTAATTCGATTTGAGGGTCTAACTTGAGTCATGTAGGATGTCTCCTACTTTATAGGAGCCTTGGTTGAGTTTATTTTGAGTTGTAATTAACTAATTCAGTCTAACCAAGTTAAAATCAATTAATCTAGTTCCAACTAATGGAGGAACTAATAGGGGGTCTAACAATTGGGTGTTACTTCATGTGTTCAACTAGTTATATGATAATTCAGCAATAAATATCTCACGCATGTCAAATCTAAGAGTTACGCAGTTAAGGTTGGAGTTCAAGGGAAGTGTACTATCAGTGGTATAGTCATCCAAATTGTACAGATGATGCATGAAGTTAGGGGAAGGCCTATGAGGATTGTGCAATTTAAATCAAGGAATTTTCCTAATTAATAGGGGATAATTTACAAGGAAGAAACACAATGAAATAGGGACTTGAGCAAGCAAAAAATTGCTTAAGTATTGGACTAGGCTTGTCTAGGAAGAAATGAGACAGACAAAGACAGTGCAGAGGTTGCTCGAGCATAAGAAAAGCATTGTAATATTCTCATGTTTTTTTACTAATAAAATATACAGATAGCAGGGGTTTTTACCTGTGGATTTCCCCAGGAAATCATTTTGTAATTTTTTGATTGAATTCTCTCTCTTCTATGCTTCTTCATTTCTCTATAGATTAACTATTTCCACTAATGAGTAGAGTAGATTCAATTCTTTTGTTTTAGAAAATCATATAAGTAGTTTGAATCTACAAGGAATTTCTACACGAATATTGCATGGTAATGGTGTGGTAGAAGTTACATGTAATTTCTCTCTAGATTTCGATTTATGTGAACATTGTGTAAATGGGAAGTAGAATTGGATGAGTTTCCCCTATGGTTCTAAAAGGGAGAAAGGGATATTAGAGCTTGTGCACAATGATGTGTTTGTACCTTTTTCAGTTCCATCACTGGGTAAGTATATCTACTATGCCTCATTTATAGATGACTTATCAAGGAGTACATGGATATATTTCCTCAAGAACAAATATGAAGTCTTTGACAAGTTTAAAGAATTTAAGGTTGTGGTGGAAAATCAAACAGAGAATAAGATCAAGGTGTTGAGGAAAGATAATGGTGGAGAGTTATGCAAGAAGGAATTTGAAAAGTTATGTAAGAAGTGTGGATCTGCAGAAAGAATGAATAGGACATTGATGGAAAAGGAAAGAAGCATGCTCAGTGGTTCCAGATTAGGACAAGAATTATGGGCAGAGGTAGTGGAGACTGCATGTTTCTTGGTTAACAGATCACCTTCATCAACATTGGAGGATAAGACTCCACATGAGGTATGGACTGGTAAGAAGCTCTCTCTTGCACATTTGAGGATATTTGGATCTGATGCATATGTACACATTCCAACAAAGAAAAGAACCAAATTGGATAGTAAATCTAAAAGGTGCATCTTTATTGGGTATAAGGATTGTTTAAAAGGTTATAAGTTTTGGAACCTAGAAATAAGGATGATTGTGTACAGCTGAGGTATAGTGTTTAGAGAGGTAAGATATGTTAATAAACATGAATTCCTACCAAAGGAACATGAGAAGATAGAGTCCGACCTAAATGAGGAAGAATCAAACTCTACAATAAAACAAGAATCATATGAGGAAAAGCCACAAACTCTAGTTTTCAAAAGATTAGTTCGAGAGAGAAAGAAACCAGAAAGGTATATTTCATTTTCTTTATGTTCAAATTTTTATTTATCTATTGATGATGATGATCCCAAAAATATCAGGGAGGTAATAGATTCATATGATGAAAAACTATAGAAAGAGGCCATGGTTGATGAAATGGCATCTTTATACAAAAATGAGGCTTGGGATCTGGTGGAGTTTCTTGCCGGAAGGAAACCCATGTGTCAGGAATTTATTTTGGTGATATTTTTTCTCATGCTTCCAAGTTACCTTCTATTATATTAGTTTTATCTGTTGTTTCTTATTTTTATTTTTAGGCAGAACAAATGGATGTGAAGACAAAATTTCTTCACGATGATTTGGAAGAAGTGGTCTACATGAAGCAACCTGAAGGCTTTGTAGTGTAGTGTAAGAAAAAAATGTTATTTAGGTTAAAAAGTCTTTGTATGGGTTAAAGCAGACACCAAGGATGTGGTATCATAAATTGGATACATATATGCAAGGACTTGGTTTCACCAGAAGCAAAGTGGATCACTGTGTATAATTTAAATTAATTGGTAACCATGTTATGTATTTGGTATTGTATGTGAATGATATGTTGTTGATTGGAAATGACAAAGAAATTATCCAAGATTTGAGGACCCAATTTTCGTCCAATTTCAACATGAAGGATCTTGGTGCTACAAACTATATTTTGGGCACGGAAATTAAACAAGATCGGGAAAAGATGAATCTCTGGTTAAACCAGAGGAAGTATGTCAAGACAATATTGCAGAGGCTTAATATGGAGGATATTAAATTAATGAAGATTCATATTCCTATAGGTGTAAATTTATCTGTTGAATAGTGTCTTAGGACGTAAGAAGAGGAAGAGGAGATGTCTCATGTTCCATATGTGAGTGTAGTTGGTAGACTAATGTATGCAATGGTTTGGACTAGAACATACATTGCACATGTAGTGGGAGTATTGATTAGGTTTATGTCGAAACTGTGAACGGATCATTAGATAACAGTGAAGTGGGTTTTTAGGTATTTGTGTGCCACTAGTGATTATGGTTTGTGCTATCAAGGAAGACTAGGATTAGACAAAGTTTTGGAAATTCTTATATTTGTTGATGTAGAATCAGTTGGAGATCTAGATCCGAGAATAACTACAAGTGGGTATGTGTTTAACCTATTTGGAGGAGAAATCAGTTGGATGAGCAAGAGACATTTTGTAGTGTCACTTTCAACTATAAAGGAAGAATACATGGCAACCACTCATGCAAGAAAGCAAGTAATTTGGTTGTAGAGATTATGTTGAAGTATGGGATTGGTACATCTATATATAAGGATAGACTATGACAACCAAAGTGTAATTTTATTGGTAAAGAACCCTTCTTATCATTCAAAGAAAAAGCAAATTGATGTTTAGTATCACTTTGTGAGGGATATGGTTGAGGACAAAAAGGTGTTACTGGTAAAGGTGGACACCTTGAAGAATGTTGCAGATGCATTGACAAAGTCTATGAGAACTAAGAAGTTTTCTTGATGTAGAGAAACAATGTGTGTTGCAAGCCTTGAACAATGACAAAGCTCTCCTATGACCCCCTCAGTGGGAAGAATGTTGGGTGTGTGTTATATTCTTTCCATGACTAGACTTAGATGTTCTATGTTGCACGTTGGTCGTAGTGGAAGGGGCAACAACTCCCCTTGTTGGAGGGTTTCAGGGGGGCGGTAGCCCCACTTCATGGGGTCCAGGGCAACGCCTCGACAATTTTCATTTTTTATTTTTAGGCAAACCCAACAATAGTTTGGCGGAACCAAAGATGGTTGGCGGGTCCACCCATGGTTTTGTGCACTGGTTTTATACATGTTTTTTGGCACGATGGTTTTCTACCCATGGTATTTTGTAGATCCGATCAAGGGAACTAGAGCTATGTTCTAATCTAGGGTTAATGGCTTGGGGTTTATGAATTCTTCGACATGTATATATATGTATTGTAACATTGAAAGATATATAATGAAAAACCAATTTAGTAGTCCCATTTTCGGGATCCAAGGGAAAATATTTGTGTATATTTGTTTTATGTTCCTACCATTGTATATTTCTTTTATTTTAAGAATTTGTTTGTAGGTAATTTCTATACAAGGTTAAAAACTACATAAATGATGGGCTCTTGATGCTTAAGGATGACACAATCTTCATTTTGAAGCTGCAAAAGTTCTTTGCTTCTGGTTCTGTAGGGTTGGTGCAAAATACTACATGATTGATTTCTTTCCTATCACAGTCACAAAGCCCCTTCCAAAACCACAAATAACTTCATGAAATGCACTTAGTAACTTGGACAATTCATCGTGATCTTATTTGACGGGGATTGGAAACTTTGAGGGAGGTGAAAACTTGTGAAGAAGGACTGAAAATAAGGTCTTCTATGAACATAGGTGGACATTTGGGAGGAAAAATTGCTAAGTGATGTGGATGGAAGCTGATGGATATGTGGTGAATCTATCCCTTCATTACCCCAAGTAAAACATGATATCTAGCCTCTCTTTCTATGTTGATCATAATCCAGTAGCAAACCTGCACAATCTTGTAGCACTCTAGGTCAATCTTGTAGCAACATTGTTTAACCCATATCTCTCAAATGGTAGATTGGATTGACTTGAAATTATTTAAGCATGTTTTAATCATCCTTATGCGTCTCCCCATAAAAAATATTTTCCAAAGGATGCAAGAATCTCAAGAAAAATGGAAAATGGATGTAGTTAATGAAGACCAATTTCTCAAAATTTATGCACCTAAATTTGCTGAAATTTCTTGATAATGTTATGATTATACATATGCATATCCCCATAAAATATGCATACTTTTTGAGATATGGTCAAAACCATTTATGACTTGTGTATTGTGCCAATCTTGTAGCAAAACAGAACTTTACTGTAGCACTTTAGGACATCAGGAAAATGAATGGGACACACTTGGCAATGATGTGTGGATGTTGGAAATGGATGATGGTGATGCATTGACATGGCCTTGGTAATGTTGAAGCATCTGGGAAAACGAGGTGAAAGATTAAGTTTGACTTCATCAAGGAGAAATAACTAGAGAATAATTATTTCTTCTTTTCATTTTTTCATTTTTTTCCTTTTTCTAGGCCTTCTAGCTGCCTCAATGAAGTTTTCAACTAGTAGGTCCACCTAGGATCCTCAAAAGAGTTTTTCACACAGTATCTTATTTCTTTTATTTTTTCTCTTTTTTCCAACCCATTGACTACCTCATGGAGGTTTTGAATTATCTAGCCAATCTCAGGTGCCTCAATGGAGGTTTTCACTTGGGATTTTATTTTTTATTCTTCTTTTCTTTTTCTCTTTTTCCTTTTATTATTTGTTTTTTCCCTATCCTATGCTACTTAACAAAAAAAAAAAATTCTTTCAAGTGTAAGAATATTTAAAATGGTTCCATGTGCACATCAATATGACAGATAAACTCATGTGTAGGCTTGAAATATATTCTTTGACATGTACGTGAACATGAGATACCAACTACTTTGACTAAGATGAGATCATGAATTATTGAAGAAGAGTGTGTTGTTGTGGCTTAATGGTTTCCTGGAACCAAACTTCAATATAGCTGTGATTCCCTTCGTTCACTTGTTCATCTAGATAATTTTGTATGCCTTCCTCTTTCAAGCAATTAAAATCTTCTAGTTTTTTCTGATTAGCCCATTGAAGACATAAAGGATATGATGATAAGCATAATATAAACTATTCAATCTCAGACACCAACAGCTAATATCCATCGAAGGTGGTCCATCACTCTTTATTATCCTCTGGATATTTTTCTTTAATGAAAACATAGTAGTCTTATCTTTGGAATATTGTTCTTCATCTAGGATGAATACCATTTATATCAAGAGGGTATTTTTGGATATTTTTAATCTTAGCATTGTAAGGGAGCCGAGGCGTTTTATTATTGGAGTTTGGAAATGGTTGCGCAAGTAGTTGAGTGGGAGTGGGTCTCTGAAACAGTTTCTTTTTAGGATGTGGTTTTGGTGGAGGTGGATGGGATGGATAGCATTGATTTTGGTATGGAGGATGTTGAGGGAAATATGGATCACCCCATTGGTAGGGATAACACCATGGAGGCCAACTTGAGGTGCTAGGTAGATAACAAGGTTGAAATTGTGCATTATAGCTTGTATTGGAAGAGGAGGGGTAGTTCATATCTTGTTGATATGAGTTAACAAAGTAGGGCTACTCCATGCCTCCTTATAACGCGTTCACCACATCTTCTTCTTCTAACTACATAGGATCAAGTGTGGGGGTTGGTGGTGTTGAAGAAATATATTTTGAAGGAAATCCGACTTTTCATAAAGTAAATTTGCAAAAAAGGAAATCTAGACTAATTGTAGAAATTAACATTCAAGAAGCAAAAAATATAAGAGCTTAATAATGACCTAAATAAGCCTTAGCTCAACTAAAGTCGTCCCCAACCATTGATAATCTATAAATGAACTTATACCATGAATTTTGAGTGAATTTGGGCATGGAAGATCTCGAAAACAAATTTCAGCATGATTGTTACAAGATGTCTCTTGCTCAAGTTAACTAGCTAGATGCCCCAAAAATATAAAATGAAAATGAGATGAGGTAATTTTTTTTATTAATTAGGATTTCCTAGGACTCTAATCCAAGTGGAATCACTGAAAAATACCCTTGTTAAGATGTGCTAAAAAATAGCAGAAACTTACTACTGACAAAATAAGAAATTCTAGAACTAGTCAGTTAGTTAACCTACCAAATTCCTAACACGATCAAGTGAAAATGCTATGGGGTAATATTTTTTATTAAATATATTTTTGGGGGGCTAAATAAAAGTGGAACTAACTCAAAATATCTTCATTAAAATGTGCTAAAAAGTAGCATAAAATTACTACTTCTTTGCTACACGATATTTCCAGAAATTCCAAAATTGTGAACTAGTAAACCAATCCAAGTAGATCATTCATGGATATGAAATTGCAAGGTTGTTATAAAAATTCATCATTCTTGTGACTTCATAAATAACTTGTAAAAGAACTCACTTCAATCATTTAACTAATATAACCTACATCAAATGAAGCATGGATACTAAGTGTAGAAAAATGCAAGAATAGGACTCTAAGGTTCTTAGGATAGCCAATCTCAAGGATACATAGACTCCTACTAAGTAAACTAAGCCTTAGAAGCTAAAATGACACCAAAATTCATTATTTGAATCACTCCAAGTACACCCCTACTAGAAATGAAATTAGAGTTGCTAAATGACATGTTTTCTCCACAATAAGACTAAGAAATACATGCCCCTAGAGGAAAATTCAAATTTCTACTTATAAAAGTAGATGGAGAAGAATCCTCCCTGAAAGGCGACAACTTTCCTCTCCAAAATCTTTCAAAAAGTGGATTTCATTCCCAACACTAGGAATCTTCATTAAATGACAAGGAGCAGATTCCAATATTTTCTCAATCACTAGAGCCCTAGAATTCGCTAAGTAATTTCATACTATATTGTTCATTTATGATCCAATATTTTCCCATTGTGTAGTAGGGAGTAAGTCCCTAGATTATCTCATCCTCCAAATCTTCATAATCTGTCCAATATTCTCATAATATTTTATATAAAAAAAATTAGGCGTAAATATTCAATTATCTGTAAAACTTCCTAATTAACACATTATAGCTCAAAATCATGTCATAACATGAAAAGAGAGAGGTTAAATGTGTTGAAGGATGGTTACATGGGCCTTAAATTGTAACTAATTTAGAGGCCCAACACTATGATGCCATTAAAACTCTTCTACCATTGCAACTACATGAGCTATTCTAACGACCATGTACAAAGGGAAACAAATTGCAAAACTAATCATGATGGAGTTTCTCAATAAAACATATCCTTGTTATCTTCAACCTTTGACTTATTTTTAGTTTCTTCACCATCTTTAGTTACGTGAGCTCTATCCTTTGTTCAAACTTTTCGAAACCTCCCTTTATTTTTCTTCTTTACTTTAGTAGCACAGGATCCAGACTTTTCATTGGAAGCGGTGTCATCCTTTTCCTTTAATCTAGTCTCCATAGTTCTGCAACCTTGTCTTGAACATGGTCCATGACTTCATTCTTTATGAGTATTTGACCTTTCGTTTTTTTCATGCTTGGAAGTTTGATGACTCGTCATGTTTATTTATTTCCTTAAGATGAAGTCTTGTGATTTAAAGTTTGAGAGTTAGATAAAAATATGATTTTTACTTGTAAAGAGATTGACTTTCCGTAATATGATATCTCCATGATGCCTTCAATATTTATTTCAATGGTATGATGGTACCTTCAAGCTTGCTTCAATGATGTTCTTAAGATGATTTTACATTTCTTCAAGCTTACTTTTAATGATGGTCCCAAGATGCTTCTCACTTTTCCAAAGATGTCTTTCAATGTTTTCAAAATATTTTCTAAGAGATGGAGATTGATGTCCTTTACCAAGAATCTCTCTTAATCAAGAGTCTCCAAATCTAGTAGCCTTCTTTCATGGTAAACCTTTTTCCTTATGTTTTTTCCTTGTATCCTTCTTCTAACAGATCTGTTCTTCTACTAGTTTGTAGAAAACTTTATGTTGTTGCTTCTCACAAACTAGCGCAATTATAAGATTTGATATTTTCAACCTAGTTAGCACAGTAGACCTGCCCTCAACTAGTCCCCAAATCACCTTCGCTATTCCTTCAACAAGCTTTTTCTACCTATGTTTTCATCCTAGGTTGATTTGGCCACAATCCAAACTCTTCTAAACCATATCTTGGTGACCAAACAAGGCTCGACCATACTTATGATAGTTCTAAAACACTTTGTTATTGTCTCTAAGGAATATAAACCTCTAATCATTTAGAGATCAGTCCCAATACCCTTCAAAACCTCATGATCAGCCTCCTACTCCTATTCGGACCTGTACCAAGCACTAAAAGACTCACAAACAAGTCATTTATACCTTTGGCCTTGTCCTTTTCTAATTTGTGGCTTCCTTACCTTCATATGCTCTTCAGATATGATGTATTTTTCACTTGGGTTGTATTCTCAAAGTAACTAGTATGAATTCCTTCTTCCTATGTCAATTTTTTTTTCTTACGCCGGCTTCTAGGGCTTCTTCTAACCCATTGTAATGTCTTTTAGTCTCCTCCAAAGTGTGGTTGCATGCCTCTACCTTCTTGTAATTATGAATAGAACTTGCGATCTTATGTCAGAGGTATGTTCCTCCAAGAAATTTACAAAAATATTATCGAGAATTCTCTCCAAGGCTTGATCTACATGCTACAAAACTTGGTCCTTAGTCCAATCACAAAAGGCACAAAAGCATATTTCCGTTTCTTCTTCGCTAGGTTACTTTGGATCTATCTCTATCTATTATGAAACCAACTCACAAAAAGATAGAAAAGAAAGATCAATGCCTTAGAATTTAGCCTCTTCAAGGGGGAAACCTCCTTTATATTACACAAATGAACAATTATTAGATGATACAAATGACAAGACCTCCATTCTATATATAGGACTATAAGGGGTCATAATATAATCAAAGCCGACATAACAATAATAATGTAAGGGCACAATAATAACAATAGTGGGCTTTTATGGGGAACAATAATAACAATATGGGGACTACATGGGCATAACAATATAATAAGGGGGTTGTACTAACAACAATAAGGGGCTACACTAGTAGTATAGGGACCTAACATGCCTCTCTCCTTAAAAAAGTGTTGTCCTCAACACTTGAGTAGTTCTTGATGCTTATGTATAAATTCTTGTCCTCCCATGTGGAATCTTCAATGGGTAAGTTCTTCCACTTGATGAGATACTTTGAAATTGATCTATTTCATAGCTGTCGATTTCTCAGTTCTATGACTGATTTAGGTTCCAATATGATTTTTCCTTCCTACAACTTTTGAATGAGTGCCCACTCCTTTGGGCATGTGGATATCCGTAAGGCCTGATGTTTGGAGGAAGAATTCCTGGAATCAAATGAATAGCATGATCACAAATAGGTGGGAGGCCTTTGGGACTCTCAAATACCTTGGAATGATTGTCCAAAATGTTTTGGAGATCTAGAGAAATACATGATTTTGATGTGGGATCCTCTAGTGAACATAATTGTGCAATTACGCCCCATTTTTCTTTATTTAGAAGCTTTGTCATGCTATTAGAGTTGATTATCTTTCCATGTTTCCCTTCGATACCCCTCAATTCAAATTCCTTTCCTTTCCAAAAAAAGTTCAAGAAAAGTTCTTGAAAATTAAAAGCTATCATAACCAAAGATTGTATCCATTGGACTCCTAGTAAAACATCAGCACCACCCATTGGAATGGAAAGCATTGGGCTATTCAATACATATTCTCCCATGGATAGCTTGATATTATGGCACTTTCCAGAGCACTTTATGGTTCCTCTACTTGCAACCATCACTTGACACTCTGGTGCTAAATATAGGAAGCAGTTCAATTCCTTGGCTATCTTACAATGAGTAAAATTATGGGTACTACCTGAATCAATCAACACTATTACCTTTTTCTTCTTGATATGTCCTTCTATCTTGATAGTTTTAGGAGTGATAATTTCTTCCAATGCATTACAAGATATGGTCAGATTCATTTCTTGATGCTCGATGTGATCTTTCACTTCTTGAACATTTTTCTTCTTGATATGTCCTTCTATCTTGATAGTTTGAGGAGTGGTAATTCCAGCCAATGCATTACAAGATATGGTCAGATTCATTTCTTCTTTCTCAATGTGATCTTTGATGTCTTGAACTTTTTTCTTCTTGATATGTCCTTCTACCTTGAGAGTTTGAGGAATGGTAATTCTTGACAATTCTTTACAAGATATGGTCGGATTCATTTTTTCCCTCTCTGGGGTTGGTTCCTCATGTATATCCTCTTCTTTTGATGTTTCTTGATCCTTTTCTTCCTCCTCTTCACAATCAATGTAAAATAATTTCTTCTCGACACACTTATGACCTTTAATGTATTTGTTATCACAATTGTAACAAAGTCCTTTTGCTCTTTTTTCTTCCAATTGTTGTGGTGTCACCCTTATAGGTTGTGGAAGGCTAAGAGAAACAACACTTCCATGTTTACAGTTGTGAGGGGTAGAATTCCTTGTTTCCATAATTTTTCTTTTCATTTTTCTTGCCAACCTGAATGCCTTCTCCAATGAATTAGGTTCCCAAAGACGAACCTCATGTTGAATGTTATCCTTTAAAGTCCCTATGGAGACATCAATCCTCTACTTCTCTGGAATATCATTTTCCCTTATATTCAATTTTTGAAAGTCCTCAATGTGCTTTGCCATTGAACACTTTTGTTTGAGATTTATCAATTGGCTAAAGAAGGTGCTTCTCTTTGTATCCTCATAATGTGTTATCATTTCCTCCGTGAAAATTGACAACGTAAAAAGTGGTTTACAAGAACAAAGCCCTTTATACCATAAAAATTGATCCGGTTCTAAATATGAAGATGCAATAACTACCTTTTGTAACAGTGGTATGCCATGTAGATCAAAATTTTTCTCCATCTGTAGTATCCAATTTGCCAGATCCTTTCCATCAAACTTCCTCATCTCGCTTTTTCTTGACTTTAGGAGCCCAATCTTGAAACGACTATAACTATGTAATTTTAGCTCTTCTAGTTTTGAAATTGTGACCTATAATAGCCCTCTGTGTTCTCTTTCCAATGCCACCAGTCTGATCAGAATTGAATTCTCCAAGAAAGAGTTATGCACAATCTCCCAAGATGACCTGATTATATACCTTTTCAGAAGAGCGAACTTGTATGAAGTGCCACGTGTCACTGTTTTGACCTTTGGATCTGTAAAATATAAAAAATAAACTGCAGTCCATCCTGTTTCTATAACTTCTTACGAAATTTTGATATGATGCTCAGAGAGATAGTTATGACAATTTTCCCAAGGTGACCTACTTGGAATGTAATTTGGGGGTCTACAAAAACCCTAACTTCCTCAAACTATATCTCTGAAACTGTAGCGAGACAGGATCTGAAATTCAGAACTAAGGTTCAAAGCGATTTCTTCTCAAATGGGTTTTTGTTTTAGCTTCTGAGACTTCGTAGAGTTCTAGCGAAAATCCCAATGGCCTATTTTAGTTGAAATTTTGGAGCTTGCAAAAACCCTAAATTTCTCAGATCATATATTCGACAATATAGCCAGACAAGCTCTAAAATTTAGACCTGAGGTTCTGCATGAGTTCTTCTCAAATGGGTTTTTTTTCGCTTTTGAAGCATTGTAGAAAAAAAGTTATAGCGAAAATGCCACGATGACTTGTTTAGAGTAGCGAAACCCTAGAATTCAAAGCTTTGATACCAATTGTTATGAAACCAACTCACAAAAAGATAGAAAATAAAGGTCAACGCCTTAGAATTCAGCCTCTTCAAGGTGACAACCTCCTTTACATTACACAAATGAACAATTCTTAGATGATACAAATGACAAGACCTCCTTTCTATATATAGGAGTCTAAGGGGTCATAATATAATTAGAGCCCACATAACAATAATAATATAAGGGCACAATAATAACAATAGTGGGGTTGTACTAATAACAATAAGGGGTTACACTAGTAGTATAGGGGCCTAAAACTATCCTAGCCAATCCTGGAAGCCTGTCCTCCACCATCTCTCCCACTGAGTTTAATTTGTTTAATGTGAATAATTCGAGTGCTCCAGGGGTTTTTAAGGGTGTTGAATCCATTTATGCATTCAAAAATGTATTTTAAATAACAAAAAGTCTTGAAATTGTATTGGGGGATTTTGGTAAATTCTGGTGAAGAAGGATATTTCATCCATAAGCTAGACTACACCTAAAATATTTGTAGACTAATTGTAGCTATGTTTAATCACATAAGGATTTATTTCAAAAATCAATATTTCTCAATCTAAGTAATAATCAAATAATTTAACACTTTAATATGGGTAAATGCCCTCTTTTTTCGATTTTGGAAAGAGGAAGAATTGGAAAAGAAATCGAAGCACTAGAAATAAAAAAACCATAAACACATAAAGATAACAAAATATCTAAACTTTCTTAAAGAGAAATTTTATCAAATCTAATCCATTGTGGAACTAATGATAAAATCCCATATTTATAATAATGGAATAGGTAGAATAAATATCTAAAACAACCAATTATAACTAGATTATAATACCTAAGTGGTACAGTTCACACTTTCATTGGAAAAAAACACTTCAGAAGAGTGCATTAAACACTCACTTACATTGGAAAACAGCACTCTCTAGAAGAATGCATTGGAACACTCATTTCCATGTGAAAAAAACACTCTATAGAAGAATCCATTTGAACAATATGATTCCCTTATTCACTATAACACTCCCCCTTAAAGAAGGAATGTTTTCTCTATAACACCTAGCTTTATTTAACCTCGATTATTTGATGTCTTCATCAATATGTTTCCCTATAAAACATGATCTAATGAAGTTCTCATTTAGAAAATTCTATGCATATTTCAACCTAATATTTTCAAATATTACCAAAATGTTTACATCCATATAAAGGGACAACCATCCACCAAAGTGCATGGGTAACCAAATAATACAACCACTTGTCTAGCTATATGTTCCTCATGTAAATGGTTCATTCAATCACTCTTCTATCCCATGTACTCACACATGTACCATCAACTCCCCCATATAAGGTGATTATCTTTGGTTTCTCATCTTATGCTTAACCATGCTTTTGGATTATACATATGGGTTTTTGTGGATGATCATTAACCTTCATATCTTAAGTGGCTTCTTTCTTAACACAAATATCATACCAAACAATTTTTTCGAACCATGATCCAGACACTACATTAGTGGCCTCTACTTGACTAACCTTCCCCTATCATGTGGCTTCTCATTGACTAGGAACCTTCCTATACAAATTTGTTTTAATATTACCATGAAATACGTGTGGGTACACATTTCCTCATCAGTATTACATTTGATTCAAGTGCACAAAATTCTCATACCTGTTTCATGGAGACACTAGTTATACTCTTTGGACAAATATATCATTTCAAACATGACACCATAGACTTTCCTACAAAAATAATATACGAATCACATCCACAACACTCATAATTTTTTAACTTTGATTATCCATCATTATTTATTCCCATTTGCTACCGTATCCAATGTTATTATAAGATCTCCCAGTGCATTTTCACCGAATTTTAATTATCTTCGCTTGATCTCAATCATTGAAGTTTATTTTGTATCTTTTTTTTCCTAAATAAAACTAATTGTTTATGTCCATAAAAATAAATCCATTTCACTTTATGAGATCTTCCTATTGTAGCGGCTACAACCACCCTCAAAAATTTTTCCTTAGCTTCATTTTGCAGCCTCCCTACCAACCTTTTGCAGCAACATGTCTTGTCTTGTCAAGTACACAAGCTTTAATTATTTTCTTGTAGAATGACAACATGTCCATCAAAGCTTGTTACATTACCCTCATAGGCTATTTCACAGACTTGGTCCAGCTAAAGGCTAAGCAAATCCATCAATAAATTGCACAATTCTAGAGGGCAACAAGCCTTCACTCTAGAAATTGTGAATTCTATTTGGCAGCCTGCTAGGCTCCAGAATTGCGCAAATCTGCCTATCACCGTTCACTGAGAAAATTGTGAAATTCCTACCAGCAGGGCTGCTCACCCCAAAAATTGCGCAATTCTCGGTAGCAGTTAATTGCTCTTCCTAGAAATTGTGCAATCCCTCTTGGCGGCTAGCCCAACTCCCTCCCAGAAATGTGTATTTTTTCCTCCCAGCTGAGCATACTGTTGCATGTTCAGTTGAGTTAATCGGTTCCCTCCGGGACCGAGAAAAATTGATTTGTATGCATGGGTTGCTCCTCCAAAGTCAACATGCAAAGGTATCCCTTGATTCAAGGATATGTATTTAGCATCTAGAGGTTACATGCAAGGATCATCTCAGAAACCTCCCGCCAAGTGTCGCTTTTCCTAGATTTGTGACATGCATGTGACAACCTCGATCTTATCAAAACTCATCAACTAGACGTTATAGAGCTCATTCCTCACATCAGTCTTGCAGCTTTGACATCCCACATTGCATATAGGAGTCGTCGACACATTTAGCTCAACTTTCTTGGGGTAACTCCGCTACTCATGACTCGTGCCACATTTTTGTTGCTTTTTGTGTTTAGCTTTTTGTGAGTGTTGTATGTTTTATTTCAATGATCTCTTACTGTCGTTTGTATGCATACTAGCTTGTACTAGCTCCAATTCAAGTTTTGTTTGCATCTCACTGTTTTGCGCGAATGGTTGCCGTTGCAGCAACTCGCTTCACACACATCCATGCTTTCCCATTTTCCAAATCCTGCACTTGTTGTTTTCATGAATGATCATTCACTCTCTTTTTCACTCATCTCACCATGAATTCAGACTTCTCTGTTTTCAGTGGCCCGTCGACCGGACAGGGCTGCCTTGCCCTGGAACATGCCTTGCATGGCTATCACTGTGCATTCCCAAAAATGAAGGCTCTGCCTTCCCTCTAGAAATTGCACAAATCTAGCTAGGAACTAACCTTTAGGCTTGTATTGGGCAATTAGGAGGTAGTGTCCCGCTGGCCCCAGAAACTACGCAATACAGTTTGCTGGTTGCATGTCACTACTAACTAAAATTGCGCATTGCGTAGTTTCAGTCCTTAGCAAGCCAAGTTGGACTATGCATTGCATAGTTCCAGCAGTTAGTCATCCTCCTGACAGCCCGGAATATGCCTTGAGAAGTTTTGGCAGTCAGTTTCCTGACCTCCCTGTGGAAATTGCGCAACCTTCATGATCAGTCACATAGGTATGTTTCAAGTAAATTCTCAAGTTCGTTTTGGTTTTTGACTGATATATTGCTTTCCATGAGTGTGTCTATGTCTCCAGGTATCATAGGTGTTCATCTACCTCTCAGCAGCACAGGTACAATGGTTTCCAAGAGATCAGAGTCAAAGACACTGTTCAGAGCACACTTGGGGATGCAGTCGATCAAGTGTCTATCAACTTGCCTACCCATGAATACATCATTTTGTTCATAGACAAAGACATCAAGATATGATGGAAGAAGCATCACATCAAGCAATACCATCAACAACAGCTGGAGGCAGTATACCAGATGCCATGAACACAAGAGAAAGATTGTTGACTACACAGAGGTGGAACAAAGTTGAAAGATCAAGGAGGTCCACTTGTGATGATGACAACTTTGGAGACTCAAGGTATGAGGTGACAACACGACATGAAGATTGCGTGAAGGTAGAGAACATAACATAGGAGTTGCATGTACTGAAGCAACAACTCAAGGAAGAACAGGTACAACAGGGGGCAGAACATGCACTCATGGGTGAAACTGTGCCCATATAAGTTATAGATCCATCCTAGCAGTTGGCACATAGCAGACATGGTGAGAAGTGTTGTTGATCACATGCAATGGAATGCATTAGCATGCATGCCATTGTGTGCATGCATGCAATCCCACCCATTCAGCACACTCACTGAGGCAAAGACAAGAAGTAAGTTCGACTGGAGTTGAACATGTACTCCGATAAGTTGATGCGCACGGTCACCAACACATGCTTGGAGAGCAGCACAGACACTATGCATCAGTGTGTTTCCAGTTTGGCCGCACCAAAGAAAACCATGCATATGTTAGTAAACAAGTTGGATGGAGAAGCCATACCAATGCACCCGGATGCAACAGAGGCAAGAGTTCACTTCGCCAAGATGTCACCATGGAGCGCATGCACACCATCACAGATGACCAAGCTTGGCATCATCTCATCACCTTCACCATCACAAGCATGTCAAAGAGTTGGTCTCACTGTAATAGATCGAGTGTCAATGATGTCTTGCATGGCTTACTCAAGCCATTTTGTTTCACACAGGCACATGTGCATTGCAATGTAACATCTTGTCAAGTGGAAATTCAAGTGTCGATAGTTGGATGTAACAATCATTGAGAAAATGAAGAGTCATGAGGGTAGATGAACTATTACAAAGGGGAATGTCAACGGTCACCCCACCCTTTTCTATAAATAGAACTTCATAACTCATTGTAAAGGCTTTTGGTCAGCCAAGATTTCGATAGGACTATCTTAGAGACAGATTGGGTAGTATTGTAACTAGCCTTGGCTTCTACACTGCACAGAGCTAGTATATCTCTTTGGAGCAGTAAGCTATTGTGGCTATAATGCTCTACTCTCAGAACTAGTGGTTAGACATGGATGTATTGTATGACTGGAACTTATACTTATTAATATAACAAAGCCAACACATTTCATGCATATGTTGTATTGTATTCTATGTTATCTATTTTACTCTAAATGATATATGTATTTGTTTTCTTATGCATGCATGTATGCAATTTTCTGTGTATGTATGTATGAATCTTTCTGAAATGTGTTGTTAGTTTAACCATCACATGGGATTGCTAGCTAACTTTCCTTCCATGTTGTGGTGTATCTTTTCTCGTGTGTTCCCTTCTTAACTCTGTGCTATCACAGGTTTCCAAGGGGCACACTAATCTCAACCCCTGTGTGTTTGAACCTCTCATTCACCTTCCTTGGCTTTTTGCAACTATCACACACTTGCTACCAATAGAGACATATTACTTGCCTCTATGTGAAATTGTGGGCAAGGCATTACCATACGACCCACTACTCGGACTCCTACACCAAACAATTTGAGGTCTAATTGAGACTTCTTACTGGGGAGATCCCCTTACATGTTGGCGGGTCCAACACCATCAACATTTTAGCACTAGAAGGAAGGCCAGATGACAAGTTGAGTCCTCACATCCATTTTGAATCTCTACACATCTATCACAACTAACTACAAAGTTGCTCTTCCGGAGTGTATGTCTTATGGAAACGACCTCATTAAACATTGGATGGTGGAGGCCACGTAGCTTTAGTTAGGCACACGGTCGGCATTGTAGGCTCATGTGAAAGACATGGAATATTTGAAGAGTACATGACCTGCTTGTTGTTCATCTACATGCCTCGAGGGTATCGCATGCACTGGTGTTCCACGTCGCCTGAAAAATATATTCATTCTCTTGCTCTCCTGGTCACAAAGATAGACCATGCTTTCAATCACTTTAACGATAAAGCACTCGATCAAGAAATTCTGAAATTATGAAAAGAACCCAATGAATCCATTGATCAGTTTTACACATGCTCTGTAATCTTGCATACCGATTTCTTGAAGATGAAATTAATTGGGAATTTATTTATGGAAGATTTGAGTATCTTCTTCGCATATCCGAATCCCGCTCAGCACTCTTCGGTGATGGAGCTGTACAATCATAGGCAAGCACAGTAGCTGTCACAAGTGACTATCTGCCTTCACTCCCTCAAACAACTCCACCACCATGGAGTGATGTGGGAGATCATGCACACACATCTATTGAACTGTCACATCTTCCCACCCCACCTGCTCATGACATCTGTGGATAGTTGGCTTGCAAGCCTATAAGTTGTCACGTGGATTCTTTCCCTCAACATCTATCCCCACATTTTGTTAATCCTCCAGATTGTACCATCTTGTGTTTTCCCATTTCAGAATCCTCACCTGTTGTGAACAAGGATCAAGTTGTTGACGAAGTTGGTGTTATACAATCAACCTGTGCCATCATTCATGATGAGTGTGTGCAAGAATCTAAAGAAGAACTCATAGTGAAGGATGAATCCCTTCCAGCCACGCCTCATCCTCTTTATTTTGACATCCCTTGTGATTTTGCCACTATTGATTTCCCCTATGGAAACTCATTTCTAGATGTTTCTACTTCCGATCATTCACAGGACACATCGAATGTCAGTCTATCATCACAGTGCAGAGAGGACACATCTTCCTCTAAAAATTTGTCCAATCCGTCATCTGTTATTTTTGAAAACACAAAGGGTGAACATATTTTCTTCTCATCTACCCCTATGATCGATTCATCAAATCATGAGGATGTTGACAAACATCCTGAATTTTCTGATCTTGGTTGTCATGATCTCTCTACTTCTTCATCCGATCATGATGTTGATTCAATCATTATTAATCTATCTAATACACTGGTCTACGATGATCTATCTCTCAACAAAGTTGAAACCCCATAGGATGTCAAGGCACTTTAGCCCGAGTTGATGGTTATGTCAGGCCCTCACTATCTTGAGGTTGGTTCACTTCCGGTCAGGAAATTGTTGAAACACTCAAGGCTCCTCATCACTCTCTGCTTTACATTGAAGATCAACCAAACAGCTAGATTTTGCTTCCTCCACTCGAACTAGACAATCCCATCGCTCATGCATAGGAGGAATCTTACACCTGAGGGAGACCTGCACAACGTAAGTGCTCTACCTTTCTCACATTTTATTGCATGTCATAGTCAAGAGGATGCATACACTCAACATATACACACAGTGTAGCACAACACCCTAGCAGCTCCACAGAGTGCATGTCATGCACTTTCACTAATATTTGTTCTGTGGTCGCTTGTAAGCTCAGAGTGTGTTCGTCTTCATCGTTATATCTTTCATGCTTGTTGGTTTGTGCAATTGCGATGTTTGCAACCCTTGCCTTCACCAACATGGGTCGACCAATGTGCCGTTGTCTGCATTTGAAGTATCACTTCACGTGAGATGACCCATGCACAGTTAGCTTAGGAGTAGGAGTAGTGTTTGATTTTGATTTGTTTTCTTGCATGAATGTTTGCTTCTTTTTTTGTTTGCTTGTTTGTTTGCCTGCTTGTTTACTTATTCAATTTGATTTTGCATTTACTTCTGCTTCTGTTTGCTTTTTGTTTGCTTGTTTTTGTTCGTAGGTTAGTTTCTCATGAAACCATGCATGACTCTTGAATAAAGCTAGGTAAAGTACTAGAGGACTTGTACAACTATCAACATTTGGTTATCTCTTGTCCGCTCTCTTATCTAAGAAAATTTTGTCTTCAGTCCATGATACATCAACAGAAAATACATACTATTTGAAGTGAACCTTGGTGAAAACACAATGCTTTCGTGCTAACTAGTATCACCTACTCTAGTCGGTTATTTTTGGATTAATCCTTGTCAGCTCAGTGAAGTAGAGTAAGGTGAGGGAGAAAACCTTAACAAGAACGTCACAGGTATACATAAACTACTTCCTTAAAGGAACAACCTCTTATGCTCTCAATAAGTCGGGATCCCTCTTCTGCTTCTGAAATGCATAAGTGCTATGCACAGTTATGAAGATGAAAAATGAAAAAAATGAAAAAGTGAAAAAAGTTTGAAAAAAATGAAAAATGAATAAGGCGAAAGAAGAAAAAGGCTTCCTGAACAGAGAGGTGATGCAAGTAACTCCGCCGGGTACTGACTAGGCTCACTGATAGCAGAGCCATGCTTGTGTTCCTATGTGACTCCACCAGGGTACTGCCCAGGCCTGTCGGTAGCAGAGCAACAACAGAGATGAAACTAATACTCTGATGACTATACTACTTGTGCATCATATACTCCTCAGCCCCAATTGAAACAATTATGGTTGATTGGCTTGGAATGTGTGTCGACTAACCAAGGTCTTGGAAGATGCTACATATTACAATCAAGTAGTGTGGAAACCAAGATGAACTGAGAACTGGACAACACTTGTGGAGGTGTTAGACTTTCTTTTCACGAACAAGGTCCATTCAGAGAGTTAGGGTTCTACTAGTGTGTCGCCAAGTCTTGTAGCGACTATAACCAGCCTCTAAAATTTTTTCTTAGCTTCATTTTGGAGCCTCCCTACCAATCTTTCACAGCATCATCTCTTGTCTTGTCAAGTACACAAGCTTCAATGATTTTCTTGTAGAATGGTAACCTGCCCATCAAAGCTTGTTGCATTCCCCTCACAGGTTGTTTCACCAAACTTGGTTGAGCTATAAGCTAAGAAGCTCCCTCAAGAAATTACATAATTCTAGAGGGTAACCAGCCTTCCCTCCAAAAATTGTGCAATTCTATCTGGTAGCCTGCTGGGCTCCAAAATTGCGCAAATCTGTTTGTCATTATTCACTGAGAAAGTTACACAATTCCTCCCAGCAGGGCTACTCAGCCAAGAAATTGCGAAATTCTGGGTAGTAATCAGTTGCTTTGGCCACAAATTATGTAATCCCTCTAGGCAGCCAACCCAATTCCCTCCCATAAATGCACTTTTTTCCTCCCAGCTGAGGAGACTGTTGCATGTATAGTTGAGTTGAGCGGTTCCCTTCGGGATCGAGCAAAACGGATTTGCATGCATGGGCTTCTCCTCCCAAGGCATCACGCAAAGGCATCCCTTGATTCAGGGATCTATTTTTAGCAGTTGGAGGTTACAAGCAAGGATAATCTCAGAAACCTCCCGCAAAGTTTCGCTTTTCCTTGATTTGTGGCGTGCACGTCACAACCTCGATCTTATCCAAACTCATCAACTAGATGCTGCAGAGCTCATTCCTATCATCGATCTTGCAACTCTGACATCCCACATTACATCTAGGAATCATCAACACATTCAAATCAATTGTCTTCGGGTAAGCCCGCTGCTCATGACTTCCATTGCGTTTCTATTTCTTTTTGTGTTTTGCTTTGTGTGAGTGTTGTCTTCTTGATTTCAAGAAGTGCTTGCTATCGTTTGATGCATACTAGCTTGTACTAGCACCATTTTAGTTTTCATTTACATCTCACTGTTTTCACATGCATGACACTGTTTTACACAGATGGTCCTCGTTGCGACGACTCGCTTCACACACATGCATGCTTTCCCATGTTTTGAATCTTGCACTTTTTTTTTGCATGAATGATCATTCACTCTTGTTTGCACTCATCTCACCATGCATTCAGACTTCTCTGTTTTCATTCACCCATCAGCCAGACTAGGCTGCCTTAGCCCAGACCTTGCCTTTATCGGCTAGCACTGCACATTTCCAGAAGTGAAGGCTCTACCTTCCCTCTAGAAATTGCATAAGTCTAGCTAGGCACTGACCTCTGGGCTTGCATTGCGTAATTCTTGGAGGCAGTGTCTTGCTAGCCCCAGAAACTATGCAATGTAGTTTGATGATGCATGTCACTCCTAACTCAAATTGCACATTGTGCAGTTTCAGTCCTCAACAAGCCAGGATGGACTATGAATGTGAAATTCTAATAGCCAATCAACCTCCTGATAGCCCGGACTATGCCTTGCGCAGTTTCAGTAGTCAGTCTCCTGACCTCTAGGCGAAAATTGCGCAAACTTCATGATCAGTCACATAGGTATGTTGCAAGTCAGTTCTCAAGTTCGTTATTGTTTGCCACTAACAGATTGCTTTCCATGAGTGGTACCATGTCTCCAGGGATTGCAGGTGTTCATCTTCCTCTCACCAACACAGGTACAGTGGTTTCTAGGAGAGAAGAGACGAAGACACCATTCAGAGCACACTTGGGGATGCAGTTGATTAAGTGTTTATAAAATTGCCTACCCACGAATACATCAATTTTTTCATAGACAAGGACATCAAGATATGATGGAAGCAACATCACAACAAGAAACACCATCAACAACAACTAAATGAAGCATACCATATGCCACGAACACAAGAGGAAGGTTGTTGACAACACAAAGGCAAAACAAAGTTGCAAGCTGAAGCAGATCCACTTGTGATGAAAGAAACTTTGGAGACTTAGGCTATGAGGTGATGGTGTGAAATGAAGATCACGCGAAGGTAGAGAAAAAAATAGAGAAGGAGTTGCATGTGCTGAAGCAAGAACTCAAGGAAGAACAGGAGCTGCATAGATGAGAGAATGAGTTGCAGCAAGAACAAGTACAACAGGGGGCGCAACTTGGACTCACAGATGAAACTACACCCGTCCAAGTTATAGATCCATCCCAGTAGCTAGAATGGAGTGAAAAAGGTGAGAAGTGGCATTGATCACATGCAAGGGAATATATCAACATCCATGTCATTATGCACATGCATGCGATCCCACCCATTCGGCACACTCACTGAGGCGAGGACAAGAAGTAAGTCCAACTGGAGTTGAACATGTACTCTGACAAGTTGATGCAGACGACCACAAACACATGCTTGGAGAGTAGCATAGACACTATGCATCAGTGTGTTGTCGGTTCGGCCACACCCAAGAAGACCATGTGCATGTTAGCAGACAAGTTGGATGGAGGAGCCATACCAATTCTCTCGGATGCAATGGAGGCAAGAGTTCGCTTCAGCAAGATGTCACCATGGAGCACATGCACACCATCATGGACAACCAAGGATGGCATCAGCTCATCACCTTCACCATCACAAGCATGTCAAAGAGTTGGTCTCACCACAATGGACTGAGTGTCAGTGATGTTTTGCATTTCTTGCTCAAACCATTTTGTCCCACATGGGCACATATGCATTGTAATGCAACGTATTATCAAGTGGAAGTTCAAGTGTCAATAGTTGGATGTAACAGTCATAGAGTAGATGAAGGGTCATGAGGGTAGATGAACTTTCACAAAGGGGAATGTCAAGGCTCACCCCACCCATTGCTATAAATAGAACCTCATAACTCATTGTAAAGGATTTTGGTCATCCAAGCTTCTGATAGGACTGTCTTGGAGAGACCTTAGACTGTATTGTAACAAGCCTTAGCTTCTCCACTACGAAAAGCTAGTATATTTCTTCGGAGGAGCAGGCAGTTATGGTTGTAAGGTTCCACTATCAGAACAAGTGGTTAGACATGGATATATTGTATGACTAGAACTTACACATATTAATATAATAGAGCCATCACATTTCATGCATATGTTGTCTTGTATTATATGTTATCTCATTTACTCTAAATGATATATGTATTTGTTTTCCTACGCATGCATGTATGGACTTTTTTGTGTATGTATGTATGAATATTTCCAAAACGTGCTCTTGGTTTAACCATCACTTTGGATTGCTAGCTAACTTGCCTTCCATGTTGTGATGCATGTTGGCTCATGTGTTCCCCTCTTAACTCCGTGCTATCACAGGTTTCCAAGGGGCACACTCATCTCAACCCCCATGTGTTTGAACCTCTCATGCACCTTCCTTTGCTTGCTACAACTATCACACCCTTCCTACTAACAAAGACATCTTACTTGCCTCTGTTCGAAATTGCGGTCAACACATTACCATACGACCCATTGCTAGGAATCCTACACCAAACAGTCTGAGGTCTAATTAGGAATTCTTACTGGGGAGATCCCCTTACATGTTGGCAGATCTAGCACCATCAACACTTCCATATCATGTTCCCCTCCTCAATTCAAGTTCTAGTTTCCCTAATTATAGATCAAGTTAGCATTTGACAACCATCATATTAATAAAATTTATTAATTCCACAAGTTGATGTAACATCCTTTCTATTGAACAAATAATTACATTCTAGAAATTAATACATGTAGGATTAACTCAATAGATGTTACCAAACACCTTTGGATACAAATTGCACTACTTTCAACGAAATCTCTGGAGTGTTAGTTATCACCGATCATGCACCCCTTGCACATAATTTCATATAAATTTCAACATGTTACCATCACTCCTTTGTGTAAATTCATATTCCTAAACATATAAGCTCATATCATCTCCACACATCACTCTAGTTTCCTTTACCTCTTTACTCAAACTTGACAAAGTTGTCTTCCTCTTTAAAAAATGGGTTTTGGTTTCCCACTGACTGTTACAAGAAAATTTTGGAGGACTAATAAACATATGAATTTTATATGGGAGATATTATTGTATATTAGAAATATTAACCTTGTAGAGTGCTTTCAACATAAATGTAACTTTATTCCATTCATTCACTTCCATCCAATCATAATGTATAGGCATGTGAGGCTTAGATATGTCTTTGTTCCAACACTTAACTTGTGCATGTAATTTTTTGCTACCATGATGGCAATATTTCTCTTGATTTTTCACTTGATTTGTGGCATTAATACCTCTAGATATCTCATCTATTATCAAAGTTTATGTTTTCACAAACTCGATAGATTCATTAGATTTTTTAGTGTGTCTTGAGGGTCCTGTTGAATAAGTCTATGTATCTTCTAATTCTTCATCTTGTACTTCATTCTCTTTACTGATATGAAGATGATGATATGGAGGATTGATAAAGTATGTGCTCCTTTTTTATTGGGAGGCTCTTCATCAACCTTAACATTTATGCATTCTAAAATCTTATGAAATATTTTATTATAATATCTGTATTCCTTACTTTTTTTCTGAATATCCCAAGTATATTCCTTCATTAGATCGAGCATCAAACTTTCCTAGCTTTTCATCGTTAATTTTTATATAGCTTTTACTCTAGAATACTTTAAAATGATTGACTGATGCTGGGTTCCTGTGCCACATTTCATAAGTTTTCTTATAACAATTTGGTCTAAGATGTTCCTTATTGAGAATATGTACCATTGTATGCACTGATTCTACCCAATAGGTTTGGGAAATGTTTCTTTCTTGCATCATGGCTCTAGTTGTTTGGTGAACAATCTTGTTTTGGATCTGTGCAACTCCATTCTATTCTGGTGTGTCTAAAATAATATATTGTTGTTTTATCCAAAATTCATTTCATAGGTCTACAAACTCATCTGATCTAAATTCACCTCCTCTGTCTAACCTTACACACTTTATCTTGCACCGTCTTTGATTTTCTGCCAATGCCTTAAATGTTTTAAATTTCTCAATTTATTTTGACTTATTTATGAGAAATGCTACCCAAGTCAATATCTAATAGTTATCAGTTACGAGCATGCAATATTGCTCTCCTCCTGCTGCTTCTATTCTGGAATGCCCACAAAACTCCATATGAGCTAGCTGCAAATGCTTACTACATGGTAGTTTATCTTTAACTTTGAATGATGTTCGTGTTTATTTACCCATTTGATATGACTTGTAAATAGTTTTTAAGGCTTCTTTATTGCTGGTAGATCTCCAACTGCTCCCTTCTTATTGAGTTTGATGATGTGATCAAAGTTGAGATGCCACAATCTATAATTCCATAGCCATGATTCATCTTGTTTGATGATGTAGCATTCCTCACTCTCTTCTTTCAAGATATATACACTATTCTCAGTTTCAACTCCATTATCTAGAACCTTCCCTGTAGATGTTTACCCGATTTCACAATCTTGAGCTCTGAAGAGAACATCACACCCTTTATCACACATTTGGCTTACACTCAACAAGTTATCTTTTATACCATCTACAAATAGTGCATCTTGAGTCTTTCCTCTTCCAATGTTTAGACTAACTGTACCTTTTCCTCTAATTCTTCATGCTTCATCATTACCAAATGTGAAATTTTCAATTTTATTTTCATTCAAGGAAAAAAACTTGCTTTTACCTCCTGTCATATGTATAGAGAAACCACTATCCACTTACCATTTATTGTTTTGATCTTGAGCATACAAAACTAGATTACACTTATTAGGTTTCTTTTCTTCTACCTTCTTTCTCCATTTCATGCATCCATTTGTTCTATAAATTTATTGATATGTTAATATATTGTCTTTAAGATGGCATTGATAAGATATGTTCCCAAAGTTGTGACAATAGAAATATTCAGTGTTATCAAGGAGAGAAAAAATGCATTTTTGTCTAGATTCATGTTTGTTTTAATGTTTGTGAATCCATTGTTTCTCATCTTAAAATTTCCCAAATCAATTCTTCTAACATAATCTCTACAATTTATGGCTTTATGTCCAAATTTTTTACAATAGCAACAATATCCATAAAATAATATTTCTTCCTAGTAGTGGATGTTGTTTCAGAATCTAACCATCTTGACATGTAATAATCCTCTTTCCTAAAGAAGTCCAGTTTATGATAGATTGTTGTTTGATTGTCCATTTCTTTTTCCCTTTGTACTTTACCAACAATGTTCCTGTGCAAGTGCTCACTTGATGTTGAAGTGTTGCTCAAATTTTTGTTGTCAAATTTATGTGAGTTTTCATCCTCTCCCCTAGCAACTTTTACAAAGGTGATTGTCCTTTTATCCTCTGCCTTAGATTTACTGGATTCTCCTTCACATCCTAACACAATCTTTATGAGTGGAGACATCTAAGAATTTAATATCACATCCATTTTTCAGACCCTTTTATCTGCTTAATATTCATGTTTAGTTCAATTTGAGCCTTCTCTAGATTTTTCTTTAGAAATACCACCTCTTCCTCCAATATTTCAAACTTATGGTTTTTCTCTTTTATTTTCTTCATTATAATGTCTTCCACCTTATTTTCTTCTTCAAGCTCAACTTTCAACTCGATAATGTATTCTGAATTTGATTATTCCTTTACATATTTCAATATGATCTCTTTCTTCTTTCTATTCTTTAGTTTAAGCTTTTCTATTTCATCTAGGGCATTCATTAACTCCCTCTCAAGCTCTACCTCACCTTCCTCTTCTTCTTCATATTCTTTGAAATCCTTTCCAAGCTCTTCCAAGGCCATCAACATGAATTCAATGGTTCCATCTTCACTAGAGCATTCATTGAAACTCTCAGATCGACTACTATCTTCTTGAGCATAGAAGTTTTTTCTTTTGAATTGTATCTCTTTTTCCATTTTATTAGACTTGTTGTTCTCTTTCCCTTTAGGCTAATTTTCTTCTTTCTTATAAGGTCATTTTTATGCATAATGTCCCACTCTTCCATAAATAAAACACTTAAATGGAAGTTTTCCTTTATACTTACTTGTTCCTTTCTTCAACCTTCTAATAGATTTTCCTTCTTCTTCATCAGAACCTGAGCATGACCACTTCTTTTCTTCTATGGGCTTGTCTGCCTTGGAAGCTACCTCTCAACTAGTTTCCTTCCCTTTTGGAATTCACATCTCACATGGTGTCAAAGAGCCACGTAGTTGATCTGTGTTCAAAGTTTGTTGTTTCTTCTATAACTGAAACATTAGGATTGAATTTAGAAGGTAATGACCTCAAAATTTTCTGAACTATTACACTTTCGTTGATTGTTTCTCCTAGACCCAACATGATATTTACAACTTCATCAACTCTTAAAAGGAATTTAGCTATATCTTCATCTTCATTCATTTTTAAGGTCTCAAACTGGCCATCTTCACCTTTTTATCACATTCATGAATATTTTCTAATTTAAACCAGATATCTTTAGCTGTCTCACAATTCATTACTTTGATAAATTCAGACTCACACACACCACTTAGAAGTGCACTCATATCTTTTTCATTAGCTATAAAATTCATTTTGGCATCTTTGTCACTAGTTGTTTCCTTTTGTTCTCCATACCCCATCACCACATCAACCTATACTTCTATTCCTAGATACATTAAATATGTCTTCATTCTTACTTTTGAGAAGGCATAGTTTGTACTAGTAAATAGATGGCCCTTGTTTTTTGAGCATCCTTCTTGACTAGCCATTTTACTAACTTAGGACCTCCTTCTAGTTGTTCGACTGCTACTGAAGGAACCAAGCTCTAATACCAATTGATATTTATGATTGAGAACTATTGGGGGGGGGTGAATCAGTGATTCATTTTATTTTTTTTTTCTCAACTTAATCTTCTTCTTATGCAGTTGATGGTTTATGTTTGTGCTCAATTATTATTGAATTCCTTTTGCAGGTGTCAAGGAGAGAAATTTTTAGATTTATTTATCAATAATTCAAAACAGTAACACAACATGCAAGAATAAAGACATGAAGACATTAGATATAAGTGGAAACTCCAAAGGGAGAAAAGCATGAATTTCAGGTTGAAAGTCATGTGAAGGTAAGTTTCTACTCCTTATTACATCATATTATTGTAGGCTCCAACCTACAAGAGGGTCGTACCTCAAAGGAAGCTCTAACTCCCACAAGTTTTCTAGAGGTTACGACCCACAAAAGGCTCCTACATCAATAGGCTACAACTTGTTACTTTTCAAGCTACAACATAGAAAGGGACAAAAATATCTCAGTCACAACATCATGTCACAAATTATGGTTACCTCATTTACAGTTATGTTGTCAAGTCTACCACTGCACTACTTTTCCTTTTCACTTTGTATCTCTTCCTTTCCTTCTCATCCACTTTCTTATGTAAATTGTTTTTCTTCAAAAGATCCATTTATCATTCTAAATTTTATATTTTATAAGAAATCCATCTTGGTTGTTTGTATTCTTTGCAAGAATATGAAATGAAGCATTGTCTCTAGGACTTCCAAAAATTTCTCCCAAGCTTGTCTCTTCACTTTCAATTTTGAAAAAAATAATTTGTAATATAAAATAGAGATGAATTAAAATAGCCCAATCACTAATGATTACAAGAGACAAATTAAATTTTATTTTATTGTCTATATTATTTGTCTAGTAAATATATATATTTATGCTTTTAACAATGTTCAACCTTCACTTTCAACCTTTTTACTTCACATTTCATTCTCAGCCTTTGCACCTCACATCACTTTCATCCTTTCTACTTCAAGAAACCTTGCAATATTAACATTCAACATAAATTAGTCATATAATCAATATGATTAATTGACACTAATGCCAAAATATCCAAAATTCTCCCCCTTTGGCATTGATTGAAACATAACTTCCTTCTGCCTAAAAAAATTATCATTGTTTGCTCCCCCTTTGACATCAATGCCAAGGGATTCATTTCTCACAAACATAAAACTGCTACCAAGAATAGCTTGAAAGGTATCATGAAACCAAGTTCAGTTGTTTCCCCATAACCATTAAATTTTTTCCATGCTTTAATTTTTCCATAGCCTTTGAGATATACACATCGACAAGATTCTTATGCATTCCATAATAATTCAATCATGCCAATTATGTGTCAACACAACATTTATATCTGCCAAATGACTGGTTGAAAATAAAGTGGCTGATTTTAGCTCAAATTGATGCCAGTATATGAGATATTTTGATAACGAAGTAATATCAGGCCCATTGTGTGAGAAATGGTCGTTAATGAGTGAAGTAGGCATTTAATAAGCATTAATGGTATGTTGAATAGGTGTTAAAAAAAACGTTAATATATAATGCAATATTTGTTTGAATAGGAGTTGAATAATTCTTAACTAGGGCACAAAACCCTAATGCATACAACAAGTAAGTTGAATTTGATGCTACCTATAGATAGGATGATGGGGGAAACAAAGATGGAGGCAGTTAATAATACGACAAACATATCATACATTTTGGAGGATGTAAATATCGACATTTTAGAGACATTTAAATGTTCATACCATTATCGTTGTTAAAACACTGATACCATTAACGTTGTAATGTTGATACCACAAACATTGTTCACTGAAAGGTTGTCCATTAACATTGATTACATTAATGTTTTCCATTAACATTGATACCGTTAAGGTTGTCCATTAATGTTTTCCATTAACACTCATAGCCATGAAGGTTATGTTGATAGAAGAGGGCTTTGCACACTATATGTCATTCCTCCTTTGTTTCAGTGCATAATCATGTGCTCTTTATAACACCCATGGCCTCTTATTGCTCTGTGTTGGTGTCTCTATGTTGCTATTAGATAGTTTTCTATGTTCTATTTGAATTATTATTCAACGTATTCTATGCACACATATATTTAATGTCTTGTAATGTATTATCAATTGTATTGGCACATGGATTTTGTTTCTCCTTCCAATGCACCCCATAGTTGAAATACCATTATAATTCTTGTGCAGGCATATGATCCTTTGCATTGTTGCAACGTTGTATTTCCATAATATAATCTATTATCAACCATAATTTTTAAATGATACCAAGCATCATTTTGCAAATGTTGTGGAAAATATATCATCTCTTGTAACAGATTGGGTGTATTATTCAGTTCGTGCATTTATTTTTTGATCACACATTCTATTATATCCTTTCAAATGCATATTTTAATATCTTTTCAATGCCCTGTTGCATTATATCATTCTCAATCATGGAATTTTCTATACATATTCAAAAACAATTCTACTGTGTAACATACCGTATGTTTCTCGAGTGAAATCCATTATTACTTTCCACAGACTTCCCTTAGGGTAATTGTAATAAGTTTGTTTTCTCATGAACAGTCATAGTCGACACTAGGAATTGTTGTATATAGTCATAGCAATTAAGGTTTCACAAAATCTTGAGGCTCAGAATCACACTATTAGAATAGCTAGAATAGCCAGAAGTCCCTTTCCGTTACTTGATCTTAAATTATATGATCCATGATCTACCAATTGTCCTATCATTATAATTCCTCACCTTACAATAAAAGAATAAGGATATTGGTTGTATGCTTGTTGAATAAATGTTGTTTAATAGATTTCTAATAATGCTCAACAACTTTTTGAATAATTTTTTTGTTAAATCCATCGCTTAATTCCATCTGTCAGATTTATTGTGCTTATCAGCATTTTATTGGGAAAACCATCATTTTGTCCATAATCCATTGAAACACATACTGGTGATATTTACAATGTCCATCAGTTACAAATCCTGCTCATAGAATCAATATCACATCTACCTTGTTGTCAATACTATGTATGGGTCTGTCAACACTTATTATCAGTTTTTCTGACTCCTGACATTTATGCTCCAGTCAAATATTCATATCCATAATTGCACACAGTTGTTATTCTTGATTTTCCTTGCATTAGCTTCCTTGCCACTATTCATACCTTACCATTACATATAGATTTCATTCTAAGTGCTCAATTCTCTTTGGGCTCCCATTTCATTCTTTTAGACGCTCACTTACTGTGCATGTTTTCTTGATCTTTTAGGGATCTCCCTCCATTTTTTTGTTTTCTTTTGTTTATGATTTTCAATGTATGCAATTAATCAATGCTAGTGATGCCCTTTTCAATAGCATGCACTGGTAGCCTTTTCTTCAAAAATTTGTTGTTCTTGAGATTTTCTTAGTGTTGAATGCCCATGAATTGCATCTCAATGGTTGTAGAGAATATATTTGGCAATGCATTGGATTCGAATGTTTGTCCATTTGCCTATTATGAGATATATGAGTTTTATTTTTTGCATCATGAATAGATATGGAGAATGCTCTATTTGAATTTAAATGTTATGGTTTAGAAGATCTATAAGCTCTTGATGTATTGATTCTTCATTCAAATCCTCATGAGATGGTGGATCCTAATATGATCTTCATCTTCAACTCTGTTTTTTATTCTTTTCAAGAGATTTCTTTTATTGATGATGAATACACTTTAACTCTTCTTGCATCCAAATCTTTGTGTTCATAATAACAATGCTAAAGGATTTAGAGAAATCCTAGTGATGTAGTGAACTGTAGCAATGTAACTTAATTATTTTCAAAACCATTTTTATTTCAATAATAGTCTCTTGCAATCATAAATGATATGTATATAAAAATTATCCTTTACATTGGTACAACATTTTATTATTTGTTGAGATAGATGTCTTCACATAGAGATTGCAAATAATACAGTTCAGATGTAGATATCATGATGCTTCATGATGAATTATTCTATAAACCAAACATAAATATCTATATAATCTTCTCCTAAACTTGATGGAAGTACCTTTTCTTTTTCTTGCATGCATATATATTTGAATATTATAGAATTTTCTCCTCCATTTGATGGTAGTACCTTTTATTTTTCTTCCATGTCTATATTTGGATGGATCTCAGGTTTTCATACATCAAATGGAATTTAAATACAGGGATCATCATAGTGTACATTGATGCATTCCATATAAACACTTATATTTATCAGAAGATGAAGAATTTTGAGAAAAATTGATGATGCAATTATACAATAAGTTAGGCTTATCTTCCAACATGCTTTGAATAGATATGCAATTGTCTTAGCAGTACTATGTATGCTTGAAAATATTTATTTACACGTTTATGTACAAGATATATATATGTGTACATCGTTTTTTTTAATGGTGAGTGGACTTTTGAATGGTGAACCTGATTGATGTTGTTATCTCAGGAAGAAAGTGGCTTGATATTACAATTTGATGATGCTTTTGTTCTTACTACTTCTTAACTACTTCAAATTATTGACATAATCATAAGCCTCATATTCCTCTTCATTACTCATTCATGTTCCTATAACCTCCCAATTAGAACGTGCTCCATTTCATATACTTGTAGTATTTTAGGTTCACCTTTTGAAGTCACATTTGTGACGAGAGTTTGCAAAAATTATCCCTAACTTGTTTCTTAGATATTCAAATGGTTATCTAGCAAAGGGATTTGTAAATATATCTATTATTTGTTATTTTGTGGTTATGTACTCCAACTTCACTATTTGCTGAGCAACTTGTTCTCTGAGAAAGTGGTAGCTTATAGGTAGATGCTTAGTCTTTGAATGGAGCACATGATTTTTTGAAATTGTTATTTCCCTTTTATTATCGCATTGGATAGATATACGTTCATTAAAATTTAACTTCATGTCTTGTAGTGTATGTTTCATCCACAACACCTTTATGCAACAAGCTTCAACTACTATGTATTCAACTTCCATGGTAGATAGAGAAACTGATGTTTTCCTTTATGTTTAGACATGCAACCAAAGACTCTCCTAAGTAGAATGGACCACCGCTTGCACTTTTTCTGTCATCCACACAAATCACCTAATATGCATCTGTGTATGTTGTCAATGTAAAGTCCTTACCCTTCAGATACCATAAACCATAGCCTGTAGTCGCTTTCAAGTACTTGAATATCCTTTTTGTTGCTAGCAATGGATTTAATTGGGTGTTGATTGATATCTTGCTACTAATTCGACCGCCAATATTATAGCTAGTCAAGAAGTTGTTATGTATAACAAATTTCCTATCATAGATATGTAAATCCTTTGATCCACTTTAGGTGATTCATCAATGCACACAGCTTACATCTAATAGTCATGGGGGTTGAAACATGTTTACAATCTTCCATTTGGAATTTTTTCAACATATTTGTTAGGTATTTCTCTTGAGAAATGAATATTCCTTCAATATTTTATATGGTTTGGAGCCTTAGGTAGAAGGGTTCTCCAATCATAGACATTTTGAGATCAATTTTCATCTTTTCATGAAACCATTCTACTAGATGATATTTATCACTACCAAATATAATAACATCCACATACACAACTATAACTAGTAATTCATCTCCATTAGCCTTTATGTACAGATTACTATCAACTCCTCCTCTCTTGAACCCCTATTTTTGAAGGTACTTGTCCAGTCTAGAGTACCATGCATGTGGTGCTTGTTTAAGACCATATAGTGTTTTATTTAACCTGCAAACATAGTTAGGCTTATCTAATAATGAAAAACCTTGGGGCTGTTTGATATAGACTTCTTCCTCAAGATGACCATTTAGGAAGGTAGACTTCATGTCCATTTGGTACACCTTGAAATCATTGTAACAAAGGCCAAAAACATCCTAATTACCTCCAGTCTCGCAACTAGTCCAAAAATATCTTCATAATCAAGACCTACCACTTGTGACTAACCCTTACACACTATTATGGCTTTCTTTCTAAGAACTTGACCATGTTCATTCATCTTATTTTTGAATATTCATTTTGTGCCAAAGACATCCTTTCTAGTATGACTTGGTGTTATTTCCCAAGTGTCTTTCTTCTCAATTTGATCTAACTCCTCGTTCATAAAATCTATCCAAAATTTGTCTTAACATGCCTCTTCAAAGTTATTTGGATCTATCTGTGACAACATAGGTATATGAACTTGCTCAAATTTTTCTGCTAGTTGCCTCCTTCACTTTTATCTGCAATAATTTGATTCTCAGGATGATTCTTTTGAGTGTATATTAAGGTTCCTTTTGAATAAGTCTCTATATCCTCTAATTCTTCATCTTGTAATTCACTCTCTTTATCGATATGTTGATGATCTGGAGGATTCATAAAACCTGCTCTTGTTTTTATTGGGAGGCTCTTCGTCAACCTCAATATCTATGCATTCCATAATCTTATGCAATGTTTTATTATAACATATGTATTTCTTACTTTTTGATGAATATCCCAAAAATATTCCTTCACCAGATCGAGCATCAAACTTTCCTAGCTCTTCATCATTATTTTGATATAACATTTACTCTCGAATACTTTAAAATGCTTGATTGATGGTGGTTTGCCATGCCATAGTTCATAAGATGTCTTATGACAGTTTGGTATGAGATGTTCCTTATTGAAAATATGTATCGTTGTATGCACTACTTCTGCCTAGTAGGTTTTAGTAATGTTTCTTTCTTGCATCATGGCTATGGCTATTTGTTGAACATGCATGTTTTGTCTCTCTGGGACTCCATCCTATTATAGTGTGTCTACAATAGAATATTATTTTTTATCCCAAATTCATTACATATGTATGCAAAATCATTTGATGTAAATTTCCAATATGAAATATTGTTCTCCTCCTAGTGCTTATGTTCTGGAAGCCCTGCAAAAATCTATATGAATGAGCCACCAAGGCTTATTACTTGATAATAACCTTTGACTTTGAATGATGTTTGTGTTTGTTTACCCATTTGACATGAATTGCAGATAGTACTTTGAGGATTCTTTATTATTGGTATATCTTTGAATGCTTCCTTCTTACTGAGTTTGATGATGTGACCAAATATCAAATGCCCCAATCTCCTATTCCATAGTCAGGATTCATCGTATTTTATGATGTAGAATTCCTCACTCTCTTCTTTCAAGATATATACATTATTCTCAGTTTGAACCCCTTTATCTAAAACCTTCCCTGTAGATGTTGACCTAAAGAGAACATCACACCCTTTGTTACACATATGACTTACACTCAACAAGTTATGTTTTAGACCATCTACAAATAGCACATCTTGAGCCTTTCCTCTTCCGTTGTTTAGACTGACTGTATCTCTTCCCCTAATTCTTCTTGCTTCATCATTATCAAATGTGACTTTCTAGTTTTATTTTCATTCAAGGAAACAAAATTTCTTTTATCTTCTGTCATATGTCTAGAGTAGCCACTGTCCACATACCATTCATTGTTTTGATATTCAACATACAAAATGAGATCACACTTATCAGTTTTCTTTTCTTCTACCATCTTTCTCCATTGCATGTATCCATTTTTTATATAAATGTTCTGAGATGTTAATCTATTGCCTTTAAGCTAACATTCATAAGGCTTGTGCACAAAGTTATGATAATAGAAACATTCCATGATATCAAGGAGAGGAGAAAATGCATTTTTGTCTAGAGTCATGCTTCATTTAATGTTTGTGAATCCACTATTTCTCATCTTAAAATTTCCCAAATCAATTATTTTGACATAAACTATACAATTTATGGCTTTATGTCCAAAGTTTTTACAGCAGTAATGATATCCATAAAACAAATATTTGTACCTGGTAGTGGTTGTTATTTCAGAATCTAACCATCTTGACATTTGATAATCCTATCACCTAAAGAAGTGTGGTTTCTCATAGATTGTTTTTTGATTATCCATTTCTTTTTCCCTTTGTACTTTACCAACAATGTTCCTTTGTAGTTGTTCACTTGATGTTGAAGTGTTGCTCAAATTTTTGTTCTCATATTGATGTGAGTTGTCATCCTCTCCCATAAAAGATTTTACAAAGGCGATTGTCCTTTTATCCTCTACCTTAGATTTACTGGATTCTCCTTCGTAGCCTAACCCAGTGTTTATGAGTGTAGACCTTTGATCATTTAATATCATATCCAGTTTTTTAGACCTTTTTATCTGTTGAATATTCATGTTTAGTTCAACTTGAGCCTTCTCTATCTTTTTCTTTAGACATAGAACCTCTTCCTCTAATCTTTCACACTCTTGGTTTTTCGCTTTTATTTTCTTCATTAAAATGTCTTCCACCTTATTTTCTTCTTCAAGTTCAACTTTCAACTTGAAAATGTATTCTGAATTTGCTTCTTCCTTTACATATTTCAAGAGGATCTCTTTCTTCTTTGTATTCTTAGTTTAAGCCTTTCTATTTCATCTAGGGCACTGATTAAATCCCCCTCAAGATCTAGCTCACCTTCCTCCTCTTCTTCATATTCATGGCAATCCTTTTCGAGTTCTTTGAAGGCCATTATCATGAATTCACCGGTTCCATATTCATTGGAGGATTCATTAAAACTTTCAGATCCACTGGTATCTTCTTGATAATATAATTTTTTTTCTTTTGAATTGTCTCTCTTTTTGCATTTTGTTAGACTTGTTCTTCTCTTTCCCTTTAGGTTGATTTTCCTCTTTCTTATAATGGAATTTTGATGCATGATGTCCCACTGTTCCATTAAAACACTTAAATGGAAGTTTTCCTTTATACTTACTTGTGCCTTTCTTCAACCTTCTGACAAATTTTCCTTCTTCTTCATCAGAATCTAAGCATGACCACTACTTTTCTTGTATGGGCTTGTCTTTGAAAGATGCCTCTCTATTGGTTCCCTTTCCTTTTGGAATTCTCATCTCATATGTTGTCAAAGAGCCACGTAGCTGATCTTTGTTGAAAGTCTCAAAGTTTGATGTTTCTTCTATAGTTGAAACCTTAGGATTAAATTTAAAAGGTAATGACCTCAAAATTTTCCAAACTATTACACTTTTGTTGATTTTTTCTCCTGCAGCCAACATGCTATTTACAACTTCATAAACTCTTTAAAAAAATTTAGCTATAACTTCATCTTCATTCATTTTTAAGGTCTCAAACTATGTATAATATGTTCTATACATTTTTAATTTTTCCATCTTCACCTTTTTATCTCCTTCATGAATATTTTCTAATTTATCCCAGATATCTTTAGTTGTCTCACAATGAATTGCTTTGATACATTCAGACTCACATACACCACTCATAAGTGCATTCATAGCTTTGATTTAGCTATAAAATTTAGTTTGGAATCTTTGTCACTAGTTGTTTCCTTTGGTTCTTCATACCCCATCATCACAACAACCCAGACTTCTATTCCTAAAGACATTCGATATGTCTTCATTCTTACTTTCGAGAAGGCATAGTTTGTACCAGTAAATAGAGGGGCTTTATTTTTTGAGCGCCCTTCTTGACTAGCAATTTTACTAACTTAAGACCTCCATCTAGCTGTTAGACTACTACTGAAGGAACCAAGCTCTGATACCCATTGATATTTATGATTGAGAATTACTAAGAGGGTGTGGGGGGAGGGGTGAATTAGTAATACAATTTTTTTTGTTTTTTCTCAAATTAATCTTATTCTTATGCAGTTAATGGTTTATGTTTGCGCTCAATTATTATTGAATTACTTTTGTAGGTGTCCGGGAGAGAAATTTGCAGATTTATTTATCAAAAATTCAAAACATTCACATAAAAAACAAGAATGAACACATGAAGACACTAGATATAAGTGGAAACCCCGAAGGGAGAAAACCACTAATTTTAGTCTGAAAGTGATGTGAAAGAAGGTTGATACTCCTTATTACGTCATATTTTTCTAAGATCCAACCTACAAGAGGCTCATACCTTGAAGGAATGTCCAACTCCCAGAAGTTTTATGTAGGCTACAACCCATAGAATGCTCCTACCTCAAAAGGCTACAACCTATTCCTTTTCAAGATATAAAATAGAAATGGACATAAATCTCTCAATCATAACATCATGTCACAAATGTTGGTTACCTCATTTACAGTTCTACTATCAAGTGTTGGAAATACGGAGAGGGGGGTTGAATCATTATTTATTTTCAATTGTTATTTTTACAAGTTAGATCACTTATATTTAGAATGTAAAATGAACAATAAGAATAAATTATTTTATTAATTTCTTATTTATAATAAATCAAGTATAATATATCTAGGGCTCAAACCTTAGATGAATACATCAATCTTCAATCTCCCAGGCTCCAACCTTGATAATTTTCAGGCACCAACATCAAGGGCTCCAACCCTATATCTGGTTCAGGCTCCAACCTAGTTTATTGAGGACTCTGGTCCCCTAGGGCTCTAGCCCTATCCTCTAAGGAACCAACCTTGTCTTTTTGAGGCTCCAACCTCTTGGGATCCAACCCTCAGCTTCACTTCATCAAAATGTATTTGGTTATACTTCATGACACCCAATGTCTTCTTCAATTAGCCATGTTAATCTTTGCTTAATCTTCATTGTAGTCTCCACGTACATCATCAATGACAACCTTGATCTCCTAGAAGGTGTCATCACTCCTCTTCATTGTATCCAAACAATTTAAATCATGATGACTTCCATCAATGAATTATGAGCTATCCACTAATGTCTCCAAGGAAACTTCTAAAAGTATTCAACAATTCTTCCGAAGGTTCTCAATGAGTTGTGCCAATATATTTCCAAGATGTTCAATTTCTCTTCAAATGTGGCTCTAATGCCTAGTCCAAAAATAGTCTTCAACCAAGTCTGAAATTATGTTTCAGAGAGATCTTCAAGACAATGCTCCAAAGGGGTCTTCAATAGGTTTTCACACTCAATATTCTAAAAATTCCTCCAATAAGTTTGCTTCAACATGATTTCTTCTACAAGATATTAATACTTACAAGTCCATGTGTATAGTTGTCTAACATACATAGTCACAACCAGAGAGGTAACAACATATATTTCCACGCAATAGTAAACATGTTATATGCAGCCCAGAAGTAGACTTGATTACTGTAGGTGAAGACCAAATAGTATAGAAGAGCATAGATCCTCTTGGTTGAGTGTTCAGAAATTAAGGATACTGGGAAGTAGCTTCTCTTAATGGAGGACCATCGCTGAATAAGAAATCGAACGATATGCCTTCAATCAAGCTCAAAAATTTAGTTAATGAGCGAAAGCTTTAGTCATAAGAAAGATACGCCCTCCATACAAGGAATTGACCCTTCATTTAAGGTACATGCTCAGGAGAGTTGCGATGGTCTCGTACCATGATAACCTATCCGCTGGTGGAAATGCAAACCCAACGAAACTAACACTCATCCAATACTAAGATGACAGGATTCACCACCTCTTTCTCATCCCAACTCTAAGACTTTGTCCAACAAAAGAATACGTATATGTATCAAAATCTGTGACAAGGATCCTTGTCACAGATTTTGATACAGATACGTATTCTTTTGTTGGACGAAGTCTTACAGTTGGGACGAGAAAGAGGCGATGAATCCCATCATCTTAATATTGGATGAGTGTTAGTCTTGCTAGGGTTTTATTTCCACTAGTGGATGAGTTATCACTGGTACAAGACCACATTGACTCTCCTGAGCATGTACCTTTCCTGAAGGGTCGATTCCTTGTATGGAGGGAGTATCTTTCTCATGACTGAAGATGTCCCTCATTAACTAAATTTCTGAGCTTGGTTGAAGGTATATCATTGGATTTATTATTCAGTGATGGTGTTGCGATAAGAGAAGCTACTTCCGAGTATCCTTAATTTCTAAACGCCCAACCAAGAGGACATATTCTCTTCTATACTTTTGGGTCTTCACCTACAATAGTCAAGTCTACTTTTGGGTTACATATAACAAGTTTATTGTTCCCTGGAAATATATGTTGTTACTTCTCTGGTTGTGACTGTGTATGTTGGACAACTATACAGATGAACTTGTAAGCATTAAGATTTTGTAGAAGAAAGTGTGTTGAAGAATACTTGTTGAAGTAATTTGTAGAAGATTTAGTGTGCAAACCTATTGAAGACCCCTTTGGAGCATTGTCTTGAAGATCACTTTGAAACATAATTTGAGTCTTGGTTGAAGATTGTTTTTGTACAAGATATTGGAGCCACATTTGAAAATCTTGGAGAATATGTTGGCACAACTCATTGAACAAATCTGGAAGTATTGTTGAATACTTTTAGAAGTTGCCTTGGAGACATTAGTGGAGACCTCATAATGCAATTATGGAAGTCATCATGATGTAAATTGTTTGGATACGATGAAGAGTAGTGATGACACCTTCTAAGAGATCAATGTTGTCATTGATGATGTGACATGGAGACTACAGTAAAGACTAAGTGAAGATTCACATGGATCGTTGAAGAAGACATTGGGAGTTGTGAAGTATAACCAAATACATTTTGACGAAGTGAGCGGAGGGTTGGAGCCCAAGAGGTTGGAGCATCGAAAAGACAAGGTTGGTGCCGTGGAGGATACGGTTGGAGTCCTAGAGGATCATAGTCCTGAAGAAAATAGGTTGAAGCCTGAATCAGAATAGGGTTGGAGCCCTTGAGATTGGTGCCTCAAAATTTACAAGGATGTAGCCTTGGATGTCCAAGTCGGTGCTTGGCACAATATAGGTTGGAGCCTGGGAGATTTAATATCGGTGTCTTCATCTAGGGTTGGAGCGCTTGAGCATGGTACCTCAAAATTGACAAGGGTGGAGCCTTGGAGGTCCAAGTCAATGCTTGGCACAATACAGGTTGGTGACAGGGAGATAGAAGATCAGTGTCTTCATCTAGGGTTGGATCCCTACATATATTGTACTCGATTTATTATAAATAAGAAATTAATAAAAGAATTTATTCGTATTGTTCAATTTGTGTTCTAAATATGAGTGATATAACTGGTAAAAATAACAATTGAAAAGAAATATTGATTCACCCCCCCCCCCCCTCCCCACCCCCCAGTGTTTCCAACAATTGGTATTAGAGTGAGTACATTCACTCAAAGCCAAACAAGTTTAAGGTTTATCCTTAGAAGACAAATGGAAAAACCAAGGAAGAAAGCCTCCAATCCTCCTAAAGATGTCACTTCCTTAATCGTGAAAACTAAAGACAATCAAATTGGGAAGGTTCCATTGTTCAATGTTAACTTTGATGTATGGAAGCTAAGAATGAGAAATTTCTTAATGGCTCAAGACATTGGAGTATGGGAATCAGTGATTACTAACAACGTGATGAACGGAGAATCCAAGCAGTACAATGAAAAAGTGATGTAGACAATATTGAATGCACTACCAAATTCTATAAAGGCCAATTTGGAAAAATGTTAGTCGACAAAGGGTATATGGGACTAACTTCATGACCTTCAATGAAAACGATCATTCACCATGACTACTAGTAAATAAGATGATGGAAGGCAACAAGGAAATCCAGAACCCATCAAGGAAGATGAAAATAAGAATGATGAGATCAATGCCAAAGAAGACCTAGAAGATGAAGAAAGGAAAGAAGACTTTAAAGAAGATAGCTTGACTAAAGTTATAGCTTCCATGGAAGAGATTGACATTTGAAAAAGGAAAATGGGGAACTTAAGAAGAAAACGCAAGATGGTGGCCAAAACAAGAAAAGAAAGGAAGATGACCATTTCAATCTTCAAGTACTAGAAAGAGATGAGGAGCACACCAAAGTTAGGGAGGAATTTCATCAAAACAAAAGAAAGCATCATGAAGAAGTGATATCCATGACAAATAAATTGGATAAGGCAAATAAAAGGGAAGAAACTTTGTCAAGCCAGCTTGAACAAAGAATCAAAAGTTTAAAGAAACTTGAAGCAAAGATTGTTCAATACAAGGAAGAGGTCTCCTCCCTTAGATATCAACTGGAAGAAGCAAGGAAACAAGCACAAGGAGTTGAGAAGGAAATGGAAGCTTTGGCATTCATAGAAGGGCAAGTTGATGAAGCAGAAAAAGAAAGAAATGCTATGACATGTCAAATAAAAGAAAAGATGAAGAGATTTTCATACTAAATTCAAATGTCATCTCTCTAAAAATCGAAACACATGAAGTAACAAGGATGATGGAAGAAATGAAGAAGAAACTAGTTATGAAAGATGAAGATTGTGAAAAGTTAAAAGGATAAGTCCTCAAAGGTCTTCCCTTGGTAAATCATGTATTGTCTATGCAGGTGAATCCTCAAGAAAGAATGATAATGCTGCAAACAACAAGGATGTGAGGAATTCTGGAAGAAATATTGATGTTCCTAGTTCTGAAAAAGGCAAGGAGAAGAGTCCAGATGACATTGGAAGAAACCCTACTCCAAGAAGATCTACAGATGGTGTTAATGATGCAAGAGGCAATGGAAATAATCAAAGAAACCCAAGGAAAATATACTTCAGAAGTACATCAAGACAATCTCCATCTCCCAAGTACCAAAGTATATTTTTTGGTTATTTCTATGTTTGTACAAATTTTGGGCACATGGAAAACAATTGTGGGGAATACCACAAGGACAAATATAATAGTCTACATAAGTGCCCTAGAAGAAACTATCTAAGAAGAAGTCATTATTCTTCATCTATGTACAAAATGGAATGCTTCAAATGTCATAACATTGGACATATGGCCCATGATTTTAACTTGACGTGGGTTCCTACACAAGCTAAAACTATGACAACCAAGCCAGAGAAGAATGTTACAGAGGTATGGAGAAGGAAGCAAACTAAATCTAAAAATCTCTTGAACACTCCAACCAACAACACATGTTGTTGATATGATAAAGATATCCTTGATATTCTAAGTGTTTGATAATGAGACTCCGCCAAAGGAGACAATGCATACTGTTAGAGGGAACTTATGATTCTTAATCATTCTTGCAGAAGCTATCCGTGAATAGGCCCTATGAAATTCTTAATGAGTCACACATAGACAATCATCTTTTGATAGATCATCTCCTATGAGAAATTTCATTAAATAACATGATTCCTTACTCATCCAGTGGACTATTGCTGAAGATTTGTTCCACTTGATCACAAGGCAGAAATGTTTCTTGTCTATAGAAGATAGAGGAGTTTATGGTTCATCACATGAAGAAATGTAAACACATCTATCATGGACCACATTTCCAGAAGGAAGAGCTCCATGACAAGGGGGTGACATACTTATGAAGAACTACTTTTGATAAAGAAAATATGATGAAGAAAAGAAGCATCTTGACAGGGGGAGTACGTGGGGACCTCATTTTCCATTGATGTGAAAGGGGGAGAGAATGTTGGAAGGGAAATAATATTGCAATCAATGACAAAAGGGGATATTGTTAATCAAGGTTGTCATTGATGTCAATATTGCATTGTTAAAGATGGAAACCCTAGTCTTGACCTACGTAGAAACCCTTGTCCTATTTAATGAAAACTCTAGGAGCCCTTACCTTGACCAGCCCGAGGTCTATGTTAGATAGCCCCTTACTTTATTGAAACCCTAGGCATTATCCCTAAAGATATAAGTTTCATGAAACCCTATACCCTATATCTATACCTTATCATAATGCTCATATTGACCTAAAAGCATAAATAAATGCATGTTAATGTCATGTTATACCCTTTTCCCTAATGTCACATCCAAATACTATTTCATAAATCCCTAATCCCAATATACTTGGAGGCCTAAAATATAAAATGTCTTAATCCTAGACTATTAAACCCTAACCCTAGACTATAAAAAACTTGTGATATATAATCCTAATAAGCCAAAATCCCTATCACATTCTAATACTTTTATAAAAGTCCTTTATAAAATTTCCTTGGTACGTTATGCACATACTTTTTCTCTATTCCTAAAAGTGAAAATAAATACAAATAAAAACTATCTACCATGCTTATTGTGAAGGCCCTCATTAATTATAATTAAAAATCACATTGTCAGAGCATTTCCTAAACTACGATATTAAAATATTAACCCAATGATATTTAACCTAAGTTGGCTTCATCCACATACAAGTCGACTCCATTATAAGTTGCATCACTTCAAAAATCAATGTATTAGCTATAAATATATGGCTCAAATTCTTTCCATCCCAGATCATTAAAAAAAGGTTAAATTAACTGAGATAGTCACATATAAAAAGAAGCCGAGAAAAGGAGATATAAAAGGGGATAGTCTAAAGCGAGAAGGCAAAGGAATTAGTCAACACCTTGTAAAATCACTTAAAAACATCGAATCTATTCTAGAGATCCTTTTACCGTTCTGTGGATACTTATTTAACACAACAAGAAAAATTTTATTATAGACCTGCATTTTTTCCTTGTCACAAATTTTGATAGAGATACATATTCTTTTGTTCGACGAAGTCCTACAGTTGGGACAAAAAATAGGTGGTGAATCCTGTCATCTTAATATTAGATGAGTGTTAGTCTTGATGGGGTCATATTTCCACCAATGGACGAGTTAATATAGGTAGGAGACCACAGTGACTCTCTTGAGCATGTACCTTTCCTGAAGGGTCAATTCCTTATATGGAGGGTGTATCTTTCTTATGGTTGAAGTTGTTGCTCATTAACTAAATTTCTGAGATTGGTTGAAGGCATATCATTTGATTGATTATTCAGTGATGATGTTGTGCTAAGAGAAGCTACTTCCTAGTATCCTTAATTTCTAAACACTCAACCAAGAGGATCTACGCTATTCTATACTATTGGGTCTTCACCTACAATAGTCAAGTCTACTTCTTGGTTGCATATAACATGTTTATTGTTCTGTGGAAATATATGTTGTTACTTATATGGTTATGATTGTGTATGTTGGACAACTATAGACATGGACTTGTAAGTATTAATATCTTGTAGAATAAATCATGTTGAAGCAGACTTATTGAAGGAATTTTTAGAATATTGAGTGTGAAAACCTATTGAAGACCCCTTTGGAGCATTGTCTTGAATATCTCTTTGAAAGATAATTTGAGACTTGGTTGAAGACTATTTTTGGACCAGACATTGGAGCTGCATTTGAAGGGAATTCAAAAATCTTGGAGAATATGCTGGCACAACTCATTGAAAACCTTTGGAAGAATTGTTGAATACTTTTAGAAGTTTCCTTGGAGATATTAGTGGAGACCACAAAATGCATTGATGGAAGTCATCGTGATGTAAATTGTTTGGATACGATGAAGTGTAGTGATGACACCTTCTAAGAGATTAAGGTTGTCATTGATGATGTGACTTGGAGACTACATTGAAGACTAAGCGAAGAATTACGGGGCTCATTAAAGAAGACACTAGGAGCCGTGAAATATAACCAAATACATTTTGATGAAGTGAAGTTGAGGGTTGGTGTACAAGAGGTTGGAGCCTCAAAAGGACAAGACTGGTGCCTTGGAGGATAGGCTTAGAGCCCTAGAGGATCAGAGTCCTCAAGAAACTAGGTCAGGGCCTGAACCAGATATAAGGTTGGAGCCCTTGAGGTTGGTGGAAAATTGACAAGGTTGGAGCCTTGGAAGTCCAAGTTGGTGCTTAGCACAATACAAGTTGGAGCCTAGGAGATTAAACATCAATGTCTTCATCTAGGGTTGGAGCCCTTGAGGTTGGTGCCTCAAAATTAACAAGGTTGGAGCCTTGGAAGTCCAAGTCGGTGCTTGGCACAATACAGGTTGGATCTTGGGAGATTGAAGATCATCATCTTCATCTAGTGTTGGAGCCCTACATATATTGTGCTTGATTTATTATAAATAATAAATTAATAAAATTATTTATTCTTATTTTTCATTTTGTGGGTTGTAGCTTGCATAAAATTTGTGGGAGATGGACCTTCCTTCGAGGTAGGAGAATCTTGTAGGTTGGAACCTACAAAAATATGATGTAATAAGGAGTATCAACTTTTGTTCACATCACTTTTAGTGTAAAATTGGTGGTTTTCTCCCTTCGGGGTTTCCACTTATATATAGTGTCTTCATGTGTTCATTCTTTCATGTTATGTGAATGTTTTGAATTCTTGATAAATAAATCTACAAATTTCTCTCCTTAACACCTGAAAAAGGAATTCAATAATAATTGAGCACAAAAAATGGTCACTTAATTTTCGACCAGTCATTTGGCACATATAATCATTGTGTTAACACATAATTAGCATGATTGAATTAATATGGAATGCATAAGAAGCTTCTCGATGTGTATATCTCGAAGGCTATGGCAAAACTAGAGCATGAAAAAAATTTAATGGTTATGGAGAAACAACTGAAGTTGGTTTCATTATACCTTTCAAGGTGTTCTTGGTGGGAGTTTTGACTTTGCGAGAAATGAATCCCTTGTCATTGATGTCAAGGGGGGACCAAACAGTGACATTTTTTTTTAGGTAGAAGGAATTTATGTTTCCATCAATGCGAAATGGGGACAATGTTGGAGGTCTTGGCATTGACGTAAATGGATCATGTTGATGACATGACTAATTTGTGCTAAATGATATTATTGCAAGGTTGTTTGAAGTACAAGGGCTAAAAGTGATGTGAAGTGCAAAGGTTGAAAGTGAAGGTTGAACATTGTTAAACGTAGACATATATATATATATATATATATATATATATATATATCTATATATATCTATATATATATATATATATATAGATATATATATATCTATATATATATATATATATATATATAGATATATATATATATATATGTTGGAGGTCTTGGCATTGATGTAAATGGATCATGTTGATGACATGACTAATTTATGCTAAATGATATTATTGCAAGGTTGTTTGAAGTACAAATGCTAAAAGTGATGTGAAGTGCAAAGGTTGAAAGTGAAGGTTGAACACTGTTGAAAGTAGACATATATATATATATATATATATATATATATATATATATATATATATATATATATATATATATATATACACTGGAATGAAAATGTAGACAATAAAAGAAAATCTAATTTGTCTCTTGTAATCATTAATCATTGAGTTGCTTTAATTCAACTCTATTTTTTTTTGAATTAAAAGTGAAGAGACAAGCTTGGGAGTAGTTTTTGGAAGTCTATTTGACAATGCTTCATTTCATATTCTTGCAAAGAATAAAAACAACCAAGATGGATTGCTTATAAAATATACAATGTAGAATGGTAAAAGGATTTTCTGAAGAAAAAAATCTGCATATGAATGTGGATGAGCAACAAGGTCAGAGATACAAGGTGAAAAGTCAAAGTAGTGTAGCAGTAGCGTTAATCATGGTTGTTATTTATGTCAGTATTTCATTGTTGTAGATGGAAAACTTAGCCTTGACCTACGGAGAAACCCTTGTCCTAGTAAATGCAAACTCTATGAGCCCTTACCTTGACTAACCCTACGTCTATGTTAGATAGCCCCTTGCCCTATTGAGAACCTAGTAATTAACCCTAAAGATATAAGTGTGTTGAAACACTATACCCTATATCTATACATTAGCGTAATGCTCATATTGACCTAAAAGCATAAATAAATGCATCTTAATGTCATTTCCTAACCTTTTCCATAATGTCACATCCAAAAACTATTTCATATATCCCTAATCCCAGTGAGCTCGAAGCCCTCAAAAATAAAATGTCTTAATCCTATAATATGAAACCCTAACCCCACACTATAAAAAAATTGCGATATATAATCCTAATAAGCCAAAATCCCTATCAAATTCTAATACTTTTATAAAATTCCTTTATAAAATTTCGTTGATATGTTATGCACATACTTTTTCTTTATTCCTAAAAGTGAAAATAAATACAAATAAAAACTATCTACCATGCTTATCATCACAACCCCTCATTAATTATAATTAAAAATTACTTTGTGAGACAATTTGCTAAACTATGATATTAAAATCTCAACCCAATGATATTTACCCTAAGTCAGATTCGCCCACATACAATTCGACTCCATTATAAGTTGCGTCACTTTAAAAAGCAACATATTAGCAATAAATATATGCCTTGAATTATTTCCATCTTAGATCATTAAAAATTGGTCAAATTAACTAAGATAGTCATAGATAAAAAGAGGTCAAGTAAAGGAGATATATAATGGGACAGTCTAAAGCAAGAACATGGAGGAATTACTCAAAAGCTAGTAAACTCACTTAAAAACATTGGATCAATTCTAGAGATCTTTTTACACTCTTGTGGAAGATTATTTAAATCTATAGTGCAAATTTATTACAAACCAACATTTTTTCCTTGTCATAGATTTTGATATAGATATGTATTCTTCTGTTGGATGAAGTCTTACAGTTGGGATGAGAAAGAGGCAATGAATCCTACCATCTTAATATTGGATGAGTGTTTGTCTTGTTGGAGTCGTATTTCCACAAGTGTACGATTTATCACTAGTACGAGACCATAGTAACTCTCTTGAGCATGTACCTTTCCTAAAGGGTCCATTCCTTGTATGGAGGGTGTATCTTTCTGATGACAAAAGTTGTCACTCATTAACTAAATTTCTATTCTTGGTTGAAGGATTACCTTTGGATTTCGCATTCAGTGATGGCATTGTGCTAAGAGAAGCTACTTTCTAGTACCCTTAATTTCTAAAAACTCAACCAAGAGGACCTACACTCTTCTATACTTTTGGGTGTTCACTTACAATAGTAAAGTCCACTTCTAGGTTACATATAACATGTTTACCTTTCCTTGGAAATCTATGTTGCTACTTCTTTCATTGTGATCGTGTATGTTGGAAAACTATACACATGGACTTGTAAGTATTAAGAATTTTTTGAAGAAAGCATGTTGAAGTAGACTTGTTGAAGGAATCTATAGAAGATTGAGTGTGCAAACCTATTGAAGACCCCTTTGGAGGATTGTCTTGAATATCTCTCTAAAACATAATTTGAGACCTGGTTGAAGACCGTTTTTGGACTAGACAGTGGAGCCGCATTTGAAGAGCATTCGAAATTCTTGGATAATATCTTGGCACAACTCATTGAGAAGCTCTCGAAGAATTGTTGAATACTTCTAGAGGTTTCCTTGGAGACATTAGTGGCAACATCATAATGAAATTATGTAAGTCATCATCATGAAAATTGTTTAGATATGATGAAGAGAAGTGGTGACACCTTCTAAGAGATCAATGTTGTCATTGATGATGTGACGTGGAGACTACAATGGAGGCTAAGTGAAGAATAACAAGGCTCGTTGAAGAATACATTGGGAGTGGTTATTTATAACCAAATACATTTTGATGAAGTGAAGTTGATGATTGGAGCCCAAGAGGTTGTAGACATTAAAAGACAAGGTTGGTGTTTTGGAGGATAAGGTTGGAGCCCTAGAGGATCAGAGTCCTCAAGAAAATAGGTCAGAGCCTGAACCAGATATAGGGTTGGTGCCTCAAAATTGACAAGGTTGGAGCCTTGGAAGTCCAAGTTAGTGCTTGACACAATACAAGTTGGAGCTTGGGATATTGAAGACCGATGTCTTCATCTAGGGTTGGATCCCTTAATGTTGGTGGCTCAAAATTGACAAGGCTGGAGCCTTGGAAGTCCAAGTCGGTGCTTTGCACAATACAAGTTCGAGCCTGGGAGATTGAAGATTGATGTCTTCATCTAGGGTTGGGGGCCCACATATATTTTACTTGATTTATTATAAAGAAGAAATTAATAAAAGCATTTATTCTTGTTGTTCATTTTGTGTTCCAAATATAAGTGATATAACTGGTAAAAATAACAATTGAAAAGAAATATTGATTCACCAACCCTCTTAGTGTTTCCTACAATTGCTATCAGAGCCAATACCTTCACTCAAAGCCCAACAATTTGAAGGTTGATCTTTAGAACATAAATGGAAAATCCAACGAAGAAAACCTCCAATCCTCCTAAAGATGTATCTTCCTCAATCGTGAAAATAGAAGACAATCAAATTGGGAAGGTTCCATTGTGCAATGGAAACTTTGATGTATGGAAGGTAAGAATGAGAAATTTCTTAATGCCACAAGGCGTTGGAGTATCAAAATCAGTGATTACTGATAACATGATGAATGAAGAATCCAAGAAGTACAATGTAAAAGCGATGAAGACAATCTTGAATGTGTTGCCAAATTCTATAATGGCCAATTTGGAAAAATGTTCATGAGCAAAGGGTATATGGGACAAGCTTCATGACCTTCACTCAAAAGGAGCATTCACCATGACCACTAGTCAAGAAGATGATGAAAAGCAAGAAGGAAATCAAGAACCCATTAAGGCAGCTGAAAATAAGAATGATGATATCAAGGGCAAAGAAGACCTAGAAGAAGAAGAAAGAAAAGAAGACTTTGAAGAAGATATCCTAAATAAATTTATAGCTGCCATGGAAGAGATAAATAGTTTGAAAAAGGAAAATGAGGAACTTAAGAAGAAAGTGCAAGATGGTGACCAACACAAGACAAGAAAGGAAACTAACCTTTTCAATCTTCAAGTACTAGAAAGAGATTAGAAGCTCATGAAACATAAGGAGGAATTTCATCGAAACAAAATAAAACATCATGAAGAAGTCATATCCATGACAAATCAATTGGATAAGGCAAAGAAAAGGGGAGAAACTTTATCAAGCCACCTTCAACAAAGACTTAAACGTTTAAAGAAACTTGAATAAGGGATTGGTTGATACAAGGAAGAGGTCTCCTCCCTTAGATCTCAAATAGAAGAAGAAAGGAAATAAGAAGAAGGAGTTGAGAAGGAAATGGAAGCTTTGGAATTCATAGAAGGATAGCTTGATCAAGCAGAAAAGGCAAGAAATGCTATGACATGCAACTAAAAGAAAAAGATGAAGACACTACAACAAAACAGGGAATTTGCGCCAAATTTAGCACCAGATTTTAGTGCATTTTTTTCTCAATTGGGATGAGCAGCTTGGCGCTAAATCTGGCTCTATTGTACAATTTTTAAAGCGTCCTTTTTTGCACCAAATTTTGTATCTTTTTTACACCAAATTTTGCATCATTTTTTGCATCATATTTTGCACCAAGATTTTCATTTGGTTTTACAACAGGTTTTGCTTCTAGTTTTGTGCCATTTTTTGCATCTATTTTTGCATCATTTTTTGCTTCCTCTTTTGTGGCATTCTTTGCTTCTAGTTTTGTGTCATAATTTGCATCGATTTTTACACCATCTTTGGCATCTGATTTAGTGCCTTTTTTTACATCCAGTTTGTGCCAATTTTTGCATTTGGTCTTATGCCATTTTTTGCTTCTAATTTTGTACTTATTTTTACATCTATTTTTGTGCCAGTTTTTCTGCCTTTTTTTACACCATTTTTTCCATCCAATTTTGCACCATATGTTGAATCTGATTTAATGCCAAATTTTGCATGCATTTTTGCACCATTTTTTGCATCTACTTTTGAATTTCATTTATCTCCCTTTTTGGCATCCTCTTTTGCACCATATTTTGTATCTAATTTTGCATCATTTGTTTCATCCAATTTAGCATCATTTTTAACACCATTTCTTGCATCCAATTTTGCATCCTTTTGAGCATCTAAATTTGCATCCTATGTTGAACCATATGTTGCATCCACCTTTGCATCCCATTTTGTGTCTATTGTTACATTCAATTTTGAGCCATTTTTTTCGTCTACTTTTGCATTTGTTTTTGCACCAAGTTTTGAATGATTTGTTGCACCTCATTTTACATCCAATGTTGCATCTCAATTTGCATCCAAATTTGAGCCATTTTTATGCCCATTTTGCACCATTTTTCTTCTTTTGTGTCCAATTTTGCACCATTTTTTATGTCCAAATTTGCATCCTTTTTGGTATCTAATTTTTCATCCTTTTTGGCTTCCAAATTTGCATCCTTTTTTCTGCCACATTTTGTGTCCACATTTGCATCTCATTTTGCACCTAGATTTTAGTTTGAATTTTCATCTAGTTATGCATCATTTTTGACATCCTTGGTTTCACCCTTTTTTAGTCCCATTTTGCATCTTGTTTTGTGTCTTTTCTTACATCTTTTTTTCATCCTAATTTTACACCATTCTTTGAATACTCATTTTGGTGTCCATTTTTGCATCTTTGTTTGTGCCCAATTCGGTATCCTTTCATATGCCCTATTTTGTTCCTTTATTTGTGTCTAGTGTTGCACCATTTTTTAATTTTACTTTAAAACCCTTTTTGTGTCATTGTTTGCATCTTCTTTTGATGGCTAGTTTAACATCCAATTCTACTCCCAATTTTGCATCCATTGTTAAATCCACTTTTGGCTTCTTGTTTAGAGTTTTACTTTTATTTCCATTTATGACCCCCTCTATGGGTTCATTTTACTAAGTTCATTTACATAGTGAAATATATTAAAGCTTCTAAATATCTTCTCACTATAGAATTTAATGCACAGTTAGATGAAAATAAAACCCTCTTAGTTTATCCCAAAAACTTAGGACAAACCAATTAAGAGAAAGGTTGTTCTAAGGCTTAGGATTCTTAGTAGATCAAGATGTAGAGTATAGATTAAAAAAAAGAGAATGAATTCTTGTGAGTCCTCGCATGCATGTCTTCTTGGAGTTTTTAGTATAGCTAGGAAGTGCTCCTAGCTAGCTCCAAAGCTTGGTCCTACACATAAGAGAGAGAATAAAGCAACCTTCACAACATAATACCTTGATAATCAAAACTATCAAAAACATATAAATATTATTGAATAAATAAATACAAACCAAAATTCCATACATCCATTAGTTAAATAGAAGAAGTAAAGAATGAATAGAAACATATGGAAGGAAGAACAACTGATCTATATGAATAAAGGAGTTGGAGGAAAGTTACAACAATCAGATGTAGTTGCAAAACACCTCCCCCAACTCATAGCTCCAAAACTCTCCCTCTCAAAATAGATCTCAGCAGCGTGACAATACAAGAATTCCCATCATTTTTTCAATGGCCAAGCCTCCAATATATAGGAAAGTGAAGGCTATGAAGATTTCCCAAATTCCTCATTAGTTCAATTTGGGAAAAATATTTTGGGTGAATAATGTTTCCTCATATAAAAATGGCCTTTTCCACTTTTTAGATGCTTTTGTGCTTAGGAAAAAGCTTCCCGATGCTTTATGGCTATTTCCCGCTTTTGTATGCTTTTATTTTTTAGGAAAAAGCTAAAGATGAGGATAAAGAGATCACATTCCACCATATGAGTTTCCGAAAGTGAACAAGAGTGTCAAATTCAAATTCTAGTTTGCTTATGTTTTAGTTTTTTTTTTAATATATATTTAGTTTTAGTATTTTTTTTTATTTTCTAAAAAAATATATTTAGTTTTTGGTATTTTTTTTCTATAAGAAAAATTATATTTTTGTTTTTATAAAAATGGATTTTAAACATTCCATTCATGCTAAATTTGTGATTTTATGATAGGAGTTTAAATTATATATAAAAAAGTAACTCAATGCCATGTGTTGTGTCGCTGAGATGGGTGTTATACATCTCTTCCTTGCTAAGTTATAGAATGTGCTTGGGTTTTCTTAATGCAATAAAACTAATTATGTTCTTCATGATATCTTGAAATGTTCATCTTGAACCAGGCTAATAAAACAATAAAGTTAAAATAGGTTTGCCTTTGTCCTTTGTAGATCTTTGTCCCCATTAATCTTGATCTTAATAGATTAATTGTCTTATGGTGGCCTTGAGTGGTCACTTCCATTAGTTGCATGCTTTATAGTTTTCTATTAGTGACATTTTTTAGGCTTGATAATATGTTATTTAATTTATCAAAATGTGTTATTGTCCATATTATTGTTAAATATGTTGGTTTTTGAGCATGCTTTAGCAAAACGTTCCCAAAATGTTTATAGATTGTATTTTATAATGCAATGATTCATTGCTTGATGAAATTGTTTTGGATATTTTTTTAATGATTCATTGATTGATGAAATTGTTATGGATATTTTTTTTAGTATATTAAATTGTATGTGATAAAGTCAAAATTCACCTCTTTTTTAGATTTTCATTGGTCAATTTCCCTTAAGGTCATCAAGTTCACCATTCGGTCCCAGGTTAAGGAAATATAGGAGTCATGAAGTGGAATTGTCCAAGCACTTAAATCTTGAGACATGTTTTTTTTTAGTCACATTATACTTCCTTTCTGTGTAAATTCTCGATGAAAATAGTCTCATGGAACATGAGGGGCCTCAATAGTAAAGGAAAACAAAGACTCCTAAAAGAAAAATGGTACGCAAAGCACCCATCAATAATGTTGATATAAGAAGCAAAAATATTAAGTGAGGTTCTACCTCATATATTTAGAAAATGGGGGAGGAATTTCCAAGTAGTAGTGATTGATGCTTAGAGATACTTGGGTGGAATGGTTATTATTTGAAATGATCAAGACATCAAGGTTACCAATATGTTTACCTCTTTTCGCATTATGACAATACAATTTTAGTTAATTGACATCGAGGACTACTACCATGTATCCAATGTCTATGACTCCAATGTCGCAAATGGAAAACCTCTATTTCTCAATTCTATTTCTAGCACAAGTAATTTATACTCCCCATCTCCATGGATTATTGGGAGTGACCTCAATATTATCAAGTGTCTCGAGGAAAAGAAAGGACGAATCGCAATGTTTAACAAAATATTTTGTAAGCTATACCATTAAAGCCATAAAGTAGTCTCCATTAAAGTTGTCAAGCAATGAGTCTCCAACCCACACATGTGGATCAATGAGATGTAATACATGTGTGTGTGGTGACTAACTTAATACACCACTCTAATAACTCCACAAACTTATGTATTTCACTCTGTCACATAAATTGACAGTAGTGTGACATAAGTAAACCAAGAGTAGACATGAAAGCCTTAGGCAACAAACATTCCCTAGATCCTCAATTAGGTTCTTAAATGATGAAATGAAAATGCAAGGAGAAAAGAGGAATTCATGATTTAACCATCACAAACATGTGATCAAGTGTGACTAGGAGTGTATATATTCATATATTTTCCAAAGAGGGAGTGAATACATGAGTTACCATTCATTGGCCCTTATTTTTCTTTCTTTTTCATTTTCTTAAATATAGGACTTAGGGAATAAGGTTTTCATAAGTTTGGCACAACTCATAGATATAAGATTTACATGAATTTTCACTTCAACCTTAGAGTTTAGACTTAGATAAATCAATATAGTGTATCTTTAATGATTTTGGCTTTCACTTTTTGATTTTATTTCATCACAAATGACAAAAGGGGAAATATTTTGCCACAAATCTATGAATGCTTAATCATAAAGGCATCATGTGATGAAAACAAATTAATGATGTTATTCTCTATGAAAATGATGGGTATTCTTGAGAAAATCTTATGCTTGTGGATGTCTCCTCTCTGGTTGAGAGGGAGTGAGGGTAGACACCATATTATCCATGTGTCATGTACTATGGCCAAGACTAACAATCGTAAGCCTAGTAAAGACACTAGTAGGGAGAATGGTGGATTGGATAAACATCTGGGACCAATATTTGTCAGGCCAGGCAGTAACTCCTCAAAGCAAAATTGATTCGTATGTATTATTCCTTCAGGTTGGTCTTTATTATATACATGAGGGAGACTATTCACTTCATCTCCCAATGACTGTTCATGTCTCTTATTATTTATTTACATTGATTTTATTTATTCACCCAATCCTAATGATTAGGTGTCAACATTCCCCCCCTTAATCTGAAGGGATGTTGGTGAGTCCAAGCATCATTCTGAATCGTTCAAGCTTTTCTCTTCCAAGTGCTTTGGTGAAGATGTCGGCAATTTTCTCATTGGTGGAACAATGACGGAGATGGATTTCTTTGGCCTCAACATGATGTCGAATCAGATGATATTTGGTATTGATGTGCTTCGTTCGATCATGGAACTTTGGGTTCTTAGCCAACTTTATTGCAGAGGTATTGTCAATCATAAGTGGAGTTGATTGTACTTGTTTTACTTGCAAATCTTCAAGAATTTTCCTGAGCCACACAATTTCTTTTATTGCTTCAGCTACTGCCACGTATTATGCTTCTGTTGTGGAATCTGTTGGAACTGATTGTTTGTGTGATCTCCAAGAGATAGCTCCTGATCCAAGACCCATAGCATATCCTGAAGTAGATACCCCAGTTTCTTTGTCTCCATTGAAGTCTGAATCAAAGTATCCAATCAAGCTGAAGTCGTCCACCTATGTATACTTGATTCCAAAGTCTTGAGTTCCCTTCAATTTCCTTAGAACTCCTTTTGCAGCAGACTAGTGTCCCTCACAAGGCTTTTGCATAAACCTGGAGAGGATTCCAATAGCAAACGAAATGTCTGGTTTGGTAGTAGTTAGGTAGTTGAGACTTCCTACAAGCTGTCTATACTTTGTTGCATCCTCAAATTCTTTTCCTTCAATAGATGTGAGCTTTAAGTTTTGCTCCATTGGAGTAGTAAGAGGATTGCATTTTGTCATGCCAAACCTGTTCAACAGATCTCCAATGTATTTCTTTTGAGAAAGAAATATGGACTTCAGATGTTGGGTTACTTCAATACCAAGGTAGTAATGAACATAGCCCAAATCAGTCATTTCAAAACTTTTCCCCAATTCCTTATTTATGGATGCAATGTAGCTTTCATTGTTCCCTGTCATCAAAAGATCATCTACATATACCACAAGATATACAACTGTTTTTCCAACTTTCTTGACAAATAAAGTTGCATCATCAAGATCATAATGTTTGAAATTGAGTTTCAAAAGATGCTCAGTTAGTTTTTCATACCAGGCTCGCGGTGCTTGTTTGAGGCCATACAAGGACTTCACAAGTTTGCATACTTTATGTTCATGTCCTTTCACAGCAAATCCTTCAGGCTGGGACACAAAAACATTCTATTTTAGATTTCCATTCAAGAAAGTAGTTTTTACATCCATTTGATGGACTTTCCAACCGTTCTAAGCTGCTAGGGAAAAGAGTGTCCAGATGGTAGCCCATTTTTCTGTGGGGGCAAAATTCTCCTCATAATCGACCCCTTGCTTCTGTGCAAAACCTTTTGCCACAAGACTAGCTTTGTGCTTGTCAAGCGAGCCATCAACTTTATATGTGTTCTTGTAGACTCACTTGCAGCCAATTGGATTGGTTACTAATGGAGGATAAACCAGCTTCCAAGTGCCATTCTTTATGAGGCCATCATACTCCTTTTGCATCGCTTCTTTCCATTCATCATGAGAAGTAGCTTCTTTGAAGGAAGTTGGTTCAAAATCTGTAGACAAGTTCAATTCACAATCATAAGAAACATCCATATCAACAGGTGAATTAGAGTCATCTACATCACGACCATTTTGCTGGTTTGAATTTCTAGTTCCTGCCTTTCCAACCTTATCAGGATGAACACTTTCAAGTGTCTTTGTTAGCCACTTTGGGGTACCTTTCTCAAATGGTCCAGGCTGCTCCGTTGATTGAGTTGGGATTGAATCAAGATTGAGTCTCCCAATTCTATCAATCACATCACTTAAAGCATCATCCTTTGTTGGAGTTGCATGTGGGGGAGAGTGTTCTTTAGAAGAAGATTCCACATGTTGATCTAGTATAGGAATCCCCCCTTCAAGATGTGGAATATGATTATCAAATTCTTGAAATGATTTTGCTTTTGCAAATCTATCCAAGAGATCAAGTTGTCGCTCAACAACATTGTCAGTTTTGGATGATTCAAGAAAAATTACATCTCTAGATACAACAAACTTTTTATTTACTTCATCATATAGATGGTATGCTTTGGAGGTGTTTGAATACCCCAGGAAGATACACTTACGACTTCTTGCACCAAGTTTGTTTCTATGTACCTTTGGTATCAAGGCATAACAGGTGGAACCAAAGACCCTGAGATGCTTTACCGAAGGAACATGTCCATACCACATTTCATATGGAGTCTTGTTTCTGATAGCATTAGATGGACATCTATTCTTTATATATGCAACACATAGAACAACATCAGCCCAAAACATTATCTTTACATTTTTGAAGAAGAGCACGGATTGTACCATATTTAATATTTTCCTATTCATTATTTCAGCTACACCATTCTGTTGGGGATTATAAGGCATAGTTGTTTGATGTTTGATCCCATGTTGGCGAAGATAGTTTTCAAATTCATTTGATGTGTATTATTTTCTATTATCAGTGCGAATAGACCCAATATGAGATTGTGCATCATTTTCAATCCATTTATGAAAGTTCTTGAATGTTTGAAAAGCATCAGATTTGTTCTTATTTAAATAAACCCAACACATTCTGGTGTAGTCATCGATAAATGTCATCATATATTTATTTCCATTTGCAGAAGGAACAAGCATTGGACCACATAAATCTGAATGAATGTGTTCAAGTTTTCTATGTTCTCTTGAATGTGAATCATGAAAAGACTGTTTGCTATGCTTTCCTAGAATGCAAGCATCACATTGCTTAAGTTTCTTAGGAATTGTAGGCAAACCAACAACACCATTTTTCTTCAACAAACAGAGGCTATCATAGTTCAAATGTCCAAATCTAGCATGCCATAATAAAATTGATGGAAGTGTACCTTCTTCATAATGAGAATTGTATGAGAAATGTTGTGCATGAGCAGATGTTCCTTGCAGCTTGAGAATTCTTTCTTCTTATATTCCCCTCATGACAAGTGAGTGGTCAGATGCTTTTCTTACCTCAAGCTTGCCATCAGACATATGAATGGAATGACCTTGTTGGCAGATGTGGACCAAGGACAACAAGTTTCTCTTGAGTTGTGGGAGATAGAGAACATGATGCAGAAGAAAGTTTGGAAGACCAGGCAATTGAAGCCTGATTGTGCCAAGCCCAGATGGCTTGATTTTTGATTGGTCTGCAAAGTATACTACTCCATCAACATTGTCAGTAAATTCTTCAAAAAATTTCTATGAGTCATGTGGCAGGTTTCTCCTGAATTAAGTAACCAATCGTTTTTCCAAGAAGCAGTGAAGCATTAAATAAATCTTCATTTACTCCAATATTACATTGTGCCACAACATAGTGAGTGGATTTAGGTGCTTTACCTTTGTCGGTATCATCAATTTTACCTTTCTATTGGTTTCTTTGCTGCTCAATTGTGTCCCATGGTAGCTTGCATGTAGAGGCATCATGTAATCCTTTTGCAGCGTATGCAGTGCAAATCTCCCTTTTCTCCTTGAGAGTTTCTACCCCCCTGCCTCTGAAATATCTTCCTCTTCCTCTTCGACCACCTCTTCCTCTTGAAGAATCTTGAGCAGGATGCTTTTCTTTATGAGCAAGGCACACAGCCTCTTCAGAAGATTCAGGGGCTGTCTTCTTTCCAAAAGCTTTCTCTCTTTCATCAAACTTTTTCACAAGGGAGTCAAAGGTGATATCTTTGAGATTTCCATTTGCTTGCAATGACTCAAGATAATTGGAGTAAGTAGGATAAAGTTCCTTGAGAAAAGCGATAAGAGGAATATCCAATTAAACCTTAGTGGATTTGACATCATGCATTATAGACTTTACTTCA